>CM053034.1:163785483-164385483 GCA_028564925.1 Lithobates sylvaticus | reverse complement strand
GTGTCAATGGAGCCTAGTGATGCTCTGAGATCATGTAAAAGGATTCCTACACATAGGCCACTTTTTCTCTTTCTCATAACTTGTACTCATAACATCATTGTGTCCCTATAGTCATACATTGTTATGTCCCCATAGTGATATATCATTGTGCCTCATAATTATACATCATGATGTCCCCATAACTGTACATGATTATGTCCCTATAGTTATACATCATTGTTTCCCCATCAATATACAACAGTGGTTCTCAACCTTTCTAGTGTTGTGACCCCTTGATAAAATTTCCCAAGTTGTGGGGACCCCAAACAGTAAAATTATTTCCGTAGCGTTGGTTGTCAGCACCCAAGGCAAGGCACGTAATTTGCACCCCTAACTCATGGACATTTAGCGCTCCCTGGGTCCCTGTCAGAGCTGGGCCCAGCCCTTCCTTCTCAGAGTAGGCCGCTCAGCTGTCGGTTAATTGCCAGCTCTAATCTTTCCACAGTGACTCACCTGGTGATGATATCCTGCTCGTCAGTCCTGCTGGCTACTTAAGCTGTTCAGTCCAGATCCTCTCTGCCTTTACCTGGTCAACATATCAGAGACTTTCTCCTGTGTTCCTGTGAAAGACTTGCTTGGCTGACGTTCCTTCTGGTTCCTGATCCTGCTTGCTGTTCCACTAGACAGATTCTCTGGTTTCCTGATTTCTTGGCTTGTCCTGACTATCCGTTCCGGGTACCAAACTCTGGCTATGTTTTGCTCTGTTTACTTTTTACTATTATTATTAAACTAGTGTGAATTTTAATGGTTTACCTTCTCTTTAGCTATTTACTGAACAAGTTCATTTACATATTTATACACCTCAGTCATCCCAATGGTGACAGCACATTATTTTAAGGTGGCAAATGATAAAGAGTGGGGTAACACAGTGCTTAGCACTTCCCCTAGCATCAATAGGGCCAACGATTTGAATCCCAAACAGCACAACCTGCATGTTCTCCCTGTGCCTGTGTGGGTTTTTCCCACACTCCAAAGATACGCTGGTAAGTAAATTGGCCCTAGTATATGTATGAATGTGAGTTAGGGACCTTAGATTGTAAGCTTCTTAAGGGCAGGGACTGATGTGAATGAACTATATGTAAAACGCTGCATAAATTGACCGTGCTATAAAGGTACCTGTAGTAAATAAATAATAAGACAGCAATAAATAGCAAGCAGAAAGCAGAATCAGGGAGCCTGTACGTTATTTGGAGTCTCCCAGAGTCCTGCATTCCATGCAAAGGGGATACATATAGTCCCAGAGTCCTGCACCTCTCCTTTCATGTAAAGAGGAAGCTCCCAGAAGCTAGAACTTCAGAAATTACATCTTTTCCACTGTCTGGTCTTTGCAATGCTTCCCACAATGACCAGCCACGGGCATATACCTGCCAGCAGGGGCGTTGCTAGGTCTACAAAAGATCTGGGGCTAGAGCCCATAGCAGTGAAGTAAAGAGAGTCATATGCTTGGGCGGGCATATGTGTGTGTGTGTGTATATATATATATATATATATATATTCTATTATATATTATTACATAAGGGTCCCCAAGAGCTTGTCACTTCACCTGCCACCAGATGCAGATTGTGTATACAGAGAGGCTGAGTATTTACAGAGAGGCTGGGTATATACAGAGAGGCTGGGTATACAGAGAGGCTGGGTATATACAGAGAGGCTGGGAATACAGAGAGGCTGGGTATATACAGAGAGGCTGGGTATACAGAGAGGCTGGGTATATACAGAGAGGCTGGTATATACAGAAAGGGTGGTTATATACAGAAGATAGGCTGGGTATATACAGAGAGGCTGGTTAGATACAGAGAGGCTGGGTATACAGAAGATAGGCTGAGTATATACAGAGAGGCTGGTATATACAGAGATGCTGGTATATACAGAGAGGCTGGGTATATACAGAGAGGCTGGGTATATACAGATATGCTGGTATATACAGAGAGGCTGAGTCTACAGAGAGGCTGGGTATATACAGAGAGGCTGGTATATACAGAGAGGCTGGGTATATACAGAGAGGCTGGTATATACAGAGAGGCTGGGTATACAGAGAGGCTGGGTGTATAAAGAGATGCTGGTATATACAGAGAGGCTGGGTATATACAGAGATGCTGGTATATACAGAGAGGCTGGGTATATACAGAGAGGCTGGGTATATACAGAGAGGCTGGTATATACAGAGAGGCCGGGTATACAGAGATGCTGGTATATACAGAGAGTCTGGGTATATACAGAGAGGCTGGGTATACAGAAGATAGGCTGGGTATATACAGAGAGGCTGGGTATACAGAGTTTCCCCCTCCCCCTCCCCCTCCATATGATCTGCACTTACCATCTCAGGAAAGATTTGTGTAAGAGAAAGTTACTCCCGACACTATGATATGGGCGGAGAAAGGGAGGAGACTGATTCTGACACTGATCTCCGGGTTCTGGCTGTGTCACTGAAGCACGGAGTGCAGACTCAATGAGAGTGCCATGGCTGTGCGGAAAGCGCTGTGTCTGGCAGCCTGCGACTCTCTCACGGTAGGGCCCTCCCTAGACTCGGGGCTATTGGCCCCAGATTTGGGGCTCCAGCCTCTATAGCCACCCCTTAACAATGCCACTGCCTGCCAGACTATTTGTACTGATCCCTCTTACCCAAGACTGGCAAGTGCAGGGCAGGCACTAGTTCACTATGTATGGTAACAACTCACTTACTACTCTGGGGACATCTAGAGGCTAATTAACAAATACACTGCCTAGTTTACCTACAAGGGTTCCTGACCCTAACCATAGGCACAGCTAGTGGGAAATTTGTGAGAGCTACACTCCTGTGCCCCCTACCCCACAATTTCTCAACAAATCTACTTCAGTAGATAATAAACGCATAGAACATTTTTTGGAATACTTTTGGAAGCATTCAGGAGCACCCATCGGAGGACCATTTTTATTCCATTGCTACTTACCCATTGTGGATGCGCAATTCATGTATTTTATGCTATGATGATATCAAGATTTATCTGACTTATTATTTATCTATTGATTCGGACACTTTTATTCATTTGGACTATTTTTATTCATATATATTTATTCATCTATTTATTCTGGAATCACCTCATATTTATTTCACTTGAATCACGGATTTATTAGATCTTTACCACTCCATTGATTTTTACCACTCCATTGATTTTTACCATATGTCATTTATCTTTATTTATTTATGTGAACCATTGGGATATTTTATTTGATTCACACCTAATGTCACTAATATTTATACCTTTTTGTGCACTTTATTTATGCATTTTTTTGCACTGGACACTTTTATATTAGACAACAGTCACTATATACACATTTATTTCCTTTATACCCACTCTAGCCATATACTAGTGCCCCTGCTGGGGACTAGTTATTATTGGACTTTAATGTTTATTTAATTTATATTATTTATTCTGTTTGCGCGAAATTATCCACTATATTTATTTTGTATATTGCTGTTCCCACCCGGCCGGCGGATGCACACTGAGCTAATGTCATTGCCGGCAATTTAGCAATTCTTCTCTACTTACACAGTGCATTTTCAAGACACACAGAGGTGGCGATGGGGTCACGGGGCTGCGGCCGCCCCTGCTAAAAGTTCCGCCTGGGTCCAATGGACCCACTGGGACCCATGGTAGGGCCAGCCCTGGCAAGGAGCTTATTAAGGTACATTTCTAAGCCACATTAACCGCTTTCCGACCACCTGCCAATGGCAGCAGAATGGCACCCCTGCACGAATCGCCGTAGCTGTACAGCGGCCGCTTTAAGGGGTATAGGGGGTGCACGTGTGTGCCTGCTGCAGTACTAAGGAGCCGATGCCCATGCCCGGCAGCCGTGATGTCCGCTGGGCACCCACACAGATCCACATCCTGTCAGGGGAAGGGAGACAGATTGTGTGTTCCTAGTATATAGGAACACCGATCGGTCTTCTCCCCCAGGCAGTTGCATTCCCTCTACAGTTAGAACACGCTAAGGGAGTACATTTAACCCCTTGATCACCCCCTAGTGTTAACCCCTTCCTTGCCAGTGACATCCCACCGGCATAGGGGCGCGCATACACCGCATCACCAAGGAGCCGCTGCACGTGCCCGGCAGCCGCGATGTCCGCTGGGCACATTGTGTGAGCATATAGGAACACCGATCGGTCTCCTCCCCCAGGCAGTCACATCCCCCCTACAGTTAGAACACTCTGAGGGAGCACATTTAACCCCTTGATCGCCCCCTAGTGTTAACCCCTTCCCTTCCAGTGACATTTATACTGTAATCAGTGGCTATTTTTAGCTCTAATCGCTGTATAAATGTCATTGGTCCCAAAAAGTGTCAAAAGTGTCCAATCTTGTACTTTTTGCCACTAGATGTCCTCAGTTTGATCTTTTAACCCTCTGAACCCAGGTCATTCTGGATCTGTCCTTGTCTATGACTCTTAAGGAAAGTGAAAAGATAGCGCTGGACCCGTAGGAGGGGATATTGTAATGATATCAGATTAACATGGAAATCTTCTTATGTTCTTTCTAGCCCCGATGAAGGGGGTGCATGGACCCCTGAAACGCATTGGCAACTTTTTGGGATTGTACCCCTGACTTTTAATGGAATAAAGTTGTGTCTGGACCACTCAGCAGTGGTGTGGCACTTTCAATTCTCGTTACATTACACTTGTCTATGACTGCACAGTAAGTACCTGATGAGCTCATCTCTCTGTCACTCTATTCTCTCCTCAAATCAGCATGCTTCTTGTCAGCACATGAACTGATTGATTCTTTATTCTGCTTCTTCCACTCCAGCCCTGCTGTACAAGGATTGTATGAAGCTGATAACAGGTCAAATTCAGGTACTTACACTGCTTTTATTAAAACATGTATATTTATATATTAACCATTTCCCGCCAGCTTCATGCATGTATGCAGCCTCTCGGAGGGTTGGCTTTAACACAAAGAGGCGTGTATGCGGCCCTATGTGAACACACTGTGCTAAGTGCATGCGACCTGTGCACCCACTACTTGTGATCGGAGGCTTTTGGATCATGTGACCGCCATGACTGCCAATCACAGCGGTCACCTGGTTAGAATGCCTGCCCCTACCTCCTGGCATTTATTAAGCCATTCCAACCGGGAGAAGACAGTGATTATTGCTAGCGGCTATACCAGCCACTAGCGATTATTGAATGTGAAATCCGGCAGGCTGGTTGTACCCAAGTTCGATCAACTTGGCACATCCAGCCTGCCCATACATGGTTTGAATCTTGGCTGAGATTCAACCTGTCTATGGCTGTACAACTGTAACAAAATTACAAACCAATACAGGGCACCCACAGTTTACAGATAATGCATACTGCACTAGAGAAACTTAGGTGCCTGGTAAACCTGCCCCCTTCAGGGTGACAGCACTATTTAGCATGTGATGAATTCCCTGCAGTTTTGATACCCTGGGCAGCAGCACTACATAGACAGGGACATTTACTAGTCACAGAGATTACAGTACTCCCCCTGAAATGTCTTCATCTGTTTTTATCTTCAGAAGGATGAACACCAATATTGTTCAAGCATCATCTAGCTTCCTGAACTGAGATTCTGTCCCAGAAATTACACATGTGCCTGCCTGCACAGGCCACTTGATCACACAATTTTTTTTGTAAAAGGATACCGTTACTAGATATTGTATTGTAACACGTCATTAAATTATTCATGAAGACTTGTAAAGGTCTGATAGGTTCACATTTAGTGGTAAAATAAATCTATGGTCACAGCATACACTTTCATTTTATTACATTTTATTACATCATCATTGTAATAACAATACAACCAATAGTTATATTTGACAATCTAATATAACAATTCAATGTCTGCTGGTCATCTCTTTCCACAACTCGCTGGATTTCTTGCATGCTTTATAGCTTCTGCTTTGCTGTGTACATTCAATTTCCCAGGAACATACCTTTTTTGTCCAATCCACAAAGCCAAATGTCAGGCTGGGATCTGCAGTCTCAGAGCCAATCTAATACATGCTTAGTCTGTCTGGAGACTACATCTCTTACTAGTCATAGTTGCTTCCAGCAAGCTCTGTCTTTTCTACAGTCAATAGCAGATCAGTTTCCTCTTCCTCTCTATGATCCCAAATGGAGGTTGGGGCTGCATATTTCTTTACTGGTAGTGCAGGAGAGGGAGAACAGCTGCAGCATTAGCTAAGTGTGAATTGCTACAGTGTGTGTGACACTGCAGTGACAGTCTGTCCATGCAGCTGTAGTCCAGGTAGTACCTCAGACTGGGGCTACATATTCCCCCCACCAAAAGTCTTTGGTCCCCACAGAAGCAACAGGTGAGCCATAAAATACACAAATAAGAGCTTAAAGTGATTGTAAAGGCAGATTTTTGTTTATTTAAAAAAAGATAACAAACATGTCATACTTACCTGCTCTGTGCAAGGGTTTTGCACAGAGCAGCCTTGATCCTCCTCCTCTCAGGTCCCTCGCCAGCAATCCTGGCTCCTCCCTCCCACCAAGTGCTCCCATAGCAAGCCTTTTGTTATGGGGGCACTCGTACCTGTTTGCTTTTAAGCCGGCTCTGTGTGTAGGCTTGAATTAGCTGAACTACAATGTGAAAATTAATATATAATTTTATATTTTAACCATAGATATGCTTTAAAGAAAGTGAAGTTTGTTGCACTAGAAGGTTTTTGCAGAAGATTCTGAATTAGTGGGAAAGAAGGGGAGTAAAGAATCACTCCATACATCCTCTCTGAGAGGAGCATTACACCAAAATGACACAATGCTAAGGTTCCTGTCCTCATATTTCATAATCAAACAAAGGTAACAGTATGGCATCATCCTGAATATATTTTCTGTTGTTGATAGTTCTATATGAGCATAACATATTCAGAGTACCTTATCTGACATGGTAAGTTTATTCTTAACTAACAGAAATGGGAGCAGAGTCACAGTGGAATGTAAGAAAATGCTCAACTGCCAATCTTCATCTATTCAAATGGCTTTCCTGGAACAGAGACTGAAACTGTCACAGCAATATATATTATTTTACTCCAGAAGATGGCAGCGGAGAGCTCTACTCCTGAAATAAAGCAGAACTACAAATGTGAAATTGAAGAACAAAAACTCGCAGACAGTCTTATGGATAGAAGAATGATAAAAGACAAAAGTAAAAAGTTTCCCGTGGAATTAAATAGACAATACTTTGCTTTGAGGTGAAACGTGACATTTGTAGTTATGTACTTTGTATTATGGTGCCATTATTGGACAATAGCTTAAGAAACAATGTTTTTTTGTTTTTGCTTGTAAGAGTAGACAATCATTTTAATTATTATATATGACGGAATGTAGATACACTCCAGTTATTGAGAAAATCATGAAAAGGCTTTACAGGCTCAAAAAAAAAGTGAACAAAGGTTTGAGTTATTATTGCAGTGTTTACCTTTGCCTTAGTTTGCCTAATTTAATTTTCACATGATATTAAAGTGTTACTAAACCCAGGACCCTGCATATCTGGTCTCCCACAATAAACAGAACATGGAAATGCAATTATTTTAGTAAATATATATGGCTAAACACCTAAATACCAGCAGTATATAGCAATCTTATGTCTTGTTAAAGCTTGTAGGAGGAGTTTTCATTCTCCTCTGATTGCCCTCTGAGGCTGCAGGACCCCGACCCTCTGTTTGGACAGTGCTGATTGGCCCTATGTTGATCACATGCAGCCACTCCCCCCCCCCCCACCCTCCAACAACAAAAAAAATCTCTAGCAATACACACTAAACTGAGCATTCAGAGTGACTCCAAAGGCTCTGCCTTATCAGGAGATGAATTGTGGACAGTGTAAGAAGGGGAGGATCATAGAAGACAGGATCAATTAGCCTTTTTACACACTGCGGATGATTAACCCCTTTGGTTTCACAGTGAGTATAACAAGCATGCTTTACTGCATATACAGACTTATTTTACTGTTGTGGGTTTAGTAACACTTTAACTAAACCCATTAAAAATACATCAAAACAAAAGATGTGCAAAATCTTATGCCGCGTACACACGGTTGGAATTCTCGTCGGAAAAAGCTCTGATGGTTTTCCCGTCGGAATTCCAAACTGTCTTGCCTACACACGGTCACACCAAATTCCGACGGTCTGTAACACAGCGGCATAAAACACATTCGACAGCACTATAGAAGGGAAGTTTAATGCTTCCGAGCATGCGTCGGATTTTACGTGTCGGAATTGCATACACACGATCAGAAAATCCGATAGAAAGGTTTTCCGTCTGAAAAATTGAGAACAGGTTCTCAATCCAAATTTTACGTGTCGGAATTGCATACACACGATCAGAAAATCCGATAGAAAGGTTTTCCGTCTGAAAAATTGAGAACAGGTTCTCAATCCAAAGTCCGTTGGAAATTCCGACAGAAAAAGACCGATGGGCATACACACGGTTGGAAAATCCGTTGAACAGCTCCCATCAGACTGATTCCATCGGAAATTCCGACCGTGTGTACGCCGCATTACAGTTTTCTTTAGAAAACAGCAACAGTTTGAGTAGAAATGCCTGTTCCCTAGCAGTATGCTGCAGGGTAGCATTGCTCTTTGCATGTAATTAGTGATCCCTCTGCAGAAGTCCAACATACCCCTGCTGAGTCAGACCTTTAGCTCTGTAACCAGCAAAGCTCATATTTCCAGCTGATTTGAGAGGTCTAACTGATTAAAACTGAGAGTTCAGTTGGGATTTAAAGTTTTATTTTTTCTTTATACAGTATCTCACAAAAGTGAGTACACCCCTCACATTTTTGTAAATATTTTATTCTATCTTTTCATGTGACAACACTAAAGAAATGACTCTTTGCTACAATGTAAAGTAGTGAGTGTACAGCTTGCATAACCGTGTAAATTTGCTGTCCCGTCAAAATAACTCAACCCACAGCCATTAATGTCTAAACCTCTGAAAACAAAAGTGAGTACACCCCCTAAGTGTCAATATTTTGTGTGTCCCCCATTATTTTCCAGCACTGCCTTAACCTTCTTGGGAATAGAGTTCACCAGAGCTTCACAGGTTGCCACTGGAGTCCTCTTCCACTCCTCCATGATGACATCATGGAGCTAGTAGATGTTAGAGACCTTGCGCTTCTCCACGTTCCGTTTGAGGATGCCCCACAGATGCTCAATAGGGTTTATGTCTGGAGACATGCTTGGCCAGTCCATCACCTTTACCCTCAGCTTTTATAGCAAGGCAGTGGTCATCTTGGAGGTGTGTTTGGGGTCGTTATCATGTTACAATACTGCCCTGTGGCCCAGTCTCCGAAGGGAGGGGATCATGCTCTGCTTTAGCATGTCACCAGTTCATTGGTTCCCTCAATGAACTATAGCTCCCCAGTGCCAGCAGCACTAATGCAGCCCCAGACCATGACACTCCCACCACCATGCTTGACTGTAGGCAAGATATACTTGTCTTTTTACTCCTCACCGGGTTGCCGCCACACACGTTTGACACCATCTGAACCAAATAAGTTTATCTTGGTCTCGTCAGACCACAGGACATGGTTCCAGTAATACATGTCGTTAGTCTGCTTGTCTTCAGTTAACTGTTTGTGGGCTTTCTTGTGCATCATCTTTAGAAAAGGCTTCCTTCTGGGACGACAGCCATGCAGACCAATTTGATTCATTTTGCGGCGTATGAGTACTGACAGGCTGACCCCCCATCCCTTCAACCTCTGCAGTAATGCTGGCAGCACTCATATGTCTATTTCCCAAAGACAACCTCTGGATATGATGCTGAGCATGTGCACTCAACTTCTTTGGTCGACCATGGCGAGGCCTGCTCTGAGTGGAACCTATCCTGTTAAACCGCTGTATGGTCTTGGCCACTGTGCTGCAGCTCCGTTTCAGGGTCTTGGCAATCTTCTTATAGCCTAGGCCATCTTTATGTAGAGCAACATTTTTTTTTGTTCAGATCCTCAGAGAGTTCTTTGCCATGAGTTGCCATGTTGAACTTCCAGTGACCAGTATGAGAGAGTGAGTGCGATAACACCAAATTTAAGACACCTGCTCCCCATTCACACCTGAGAACTTGTAACACTAATGAGTTACATGACAACGGGGAGGGTAAATGGCTAATTGGGCCCAGTTTGGACATTTTCACTTAGGGGTGTACTCACTTTTGTTGTCAGAGGTTTAGACATTAATGTCTGTGTGTTGAGTTATTTTGAGGGGACAGAAAATTTACACTGTTATACAAGCTGTACACTCACTACTTTACATCGTAGGAAAGTGTAATTTCTTCAGTAATGTCACATGAAAAGATATAATAAAATATTTACAGGGGTGTACTCACTTTTGTAAGATACTTTATATGACTTTCACATGTTGACATACTTTATCTTCCATAATTTATTTTGCTTTAATTGTGTCTATAGAATACCCACTATATGGTAGACAAGTAAAGAGCAGTGTAGCACAACTATTGTGCAGCAATGGAAATTAGGAAGTAAAGACTGCATATGTAGCTAAGATACAGAGAGGGACGGACCGAATGGACCGCAGGGCAATGTAGGGGAGGGCCGGGCATGACTGTGTGTCGAGTACACACCAAGGGGTATAGGTGGGGGTGGCCAAGCGGGGCTAGGCCAATCAGAAAAGGGGGGAGCGGCAAATATAAATGGTGGGCGTGGCTTAGCGGGGCTAGGCCAATCAGAAAAGGGGGAGCGGCAAATATAAAAGGTGGGCGTGGCTTAACGGAGTCACGCAGTCAGGAGGAAACACGAGAGGAGGCAGTTTTTCTTCACTGCTCCTCTCTCTCTAATCCAAGATGGCGGACGCACGGGAGCTAATGGACAGGCTGCGGGCGGCGGCGGCGGAAAAAGGGGCGGACTGGCTGAAGGAACAGGTAGCAGACGTGCTGGCCGAGCAAGTGGACAGAGACGACCAGGGACGATCGGTGGAGGCCTGGCGTCGGCCGGTGGATGGCGGGAGTAACACACGCGGCCGGATCTCGAGGCCGCCAACGAGGTATTCCCCTACCCCAGGTGCAGGCCCATCCAGACTGCCCAGGAGCCCTAGGGGGGAGCTTTCTTCACCACCAGCAAAACGGGCCCAGACGGAGCCTCCCGGTGGGCCCAGGCGGAGCACACGCCGTGGGCTCCATGTGGGGGGCGGGGCCTCGGGCCTACAAGGCGCAGCAGCATCCCCAGGGTTGGGTAGGAGTGAATCCCTTGGGACAGCAACCCCTGCAGCTCTGAACGAGCAGGGGGGTAATCGGGTGGAACGGAGGTCACAGAGGGCTGGAGCGAACAGGGACAGCAGGTTGGATGGCTCAGCAGGCCCTTCTACAGCATTCCCAGGGTCAGTTAGCAGAGACTCCCTGGGTTACACGGCCCCAGCAGCTCTGAACGAGCAGGGGGGTGAACAGGGGGAGCAGAGGTCACGGCGGGCTGGAACTAGCAGGGACAGCAGGATGGATGGCTTAGCAGGCCCTTCCACAGCGTTTTCCCCCCCAGCAGCTCTGAACGAGCGGAGGGGAGGAAAGTCGGCTTGCAAAACAGGCGCAACAAAAAGGGGGGTTGTTACGCCCCGGAGGATTGCGGCCGCAGTACACTCAGCAGCTCGGCAGGAGCCGAGGGGTGAGGACAGAAGGATCACTATGTCAGCGGCTACGGAGAGACGGGCACCCAGGGGGGCAAACACCGCAAGGGGTGGGCTTACGCCACCGGGCGTTTCAGGATGTGGGTCGCATGGCAGGAGCGGTGCCGGGTATGGCCCACCTGCACAGGACTTGGGGTGCCAGGGGAGTGGGGAGGTTGGGAGGGGGACATCAGGGGTGGCAGTGAGCGGACAGAGTCGATCGCATTCCAGGAGTCCCTCCCCTGAGGGGCGGCCAGTTTTGTTTCAGCAGGGAGAGGTAAGCAGGTCGGAGGGTGAACTATCGGAGGACGAGGAAGAGACCACTACCCCGGGAGCACTGACGGAGGTCAGGTCAGCAGTGGCGGAGGCGGTGCCCAGACGGCCCGGTAAGTCACCTGATAATAGTGCATTTACTGCTGTTTTAAAAAGCTTATTGGGGATTGTACCGGTGGGGGGGGAGGGGGTAGCTCCTCCAGCTCCGCTGGGGGCAGTTAGTGACCAACCGCGGGTTAGGAGTGAACCGTCAGTGGGGTCGAGTGGACAGGTACAAGAATTGCTAGATGGCCTTCGTGCATTAGTGGGTAGGTTTGAACAAGGGTCGGATAAGGTAGGGGGTGCTTCGGTCACAACAGCGGCGTTAGTTGCACCGCCTCCAGTGGATGGTGTGGTGGAGAAGGTGAGTACGCCAGAGACGGGCTCGACGGAGCAAGTGGTGAGATCAGATATCGTGAGGATGGCGGACGCGGCGAAATGTGAAGTATATGTATGCTTTGAGGGCCCCTTGGGGGCTCACCTTAAGCAGGAAGTTAGGGAAACAATTTGGAAGGGGGAATATGTGGAGATTTTCTCCCTATTGCCGTTGGAAAAATTTAATTTGGACAGGGTGAAACCTGACAGCACCAAAAAGGACGACGAGGAGAAGAGGCGGTATCGTTTGATTCCGAGGACGTTTGAAAATTGGTTGCAGGCGTTCGCCATTCTGGCGGGGGTAATTGGTGAGAAGAACCCCGAGCATTGCTCTGCGTTATTCTGTTACATGGACGCGATAGGGGAGGCGTACAGGGTTTATGGGGGTACAGCATGGCTGCGCTATGATGAGCAGTTCAGGCAGCGCAGGGCTGTGCGCCCAGCATTAAGATGGGACCACAAGGACATCAGTCTATGGATGAGGCTCATGGCGTCGGCAAATACTCCGGCACAGCCATTTCAAGGGGGGGCCGGAGGTAGCCACTCCTCGGGATCACCGGCCGGAAGAAAATGGGGAGTATGCTGGCGGTACAACGAGGGATCCTGCAAATTTGGGGACACATGTAAGTTCAAACATGAATGTTCAGGTTGCGGAGGAGCCCACACGTTTGCCAGGTGTTTTAGGAAGGGGAAGGGTACCAGAGAGCCTGGTGACAAGAGGGACGACGCCGGTGATGTGGGTAAGGATGCAGCCTTTTCTAAATAGGTATCCTGATAGGGGGGCGGCGAGGTTGATTAGTGCGGGTTTCAAAGAAGGTTTTAGGATTCCGTGTACCTTGAAGATTATTCCCCCCCAGCCAAGAATTTGAGGTCAGCTTTGCTGCACCCAGACATAGTGTCAGAAAAATTGGCCAAGGAAGTGGCTTTAGGCCGAATGGCGGGGCCATTTGGGGAAAAAACGTTAGCTGACCTGGTTGTGTCGCCATTGGGGGTGGTCCCTAAGAAGGAACCGAATAAATTTCGGTTGATTCACCATTTATCGTTTCCAAAAGGGGGTTCGGTAAATGATTTTATTGATCCGGAAGACTGTACGGTATCGTATACATCCTTCGATGCCGCGGTCAGATGGGTGCGGCGTTATGGGAAAGGGGCATTAATGGCGAAATCGGATGTGGAGTCGGCGTTTAGACTCCTGCCAGTACACCCGGAGAGCTTTCACTTGTTAGGGTGTTGTTGGCAAGACCAGTTTTACGTGGATAGGTGTTTACCCATGGGCTGTTCCATATCGTGCGCCATGTTTGAGGCGTTTAGTTCGTTTTTGGAATGGGTTGTGAGGGATGTGACAGGCATTGGTTCCGTCATCCATTATTTGGACGACTTTCTCTGCGTAGGCCCTCCTACTTCCAATGTGTGTGCGATACTGTTGTCCACGTTGCAGCACATTGCGGAGAGGTTTCGGGTGCCGTTGGCAGCCGACAAGACGGAGGGCCCGCGAACGGAGCTGAGCTTTTTGGGAATAGTGATCGATTCCATGGCTATGGAATGCAGGTTACCCGAAGAGAAGCTCAGGGATTTACAAAAAGAGATCAAGGAGATACATGGGTGTAAGAAAGTTCAGTTGCGGACGTTGCAGTCTTTGTTAGGTAAGTTAAATTTTGCATGCCGGATCATTCCTATGGGGAGGATATTTTGTAGGCGGATGGCATCCGCCACGGCGGGGGTAAAAGCCCCCACGCATTACATTAGGTTGAGGAAGGAGCATAGGGATGATCTACAGGTTTGGCATCAGTTTTTGGTTGAGTTTAACGGCAGGTCGGTGTGGATGTCGGGTCCAGTAAGCAATTTTGACGTGGAGATGGTTACGGACGCCGCGGGATCCACAGGTTATGGGGCGTACTTTCAAGGTCAGTGGAGTGCTGAGCCCTGGCCGAGGGCTTGGGTGGAGGCTGGTTTTCTTAAAAATCTGGTACTACTGGAGCTGTTCCCGGTGGTGCTTGCCTTGGAGCTGTGGGGACAATCTTGCAAGAATTTGAAGCTACGCTTAAACTGCGATAACATGGGGGTAGTCCAGGTCATAAATAGTATGTCGGCGTCGTCAGAACCTGTTATTCGGCTGATGCGACAGTTGGTTTTGCGCTGTTTGCGTTTGAATGTGTTTCTCTATGCGGTGCATATTCCGGGGGTGGAGAATACATTGGCTGACGCTTTGTCTCGGTTCCAGTGGGACAAATTCAGGGCACTGGCTCCGGAAGCTCGGAAAGAGGGTGTCCCATGCCCAAGCTGGATATGGGATTTGGCACTAGGTTCGCCGCAGGATGGATACAGCGATCGGTAAGTAAGTCCTCTTGGTCAGCTTACCAAAATGTTTGGGAAGAGTGGTACAGGGTTGTACAAAGTGCCCGGGCAGGGCTGTGGGAGAGTTACAGATGCAAGTCCGAGAGTAGGGGGCCCCTTGTTGATGCATAGAGACGGATCGGATCTGTTCAGATTCCAGTTTGGGGCAGTTTTTTCGGAAAGGTTACATGGGTTGGGTTTGGACAGCACCGCCTACGCCTCACACTCCTTCCGCATCAGGGCGGCCACAGAGGCCGCCAGGTGTGGGCTGGATGAGGCGGATGTGCGACGAATGGGGAGATGGGAATCTAAGCGATTCTGTTCTTATATTCGGCCTCAGTTAATGTAGCAATGAGTATCTATATAAAAAAAAAAAAGGGGGGGATTTTTGAGGTTGATGGTTACAGTTGTTGGTTTGTTCAGTCGTGGTAGATTTTACGGGACTGGGGGGGTTTTCATATGGCCATGCAGGTGTGGAGGTGCCTTCAAGGGTGAGGTGTCAACCTTTCAGGCTGTGGCGGTGTTTTATTGTGGGTCAGTGACGGTGGCAGTTTGGTAGTTGGTAAGTGTGTGGGGGGCTCGTCAGTAGATGGCCCCTCCTGTGGGGGGCTCGTCAGTAGATGGCCCCTCCGTTGTAGTACATCAAAGTAATTTGATGTACTCTTTGTTGCACTGCGGGATAGGTATTTGTCTCCGGGCGGTTTAAGTGGAGGCCTAGTTTGGTTTCGGTTAAATCCCGCAGTGCCCCCTGGTGTTATATATATATATTTATATATATATACGGTGTTATGTTTGTTTATGGTACAATTTCCCTGCCCCGTCACTGACCAACAATAGTGGGTGTAACCAGGGGTTACTGATGTTATGTGTTTATGTTATGGTTATTTATATGGTATTTAATTGGTTATTTATATTTTGAATAAATTGGAGTTTTATATTTAATAAAGGCTGTTGTGGCCATTTACTCCACAAGTACGGTGTGGTCTATTATTTTAGAGAGGGGTAAGAAATAGTGGTGAGTAAGGGGTTACAACAGATGGGGTGTATTATCTAGGCTACACTAGTCAAGAGAGGGACGGACCGAATGGACCGCAGGGCAATGTAGGGGAGGGCCGGGCATGACTGTGTGTCGAGTACACACCAAGGGGTATAGGTGGGGGTGGCCAAGCGGGGCTAGGCCAATCAGAAAAGGGGGGCGCGGCAAATATAAATGGTGGGCGTGGCTTAGCGGGGCTAGGCCAATCAGAAAAGGGGGAGCGGCAAATATAAAAGGTGGGCGTGGCTTAACGGAGTCACGCAGTCAGGAGGAAACACGAGAGGAGGCAGTTTTTCCCACCCACCCTCCCTATGGTTTTAGGTTTGTTTTGGAGGTTTTAATGTTTTTGTTGTCATTTCAGAAACAGCAGCAGAGTGACGGCTCTTGAAGGAGGGGTGGCGGTGTTTTATTGTGGGTCAGTGACGGTGGCAGTTTGGTAGTTGGTAAGTGTGTGGGGGGCTCGTCAGTAGATGGCCCCTCCTGTGGGGGGCTCGTCAGTAGATGGCCCCTCCGGTTGTAGTACATCAAAGTAATTTGATGTACTCTTTGTTGCACTGCGGGATAGGTATTTGTCTCCGGGCGGTTTAAGTGGAGGCCTAGTTTGGTTTCGGTTAAATCCCGCAGTGCCCCCTGGTGTTATATATATATATTTATATATATATACGGTGTTATGTTTGTTTATGGTACAATTTCCCTGCCCCGTCACTGACCAACAATAGTGGGTGTAACCAGGGGTTACTGATGTTATGTGTTTATGTTATGGTTATTTATATGGTATTTAATTGGTTATTTATATTTTGAATAAATTGGAGTTTTATATTTAATAAAGGCTGTTGTGGCCATTTACTCCACAAGTACGGTGTGGTCTATTATTTTAGAGAGGGGTAAGAAATAGTGGTGAGTAAGGGGTTACAACAGATGGGGTGTATTATCTAGGCTACACTAGTCAAGTGCATTCAGAAAGTATTCACAGTGCTTCACTTTTTCAAAACATTTTGTTATGTTACAGCCGTATTCCAAAATGGATTAAATTCATTATTTTCCTCAAAATTCCACAAATAATACCCCATGATGTCAATGTGAAAGAAGTTTGTTTGAAATCTTTGCAAATTTGTTAAAAATAAAAAAGGAAAAAAATCCCACGTACATAAGTATTCACAGTGGTTCCCCGCATCCAATTCGCAATAGCAGGAGACTTTGACCGGTTCTCTATGGAGCCAGTTCACATATCTCCGCTGCGGCTCCAGTGCGAATATGCACAGGAGTCCTGTTTTAGGACACCTTCAGGACTCCGTTTGCTCTGTTTCAGGTCTGAATTCAGCCAAAAATTTGGGCTGAAATCGGACCTGAAACTGGCCCCTGCTGTGAGCCGCATGTGAACCCAGCCTTAATCAGTATTAAACCCAAAAGCAAACATTTATATTACAGCTTACCAATTCTTAGATGTAATGGCTACATTAGTTTACTTTTCTAGTCTCTTTCTTTCCTTTATTTCCATCTGGAGATCCGGCCAGTAGGTCTGCTGTTTTTCAACAGAACAAGCTCTCTTGCATTTACAAGAACAAGAGAAACCATTTAACACTGACAAGAATGCTTACAATGTTCATCTTTTATTTATTCATGTAAAACCTTTATCCCAAAAGGAAAAAAACTGTAACTTTTTGTAAAGTATTAGCTGCAGTTTGGCTTCAATGTGTTTCTGTATGTACACCTGCTAGTACATTTAACCCTCCCCTCCCCCAGACTGACAATGCAAAAGGTGCCCCTTGTGCTCATTCATCCAGAGTGGGGGGTGTTCTATCAGATTAATGCTACCCATCAGATTGTGGAATGGAAGTGACGTTCCGACCAAAAAACTTACTTTGCATGCAAGATGCATTCCAGGGAATGCTGTTTGGATGTTAATTTTTGAAAGGCTAAAGGTTTAGTGCTGGGCAGTGCGGGGTGTACCAACATGGCCTCTGCCACCTTCCTACTGCTGCCATACATCTTCTTTCAAAATGTAACATCAAAACAGCATCACGGATGTCAATATACTATATTTATTTATATACGATCACTTAATTGCTAAAATGACTGTGAAATTCAAGATGTAGCTGGGTGTAGTAAGATGTCCGCATGGGTGTTCTATCAGAATACTGCTACCCATCAGATTATAAAGTGTGTACAACGCATTGCGCTGTGGAAGGCATCGCGCATTCGCGGTAAGTATTTTTTGGTCGTAACATTACTTCCGTTGCACAATCTGATGGGTATCGGTAATCTGATAGAACAGGGACACTCTAATACAGGAAGTGAGTTACTTACTGGCCAGATCACCAGGGGAAAACAAAGCTTAAAAAATTACATAAAAAAATGACATGGAATGATGATAATCAGCAATATATTACATTTTTGGTTTTGGGTTTAATACCACTTAAACAAGCATTTAACTCTTGCAGTGCAAGGGCAAGCCCACTACAAGGGAGCATTCTTCTATTTCTGTTCAGTTTTAAATATTTTATATATATATATATATATATATATATATATATATATATATATATATATATATATATATATATATATGTATTACATACTTATAAGGTCACTGTATTGAGTATACTTTCTATTTTGTTGTGGTTTATTCCACTGATATCATATTAGCGCTGCACTTTATTATACATATAGTTTTTCTCACTTTGCAAATTGATCTCTTGCTGTGTCGGCTGCTATTACACCATTTAAAGAGACAGCGCGTCTCACTTGTTCTATAAACCTACAGCAGTAGAACTTTGGCACGGTCCCTTAATAACCTTTTAAAGTGACCAGTCCTTTCTAGGCAGAAAAGAGATGTAAGCTTTGTAAAAGCAATGAAATGAATGCCTTAATACCTAATAAGTGTGACTGCTGACAGCACAATGCAGCAGTGTCTGCTGGTCTTAGCACTGAGTGAATTGTTGGCAGGAGTTTTATTATATACAGTATGCAGCAAAAAAAAAAAAGACATTGAAATATCACTTTGATGTTTGAAATGGGAAGGAGCACGAAAACACATACAACAAATAACAGTAGTATGAAAACAAAGCCCTGACCACTAACTTTAATGTGACCAAGTCACTGATGTTTTTGTTTTTGTTTTTGCTTGTTTGTTTTTTTTTTCTTCTTTTTTGGATATTTGTTTTTTTCATCCTTTTTTTTTATTTGTGAAATGATTTTTTATTTTTTTTTGTTTTGTTTTTTTAATACTGAGACTAATCATGAGGCAATTTTGGACCCAAGAACATATCCAGGAGTTGAAAGAAGATTTTATAACCCTTGGGAAACAAGTCCATTGTACCCTTTAACACCTCAGTAAAGACAATTTAGCCTTCCTCATCAACTTCATAACATTTGGCCAAAATGGATAAACTCTGCCAAAATGTCAAAAGAAATTTCAGAGGAAATTAAAACTCTAAATTTTCTTTCTTCTCAACCCTCTCTGGTATTCACCATGTACCCCAGTTTAAAGTTATTCTAAAACCTAAACATTTTTTACCTAAAGTGATTGTAAACGATCACCTTAAAAACAACTGATTCAGTTTAAAAAAGAAATGAAATGCAAAACATTTGTGTAAAGATATAAAAAAAAGAACATTATAAATAAATGTTTTCCCCTTTTTATAAGTGATCCCATTCCCTCTGTTCTCAGCTGCATAAGAGCTGGGGGGAGGAGAAGCAATAGCACACTGAGCTTCCTAATAAATGGCTATGCAGGAGAGGAGTGTCAGGACAAGTCTGATTATTGGAGAAGAGCAGGATGAGTTCCCAGCATAGCTAGAGAACTGACCACAGTGTGCTCGTTCTCCTACTTAGTGTGGTCAGTTTTTAAAAGGGAAGCATAGGGACTGGAAAGAACACCAGGGGTTTCACATAAAGGAAGCAATACAAAGAGCACAGGATATGTTTCCACACCAGTACATGGTACAGAAGGCACATATCAGGAATATGAATTGTTGGGGTAAAAAACAGTTCAATGAATTCCTTGCATTAAGTTAAATAATGTTTAGGCATCAGTGTCCACCCTCACCCCCCCCCCCACCCACCCCCCCTTTTACTTACCTGAGCCCTTCATTTAATCCAGCAGGTATGCAGCTCTTCTCTTCCCTTACTGTCGGGTCTCACTGGCTTTGCTAGGGCACCGGGAGCCGTTGGCTCCCAGTGCTGTCAATCAAAGCCAGTGACGAGCCCTGCTCCCTGTGTCAATAGAAGCAGCATCGGGGCTCGGGAGCGAGCATACACAAGTGACCCCATAGGAAGTGGCTTATAGGAGGAGCCAAGAGTGCTGGTGGGGGGCCCAAGAAGAGGAGCCGATGCGAGTGCCCTGCAGTCTCGATCACCGCTAGCCTCCCGTGATCGCTTGGCGCACACGGAGAACCCGAAACTGTGTGTGTAAACACACAGTTTCTGGGTTTTCTGAGGGGAGAACTGACAGATCATCTGTTCATACAGAGTATGATCAGCGATCTGTTAGTTTCCCTACACAGTCCCATCCCCCCTTCAGTTAGAACTCCGCTGAAAGTCCGTCGGGAAGTCTGTCAGACCTAGTCTGCCTGAAAGTCCATTCGTGTGTGTGCAAGTCCGCTCATTTGGAAAGTCCGAACTCCGCCGAAAGTCCGTCGGGAAGACCGTCGGACCTAGTCTGCTGGAATGTCCGGCCTTGTGTACGTAGCATTAGTACTATCAATTCAATTATCATTTTGTTCCACTTTAAAGCTAAACTCCAGCCTTACCTTCAATCTTGCATAGGCTTCTCTCCTGTACTGAAATTGCTAACTCAGATTTCCCTACACACTGTGAGCCTGCCTCATTTCCTCATGGTAGGATACCCAGGGTCAACTATCCCCTTCCCCCCAGCCTTACTGTCCCTGGCCCATCACATCCATTCATTGGATTTCAGTTGTTTCAGTCATGGAAGTTCACTATTACATGTGAGTTATACCTAGAGCAGTCTGCATGCAAATGCAACCTACTAAAGAATTCCAACTCCTTCAGACTTACATAAACTCATGGAGATATTTTGGTGTTTGCATAACTTCCTGAAGAGTCAGTCCACTGCTGTTGAGAGGACTTCTGAGGCAGTGGACAGAAGATCTATAAAACTCCTAAAAAACTAAAAGAATCCCTGCAGTTAGCATACAATATTTTCACAGCAGCACTCTAATAATACTAATTGAACATATGCCGGAGCGTATAAAAGATTGCCAGCACAGCTGCTAGTCGCGTTGGGGTGCGTGATGACGTAACGTACCAGGTCTTGCCCAGTGCATTTCTTCTACACAGACATCGTCAGGGAAGGAGGCTTCTAACCCTGACAATGTCTGTGTAGAAGAAACATGTTGGGGGGGACCTGGTATGTGACATCATCAGGCACGCCGATGTGACTTGTGGCTGTGCCAGCTCACTTGTACATGTGCTGATCCATCATCCTTTCACACATTTATTTGTAAAACATTCTGAAAACCATTTATAATTTTCTTTCCACGTCACAATTATGTGCCACTTTATGTTGGTCTATGACATAAAATCCCAATAAAATAGATAAAATTTCTGGTTGTAACATGATAAAATTAGGGATTAAGGCACTGTATATGAGTGGCTTTTTATAATAAACTGAATCTGAAAAAAATACTGAGCTATGTGATCTATTCCTTTGTTCCGTTCTTGTACATTGTTTAATTCAAGCTCACTGTTTAATCAAGATACTAGAGTCTATCATAATTGTGTTTCATCTAGGCCTAGTCATAGCTCCCAACTGTTCCTGATTTCGAGTTTTAAATTTAATACCTCTATTCCCTTCTCCCATCCTTCCACTCTTTTATATATATATATGTCCAGTTGAACAAATTTTGAAGGCTATGCCTGGTATCAATCCATGTGTACAGTAGTGTGAAAAAGTGTTTGCCCCCTTCCTCATTTCCTGTTCCTTTGCATGTTTGTCACACTTAAGTGTTTCGGAACATCAAACCAATTTAAACAATAGTCAAGGACAACACAAGTAAACACAAAATGCAATTTGTAAATGAAGGTGTTTATTATTAAAGGTGAAAAAAAATCCAAACCATCATGGCCCTGTGTGAAAAAGTGATTGCCCCCCTTGTTAAAACATACTATAACTGTGGTTGTCCACACCTGAGTTCAATTTCTCTAGCCACACCCAGGCTTGATTATTGCCACACCTGTTCACAATCAAGGCATCACTTAAATAGGAGCTGCTTGACACAGTAAGGTCCACCAGAAGATCCTTAAAAGCTACACATCATGCCGAGACCCAAAGAAATTCAGGAACAATTGAGAAAGAAAGTAATTGAGATCTATCAGTCTGGAAAGGGTTATAAAGCCATTTCCAAAGCTTTGGGAATCCAGCGAACCACAGTGAGAGCCATTATCCACAAATGGCGAAGACATGGAACAGTGGTGAACCTTCCCAGGAGTGGCCGGCCGCCCAAAATTACCCCAAGAGCGCAGCGACGACTCATCCAAGAGGTCACAAAAGACCCCCCAACAACGTCCAAGGAACTGCAGGCCTCACTTGCCTCAGTTAAGGTCAGCGTTCATGCCTCCACCATCAGGAAAAGACTGGGCAAAAATGGCCTGCATGGCAGAGTTCCAAGGAGAAAACCACTGCTGAGCAAAAAGAACATCAAAGCTCGTCTCAATTTCTCCACAACACATCTTGATGATCCCCAAGACTTTTGGGACAACATTCTGTGGACCGATGAGACAAAAGTGGAACTCTTTGGAAGGTGTGTGTCCAAGTATATCTGGCGTAGAAGGAACACTGCATTTCAGAAAAAGAACATTATACCAACAGTAAAATATGGTGGTGGTAGTGTGATGGTCTGGGGCTGTTTTGCTGCTTCAGGACCTGGAAGACTTGCCGTGATAAAAGGAACTATGAATTCTGCTGTCTACCAAGAGATCCTGAAGGAGAATGTCCGACCATCTGTTCGTGTACTCAAGCTGAAACGAACTTGGGTTCTGCAGCAGGACAATGATCCTAAACACACCAGCAAGTCCACCACCGAATGGCTGAAGAAAAACAAAATGAAGACTTTGGAGTGGCCTAGCCAAAGTCCTGACCTGAATCCTATTGAGATGTTGTGGTATGACCTTAAAAAGGCCGTTCATGCTCGAAAACCCTCAAATGTAACTGAATTAGGACAATTCTGCAAAGATGAGTGGGCCAAAATTCCTCCAGGACGCTGTAAAAGCCTCATTGCACGTTATCGCAAACGCTTGGTTGCAGTTGTTGCTGCTAAGGGTGGCCCAACCAGTTATTAGGTTTAGGGGGCAATCACTTTTTCACACAGGGCCATGATGGTTTGGATTTTTTTTCACCTTTAATAATAAACACCTTCATTTACAAATTGCATTTTGTGTTTACTTGTGTTGTCCTTGACTATTGTTTAAATTGGTGTGACAAACATGCAAAGGAACAGGAAATGAGGAAGGGGGCAAACACTTTTTCACACCACTGTATATTTGTATGTGTATATATATATATATATATATATATATATATATATATGTGTGTATATATATATATATATATATATATATATATATATATGTATGTATTTATATATATATATATATATATATATATATATATATATTTTTTTTTTTTTTTTTTTCCCGATTTTATTGTTATGTAATTTTTCATTTATGTATGTGTTACTATTAGGACGGTGACAATTTTTCTGTCATCTTTTTATTGTCACAGCGCTCCGCTCACATTACTGTAGTTATTTAAATTCTCTGCCCTGTTAAGTCCACCCATATAGTATACATTACCCCTCCATCCACACAGTTATCAGGTTGAAAAAGGAACCAATCAGTTGTTCCAAAACGCGTCCCCTTTTGATGACTGCTTCCTGTTTCCTGTTTGCGTTCCATGCTGGTTGTCGTCCCTTGCCGCTGATGTCACTTCCGGGTTCTGCGCTTCCTGTGTTTTTGATCGTGGCTGCGGACCGGCTTGCAATCTCCCTGTGAGTTCCTTTTTGTTTCTCCTGCTGGCACCTCCGTGACCCCACACCATCGGAAAAACAGAGCTGTAGGAGCCTGCACACGTCATCGACTTCACCCATGCTGGATCACCCACACAAATAATATAAAATAGGAAAAAAAACTGCGCTACCGTGATGAGCAATAAATGAAAGTGGCTAACATATAAAACAAACAAATGATATGCCTTGTCAATCTACATATTCTGTAAGTGTTTTTAACCCTTTTGGAGCAATTAAACAATTTAACTTCTACACTTAGAGGCGCCTTTCTTTTGTTTTCTTGATTCCTGATTGCGAGGGACTGTCCCTGATTTGGAGCAATGTCCCTCTGTCCCTCATTCCTCCTCATTTGTCCCTCATTTTGGTCTGATCGTTATAGTTGTATATAAAATGCACTTTTTATCTTTCAAAAAGTGTTTTCCAGTGCCAAACCTTTCATCCAAATTCTAAATTGCTGCATTTGTAAATTTTAAAAGCCAATATAAAGGAATAGTAATGGTAAAAAAAAATTCCTTGCCGATTTATTTAACCTTTTTGTTTTGGTTAATTCTCCATTAAGAGGGTGTGGCAGGGGGCGCGTCCTATGCCTACATATACGTTTACTAGTAGGTGTCCCTCATTCCCATCTCAAAATGTTGGGAGGTATGGCTAGTTGATCTCATTTGGAGATCATAAACTGTATATTCGGAAAGGAGCTTGTAAACACTGGTGAGATGAGTTTGGAGCACATTTTTGTTTGCTGTGTGAGCACTCTCCTATTGTCACAAGATCTTCCAACAAACAAATTGCAAGATTTATTTACATATTTGGGACTTTCACTTATCTGTTTTTGCACATTGTGTGTTAGTTATGTAGCGCCGACACTTTTCTAAAGTGTGAGCTATTCTGTCAATTTAGTTTTTTCCAGAACTGTAACTGAGTTCTGGGGGTTAATTGTTTCCAGGTTTTTACTTTGGCATAAGTTTGGCTGGGCTGTACTACAGTTCTGCCTGGTCATAGGTGAGGTGAGCACCTGTGACAGGCTGAGAACGCAGTCTGGTTGGACGCATTAAGGTACCAATCTTTCTCTGAGCCAATCAGTGGGCGCGTCTGGCCCCGCTGTGAATTCTGGGAAGGGGTATTTAAGATGCTGAAGTCACGTGTTCAGGGCTCGGCTTGCTCTTTGATTCCTGGTTCCGGTCCGGACCAACCCCGCAAGGGGTCCCGGACCCAGGAGTGTCTGCTGCCCCCGTAAGCCTGGTCACCCTGACCAGCCCCAGAGGCCCTCATGGTCTGGGGTGGGGATCCGTCCGTTTCCGAGCCTCGGAACTGGCTAGTTCGAGGCCCAGTAACTGAAGGAGGATTCTGAAGTGTCCCGGTGTCCTCTCAGGATTGTAGAGGCACAGCAACTCGTACAAGTGACCAGGGGAGGACTCTTCTGAGGAGGGCCATGAAGCTGGCTGCTTGGTAAGAGCCTGGGAGCTGAGATGTATGGACACTAGTGAATCCGCATTTCCTACGGTATCGCCGAAACAGCTGGAAGATTCAGGTACCATAGGAAAAGTTCCTAACCCATCCTTCGGTTACAACATAGTCTGTGGCAGAGACTTTTACATTGTTCACTTGAAGTTTCACAACCTAGTCTGTGGCAGAGACTGTGCTAATTCTGAATCACTTGTTGGCTACTAGATCTACAGACAAGGGTTTATCCAACAATAAAGTGAAGAGTGCAGTTGCGAGTGGCTACTCTCTGGACTATATAAGAAGACATTTATTTGATGTCAGCAGTTCTGAAGTGCCAGAGCTTTATCACCCATGCCTCTATTCCCAACTGAGAAACTGTGTTATGTTTGAACGTTTTTTTTTTGCAAATAAAAATCCTCAAAAGCACTTTGAGTATCGGTCTCTGCAATTACTGGGTACTAACCCTGGGAACCCCTAGACAATGAACAAAGAGCTACAAGGAGGAGGAGGTAATCGGTAAGCACAGAAAATACATAGCCACCCCACAGGGGGTTATGGCGCTACAGTTATGTACATGATCTTTATGTTATGATATGATTTTTTGTTTTGGTTTGGCACAACTCACCTAATTCAAAGGGATACCACACCTAATTATGCTCCTGCTGGCCATGATCTGCCTGCATTGCATAGAGGAAACTAGAGATTGTTAAAATAAACTGCATAATCAAAGCAAAAAAGGTGTTATTTAAAATTGTCTTTAGCATGTTGATGAGGGTGGAAAGGAGGAACCAAGGAAGGCAAAATATGAGCAGATTAAACTTCATCTTTAAGTCTTTTAGCAGATTTATTCTGCCAAATAGTTTCATCTGACAAATCTGAACTATTCATCTCCTCAGCAATAGAATTAGACTCAGCATATGACATAGATTCATATTTTATGTATGTAGGATCAAAAACTGTCTTATTGTTTTAGACCAACTGTCTTTCACCTATGCGCCAGTTTTATAAATGTTGGCAGCATTTGAATGCGAGCCACCTGAGAGCCGAACACTGCTGGCATCTGGCTACAGTCACTCTAGTGAGATACCGTTTCCTAAAACTGTCCTTTGAATTTCAAGTGAATTACAATCAACTGTTTAATTACAATGTGCTTCTCCAAGCTTGTAACAGGGTGAACTTGTACTACAATGCAGGGATCAAACTCAATGAACAAAACATTAGCTTTTTAGCTTAAAGGCTTTCAAAACTGCTTTAGAAAATCACTCGGAATGCCAACTGCTACTGAATTTAATGACAATAAAATTAAGTCCCTTATTCTGCATATGTAAAAGAGAAGTCACAGTTATACAAACTCACAAAAAAAAACTGAAAATAATTTTAGTTTTACAGATAACCCCAATAAATGGTATTCTGGTACACATTTCATAATAAAGTTTTCATAAATGCTGACTGGTATGATCCCTTGTTGAAGGGAGTGTTTGGTCTCTTAATTTTTTGAAAACATATGTACAGCGAGGAAAATAATTATTTGATCCCCTGCAGGTTGTATAAGTTTTCCCGCGTACAAAGAAATGAGGGGTCTATAATTGTTATTACAGGTGCATTTTAAATGATAGAGACAGAATGTCAACCAAAAATCTAGAAAAAAAAACACATGATACAAATGTTATAAATTGAGTTGCAGTTCAGTGAGTAAAATAAGTATATGATCCCAAGCAAAATATGACTTATGCCCCATACACACGGTCGGAAAATCAGACGGGGAAAAGTCAGATCGGAATATGTTGTCGGAAAATCCGACCGTGTATGGGCTCTATCGGACAGAAATTCCGACTGAAAAAATTTGAGAGCAGGATCTGAAATTTTCGGACAACAAAATCCGACTTTTTCTGATCTTGTGTCGAGAATTCCGACGGACAAAGAGCTACGCATGCTCAGAACAAATTATGAGACCAAAGCTATTGGCTACTAATGTGAACATAGTCCCGTCGTAATGAACGAACGTCATCACGTTCAGAATAATCGGATTTTCCGATAACTTTGTCTGACCGTGTGTATGCAACACCAGTTTCGGACAAAGTCCGTCGGAACAAATCCGACGTATTTTGTGGTCGAATTTTCCGACCGTGTGTACGGGGGCTTAGTACTTGGTGGAGTAACCCTTGTTGGCAAGCACAGAGGTAAGACGTTTCTTGTAGTTGGTAACTAGGTTTGCACACATCTCAGAAGGGATTTTGGTCCACTTTTCTTTTCAGATCTTCTCTAAATCTTTAAAGTTTCTTGGCTGTCGCTTGGCAACTTGAAGTTTCTGCTCCCTCCATACATTTTCTATAGGATTAAGATCTGGAGACTGGCTAGGCTACTCCATGACCTTAATGTGCTTCTTCTTGAGCCACTAAGTTGTTGCCTTGGTGGTATGTTTTGGATCATTATCATGCTGGAAGACCCATCCATGACTCATCTTCAGTGTTTTAAATGAGGGAAGAAGGTTCTCATCCAAGATTTTACAATACATGACACCTCAATGTGGCAAAGTCAGCCTGTACCTTTAGCAGAGAAACAGCCCCAAAACATACTGTGTCCACCTCCATGCTTGACTGTGGGGATGGTGTTCTTAGGGTCACAGTCAGCGTTTTTCTTCCTCCAAAGTAGAGTTGAGTTAATGCCAAAAAGCAAAATTTTGGTCTCACCTGAATACAGCACTTTCTCCCAATCCTTCTCTGAATCATTTAGATGTTCACTGGCAAACTTCAGACGGGCCTGTACATGTGCCTTCTTGAGGAGGGGGGCCTTGTGGGCGCTGTAGGATTTCAATCCATGGCGGTGTATTGTTTTACCAATGATTTGCTTAGTGACTGGTCCCAACTGTCTTGAGATCATTCACAAGTTCCTCCTGTGTAGTTCTGGGTTGGTCTCTCACATTTCTTATGATCATCCTTACCCAATGAGACGAAATCTTGCATGGAGCTCCAGACCGAGGGCGATTGATGGTTATTTTGTATTTCTTCCATTTGCGAATGTTATATATATTTTTTGTATGAAATGGTGCTTCAGTTGTGCTGTAGGTTTGAAGCACTGAGGTCAGTGTGAAACTCACACGTCACCTCCTGGGTTTGGACAGAGTGTCTTTGTTGGCAGTTTATTGCTATTTTTTGGAATAAAACCATTGGAACGTTCCTGTGGTGTACAGCTGTTTTTTTCTTCCTAAGTATTAGGGGGGGGCTGCTGCACACATAATGTTTTTTATTTTAATGCATAGAATGCATTAAGATAAAAAATCTTCTATCTTTACAACCACTTTAATTATGCCCTTTTAAAGAGGAAGTAAACCCTAAGCAAAAAAAAGAAAAAAAAAAACCCCTGCAAGACAAAGGCATAATTAGCTAGTATGCATAGCATACTAGCTAATTATGTATCATTTACCTCAGATCGAAGCCCCCGCATCGGTCCACTTCTCCCCCTCCGACTGCCGTCATGTTGTCCCGGAGTGACTTCCGGGTATCGCGGCTCCGGCGCTGTGATTAGCCGGAGCCGCGATGACGTCGCTCCACGCATGCGCGTGAGAGCGGCACAGTACAACTGAAGCATCGGCATATAGCGCCGTTGCTTCAGTTGTCTCAAGTGCACATGTGCCGCATGACATCGGCACATGCAAATACAGGGATATCTCCTAAAACGTGCAGGTTTAGGAGATATCCTTGTTAGCTACAGGTAAGCCTTAATATAGGCTTACCTGTAACAAAAAGTTGTAAACGAGGGTTTACAACCACTTTAAGGCATTCTCCACTGTCATGTGGATGGAGGAATCTGTTTTTTTTCAGGCTGAATGAAAAAAAAAATAATTACCCATCTATGGCCAGCTTAAGTCAATTTCAGCTTTTGCAAGTCTTTAGACTTTCTTTTAGCAATTCCAGCCTTTCTATCCTTCAGAGTAAAGTTTCCGTTAAAATAATCAATCACACACAAACATATTCACATTCTTTGTAGCTGAAAGCATCATGTTAATATTATACACTATACATTCTTGTTGGCAAGAAATTTTATATATATATATATATATATATATATATATATATATATATATATATATATATATATATATATATATATATATATATAAAAATACATACATAAATACATGCATGCATACATCAATAACATCAATAAACAAATACATACATACATACATAAATAAGTACATAAATAAAAAAGTAACAAAGACGAGTTACACTCTAAAAAGCTATATGAGGAAGTATGAAAAATGGTCATCAGGGCCGATAAAGTGTGAATTGCATTTATTTGTTGCATGCATACAATGGATATTGCACAATATAAGTACACTGTGGATGTTATTAAAAGATCTGTGATGGGGACATTTAACCCCATTTGCCCTAAATCTCATTAGTATGGCATTTATTATGGAACCTAATTTGACAAAAGAACATGGGTAGTAGAGCAGGGATGATTCATTGTATCTCTGGCCCCGGGCTATTTCCAGTTCATCCGTCCCCCACTAGATTAATGGGATAATGTAAAGGAATGTATAATGTATAATATTAAAACAATGCTTTCAGCTACAAAGAATGTGAATATGTTTGTTTGTGATTGATTATTTTAACGGAAGCTTTACTAAAGGAGAGAATGGCTGGCATTGCTAAAAGAAAGTCTAAAGACAAAGCTGAAATTGACTTAAGCTGGCCATAGATGGGTGATTTGTATTTTTTTCATTCAGCCAGTAGGCTGTTTGAAAAAAAAAAAAAAAACAGATTCCTCCATCCAAACAAATGAGGGACATTATATGGAGAATGCCTTAAAAAGGGCATAGTTAAAGTAGTTGTAAAGATAGATTTTTTATCTTAATGCATTCTATGCATTAAAATAAAAAACCTTCTGTGTGCAGTAGCCCCCCTAATACTTAGGAAGAAAAGAATGGCTGCACACCACAGGATCGTTCCAACGATTTTATTCCAAAAAAATAACCAACAACTAAAAACTGCCAACAAAGACAGAGTGTCCGCACCCAGGAGGTGATGCGTGCGTTTCACACTGACCTCAGTGCTTCTTCAAACCTACAGCACAACTGAAGCACCGAGCATATAAAGGTTCCATTCCCCCCACACACAGATGTGGGATAATGCAATCAACTGTGCCGAATGTATGACAAGGCAATCCTAATACACCTGCATAACCATAACTCTGTGTTACCATATGACAACATGGCATAGCATGTAAACTTCATACAAAAATATATATAACATTCTAAAAAATAATAACAAAGATTACTATAATAGTCATACAATATACAGGTAAATATACAGTAAATACAGTGGGGACGGAAAGTATTCAGACCCCCTTACATTTTTCACTCTTTGTTATATTGCAGCCATTTTCTAAAATCATTTAAGTCCATTTTTTTCCTCATTAATGTACACACAGCACCCCATATTGACAGAAAAACACAACATTGTTGACATTTTTGACATTTTTGCAGATTTATTAAAAAGAAAAACTGAAATATCACATGGTCCTAAGTATTCAGACCCTTTGCTCAGTATTTAGTAGAAGCACCCGTTTGATCTAATACAGCCATGAGTGTTTTTGGGAAAGATGCAACAAGTTTTTCACACCTGGATTTAGGGATGCTCTGCTATTCCTCCTTGCAGATCCTCTGCAGTTCTGTCAGGTTGGATGGTAAATGTTGGTGGACAGACATTTTCAGGTCTCTCCAGAGATGCTCAATTGGGTTTAGGTCAGGGCTCTGGCTGGGCCATTCAAGAACAGTCACAGAGTTGTTGTGAAGCCACTCCTTAATTATTTTAGCTGTGTGCTTAGGGTCATTGTCTTGTTGGAAGGTAAACCTTTGGCCCAGTCTGAGGTCCTAAGCACTCTGGAGAATCCCTGTACTTGGCCGCATTCATCTTTCGCTCGATTGCAACCAGTCGTCCTGTCCCTGCAGCTAAAAAAAAAACCACCACAGCATGATGCTGCCACCACCATGCTTCACTGTTGGGACTGTATTGGGCAGGTGATGAGCAGTACTGCTTAGCATTAAGACTAAAAAGTTCTATCTTGGTCTCATCAGACCAGATAATCTTATTTCTCACCATCTGGAGTCCTTCAGGTGTTTTTTTAGCAAACTCCATGTGGGCTTTCATGTGTCTTGCACTGAGGAGAGGCTTCCTTCGGGCCACTCTGCCATAAAGCCCCGAGGGCTGCAGTAATGGTTGACTTTCTACAACTTTCACCCATCTCCCGACTGTATCTCTGTCTCATGTTCGTAGAAACGGTCTCGCAGACATCTCGTAGTCCTACCAACATATTGCATATAGCAAATGTAACTAGATATATAAGATAACTTGTGTTACAATTATAAAAGGACCTGATTTAATATTCCCTCATATTCTTTCCCCCCAAGAACATGGCCACAGCAGGGACATCCTGAAATTTGACATTTGAAATTTCCTGAAATTTCTTGAAATTAAGCCAAGTAAATGACTAGGTGCCAGTCTTATTATCATAAAATCTGGGTGACAGGGAGTGTCCTAGTGTTGGTGCCATTCTGGGTACTATGATGACGTTATGCAAGATGTTTGCGCATACATCATCAACACAGAGAATAGGTACAGTAGGTATTTGTTGATGATAGCACAAACCTCACCAAACTCCAAGCTGAATGGTGTAGATAGGGTTAATTTTTTTTATACAGATCTACTTTCTCACAAACCTGTGGAGTCACCAACTCATCTCTATTCTTACGTTTTGCAATGCTATAAGCTCTATTTAGCATTCACTTAGGGTAGCTTCTATCCAGAAATCATTTGTAAAGCGCACTAGCCTCTATATTGAATTGTGAATCATTACTGCAAATTCGTCTTATGCACAAAAACTGTCCTACGGGGATACCCCTATTAGTGTGCTTGGGATGTCCAGACTGGGCTGAGAGTAAAGTATTCCCAGATGAAGGTTTCCTATATAATGTGGTACTTACTCCCAGTCCTTCTCCCACGAGACAGACATCTAAATAACAGATCCTGTCAGGATCTATCATTCCTGTGAATGCCAAGTTTTTGTCATTGTCATTGAGGTATCGCAAAAACGGGTCAAACATGTCACCACCATCCGTGACAACCAGCAACAGGTCATCAATATACCTTAAGTAGAGTACAATCTGTGATCTAAATGGGTTCTCCACTCCAAAGATGCGGGACCGCTCTCACCAACCCATATAGAGGTTGGCAAAGGAGGGAGAAAATTTAGCTCCCATCGTGACCCCGCACCTCTGGAGATAGAAGACACCATCAAACACAAAGTAGTTATGTGTCAGTAGAAATTCTAATACCTCAATGATAAATGTCCGATATTCAATGGTAAAATCAGTGTATGTCTCCAAATAAAAGGAAACGGCTGTTATAGCCAAACCATGGGAATTGAGGAATACAAACTCGTGGCGTCATAAGTGGCCCACGAGTAAAGATCACTCCAATAAAAGTTTTGCTTTATGTGTAGAAAGTGGTTAGTATCCTTCAAAAAAACAGGTAGCTGTTTGACCAAAGGCTGCAAATGTCCATCCAGCCATTGGCCCAACCTTTCATCGAGAGACCCAATGCCCGCTATTATAGGTCTACCTTGTAAGGGGGTGAGCCCTATGGGTTTTGGGGAGGTGGTAAAAGGTGGGTAGTTTAGGGTATTCAGGTATTAGAGACTCAGCCTCCTTTTTTTAAAGAAAATCCTGTCTAAAACCCCTATCCACTAATTCTTTCAAAATGGACTTGTATTTTTTGGCAGGATCACTCTTTTTTTTTGATTAAAGTAATTTTTATTTATATAAAAAGTCAAAAAACAATTATACATTTATACATCACACATTTACTCTTTACACCCACCCCACCAACGGGATCACTCTTTTTTAACCGACAATATGTCTGGGTATCAGAAAGCTGCCTGGCTGTTTCATTTAAATAAGAATCAACACCCATGACAACTCTTTAACCCTCCTTTGTCTGAATTGGGGATAACAATGGACTTATCTGCAGCGTCTTCCTTGTTTGAACCCCCTAATACTTACCTGAGCCCCATATCTATCCAGCGATGTGCACGAGTGCCTCGACTGTCTGGGAATCTCCCTCCTGATTGGCTGAGACTCAGCAGCGGCACCATTGGCTCCCGCTGCTGTCAATCAAAAAACAGTTATCCAGTCAGGAGAGACAGGGGGTAGGGCCGGATCACGGCTCTGTGTCTGAATGGACACATGGAACTGCGGCTTGCTATGAGTGCACTCGATAGGAGGGAGGGGCCAAGAGCACCAACGAGGGACCCGAAAAGAGGAGGATCCATCTGCTCTGTACAAAACAATTTCACGGAGCAGGTAAGTATAACATGTTTGTTATTTTTAAAGAAAAAAAACAAGACTTTAGTATCACTTTGTAGTAATATTAAAGGCAGTTTTTAACAAACATGTTATAATTACCTGCTCTGTGCAGTGGTTTTGCACAGAGCAGCCACGATCCTGCTCTTCTTGAGTCCACTGCTGGCGTACTAGGTCCTTCCCTCCTTTTGAGTGCCCCCACAACAAGCAGCTTGTTGTGGGGACACCCAAGCAGGCTCGCTCCCAAGCTGCTGCCCTAGGTGTCCATTCAAACTCAGAGCCATGGTTCGACCCACCCCTCTCTCTCCTCATTGCCTCACTGGCTGTAATTGACAGCAGCAAGAGCCAATGGCTCCTGCAGCTGTCTCGGCCAATGAGGAGGGAGAGTCCCCGGAGAGATGAAGCTCTCTTGCACATCGCTGGATCATGATGGGATTCTGGCAGGTTTTAGGGGGGACTAGGGGGGGCTGCTGCACACAGAGGGTTTTTTACTTTCATGCATAATGCAAGAAGGTGAAAAACATTGAGCCTTTAGAATCACTTTAAATCTGTTGGCTGTACCTGCTGATTAAACATTTTTTTTCCAGCATACCCATTTGACAAAAGTCGATCTAACAACTTCTGTCAAACAGGGAAGGCCACACATGGGTCAAAATATGTATGGTCCCTGCTGAACTGGCTAAATAGTTTGTTTGGACCAAGCTGGCCCAAATGACCTGTCAGCACTGTATAAACTATATGTAGCTTCAGCTGTTCCAGCAGAGGTACGGGGACTTCTTGTCTGTTGCCACAACAAACTTGAGTCTTGCTGAGCACTGCTCAGCCATTCACAGGACACCTTGTATTTTTATGAATGAATACAATGCTTCCTTTAAGTGGTCGAGGTGGAAATACAGGCAGGTGACATCACAATCTCCACCATAACCAATAAAAATACATGGCCTGCTCCCCGAGACAACGTCAGATTGTGACGAAACGCGCGTATGGAGGTTTGACGTGCTGAGTGTACTGGGACGGGTGTTTGCAAGCCGGCCAGCTGTTTTTCTCTTGACTGTTTTAAACATCACTTCTGTATGTGCAATTTTAAAAGCTTTAATAAACATTTTGGTACGTTTTACACTATGGAGAGTCGTTTTACATTTCTGGGTAATGCCTGATCTATCCCCCTGGTGGTTTGATGTTCGAGTCTCCCTGGTCATTTGGTGCTTAGCTCAAGGTTCTTCCCAAGCAAATACTTGTGGACACTCAACACCCCTCCGGACAGAGGCCCTGGCTGGGTATTTTAGCCGCAGGCTTATAAGAGCTTGCCTTTTGGTAAGCGCGCATTTTATGTGGTGGAGGTGCACTGTCTTGAGAGGTGTATATCACAAGAATCTACACTGATGTGCTTTTTATGGACTGTTTATTAATCTTCATTTTTATCACATATGTTGCTGTGTGTTGCAGCTCACACACATTCACCGTTTTGGATTATTTACAATTTTTTCTTGTTTATTTTATTATTTTTTTATAGCGCTGCTACATTGAATTCAATAAAAATACAAGACTCATGAGTCTATTGCTCAAACAGATTCAGTTTTGTTCCTGCAGCAGACAGGAAGTCCCTGTACGGCTGTCAGAACACAACGCTGTATACTGTATTTAGCTGATGCTATATACAATTTATACAACAGTGACAGAGAAAAAAATTGCTTATTTGGGCCAAACTATTTAAAATAACACAAAACCTGGAGTTACGCTTTAAGACACCATGATTTATGACCTGCAGCTAAATTCTAATAATAGCTCAACAGCTGTGAAGCAGGAAGCAGAAAAGCAGAAAATAGATCCTGAAATGTATAACTAAATTAAAATGCAATCATTTCATTTATATTGCATTGGTTGACTTTCTGGACCGTAAATATGTTGATTTTTAAAATGCAGAGAATACTAATCTCATATTATATGCACAACGCATTATCATCACTAACAGAAGTGAGATAGATACAGACACAAGTAACCTTTAAGAACCCACAAGTAATTTTTGTGATATATTGGAATGCACTTTGGCAGTATTATCACTAAACTGTCAGGTATGTCTGTATTATTCCCACTTAAACAGTGATAGATGGAAGTATTATTTTGGCAAGTGTCTTTGGTTACATTTGTATAATAAAATAATTTAATTTGGAAAGGAGTTTGCTCGTGTTAAAAGACGTGAGTTTTTATAGTACTGCTTACAAAGTATTACAAAATGAATTCGACATATTAAAATATGTTTTTGGGAAGTCATTCCATCTCTATGTAAGAAATAAATTATAATGCAACTTGGTATTGAATCGTCAGCATATTTTAGCTTAACACATTGAGCACAATTGAATAAACATTCCCCAGTAAAATATTTGTTGTAAATTCTTACCCCAGAACTTTCAGTGTTGCTTCCCTAAACTTCCAGTCTTTTAACAGCGAACAGTTCAGTCTCTAAGCCATTATATTAGCTTAGAGAAGGAAGGGGGTGGATAGGATTGAGGGAATGCCTTGCCATCCTAGTCTTCAGGACTGTGTGTTTCTATTGATGTACACAGTGTAGGGAGACATGACTCTCTGCATGCAAGGTTGGCTGCATAGGATGCTGCTAGAGAAATGAGCAACCCTAAAATATGAAACCTGGGGAGGTAATCATGGCACCAGCTTACACTGGAACATAAACTAGAAAATAAAAAAGCTGCATACTAAGTAAGTGAATAAATCAACTGCTGAATAAACTTATGGTCACTTTAAAGTGGAAGTAAACCCTTCCAAAGCACTTTGGCCTACAGGTAAGCCTAGATTATGCTATGCATACTAGCTCATTATGCCTTTGCCTTGCACGTTTTTTTTTTTTTTGGTGAAGGCTTTACTTCCTCTTTAAGCGTGTCCTAGAGCAAAAATGTAACTTATTGCAACTTACCAGTCCTTAGATGTGATAACTGAATTCATTTTCTTTCTGCAGAGTGACAACCATTACTCACTATACTGTGTCTATGGAGAGACAGTGTTGTCACTCTACAGAACACATCGCCCTCTCCTCTTCTCTATAACTTAAGGGAGAGTTGTTCTGTAGTCCTAGCACAATTTCTAATAACACTTTTTGAGATAAGAATGCAAAGAACACAGGACATCACTGGCAGGATCAACAGGTATGTTTGCACTTTTAGAACAGATATAAGAACACATTTTCAATTGTGTATTTAAGAGGCCAAAGTAAATGAATATGAGAAATTCCCTGTCAGGATTTATATATACTTTAACTATCAGAGTCAGTCTGTAGAATTATTAGGTGGGGTTGTCTTTTAAACGTACCCACTACACATATGTGCTTGTAACCCTTACCCCAGTAGGAGCTGCTAGTGATCATGGGTCCTCTGTTCTCTGTCACGACAACAGAATAAGTTAGATTAACTGATGTGCAAGTAAGCCTTACCTATGACCATTATCTGACACTACAATAAGGCTAATCAACATTACAATAGTCCACATAGTATCAGTAAGAATAGCATCAACAGTGAAAACATGTATAGAATAAAAAAAAAACCTAACCATAATTCTTAATAATAGCTACTCAAACAACGTTCCTAGTGCACTCTACGTATACAGCCCCAATAGCGGGAGGGTGTATGCATTAATGACAAATGAGCACCCCTGGTGGTGTCTAAAGTACCTAGCACCTAATCGCCAAGGTTAGCCAGTTGTCATTGGGGCCATTCTGCAAGGTGGTGCACATGAACTGTCTCTTCAATGCTGTTTGCAAAAGATGGCTAATGGGCTGATAGGTAAGGATCTGTCTTTGTTGCATTACCTAGGGGCAGTAGAAAATTAAACTCTGTAGCTCCACTCACCAATTCTGGCAAACAACAGGTCCCACACTCTTGGCAGTCAGTCAGTCCAGCAGTCTCAGTCCTTAAGATCGGTGTTTGATTGCCTGCACTACTATGTTAATAGAAAGAAACTGAAGGTCTAAATTAAATCTCACATGAGGCTTGCTGCTATACACCTATATGTGTTCCCACATAAGCTCAACTGTAAATGGTAATTAAAGTGAAGCGCCACCCCTCTAATATTAAAATCAATATAAGATGTGAACAATGCTAAAACCTATAACACTCAAAATATGCGATGCTTAGCAATGATGGTGGTAACCCTTATTCCAAAAGAAGACAACTCAACAGCTGATACATACTATTTACTGGGATAATGTAAACAGATAAAAAAAAGTAAAAAAAATGTAATGAGTGAATATCATACACATAAAATATCTTTAGTGACAACACTCAGTGTAATAATTGTTCCAAATAAATAATAAGACGTGAACAAATTCTTTAGAATCAACATGCTTCTGTGAATCTGGTGTTCTCCATAATCACCAACTGTGCCCCTTCACCATTCAAACTATGTGCTCACCTCATATATAGACCTTGGACAGGTCCATATAAATCTTCCCCTTAGGGGTGTTTTTCCACTGTCTGGCAGTTTAGCTCCTGTTCCTGGGAAACTCTCTTTAATGTGCAGTAATCCTCACGTGGAAGGTGCTCAGAAAATAAAAAAAAACTGACATGGTGCTGAACCATATAAAACCAATGCTTTATTAATCTCTTAGGAGAGGCGGGGCACGGCTTAAGATCGCGTGACCACCGCGATTGCTTGTCACGGCGGTCACGTGGTCCGAAAACTTTCAGTTAGGCGATGGTTAGGCGACGGTAACTGTGCTGGGAGTGCGTAGCATGTGCACTCTTGGCACAGGTGTATAGGCAGCAATTTGACACAAATATGTGGTTCTTCTGCGCTAAAGATCAGGCGCCGAGAGGCTGCATATTTGCATACAGCCGGGGCCAAGGGGTTAAAAAGCTAGGAATAAAACTCACATTTGTGAGTGCATAACAGCAGTACATCCTGATAAACTCCCATTGGCCTAGGATCGGCTCTCTGCAGATGTATATATACCCCAGAATAAACAGAATGTGGCACATTGGCAGAGGAAGAAGTCATACACGACCCAACCCCTGCAGCAATCATCCTGCAATAATAAGTAACACCACACCATAATTAAAGTAACATGACATAATAACCAAAAAAGGAGCAGTAACAATGAACACCTGCTTACAAACATACTAACCATATAGAAAGACAAATAAAAGAATACACCAAATCCTATAATGAGCTAGTAGATGCTCATGAGGATCACTCTGGGGAGCTTATAATGAGGATAAATTTGCTGACCTAGAAGACCGGTCTAGAAGGATTAAAGTGAAGTTTAGAGGCATTCCTAAATAAGTTAGTTCCAATTAACTGGTACCATATTTTCCTACATTTTTTAAAACAATTTTACCCACTTGTTCTCCTCAGAATTTCATCATACACTGCAAAGCATCCACCTGCTTCTGTACCAAGAGATGTCTTGGTTTGTATAATGTTATTTCATATTAAAAAGCAAATAATGTCAGCATACCTGATCTGTATGCTCATATCTCTATGTTTTCGGATATCTATCTTGGCTAACACAGCTCAGAAATGATGCCCCAATAAATAAAGTGCTCAAAGGCCAAAACATAGATTGGGATTTACAAACAAAATCTTGGCCTCCTTTCAAATTCATGTAGCACCCTCTACCTTAAGTAGGTGCTAGAGATTGTTTTTTTTTTTGAGTGTGGGTCAATTTAGTCAGGCCTAGCTAAAATCTAGGCCTGTTTGTTTTGATCGGTGGGGCTGGGAGTGGCTTAGAGTAGGCTGGGCATCCCATGAATTCCTTAACCCCATCCAAGTTCTAATCCCTCAATAAAATACAAAAACAAAGCTGATGGACTTGTTCATTGTCTTGGAGTGTCTGGAAGCGAATGCCGGGCTGGGCAGGGTCACAGGTGGGCCAAGATCACTCAGAAGCCCCTACGGGGGTACCACTACATTTAGTTGGCTCATTTTTACGAAAGAAGGATTTAACCCATAGACTCTGGTTGCATGCCAATACGTGGCCTCTTGGCGGGTGGGCCTTGTCGCTGAGAGGCCGCATAGTGACATACCAATTAGCAGACACAGCTGTGCCGAGACCGTGAGCCCTGTGAGCTTTCACACAGTTATCAGCGTCTAACGGAAAGCTTTCTAATAATGTGATCATAAACCCACCACGCCTTCCAGCGCCAGCCGGAAGCACCAGCGCAAAGGGGTTAAACAGCTAAATAACTGGGGCCTAAGCTCTCCCCCCCCACTAACCAAAATCAGAGCATGTAACATGGTGCCATTCGCCAGCCCCACACCCCCAAGGTGAGGGACTTCTTGTCTCATCTGCTACTGTAGCAGAGAGAGTATCATAGTTCTCAATGGAGCACAAGTGCAGTCCATTGATACGTGAAAGCCTGTACCTTGGTATAGACCCGGGGCTTGAAAAGTCTGCTGGAACCTGTGAATTGCAATTGCAATCCACTGATCACAAACACAATGCTTTTCAGGTTCAAATGCAAAAAATTAGTATATTATTTTTTTTTTAAATATGGGTGTTTTTATTTATTTTTTTTAACCGATTCAGCCCCGGAAGATTTTACCCCCTTTCTGACCAGAGCACTTTTTGCGATTCGGCACTGCATCGCTTTAACTGACAATTGCGCGGTCAAACGACGTTGTACACAAACGAAATTGACATCCTTTTTTTCCCACAAATAGAGCTTTCTTTTGTATACAAAATAAGAGAGACAATTTTGAAAAAAACACAATGTTTTTTACTTTTACTAGTAATGGCGACGATCTGCGATTTTTATCGTGACTTCGACATTATGGCGGACACATCAGACAATTTTGACACATTTTTGGGACCATTGGCATTAATACAGCAATCAGTGCTATAAAACTGCATTGATTACTGTAAACATGTCACTGGCAGTGAAGGGGTTAAAGAGAAAGTAAAGTAAAAAAACAAAAAACAAAAACAAATTGACACCTGCAAGGCAAAGGCATAATGAGCTAGTATGCATAGCATACTAGCTCATTATGAATTACTTACCTGAGATCGAAGCCCCCGCAGCGGTCCTCGGCCACCTCCTCCGTCACCGTCATGATACCCGGAGTGACTTCCGGGTATCGTGGCTCTGGCGCTGTGACTAGCCGGAGCCGCGATGACGTCAATCTGGCACATGCACGTGGGAGCTGTCATTAAAGCATCTTCGGCTTCACTTGTGGCATACTCAGTGTGCCTGTGCCGTTGTCAGCGGCGTAGACATCGGTGCCCGGTTTAGGAAGATATCTCCTTAGCTGTGTAGGTTAAGGAGATATTTCTTGGACCTACAGGTAAGCCTTAATCTAGGCTTACCTGTAGGTCAAAGTGGTCTGTAAGGACTTACAACCACTTTAACACTAGGGGGCGATCAAGGGGTTAATTGTGTTCCCTGGGAAGTGTTCTAACTGAAGGGGGAGGGGACTGACTAGGGGAGATGACAGATCACTATTCATACTTTATATAAACAGACGATCTGCCACTTCTCCCCTCAGAGAACCTGGATCTCTGTGTTTACACACAGAGATCCCAGTTCTCGCCATGTTAAGAGCAATTGCGGGAGCCCAGCGGTCATCAAGACCGCCGAGCACTTGCATCGGCTCCGGAGGGTGAGCTGCTAGTGGTCACCAGAAGGAGCGACGTAACATGACGGCGATTCGCCTGCCCGTGCCAATCTGCTGCAGTACAACTGCGGTGGCTGGTCAGCAAGCGGTTAAAATGTAGAGTATGCCTTTAAACCATTTTCAGATAATGCAGCTTTATATTGAACAACTTATTTATATTACTTATGCAAAACTTTTAATTAAAAAGAAACCTGAGAAAACAAGTTTGCTTTTAGCTCTCCGAGTTCTTTTAACCACACTTTTGCTTGAGATAAATGACTAAGGGAAACTAAGGAAGACAGAGAAAACAGTGCAACGGAAAATAAGACTGAATTATTGTGATAAATTAACTACACAAAGAGCAGAGCATTGTTTATCAGGGAGATAGTAAGTGGAAAAAAAATGAAGTAATGCATCAGTTAGAAAAAGTAAAAATACTGCAAAATATGTTATAGAAAATCAAACTGTGGTAAATTGGTTAAAGGATAACTAAAGCCAACAGCAAAAAGTAAATATATTATAGCCTATCCATCCTTAGATGTGGTGGCTGCATGAATTTTTTTAGGCTAAGATTATTTTCAACAAGTACAAAAAACACTATTGATGCCCCCATAAATTCAGTGCCTTCGTCATTTTCTGCGAGCAGAACTGGAAGTATAAAATAATGTTATCTTTTTTCTGGAAACCACTAATCTCTCCACCCCCCATGCAATTGAAATGACAAGGTTTGGCATGTCTGGGTGACAACTATGGCTCCCCCATACAGCAGTGCAGTAAACATAGCCACCCAGGGACAGGAAGTGTGTAAAAATAAAGGATAAAAAGAGTGCTATGTCAGCTACACCATCTGAACACTGGTAAGCTGCAATATTTGACATTATTTTTTTTGGGTTTAGATATGCTTTTAAGTGCAAACAGGTATAGATTTTTCAGCATTCACAAACCTCAACATTCCAGTTGAACAACTTTGTCATTGGCCTACCCTCCAAATATTCATAAGCACAATTAACTAATTGGCACAGCTGCATAATTTCTGCTACCTAATACACTATTGGTGGACATCTGACCATCACACCTACTATTTGGCAAAAGTATGTGGACACCCCTCCAAAATGTTTGAGTTAAAAGAGAAGTTTTTACTTACTTACTTAGGGGCTGCATCTGTCCACTGACAGCTCGGCAGTGAGAACTGAGCATTCAAACACAGCTGATTGCTCAGTTCTCCCACTCTGTTTTGCGCAGAGAGCCGTGACTGTTAGTCAGCTGCTCTCTGCTCTCCCCTCCAGTGCTCACTGGAGCACTGGGCTTTGAAGGGGCGGGAGGGGTGTCTCATCCTCTCAGCGAATTGCTTAGAGGCTGAGCCAGCTGCTGGTCCAGGCTCCTTTGTCGATCCTGACAATATGGTTAGGATTTTTCTAGAGCCTGGACCGGCTCTGTGAAGTTAGCTAAAAATGGATCTCAGGAGTGCAGAACAAACTTCTATCCTGTAATCGGTAGGAGACGTATGGCCAAAAAAGCTTGGGAAAGGATGCTCCATATCCTTCATGGCACACTGGGTCATTCTTCTGGCTCCTGGAAAAGATGCAGTATGGCGCATACTGCTGGAGCTTGTGCTTCCACCATGTGTCTTGTCCAATGGTGACAGTGCATTCACGTGTATCTCCTCCTTATCACTGGCCTCATCCTCTGAATCTTTGGAATAAGAATTTTCCATACTCCCCAGAGCATATGCAATGTCAAAGGCTAAATGCTGCCATCTTGTGTTGCAGCTCATATGCCTGGGGGACAGGAGCCACACTGGACAAAAGCTGCTGAAAGCTCTCCAGGCCCATGCTGAGAGTTGGCTGACTCTGTGCCATCTTCAGCCAGACACGGTTGTGTGTGACAACAGCATTTACCTATTTGCTGCCATTCACCAGGGACATTTCAAACATGTACCTTTTCTGGTATATGTCCTCAACCTGGTGGTGCATTGGTTCATCATGAAGTACCCTGGCCCACAGGAGGTAACGGAGAGGTAATGGTTGTTTTCCAAAAGAGGGGGATGAGTTGTCCGGCCGCCGACAGAAAAAAACGTAAAAGACACAGTTTCTGGGAGACTATTGATCCTGGCAACATGGAGAGATGTCGGGGTCTAGGTGTAAAGATTCCTCATATACTTTATCATACACCTGAAATACCTGTTTCCAGAAGTGTCGTATCTGTTCACACTCCCACCAGACATAAAGATAAGTGCCCGTGGCTGTATTGCATCGCCAGCAGGAGGATGAGGTATACGGTAATATTTTTTGTAGTGTAGCGAGGTCCCTGTACCATCTGGACAGGATCTTGAAGTTCTTCTCTTGTGAGTAACAGGAGATAGAGGACTTGTGTGTGAAGTGGAACGCAATCTGCCATTCCGCTCTGGATAGGGTTTTTCCCAGGTCTGTCGACAACATCCTAGTGTAAGTGGGTAGGTCATCTTGAGTGAGGGCCTGGATTAAGCTGTAAATGTGGGAGAGTAGGTGCCTAGGTAGCTCCTGGAGAGAGCTTAGATGTTCGAATTTGGAGAGTGGGCGGTGGGTTTGAGAGGAGAGGAATAGGTGTTTTGTAAAGGTGGTTAGGTGGAGGGAAGTGAGCGAGTGGCGTGTCCCCTCAGGGACAATCAGGGTTCCGGGTTTCCGAGTGGATGAAAGTGTGTGTCTGAGGCCAGGAGGAGCGGTGAAATTAGCCAATTGTGTGGGCCCCGATGCCCTGCAGGAAGGCTGGATTGTCAAATAGGGAGGATAAGGGGGAGGGATCAGGCGGATGTGACGTCAGGTCGCTCGCTGGGCGCCACCGGAAATGACGCTGCGTTCCACCTCATCGTTGTAGACAGAGGTTTTGAACGCACACAGCCTAATGCCACATTGCACCATCTGGGAATATTTGTGAGGTGCGTCAGGCATCGATCCTGATAGCTTCCGAGATCGTACTTGAAAAATAAACCATTTCCCTCTTGTATGATTGGGCCGGAAGTGACGTTGCGTTCCAACTCGCCGTTCACAGGCAGAGGTTGGAACGCACAGATCCGCCCCCCCCTGCTCTATACAAACCGGAAGTAATGATGTATCACATCCCCCAGAGCTGTAACAAGGAAGTTCCTGCTGACAGTCTCAGTTTCCTCCTTTCATGAGCGGCACACTAGTATTAATATATATTATTACAATACAAACTGGGGATTGTTTGGTTATTTTACTAAATTCCATCCGATTATTATCCCCATTTTGTGATCATTTAATTACCACCCCCCCTCAGCGACTCAGAGGTATTTTGGGAGTCTGGTTCACATGCCAGACTAGTACTTCCGGTTCAGGGCTCACATGGGAGGTACCTTTTCTTCCATTTTGTATTCTATATATATTGCAGCAATGTGGGGGATCAATTGTTGCCCCTGTTGAAGACCACTGGGTCGAAACGCATAGGGTTTTTATCTGATACTTTACACATTGCCTTTTACTGTTTTTAGCTTGTATCTTTATAACTGGACTATTTTTAATTTGCTCCTTCATTGTGAGACCTTTTACTCCAATAAATGATATTGGTTAATTTGCACCATATGGAGCATTTTTTCCTGTTTTCTCACAATATGTCCCACTTCATGTGATCTTGGATGAGCTGGAAGTACAAGTTCCTTACTGTGTACCAACCATTGTGTTCGTCTGCTGGATGATCCAACGTGTGGCTACCCCTGGAAGTTTCGGTGATGCTCTAAGGCTGCGTGTCCATATCCTCAAGGCATATTCGCTGGACCTGGAACCCCCCTTCCAACATCAAAAGGGAGAAAAACACACAAGCGCTGTTGACTCACTGCCGTACGGTATGTGCGTCCATCTCATCTGGTAAGAAGTACCTTTTCCCGTATCAATATTTCCCTCGGATCATATTCATACTTTGGTGTATACAGTACCTCTCCATACCAGTTCCACCAACGTTTGGGAAAAAGAAATTTCCATTAGACATGTGCGATTCGTTTCGTACGAATTCGTAATTCGTACGAATTTTTCGAAATTCGTACGAATTTACGAATCTGTAGTACGAATTTTTTTTTTTACGAATTCCGTACGGAATACGAATTTTTTTTTTTACGAATCGTTAGTAAAGTTACGAATCGTTACGAATCGTTACGAATCGTTACGCGGCTAATGAATTGTTGGTTCTCATAACACAGAGAACAATTCGAATCCAACTACAAATATCGAATTTCAATTTCAAGTTACGAATCGTTACGAATCGTTATGAATAGTTACGAATCGTTACGAATCGTTATGAATAGTTACGAATCGTTAGTAAATCCAACTACCAATATCGAATTTCAACTAATTTGAACGAAATTATTATAGCAGATATAACGAATGAATTCGAATGACAAAGTGTCATTTTTGCAGAAAAAAAAAAAGCGTAGGGGTCCCCCCAAATTCAATAACCAGGCCCTTCAGGTCTGGTATGGATATTAAGGGGGACCCCAGCCAAAAAAAAATAAAAAAAATGGCGTGGGGTCCCCCACAAATATCCATACCAGACCCTTCAGGTCTGGGATGGATTTTAAGGGGAACCCCGGCCAAAAAAAAAAAAAAAAAAATGGCGTGGGGTCCCCCTCAAAATCCATACCAGACCCTTTATCCGAGCACGCAACCTGGCAGGCCGCAGGAAAGGAGGGGGGATGAGAGCGGCCCCCCTCCCGCCTGAACCGTACCAGGCCACATGCCCTCAACATTGGGAGGGTGCTTTGGGGTCCCCCCCAAAGCACCTTGTCCCCATGTTGATGAGGACAAGGGCCTCATCCCCACAACCCTGGCCGGTGGTTGTGGGGGTCTGCGGGCGGGGGGCTTATCGGAATCTGGAAGCCCCCTTTAACAAGGGGACCCCCAGATCCCGGCCCCCCCCCCTGTGTGAAATGGTAAGGGGGTACAAAAGTACCCCTACCATTTCACCAAAAAAGTGGCAAAAATGGTAAAAATGACAGGAGACAGTCTTTGACAATTCCTTTATTAAAATCTTCTTTCTTCATCCTTCGGATTCTTCATCTTCTCCTTCCTTCATCTTCTTCCATCTTCTTCTTCCTTCGATTCGCTTCTTCTTCCTCCGGTCTTCTCGTCCTTCTCGTCCGGCGTCGTCCTTCTCGTCCGGCGTCGTCCTTCTCGTCCGGCGTCGTCCTTCTCGTCCGGCATCGTCGTCTCTTCTCGCAGGCCGCTCCTCACAATGGGAGGCTCCCGCTCTGTGAGGCTTCGCTCCGGGTGACAGGTCTTTTATAACGAAGGCACCTGGTGACCCCGCCCCCTCTGACGCACGGGGACGTCATGTGGAATTCCCTATGGCTTCGTCACCGGGTGCCTTCGTTATACAAGACCTGTCACCCGGAGCGAAGCCTCACAGAGCGGGAGCCTCCCATTGCGAGGAGCGGCCTGCGAGAAGAGACGACGATGCCGGACGAGAAGGACGACGCCGGACGAGAAGGACGACGCCGGACGAGAAGGACGAGAAGACCGGAGGAAGAAGAAGCGAATCGAAGGAAGAAGAAGATGGAAGAAGATGCCGGAAGGAGAAGATGAAGAAAGGAAGACCAGAAGAAAGAAGAAAGAAGATTTTAATAAAGGAATTGTCAAAGACCGTCTTCTGTCATTTTTACAATTTTTGACGCTTTTTTGGTGAAATGGTAGGGGTACTTTTGTACCCCCTTACCATTTCACACAGGGGGGGGGGCCGGGATCTGGGGGTCCCCTTGTTAAAGGGGGCTTCCAGATTCCGATAAGCCATCCGCCCGCAGACCCCCACAACCACCGGCCAGGGTTGTGGGGATGAGGCCCTTGTCCTCATCAACATGGGGACAAGGTGCTTTGGGGGGGACCCCAAAGCACCCTCCCAATGTTGAGGGCATGTGGCCTGGTACGGTTCAGGCGGGAGGGGGGGCCGCTCTCGTCCCCCCTCCTTTCCTGCGGCCTGCCAGGTTGCGTGCTCGGATAAGGGTCTGGTATGGATTTTATGGGGGACCCCACGCCATTTTTTTTGGCTAGGGTTCCCCTTAAAATCCATCCCAGACCTCAAGGGTCTGGTATGGATTTTGAGGGGGACCCTACGCCATTTTTTTTTTTTTTTGGCTGGGGGTCCCCCTTAATATCCATCCCAGACCTGAAGGGCCTGGTTATTGAATTTGGGGGGACCCCTACGCATTTTTTTATCAATGACTTCAATGAATGACAGTTCTCTGTATTACGGATCCAACAATTCATTTGCCGGCAATAGCTGCGACTCGATTTTAAATAGTTTTTTTTTCCTGCAAAAATGACACTGCAGGAACAGTTCCCTATATTAGATATACTGAATCTCGAATCATTCGAAGCATTCGTTATAGCCGCTATTATCATTTCTTTCATGTTAGTTGAAATTACATATTTGTTAGTTACAATACAACATTCGAATTGTTCTCTGTATTGCGGGAATCGGCAATTAGCCGCGAGTGATTTTAAATGTCTTTTTTTCCTGCAAAAATGACACATTGTACAGAGAGAGTTCTAAACACAGGAAACATGACCCCCTTCATAGACATACTATAGAGTATATAGTATATAGAAGGGCGCAGGTTTCCTGTGTTTAGAACTCTCTCTGTACAATGTGTCATTTTTGCAGGAAAAAAAGACATTTAAAATCACTCGCGGCTAATTGCCGATTCCCGCAATACAGAGAACAATTCGAATGTTGTATTGTAACTAACAAATATGTAATTTCAACTAATATGAAAGAAATTATAATAGCGGATATAACGAATGCTTCGAATGATTCGAGATTCAGTATATCTAATATAGGGAACTGTTCCTGCAGTGTCATTTTTGCAGGAAAAAAAAAAACTATTTAAAATCGAGTCGCAGCTATTGCCGGCAAATGAATTGTTGGATCCGTAATACAGAGAACTGTCATTCATTGAAGTCATTGATAAAAAAAATGTGTAGGGGTCCCCCCAAATTCAATAACCAGGCCCTTCAGGTCTGGGATGGATATTAAGGGGGACCCCAGCCAAAAAAAAAAAAAAAAATGGCGTAGGGTCCCCCTCAAAATCCATACCAGACCCTTGAGGTCTGGGATGGATTTTAAGGGGAACCCTAGCCCAAAAAAATGGCGTGGGGTCCCCCATAAAATCCATACCAGACCCTTTATCCGAGCACGCAACCTGGCAGGCCGCAGGAAAGGAGGGGGGGACGGGAGCGGCCCCCCCTCCCGCCTGAACCGTACCAGGCCACATGCCCTCAACATTGGGAGGATGCTTTGGGGTCCCCCCCAAAGCACCTTGTCCCCATGTTGATGAGGACAAGGGCCTCATCCCCACAACCCTGGCCGGTGGTTGTGGGGGTCTGCGGGCGGGGGGCTTATCGGAATCTGGAAGCCCCCTTTAACAAGGGGACCCCCAGATCCCGGCCCCCCCCCCTGTGTGAAATGGTAAGGGGGTACAAAAGTACCCCTACCATTTCACCAAAAAAGTGGCAAAAATGGTAAAAATGACAGGAGACGGTCTTTGACAATTCTTTTATTAAAATCTTCTTTCTTCTTTCTTCTGGTCTTCCTTTCTTCATCTTCTCCTTCCGTCATCTTCTTCCATCTTCTTCTTCCTTCGATTCGCTTCTTCTTCCTCCGGTCTTCTCGTCCTTCTCGTCCGGCGTCGTCCTTCTCGTCCGGCGTCGTCCTTCTCGTCCGGCATCGTCGTCTCTTCTCGCAGGCCGCTCCTCGCAATGGGAGGCTCCCGCTCTGTGAGGCTTCGCTCCGGGTGACAGGTCTTTTATAACGAAGGCACCTGGTGACCCCGCCCCCTCTGACGCACGGGGACGTCATGTGGAATTCCCTATGGCTTTCCCCATGACGTCAGAGGGGGGGCGGGGTCACCGGGTGCCTTCGTTATACAAGACCTGTCACCCGGAGCGAAGCCTCACAGAGCGGGAGCCTCCCATTGCGAGGAGCGGCCTGCGAGAAGAGACGACGATGCCGGACGAGAAGGACGACGCCGGACGAGAAGGACGAGAAGACCGGAGGAAGAAGAAGCGAATCGAAGGAAGAAGAAGATGGAAGAAGATGCCGGAAGGAGAAGATGAAGAAAGAAGGAAGACCAGAAGAAAGAAGAAAGAAGATTTTAATAAAGGAATTGTCAAAGACTGTCTCCTGTCATTTTTACAATTTTTGACGCTTTTTTGGTGAAATGGTAGGGGTACTTTTGTACCCCCTTACCATTTCACACAGGGGGGAGGCCGGGATCTGGGGGTCCCCTTGTTAAAGGGGGCTTCCAGATTCCGATAAGCCCCCCGCCCGCAGACCCCCACAACCACCGGCCAGGGTTGTGGGGATGAGGCCCTTGTCCTCATCAACATGGGGACAAGGTGCTTTGGGGGGGACCCCAAAGCACCCTCCCAATGTTGAGGGCATGTGGCCTGGTACGGTTCAGGCGGGAGGGGGGGGCCGCTCTCGTCCCCCCCTCCTTTCCTGCGGCCTGCCAGGTTGCGTGCTCGGATAAGGGTCTGGTATGGATTTTATGGGGGACCCCACGCCATTTTTTTGGGCTAGGGTTCCCCTTAAAATCCATCCCAGACCTCAAGGGTCTGGTATGGATTTTGAGGGGGACCCTACGCCATTTTTTTTTTTTTTTGGCTGGGGGTCCCCCTTAATATCCATCCCAGACCTGAAGGGCCTGGTTATTGAATTTGGGGGGACCCCTACGCATTTTTTTATCAATGACTTCAATGAATGACAGTTCTCTGTATTACGGATCCAACAATTCATTTGCCGGCAATAGCTGCGACTCGATTTTAAATAGTTTTTTTTTCCTGCAAAAATGACACTGCAGGAACAGTTCCCTATATTAGATATACTGAATCTCGAATCATTCGAAGCATTCGTTATAGCCGCTATTATCATTTCTTTCATGTTAGTTGAAATTACATATTTGTTAGTTACAATACAACATTCGAATTGTTCTCTGTATTGCGGGAATCGGCAATTAGCCGCGAGTGATTTTAAATGTCTTTTTTTCCTGCAAAAATGACACATTGTACAGAGAGAGTTCTAAACACAGGAAACATGACCCCCTTCATAGACATACTATAGAGTATATAGTATATAGAAGGGCGCAGGTTTCCTGTGTTTAGAACTCTCTCTGTACAATGTGTCATTTTTGCAGGAAAAAAAGACATTTAAAATCACTCGCGGCTAATTGCCGATTCCCGCAATACAGAGAACAATTCGAATGTTGTATTGTAACTAACAAATATGTAATTTCAACTAATATGAAAGAAATTATAATAGCGGATATAACGAATGCTTCGAATGATTCGAGATTCAGTATATCTAATATAGGGAACTGTTCCTGCAGTGTCATTTTTGCAGGAAAAAAAAACTATTTAAAATCGAGTCGCAGCTATTGCCGGCAAATGAATTGTTGGATCCGTAATACAGAGAACTGTCATTCATTGAAGTCATTGATAAAAAAATGCGTAGGGGTCCCCCCAAATTCAATAACCAGGCCCTTCAGGTCTGGGATGGATATTAAGGGGGACCCCCAGCCAAAAAAAAAAAAATGGCGTAGGGTCCCCCTCAAAATCCATACCAGACCCTTGAGGTCTGGGATGGATTTTAAGGGGAACCCTAGCCAAAAAAAATGGCGTGGGGTCCCCCATAAAATCCATACCAGACCCTTATCCGAGCACGCAACCTGGCAGGCCGCAGGAAAGGAGGGGGGGACGAGAGCGGCCCCCCCTCCCGCCTGAACCGTACCAGGCCACATGCCCTCAACATTGGGAGGGTGCTTTGGGGTCCCCCCCAAAGCACCTTGTCCCCATGTTGATGAGGACAAGGGCCTCATCCCCACAACCCTGGCCGGTGGTTGTGGGGGTCTGCGGGCGGATGGCTTATCGGAATCTGGAAGCCCCCTTTAACAAGGGGACCCCCAGATCCCGGCCTCCCCCCTGTGTGAAATGGTAAGGGGGTACAAAAGTACCCCTACCATTTCACCAAAAAAGCGTCAAAAATTGTAAAAATGACAGGAGACGGTCTTTGACAATTCCTTTATTAAAATCTTCTTTCTTCTTTCTTCTGGTCTTCCTTTCTTCATCTTCTCCTTCCGGCATCTTCTTCCATCTTCTTCTTCCTTCGATTCGCTTCTTCTTCCTCCGGTCTTCTCGTCCTTCTCGTCCGGCGTCGTCCTTCTCGTCCGGCATCGTCGTCTCTTCTCGCAGGCCGCTCCTCGCAATGGGAGGCTCCCGCTGTGTGAGGCTTCGCTCCGGGTGACAGGTCTTGTATAACGAAGGCACCCGGTGACCCCGCCCCCTCTCTGACGTCATGGGGAAAGCCATAGGGAATTCCACATGACGTCCCCGTGCGTCAGAGGGGGCGGGGTCACCAGGTGCCTTCGTTATAAAAGACCTGTCACCCGGAGCGAAGCCTCACAGAGCGGGAGCCTCCCATTGCGAGGAGTGGCCTGCGAGAAGAGACGACGATGCCGGACGAGAAGGACGACGCCGGACGAGAAGGACGAGAAGACCGGAGGAAGAAGAAGCGAATCGAAGGAAGAAGAAGATGGAAGAAGATGACGGAAGGAGAAGATGACGGAAGGAGAAGATGACGGAAGGAGAAGATGAAGAAAGGAAGACCAGAAGAAAGAAGATTTTAATAAAGGAATTGTCAAAGACCGTCTCCTGTCATTTTTACCATTTTTGACACTTTTTTGGTGAAATGGTAGGGGTACTTTTGTACCCCCTTACCATTTCACACAGGGGGGGGGGGCGGGATCTGGGGGTCCCCTTGTTAAAGGGGGCTTCCAGATTCCGATAAGCCCCCTGCCCGCAGACCCCCACAACCACCGGCCAGGGTTGTGGGGATGAGGCCCTTGTCCTCATCAACATGGGGACAAGGTGCTTTGGGGGGGACCCCAAAGCACCCTCCCAATGTTGAGGGCATGTGGCCTGGTACGGTTCAGGCGGGAGGGGGGGCCGCTCTCGTCCCCCCCTCCTTTCCTGCGGCCTGCCAGGTTGCGTGCTCGGATAAAGGGTCTGGTATGGATTTTGAGGGGGACCCCACGCCATTTTTTTTTTTTTTTTTGGCCGGGGTTCCCCTTAAAATCCATCCCAGACCTGAAGGGTCTGGTATGGATATTTGGGGGGGACCCCACGCCATTTTTTTTATTTTTTTTTTTGGCTGGGGTCCCCCCTAATATCCATACCAGACCCGAAGGGCCTGGTTATTGAATTTGGGGGCACCCATACGCTTTTTTTTTTTTCTGCAAAAATGACACTTTGTCATTCGAATTCATTCGTTATATCTGCTATAATAATTTCGTTCAAATTAGTTGAAATTCGATATTGGTAGTTGGATTTACTAACGATTCGTAACTATTCATAACGATTCGTAACGATTCGTAACTATTCATAACGATTCGTAACTTGAAATTGAAATTCGATATTTGTAGTTGGATTCGAATTGTTCTCTGTGTTATGAGAACCAACAATTCATTAGCCGCGTTAACGATTCGTAACGATTCGTAACGATTCGTAACGATTCGTAACTTTACTAACGATTCGTAAAAAAAATTACGATTCGTCCGAATTTCGTATTTCGTACGAATTCGAACGGAATTTCGTACACGAATTACGAATTACGAATTTTTTTATATACGAAACGGGACGAAACGAAACGAAACGAATTTTTTGGCAGTTCCCATGTCTAATTTCCATACTTCTACCTCAGCAGTCCATCTTGAATAAGAGAGACTCTTTCACCACTAGTGTTATCACTATTATTATATTTTAGTACTACTGCACCTATTTTTTGTACCCTTTTTTATATTTTATATGTAATTTTATATTCATATATTTTACTGCATTTTAGCACAACTTTCATGTTTTAGCGCTTCACATATTTTTTCCAAGAACCTTGCATAGCCCTCTCCTATACCAAAGAATGAGGGCAGCTATAGTTAGAGGTGAGGTGCAAGATAGATGAGAGAAGCTGCCCTTGTAACCCAAGAGGAGAGCCCATAGAGCGACAGGAGCTAGGTCCTGCTCGACCATTACTGAGGCTTTTTGAAAAGGTTGTGGGAACCACTCTAGGGTACGGGCCATGAGAGTAGCTTTAAAATAAAGCTCATAATCTGGTAAGCCTGTGCCACCCTGTAGCTTCAGACATGTGAGTAATTTGTATTGTAGGTATTGAGCTAGTACGGAAGTGCCTCTCCCGTAATAATAGAATATTAGGTATTCTGCACACGTGGATGTTGTTGCGTCTGTTTCTATTCTCGATGTCGTCTTGCTGGTATGATAAGTGTTGCAGCATGACTGTGTGGGCATTGAGTATTTCTTCATGTGACTGCACAGCGGTGTGGAGGCCCTCAGTGGTGTTTTCTTTGTCCCCAAACGAGCCCCAATGTCCATTTTAAGCTTAGTAATCTCCTGTTTGTATGTTTTTTCAACGCGTTTAACACATTGTTCAAAGTCAGCCTTTGTGGGGAGAGAGCGCATGTAACTATGCAGGGATCTCATTTGGAAATTCATGTCCCATCCATCCTCTGATCCCAGGGATGTATTAGAGTGGCTCCTAGAGCATCTAGAGGGGCAATCCTGGGTCCCAGGAGGTGGATGGCAGGCCTGGGAACCAGCAAGGGAGTCCAGGGCCGACTCGGAGCAGGCCGGGGACAGAGGCGCCGGCGCCATCTTGGATTTTGGCCGGCGCTGGGCCACGACCGAAGATCGGGTAAAAAAGTGCCCTAAATCACCCCCTGGACGAGATTCCCCTGTCCCCTTTGGCTCCTTGTTCTTATCCTTCCGCATGGAGTTTGTTTAGGCAGCGTTCTGCGGCGTGAAGAAGCCCTATAGAGCCGTGGGATCCGGGAGCTGAGACACTACACGTCCACCAGCTCCATGTGTCAAGCCACGCCCCCGGTATGTGACCACTTTAGGCAGTCATACCTAGCAATAGCTCACTCAATGCCAACACCAGCTGCCTGATAACCATCTCATCCGTGATTCTAAAAAGCACAGAGACGTAATATTGGCCATGCTACAGTGGCTGCATCCACAGCATAGTTCCATCAATGAGTATCTGTGAGATTATTGTATGAAGACAGGCTTTGGGGAGTACTTTTCACAACATTAATGGCTTAGGATTAGAGTTGAGCGGACACCTGGATGTTCGGGTTCGGCAGGTTCGGCCGAACTTCAGAAAAAAGTTCGGGTTCGGGACCGAACTTGACCCAAACTTGACCCCGAACACCGAACCCCATTGAAGTCAATGGGGACCCGAACGGCTATAATAAAGTGTCGGATCCCGTCCCCCTTAATACAGAGAACAGTCATTGAAGTCATTTATTTTTAAAAAGTTAGTCATAAAAAGTGTTTGGGGACCTGGGTCCTGCCCCAGGGGACATGTATCAATGCAAAAAAAACTTTTAAAAACGGCCGTTTTTTTGGGAGCAGTGATTTTAATAATGATTAAAGTGAAACAATAAATGTGTAATATTCCTTTAAATTTCGTACCTGGGGGTGTCTATAGTATGCATGTAAAGGGGCGCATGTTTCCAGTGCTTAGAACTGTCTCTGCAAAAAGTGTCATTTTTGCAGAAAAGAAAGCTATTTAAAATCACTCGTGGCTAATGTTAATTGTCGGCTCCCGTAATACAGAGAACAGTCATTCATTGAAAGCCATTCATTTAAAAAAGTCATTGATAAAAAAAAAAAAAAAAAGCGTAGGGGTCCCCCCAAATTCAATAACCAGGCCCTTCAGGTCTGGGATGGATATTAAGGGGGACCCCAGCCAAAAAAAATGGCGTAGGGTCCCCCTCAAAATCCATACCAGACCCTTGAGGTCTGGGATGGATTTTAAGGGGAAACCCAGCCAAAAAAAAATGGCGTGGGGTCCCCCTCAAAATCTATACCAGACCCTTATCCGAGCACGCAACCTGGTAGGCCGCAGGAAAAGAGGGGGGGACGAGAGCGGCCCCCCTCCCGCCTGAACCATACCAGGCCACATGCCCTCAACATTGGGAGGATGCTTTGGGGGTCTAAGACCCACAAAGCACCTTGTCCCCATGTTGATGAGGACAAGGGCCTCATCCCCACAACCGTGCCCGGTGGTTGTGGGGGTCTGCGGGCGGGGGGCTTATCGGAATCTAGAAGCCCCCTTTAACAAGGGGACCCCCAGATCCCGCCCCCCCCCTGTGTGAAATGGTAAGGGGGTACAAAAGTACCCCTACCATTTCACCAAAAAAGTGTCAAAAATGGTAAAAATGACAGGAGACGGTCTTTGACAATTCCTTTATTAAAATCTTCTTTCTTCTTTCTTCTGGTCTTCCTTTCTTCATCTTCTCCTTCCGGCATCTTCTTCTTCCATCTTCTTCTTCCTCCAATCCGCTTCTTTATGGCCTTCTCGTCCAGCATCGGTGTCTCTTCTGGGCCGCTCCGCGCAATGGAAGGCTCCCGCTGGGTGAGGCTTCTCCTCGGTATCTTCTTCCACGGCGTCGGTCTCTGAGGCTTCTCTCCGGTATCTTCTTCCAGGGCGTCGGTATCTTCTTGGGCCACTCCTCGCAATGGGAGGCTCCCGGTGTGTGAGGCTTCGCTTGGGCTGACAGTTCTTTTATAACGGAGGGCGGGGCCACCTGGTAACCTGGTAACATTTTTGGATATAGTGAAAGGGGTGCCAGTCCTCCATAGGAAAGGAGGATTGTAATTTTGTTTCCCAGTAGGTTACAGTCGTTGGTTTATGCATAGATGTTGGTCTAGAGAGGAGAGCGTAGATGTAGAAAATTCCTTTGAGCTTGTTAGTCGGGAGTTTATAGTAAGTGAGTAGACCCTTGGAGGTATTTTCAGAAGCGGTCGGTATCTTTGAGAGTATATGTCAGATCCAGAGGTAGATGTAAAAGTCCTTATTTGATATGCCAAATTCCGTTGTTAGATGTTGGTAGGTTTTGAGGTTTGATTGGAGGTATAGGTCTCCAATGGTTTTGATCCCAGCTTCGAACCAGTGTTGAATAGAGAGGTGCGAAGACAAGAGCTGCAATGCTAGGATTGGTAGATTATTTAAAGTGTCCCCATGAATTCCTTGGTGGGTGCGGCTTATAGCACTCCATTGTGTTATACAGGCATTCACTGTGGGAAGATAAGAACGTGTGATGTGATGGTTCATCCAAGTCACTGAGAGTATCAATCTTGGGGTGGTAAGTAAAGCGGTTGATTCAATTTGGTGCCACCTAGTGTTCGGGTGTGGAGTCCACCATTGCTTCCCTTGTTCTAAGACAGTGGCTTTGTAATACCGTCTGACATTGGGTGCACCCATCCCTCCATTGGTGGTGGGGGCAGACAGCGTCGTGGTTTTTAAACAAGGTTTATGGGCTGCCCAGATAAAGGAGTCTAGGACACGTTGGAGTTTGGATAGTTCAGCGGAGAGTATTGGTAGCGGGTGTGTCCTAAAGCAGTACAGAACATGTGGGAGAAGGAACATTTTAGTCAGGGCTATTCTTGCATCCCATGAAGCTTTGATGGAGGACATAGCTAAGGTTATGGTGTTTAGTTTTTGATGCAGGGAGGTAAGGTTGCTACGGAGCAATAAGAAAGAGGGAGTCACCAATTGAATGCCCAGGTATGTCATAGAGGAACCAGGAGCCCAGGAGAAGGGGGAGACTCTGGAGATCTCCGATTTGAGTTCGGGGGGTATGCAAATGCCGAGCATGGAGGACTTGGAGTGGTTTAATTTATACAGTGAGATTTCACTAAAATTATTGAGGAGTTGCGATAAGATGGGGAGAGAGTTAACTGGGTCAGTGAGTGCTATTATCACATCGTCTGCATAGAGGCCTATTTTGTGGCAAGAGTCGCCTACTGTGATGCCGGAAATAAAGGGATTTATGTGGATGGTCTGAGCAAGGGGCTCCATTACTAACGCAAAGATCAGGGGTGATAATGGACACCCCTGACGTGTACCGCTGGAGATTGTAAAGGAGTCGGAGAGGATGCCCTATGTTCGAACTTTGGCACTAGGTGAAGAATATAGTCCCAGTATGGCATTCAGGAAGTCACCTTCTAAACCGAATTTCTGCAATACTGCCTTCAGATATCCCCAGTGTACTCTATCAAGGGAGGGAGATCAGCAAAGAAGGCGTTTGATGATGTTCTGCCCAGTGTATAAGGTCTATAAACCTGCGAGTACCATCTGAGGTCTGGCGTTGGGGGATGAATCCTACCTGGTCTGGGTGTATGAGGTGGGTCATGTGTTGTGATAGTCGTGTGGCCAGTAACTTTGCATACATTTTTTAGTCAGTGTTGAGAAGTGAAATGGGGCGATAGTTAGCTGGGTCATGTGGGGATTTACCTGGTTTATGGATGGTGGAGATCGTGGCTTCTAAGGATTCTGTTGGGATTTCCCCGGTAGTGAGGAATCTGTTAAATGAGTTGCAAAGGTGTGGGGTCAGTTGTTCACAGTAAGTTTTGTAATATTCATTTCCGAAGCCATCCGAGCCTGGGGCTTTGTGTAGTGGTAGTGATTTAATGGCGCTTCGGATTTCCTGAATCGAGAAGGGTATAGCTAAGTCTGCGTTCTGAGAGGGGGTCAAGGAGGGGAGGCTCAGGTCTGAGAGAAATTTCTGAATATTAATATCAGTAGGTCGTGAATCAGTAGGGGAGTTTTTTAGATTATATAGTTTATGGTAAAATGAGATAAAACAGTTAGCTATATCTTTGGGGTTAGGTAATCTGTCGCCATTGGAGTCCTCGAGGTATGGGATTGCGGATTGGGCCGCCTTGCGTTTGTATTGTTGTGCTAGAGCCTTCCCCGTTTTATTTCCCTGGGAGTACCAGGTGAGTCGTAGTTTCCTAATGTAGAACTCGTGTCTGTTTTGCACATAAGTTCTCAGCTCAGATCGGAGTTTACCGAGTTCTTCGTGGGTGGCTACTGAAGGTGTTTGGATATTGCATCTTTCTAGGGTCTTTATGTTGTCTAGGAAGGAGTTAAGGGTTGCAGTGCATTTTTTCTTCTCCTGTGCTCCTAGTCTTAGTAATGTACCCCTGATGACCGATTTATGGGCATTCCAGAGTGCTGCGGGTCATGTCCCCGCGGGTGTGAGGGGTGAAGACAGGTCTCCGTGGAGTGTGTAGGGCTGTATAGCCGAGCTGGGTGCCGACAGTTGCTCTGTGGAGAAGCGGAGCTCAGTCTCTAAGCGGCCATCTCCGTGTACGGAGCCACGCCCCTAAGATCACTTTTATATACGTGATCCTTTGCACAACTGCCACCCTGTAGCAGTAAAACTGCTATAGGGCGGTCAGCAAGGTGTTAATAACAATTTTTTTTTTTTTTTTAAGAATTATGTACGGTATATAATATCCTGAGATGGTCTCTAATTAATATAATATGGATGACATTATTCTAATTATACTAATTTATTGTTTATAACAGAAAAAAAGTTTAAACCTTGGAGAGACAAGAAGTTTTAGAACTGAAAGTATTAGATGAACAATTCAATTTAAATGAAAGTTCCAGGACTATTTTAAGGAGAAATGGCAAAATCTATTGTAAAATATGTCCATATTTAATATTACTAATCATTCTAATATTAACAATGATTTTAAGTGCAGAAAAATGTCCTCCAGCAATTGAAACTTGACATTTTTCTACCAGTAATTGTCACTTTCTTTGGAGAGTTAATTTTCAGGCACATAAAACATTGCCTGTTTCAGTCTCTAAAAGAGATTAAATTGTCTACACTAGGATAGATTATTCAGTAGATGAAGTCACTTCATGCTAAAATCAGTGGTTTTCATAACTAAAGTCTGATAGGGTATTCTTCTAACCTTGGTATACAATTATTGTGAGGTGGAAAGATATTAAAGTGGTGTGCCCCCTAAAAAAAAATGTAAAAGTCAGCAGCTACAAATACTGCAGCTGCTGACTTTTAATAATCGGACACTTACTGTCCCAGGGTCCAGCGATGCGGGGGAACGAAGCCCTTCCTCGTTCCCTGCTCCGTTCACAGCGCCGGCATTCTTACTGTGGGCACCCGGCTGTGGCTTCACAGCCCGGTACCCACTGCGCATGCGCGAGCGGCGCCGTGCGCCGTGATAGAACGCTCAGTCATCTGGGACACGTGACCGGTCCCAGATGACTGTGCGGCGACGAGGGGAAGTGATGTCAGTGCCGGACACTGAAGGTGGCAGACTACAAGGGACCCCTTAGCAACAGGCATTTACAGGTGAGTAAAAAAATGTTTTCCAATTATTTATTTTTTTAATAATTTTAAGCAAATTTTTTTTTTTTTGGGTGGAAACACCACTTTAAGGTTAGTTTACTTAAGCGTAATGCATGCAGCATTTTAAATCACCATGAATGTTTTTTTCTTTTTTTTTTTTTTCTTTTTGCAAATTGAAGACTTTTTTTATATTTACCCTGACTTCAGACTGGTCACATGACATGCAGGGTCCTCCTTCTCTATGGTTCCGTGATGGTGGGTGGTCCATGATGATATCTGTCCCTCTTTCTGCATCATTATACTCCATAGTGACAACCCCATCAAGGTGTGATTTTATATGCCTGCACTCTAGTATGTCCTTACTTTCTCAAACTGAATGGCACCCAGCATCATTCAACCCAGAAGACTGAAATCTTCTAGTGGTAAATGGAAATAATGCGGGGAATCCTTTTAAAAGTCAATAACATTAAAGTGGTTCTAAAGTCAGAAGGTTGTTTTTTACCTTAGTGCACTGTATGCATTAAGATAAAAAAACTTTCTGTGTGCAGCCCCCGCCTCCCGTATACTTACCTGAGTCCGATGTCGATCCAGTCCCATGCATGAGAGCAGAATTTCTGCTCTCTTTCTCTCTCCTCACTGGCTCAGACACAGCAGTGGAAGCCATTGGCTCCTGCTGCTGTCAGTCACAGCCAGGGAGTAGAGAGAGTAGGGCGGGGCCAAGTGGCTTGCTATAGGGGCACTCAGCAAGGGGAGGTGCCAGGGTCGCCAGCGGGGGACCACTAAAGAGGAGGATCGGGGCTCATCTGTGTCAAACCATTGCACAGAGCAGGTAGGCATAACATGTTTATTTTATGTTGTAATTATGACTTTTCTGTTTACAGTCACTTTAATAAAAAACGAAAACTCTTATCTAGACATAAGACATAAGAAAACAAGTTTGAAGTTTGAACAATGTTTCAAATCAACTAGTGTTAGAGTAGATAAAAAGTGTCCATTTTATTCTACAACTTGGGTGATGGGCAGAGGCACAGCAAGCTGGGCAGCAGGCAGGGGCACACCAAGCTGGGCAGCAGGTAAAGGCACAATAATCTGGGCAGCGGGCAGAGGCACATCAAGCTGGGCAGTGGGCAGAGGCACATCAAGCTGGGCAGTGGGCAGAGGCACATCAAGCTGGGCAGTGGACAGATGCACAGCAGGCTGGGAGACAAGCACAGAATCAGCAGGTTGGGCATCAGGAACCTGGTCATCAGGAACTGGATCATCAGGCTGGGTATCGGGAATTGGGTCATCAACCTGGGCATCGGGCATTGGATCATCAGACTGGATGGCAGGCAGAGGAACTGGAATATCAGGCCGGACAGAGGGTACTGTAACATCAGGCCGGACAGCGGGCACTGGAACATCAGTCCAGACAGCCGGCACTGGAACATCAGGCAGGGCATCAGGAACTGGATCATCAAGCCGGACATCGGGCATTGGATCATCAGACTGGACAGCAGGCACTGGAACATCAGGCCGGGCAGCAGACTGGATGGCAGGTAGTTTTCACTAGAACATGTTGTGTCCTCCCTATAAGTCATCCCTCCTGAAGAACAGAGTCTACATGTCAAGCCGTGTTTTCCTTTTTATGGACTCATATGGACTGTAAGGACTGATTCATTTCCAGGTGTAAGAAGAAGATCAATATTCATCGAGGGACACAGGGGAGCATATGACAAAAAAGGAAGGACTGTTGTGGAAATGTTATTATATAAAATGTATGTGGACATTTTATTCTAGGATGTGTGTTTTATAGATTGTCATCTGTCTCCCTGTGTCTGATTTAAATGAGGAGCGCTCTAGCAGAGCGCACCTGGGTTGAATCGAGACCAGCGGTAAAAACGGTCAGTATGAAAACCTTCTCATGGGATTTGAGACATGTTCTCTGTTTCTGTGGATGTTTGTTGGTTTGTAGGTACCAAGCACAATGTGCTGGGCTTCTTGCCTTTAAATGTCTATGCACAATAGAGAAGTGAAGTCAGCATAATGAGAGAAACCTATTACATCTCTCTTGCGGACTATGCTATCCCTTTTTGGATACATATCTGTTTTTATAAGAGGACATTGATATCTGCATTGTCGGTGTACTTGTACCATATATTGACAACAGCAGTAGCCATGTCCGGACATTGGATCATCAGACTGGACAGCAGGTACTGGAACATCAGGCCGGGCAGAAGACAGTATGGCAGGTAGATTCACTGGAACATCAGGCCAGACAGAGGGCACTAGAACATCAGGCAGCCAGAGGGCACTGGAACATCAGACCGGACAGAGGGCACTGGAACAATAAGCTGGGCAACAGGAACTGGATCATCAAGCTGGACATCGGGCATCGGACTGGGCAGCGGACACTGGAGCAGCAGGATGGAGAGCAGCAGGCCGGAGAGCAGCAGCGGCAAGCTGGGCATCAGGAACTGATTTAGAAAGTACTGTATCAGCAGGCTGGGTAATGGGCACCATCTCAACAGGCTGGGTAAGGGGGACCAGCCCAGTAGACTGGGACCAGCTTAGCAAGCTGGGTGAAGGGCACCGGAACCGCAGGCTGGGTGGTGATGGGCACCAGCTCAACAGGCTGGGTGACGGGCACCGGTTTAGCAGGCTGGGTAATGGGCACCTACCCAGCAGGCTGGGTAACAGACACTGGCCCAGCAGGATGGGTAACGTGTAACGACTCAGCAAGCTGGATCCCGTGCACCGGCCCAACAGGCTGAGTAACAGGCACCGGCACAGCAGGCTGGGAAACTGGCACCGGCTCAGCAGGCTGGGCCGTGGGCACCGGAACATCAGGCTGGACCGTGGGCACCGGAACATCAGGTTGGGCACCGGAACATCAGTCTGGACCATGGGCACCGGAAATCAGGCTGGAGCATGGGCACCAGAACATCAGGCTGGACCGTGGGCACCGGAACATCAGGCTGGACCGCTGGGAAACCTGAACATCAGGCTGGACCGTGGGCACCGGAACATCAGGCTGGACAGAAAACACTGTAGCATCAGGCCGGACAGCAGGCAGAAGGTTGGCAGGGTTAGGTGGGTCATCAGGTTCAGGACCATCAGAGGCTAGCCTAACCCCATTGTAAATCATGGAGGCAGACTGGAGCGGATTGGTTGGTGTAGAGGCAGACTGGAGCAGATCGGCTAGCATGGAGGCAGGCTGGAGCAGATCAGCTGGCATGGAGGCAGGCTGGAGCAGATCAGCTGCTGTGGAAGCAGGCTGGACCAGATCGACTGGTGTGGAAGCTGGCTGGAGCAGATCGGCTGGCCTGGAGGCAGGCTGGAGCAGATCGGCTGGCCTGGAGGCAGGCTGGAGCAGATCGGTTGGTGTAGAGGCAGGCTGGAGCAGATCGGCTGGTGTAGAGGCAGGCTGGAGCAGATCGGCTGATGTGGAAGCAGGCTAGAGCAGATCGGCTGGTGTGGAAGCAGGCTGGAGCAGATCGGTTGGTGTGGAGGCAGGCTGGGATAATGGCAAGATTGTATGGGTTGGCAAAAACTTCAGTTTTTTCTTTGGTTTTGCCACTGAAGTTCTGCAAGTGACTGCAGGGCTGTAAATAGGGGGTGCAGCTGATTGAAGAAAAGGGCTGGAGTATGGTAAAGAAGAGGGAGCAGTGGCTAAGGGGGATTTTTGTGGGATTGTTGCAGGCAGCAGAGAAGAGGCAGATGAGTTAAAGGCATACCGATACTTAGTTGGTAGCAGGGTATATTGGGCAGAGACTGTGGTTGCTGTGGGTGATGGAGAGAGAGAGACATTTGAGCAGGCAGGTGTCTGGCAGCAGGAATGGGTTGTTGCAAGATGACTGAGGCTGAGTGCAATATATCTGACCATACTTGTAATGGATGAAAAAAATTCAGTCTACATGCTGCCTGTCTGGTAAGAGACTGCACTGCGTTAACACCAGGGCTTTTTTTCAGCCGGAACGCACCGGAACTGCATTTCGGAACCTTTGGCAGCCCTCTCCTCTCCAGCCTGTCATTTAATACTGAAGCCAGTAGAGGAAGTTTTCTGCACAGCTCACTTCCTCTACTGGCCTCTCTGCGCTAGCGCTGCATACTCAGGGCTGCTTCCCTCGATCACTGGTGAGGTCCCAGGTCCCAACCTTCAGCTGCTGCAGTGATTCGTAAGGAAGCTTCCATCCCTGCTTGTCGCCACTACTCAAACTTTGTAGCACGGAGCCAAGGAGTCATGAAACACCTCCTTAGCTCTGTGCTACAGTAGGGGGAGCTCCCCGGTCCACTGCACTGTGCAGGAAAAAAAAGCCTGCCCATACCATGGAGAGTGGTGACGGCGGAAGTGGTGAGGGATCTGTCACTGTGAAAATGAGGGAGAACTTTGCATAGACTGAGTTCATAAATAGATAAATACACGGTAACCATAATGTTGCTGCATTGTATTTCTTAAGCTGTGCTTACACTAGTAGAATTGTTTTCAATTTTTTTCATTGTAAGAACATTCTATGAACAGTGGTTCATTTTTCTAACCATTGGTGGGGTCAAATTGCCATTCATTTTCGACTTCAGTGATGAGAAAATTCAGAAGAGCAGGAATGAAAATCAAATGTATGCATTTTTAACAGTATAAATGGCTTTCAATGGAGACTTTGAAGGTTGCCACTCGTAACCCCAGTTAAAGGAAGTGAGTACTCAAAAGGATTGTAAAAATACAAACATTTATTCACAAAACAAATTCCATAAAATCGATATGCTTCATATAAAAACCACAAACATTAGTTATGCATGTAGCCTGAATTCCCCAATGGGTTTTTGAATGTATTGGACCGATAAGGACCTAGCCTATATAAAGCATAAATAGACATCCAAAAAGGTATGACAACAGTGATAATTTAATTGTATAAGGCTAGATTCCAAAAAGTGCTGGTCTTGATCTCTGACTCTACGTGTTTTGCCAACCATTGGCTTCTTCAGAGAATCCTATTCATATTGGGGAGCAAGTTACGATTATTTACAACATACAATTATAAGGTCTCTGTAATAGCGATCAAACTGAGTACCCACATAACAACAATCAAAAGCACCAAACACTTAGGTCAAGCCCAGGTCAGCCCAGCAATCGGGGGGGCAGCAACACCAGGACTAATGCAGCTGATAAAGGAGCCATCCAAGGCAGTCCATAGCCTAACAGATTAATATTGGTAAATGATTATCATAATTCACCTAATATAGACGTAATGATCTATCTCAGTGATGGCAAACCTTTTTGAGCCTGAGTGCCCAAACTGAAATAAATACATTGGTTTTGCGTTGCAAAGTGCCAACACAGGGGTTGTGTGATAGAGAGAGAGGGGGGGGGGGGTTGTGTGTGTGTGAGAGAGAGAGAGAGAGAGAGAGAGAGAGAGAGGGGGGGGGTTTGTGTGTGTGTGTGAGAGAGAGAGAGAGAGGGGGGGTTGTGTAAGAGAGAGAGAGAGAGAGAGGGGTTGTGTGAAAGAGAGAGGGGGATTGTGTGAAAGAGAGAGGGGGGTTGTGTGAGAGAGAGAGAGGGGGGGTTGTGTGTGTGTGAGAGAGAGGGGGGGTTGTGTGTGAGAGAGAGGGAGAGAGAGAGAGGGAGAGAGGGGGGGGTTGTGTGTGAGAGAGAGGGGGGGGGGGGGGGCTGTGTGTGAGAGAGAGAGAGAGGGGGTTGTGTGAAAGAGAGAGGGGGGTTGTGTGAGAGAGAGAGAGGGGGGGGGGGTTGTGTGAGAGAGAGGGGGGGTTGTGTGTGAGAGAGAGAGAGAGGGGGGTTGTGTGTGAGAGAGAGAGAGAGAGGGGGGTGTGTGAGAGAGAGAGAGAGAGAGGTTGTGTGTGAGAGAGAGGGGGGTTGTGTGTGTGAGAGAGAGAGAGAGGGGTTGTGTGTGAGAGAGAGAGAGAGAGAGAGAGAGAGGGGGGGGGGGGGGTGTGAGAGAGAGAGAGAGAGAGAGGGGGGTGAGAGAGAGAGAGAGGTTGTGTGTGTGAGAGAGAGGGGGGTTGTGTGTGTGAGAGAGAGAGAGGGGTGTTAGAGAGAGGAAGGGAGGGAGAGAGAGAGGGAGAGAGGGAGGGGGGCTGAGAGAGAGGGGAGCGTTGTGAGAGATATGCTGAGAGAGGGAGAGGGAACAGAGAGAGAGAGAGAGGGGACAGAGAGAGAGGGAGAGGGGACAGAGAGAGAGAGGGGACAGAGAGAGAGGGAGAGGGGACAGAGAGAGAGGGGACAGAGAGGGGTGTGAGAGAGATGCTGAGAGAGAGGGGCAACAGAGAGAGGAGAGGGGCTGAGAGAAATGCTGAGAGATAGAGGTGAGCTGAGAGAGAGGAGGAACAGAGAGAGGGAGGGGGACAGGGAGAGAGAAGAGGGACAGAGAGAGAGGGGTGCGAGAGAGATGCTGAGAAAGGGGTGAGCTGAGAGAGAGGGGGAACAGAGAGAGGGGGACACAAAGAGGGGGGGACGGAAAAAGAGGGGGGGCTGAAAGAGAGGGAGGGGGGCTGAGAGGAGAGAGAGACCTCTAGCTCTGTCCTGTACCCTCTCGTGTGCCCACAGAGATGGCTCTGCGTGCCAGCTGTGGCACGCGTGCCATAGGTTCGCCATCACTGATCTATCTCCTACTCTATTAGCTTTTAGACGATCCCTGAAAACTCTCCTCTTCAGAGAAGCCTATCCTACCCACACCTAACAACTGTATTTTCATTTTGTCCATCTGATCACCCCCCACAGTTATTACCTTTTTTTTTCCCACTTGACCTTCCCTTCTAGATTGTAAGCTCTAATGAGCAGGGCCCTCTGATCCCCCTGTATTGAATTGTATTGTAATTGTACTGTCTTCCCTGTTGTAAAGCGCTGAGCAAACTGCTGGCGCTATCTAAATACTGAATAATAATAATAATGAGACTAAAAGCTTATCTACAAATGGAGACATATAATATATTCAAAGGGGGGGGGGGGGGGGGGGGGGGTGGTAGGCTATATGATATAAAAAAAGAAGAAAGAAGTAGGGAAACCAGGAACTCATTTGAAAGAGTTTTTTAGAGTAGAACATCTCCATGTGTATACCCAGCTTTAGTTAAGCAGCTGAATGCTGTTCAGAAGATTCATTTTCATAGCATTATTTGAAGCCACTTATATATTGTATAGCGCAAGACCTGGCTGCCATTTTGACAGTCAGAATTTTCTCACAATAATGGTGGGGGAGCAGCGGCTGGGGTAGATGAACAGGATGTATTGCATACACCCAAAATACTTTGCTGAAGCCATATTATTTTCTTTGGTGTTGGTGGCAATGGACAACAAGAAGTTTTCTTGTTATCCTATTTTTTTCTGCTTGAGCTGCTATATATAGCTCCATATTAAAAGTGTTACACGTGGTAAACAATGGGGTAGGGCCCAAGTCTAAAATTGGCCTTTCAATAATTTGCAAGAAAACATTGGTGTAAAAAGGACATTAAAGCGGAGCTCCACCCTAAAGTGGAACTTCCGCTTATCGGATTCCTCCCCCCCTCCGGTGCCACAATTGGCACCTTTCAGGGGGGAGGGGGGTGCAGATAACTGTATAATACAGGTATCTGCACCCACTTCCGGGACTAGCTGCTCCGCCCCTATCCGAGGATGCCCGACCATATCCGAGGGTTCCCGTTGTGTCTTGGGAAACACACAGTTCCAGGACACAACGGGGACCAATAAAGACGCGCAGCGCGACTCGCGCATGCGCAGTAGGGAAGCCGCAAGCTTCACTTCCTGATTCCCTGACAGAGGATGGCGGCGGGGCAGCCGAGAGACGAGCGATCGCTCGTCATCTTCTGCCGACATCGCTGGAACCTGGAACAGGTAAGTGTCCATTTATTAAAAGTCAGCAGCTGCAGTATTTGTAGCTGCTGACTTTAAAAAAAAAAAAATCGGGTGGACCTCCTCTTTAAATATATTTTTCATAACAAAGTAGTCAATACATATGTATTTTTTGTTTACATAGGAAAGATAATCAAATATGATTGCAAATGAATGTGATTGCAAATCTGCACAGCTGAAAATCGTGTAGATGTTAAGTATTCAAAAACATATTTAAAATAATGCGAAAAGGCACATAATAAACAATAAGATTTCTACAGACAGATTTACAGCAATAACAAAGTTTGCAGAAAAGTGCATACTGTAGTTTGCATAAAAATGAATGCATTTTGGATAAATAGGTCAAACCTTTTACATTAACGTAATTTTGAACTGTCAGTGCTGACAATAATGGATGTAATGCAATTTGGACAGTACAAAAATCAGTTGTAGTCTCATAAATAAACATCCGTAAGTGAAGAAAACAACAAAAGGAGTTTTGATGTTTTAGAAAGTATATAAAACAAAATATTTTTTCCATGTTATAGCAAAAATTCAGAGAATTTACAAATAAAAAAAAGAGAGAGAGATTTTAGCACCAATACATAAATAAAATATCTCTTGCAGCATCTTTACAACCATCTCCTGTTTACACGCACTCCGTCAATGGAAGCATACCATTTGTTAGGGCACATTTTTTGAAGGTTTCAACAGTGGACCATCCCTGCATAATGTGTGCTTTATTGCTTACTGGGTACTTATACCCCCTTCCTGACCATGACAATTTTCAGCTTTCAGCGATATCACAGTTTGAATGACAATAGTGTTGAAAAAAAAAGTTTCTGTTATAAAATTGTGCATAGATAAATAGATCAAAATAGATTGTATGCATAAAACCGCATAAAATTTATAAATATAGAATTCTTCAAATAAGACACATGAGAATCGCATAAAATCATAGGAAGGTCACATTTTGTGAATGAGTGCTTAACGTGCATAAGTGAGGATAAGATTGAGATATTAATAGAGTATAATCGCATAAAAACTGTAATCGCATAAACGCATAAAGTTAAAAAAAATTGTATAAAAAATTGCAAATCAAAATTTCCATATAGAGGTGAGTGTGAGTGAGGAAATAGATTTCACATATAAAGATCATAAATATATATCACCATAAAGGAAAAATATATAAAAATATAAAAATAAAGTTCATCAAAAGTATTATATAGTGTCAACGAAGGACAATGTGATAATAAAGTGCCAGAAAGTCCATAAGTGAAAGCCCCCCTCTAATCAGGTTATGGTGTAGGCTTCAGTGCTGTTAATTGTGAATCCAGGTTATAGTGGATGATAGCGGTGCTAGTGGGTGTTTTTCTCAAGGTTGTGGTAAAATAACTGTGGGTGACTTCTGCTCTTCCGTGATCTTAGGTATGGATGTCCCCTTACTTTACCGCTGTAAGGTAACAGCGTATATGGGTGCAATGGATCCTGGGTGGCCTCTGAGTCCTCTGGGTGGCATCTCCCTTTGGTTTCCAAATGCTATACATCTCCTTGGGGGGTCCCTCCTAACACTGGGGCGAGTGTGTGTACCTCACGGATAAGTAAGTAAACAGGGGATGCTCGAGAGTGTAGTATTGTTAAGTAATTTATTAATAAAAAAGTAGCAGACAAAATAAAACTCACATTTTAAAATGGTATTCAGTGCATAGAAAAACGAGCATCAAGCTTGTACCTCACTTCCGGTATCTGTATGTGACCCGACGCGTGTTCGTCACGGTCACGTGACTTCATCAGGGAAGGTTACTAGATACCAGAAGTGTCCTTTTATTTACTTGTAAAATCCTATTGACGGCGGCCATTTTGTTGGAGTAGCTTCCCGGCGGCCATTTTTTTTGTGTATCTAGTCGCCGGGAGTGAGCCGGCGGCCATTTTATTGGAAGTCTATATGTAAACATCCGTTCGGCGGCCATGATTAACACATCCTGGTCGCCGGAAATGTTTAGGTGGCCATATTTTTGGATAGGAATAGACTTCTATGCCATGTAAACATCCGGTTTAGCGATATCGCTTATTTCAAAGTGCATACAAAAAGTAAAACTGGGGGAGGTTTGAGACAAATTGTCTTAGTATTGGGAACGTATCAGCACATCTCAATGTGCATTAAAAATTAGAATTTCAGATTTTATGATGTATTTTAAAAACAAAGATCCAAACACTTTAAAATGAGTAAAACTAATTCAAGGAAGTAAAGTATGGCATGTTGTACATACCGGAAGTGACGTAGGTTGCCCATATAATACATGCATATTTAAATTGCATATTAAAAATTACATATTTAAATTGCATATTAAAAAGTAAACCATATATAAATATATAAACATATAAGATATAAATATATGTATATAAAAAAAAGATATGTGTATAAAAAAGCAACCCCATATATTCTTAAATGGTGCAGACAGAGAGGTTGTAAAAGTGGTAATTCTGTGAAAGGGTGGTAATAAAGGAGACTATGATAGTGAAAGGTTTAAAAAGGACGTGGATGGTTAAAAGTTAGAAATTGCTAATAAAACAGTTCAGGTCAAAATCAATGTTTAACCCCTGGGGGACAAAAGCCTCTAGCGTATGTATCCATTTTGATTCTAGTTGACTAATGGTTCTGACTTTATGTCCCCCCCGCCAATGTCTCTTGTAGGCTTCGATTCCCCAAAATTTCATGTGTGATGGGTCTTTATTATGATGTGAAGCGAAGTGCCTAGACACGCTATGCTTGTCAAAGCCTTTTTGGATATTTTTTACGTGTTCCTTTATTCTGATTCTTAATAATCTTTTGGTATGGCCTACGTATTGGTGTTTAGTTTTTCTGCAGGCAAAGCACCGTTTGCAAGGAAAAAAGCCTTTCCCAGTGAAAAAGGATAGGCCTCCTTTATTTGGTGGGTCTGGAATATTTTTAACAATTCTGTCTCGGAGGGTTGGTGCTCGCTTGTAGACAAATTTTGGGAGTGGTGGAAGTATTTCTTGTAACTGCTTATCTGCTAAAAGTATATTCCAGTTCCGTTAAATGATCATTTCCATCTGTTTGTATTGTACGTTGTAGTCGAGAATTATCAGTACTGTATCTCTGGTGGTGGTTTGTTTTGGTTTGTCTTTAATTAGAGCTTTTCGATCCATATCTGTGACTTCTGTTATTTTCTTCTTAATAAATTCCTTGTCACATCAATGAGTATCTGTGAGATTATTGTAAGAAGACAGGCTTTGGGGAGTACTTTTCACAACATTAATGGCTCAGGATGCATGAAGCATTTTGGCACCCTTTGAAGATGCAACCAAAATGGTTAGCCTCAACTAGTTACTATTAACACCTTCCTGCCTGGCCTATAGAGGAATGACAGCTGGGCGGTGACTTTACAGTTCTGAATGGATGTCATATGCAGTGACACGATCTGTCACTGGCTGTATCCACCTTGGTCAATGTGATCACATGGTACAGACAGGGTCAATAACAGCCCATCTGTACAATGAGATTAGCTTTGACCAACCACAGCTAATCACAACAAAACAAACTGAATGAATCTGTTTCATTCAGTAAAATGCTTGCTTATTGCAATGTAATGCATGGCTATATGCAAACATAATGTGTAAAAAGAGGGGAGCTGGGGAGGGTGGGGAGGGTGGGATAAAGGGTGGGATAAACACGCAACAGATCAATTAACAGATCAATTAACACAAAAAGGGAAGAGGGATAATGTAGACATAACACAGAGAGGTATCACCAGAAATAATAAGGTAAACGCAAGCACGATGAACGGACACATAGGCGTGAAGTTAGGGATTAAAACATGGGCAACAGAGGGAGAGGGAGGAGGAATGAGAGGAGAGGAGGGAAGGGAAGTGAGAGAAATCTTTTTCTCTTTCTGTTCTTCTTTTTCCCTCCTCTTTCTTTTCTCTCCTTTCTCAGTGTGGGACAAGCCCTGTTCACAATTGATCACAATGCTTGTAGTGGAAAAACGAGAACCTAAGGGGTATCACACCGAGAGACGGGGTAAAAATAATAGGCCCTTGTCTCTTGTTTTTTTTCTTTTTTTTCTTTTTTTGTGTTTTGTTTTTGCTCTTTTTTTTCCTCCCTTTTTTACTACTGTGGAAACCCCGAGTGTATTGATAGAGAGTTATTCAGTTCGAAAGAGATATATGGGCAGATAACCCATAAAATGAACTCAGAGAGAGCACTTCATAATGTAAAGCTGAAATGGGAGGAAGATATGGGTGCAATATCAAATGATCAGTGGAAAAGAATATTAGAGATGGCCCCAGCCATATCAGTCTCCCCCCCGCAAAAGATATCCCATCTGATGTTGGTAAATAGGGCCTACTATACACCTAAACTGTTGTTTAAGTTCGGTAGGAGAGCAGATGACAAATGCCCAAGATGTCGGGGGTTGGCGACCTCCTGCACATGATGTGGAAGTGCCCAAAATTATTCCGATATTGGGAAGGGGTGACCAATATTCTAAGAGATGTATATGCAGTTAAACTAGAAAAGGAGGCCTTGGTGTGTGTTTTGGGATTTAGAAGAGAAAGGGGGGAGAGGAAGAGTACTACGGTTGCAATTCTAAGAAGCATGTTCCAGGCCAGGAAATTGATTGCAATGTACTGGCAATCAAAAGAGCCCCCCACAGTGAATAGCTGGATCAATACAATAAATGAGACCCTATGTCGGGAAAGAACAACATACCTAAAAAGAGGAAACCTTAAAGAATTTGAGAGGATAAGGTATACGAGTCAGTCATAGCAAGAGACTGGGCCTAACGGCTCTTAAGATAATGTTTTATTGTATGCTTTTGTAATAAAATGTGTTATAATTGTAAATTTCAAAAAAGTTGAATAAAGATTTAAATTATAAAAAAATTATAAAAAAAAAAATCACAGCAGAAGCGGCCCACCAACAGCACACGTGCTCCCCCTGCAGGTGGAAGTGCAGGATCACTGTATTTTACATTTTTTTTATTTCAAAGATTTTATTGAAATTTATCAAAATAACATACAAATGATGAACATTGGTATCTGTAAGGTTATTGAAGTACAAGAATAGTCAAAATAATGATTACAGGTCTATTCAGGATAACAATCATATTGCGAAAACTAAGTGCAGGAAAATGCAAAAATCATTGCGAATAGCTCCAGGTCACGTGACAGAGAGCCCGGGGCCTTCGGTAGTATCTCAACCTCCCCAGACACCCCAGAGGGAGCAAACTGTGTCTGGGGGGGGGGGGGGCGTGACACCACTTCTTTCCCCTCCCCATCGAACTCCTGGTGGCACGGTAGCACAACAGGCGGTATGAATGGTTAACATTAGTCTGAGAGGCTTTCGAGGGATTAAAGGTTTAATTTTCTCATACTGGGGAGGGGGTAGGGCTACGTAAATAGCGAAAAGAGAAGAACTAGGCGGATGTCTACATTCGGCATCAATATGTGGTACATGGCTATACATCCAGGCATATCTTATGGATCGATAGTGAAAAGCATAGAGGAGAAAGAGAGAAGAAACAATTAGTGGACTTACACTTCTGGCTCTGTTCGGTCTGGGTTGAAGTCCTAAGTTGTTCAAGCTAGTTTTAAACTGCGTGGGTGCGCAAACCAGGGTGACCAATGCTTGCTAAATCTATGTTCTGTCAGATTAGTTTTGGAAAAGAGATATTCCATATGACAGTGATCATTGAGTGTGTTGATAAGAGCTCCAATGGTTGGAGGAAGTGGATTTTTCCAGGCGCGAGCAATAACTAGACGTGCTGCAATTAAAATATGGTGTATAAGTAGCAAGCTGGCAGTAGGCCATTGGTGGAGGTGCAGACCGAAAAGAGCCATCTGCGAGGTCAACTGTTGGGAAGTGTTAGTTACGGTTACAATTAATGTGGATACTTGTTTCCAGAACGTAGTTATAATTGGACAGTCCCACCAGATGTGAAATATGTCCCCCATTTCATTACAGTTTCTCCAGCACTTCAGAGATTGGGTGGGAAAGATGGTTGCCAGTCTGACGGGTGTATAATACCATTTGTGGAAGATTTTCATAAGAGTTTCCCAGTGGGATACATTTTTGGATATAGTGAAAGGGGTGTTGAGAGCAGGATGCCAGTCCTCCATAGGAAAGAAGGATTGTAATTTTGTTTCCCAGTAGGTTACAGTCGTTGGTTTATGCATAGATGTTGGTCTAGAGAGGAGAGCGTAGATGTAGGAAATTCCTTTGAGCTTGTTAGTCGGGAGCTTATAGTAAGTGAGTAAACCATTGGAGGTATTTTCAGAAGTGGTCGGTATCTTTGAGAGTATATGTCGGATCCAGAGGTAGATGTAAAAGTCCTTATTTGATATGCCAAATTCCGTTGTTAGATGTTGGTAGGTTTTGAGGTTTGATTGGAGGTATAGGTATATACCTCCAATGGTTTTGATCCCAGCTTCGAACCAGTGTTGAATAGAGAGGTGCGAAGACAAGAGCTGCAATGCTAGGATTGATAGATTATTTAAAGTGTCCCCATGAATTCCTTGGTGGGTGCGGCTTATAGCACTCCATTGTGTTATACAGGCATTCACTGTGGGAAGATAAGAACGTGTGATGTGATGGTTCATCCAAGTCGCTGAGAGTATCAATCTTGGGGTGGTAAGTAAAGCGGTTGATTCAATTCGGTGCCACCTAGTGTTCGGGTGTGGAGTCCACCATCGCTTCCCTTGTTTTAAGACAGTGGCTCTGTAATACCGTCTGACATTGGGTGCACCCATCCCTCCATTGGTGGTGGGGGCACACAGCGTCGTGGTTTTTAAACAAGGTTTACGGGCTGCCCAGATAAAGGAGTCTAGGACACGTTGGAGTTTGGATAGTTCAGCGGAGAGTATTGGTAGCGGGAGTGTCCTAAAGCAGTACAGAACATGTGGGAGAAGGAACATTTTAGTCAGGGCTATTCTTGCAGCTCATGAAGCTTTGATGGAGGACATAGCTAAGGTTATGTAGTTTAGTTTTTGATGCAGGGAGGTAAGCAGTGATGTAAGTAACTGAGTTAAAATAAACTGAGTTACCTAACGCAGTTACTTTAGAGGGTAACGAGTAATCTAACTGATTACTTTCCCCCTCATGGTAACTCAGTTCCCATTACTGTGGCTTAGTTACCCCAATTACATCTACCGCCACTAGATGGCAGTAGTGTAATTTCGGTGTCCTGCCGAAAAAATTCCCCCTCCGGATAAGGACCCCCTGTACTGCGCAGGCGCAGGGTTTGCGCAGTTCCGAAAATTGCCAACCCTAAACAGCTCTGAGTGAACTCTACACCGCGCAGGTGCAGTTAACATGTAATTGTACGAGGCGATGCCGCACGCTCCTGATGCTTGTGCTACTCTGCAAGGGGCGTCTATCGTGTAAGTAAGGGGCGGGTCTAGTATTACTGTAACCAAGGGGCGCATTTATTATTATTGTTATATATCGAGCTCTGCCCATTAATTTAACATTCGCCCTCTTCTGTAGCCATCTGCCCCTTACACAATATAATAATAATAGACCCGCCACTTGCTTACACGCTATAACAGATCTGCCCCTTGGTTAGAGTAATAATAGAGCAGCCCCTTGGTTACACGATATATAACAATAATAATAAATGCGCCCCTTGCTTACAGTAATACTAGACCCGCCCCTTAGTTACACGTATAGAATATTTTAAAAAAAAGTCAGTTACTTTGCTGCGTAACTAATTACTTTTCCAATGTAGTAACTGAGTTACTAACACAATTACTTTTTGGGAGAAGTAATTTGTAACTTAACTAATTACTTTTTTAAAGTAAGATGACCAACACTGGAGGTAAGGTTGCTACGGAGCAATAAGAAAGAGGGAGTCACCAATTGAATGCCCAGGTATGTCATAGAGGAACCAGGAGCCCAGGAGAAGGGGGAGACTCTAGAGATCTCCGATTTGAGTGCGGGGGGTATGCAAATGCCGAGCATGGAGGACTTGGAGTGGTTTAATTTATACAGTGAGATTTCACTAAAATTATTGAGGAGTTGCGATAAGATGGGGAGAGAGTTAACTGGGTCAGTGAGTGCTATTATCACATCGTCTGCATAGAGGCCTATTTTGTGGCAAGAGTCGCCTACTGTGATGCCGGAAATAAAGGGATTTGTGTGGATGGTCTGAGCTCCATTACTAACGCAAAGATCAAGGGTGATAATGGACACCCCTGACGTGTACCGTTGGAGATTGTAAAGGAGTCGGAGAGGATGCCCTATGTTCGAACTTTGGCACTAGGTGAAGAATATAGTCCCAGTATGGCGTTCAGGAAGTCACCTTCTAAACCGAATTTCTGCAATACTGCCTTTAGATATCCCCAGTGTACTCTATCAAGGGAGGGAGATCAGCAGAGAAGGCGTTTGATGATGTTCTGCCCAGTGTATAAGGTCTATAAACCTGTGAGTACCATCTGAGGCCTGGCGTTGGGGGATGAATCCTACCTGGTCTGGGTGTATGAGGTGGGTCATGTGTTGTGATAGTCGTGTGGCCAGTAACTTTGCATACATTTTTTAGTCAGTGTTGAGAAGTGAAATGGGGCGATAGTTAGCTGGGTCATGTGGGGATTTACCTGGTTTATGGATGGTGGAGATCATGGCTTATAAGGATTCTGTTGGGATTTCCCCGGTAGTAAGGAATCTGTTAAATGAGTTGCAAAGGTGTGGGGTCAGTTGTTCACAGTAAGTTTTGTAATATTCATTTCCGAAGCCATCCGAGCCTGGGGCTTTGTGTAGTGGTAGTGATTTAATGGCGCTTCGGATTTCCTGAATCGAGAAGGGTATAGCTAAGTCTGCGTTCTGAGAGGGGGTCAAGGAGGGGAGGCTCAGGTCTGAGAGAAATTTCTGAATATTAATATCAGTAGGTCGTGAATCAGTAGGGGAGTTTTTTAGATTATATAGTTTATGGTAAAATGAGCTAAAACAGTTAGCTATATCTTTGGGGTCTGTCGCCATTGGAGTCCTCGAGGTATGGGATTGCGGATTGGGCCGCCTTGCGTTTGTATTGTTGTGCTAGAGCCTTCCCCATTATTTTTCCTTGGGAGTACCAGGTGAGTCGTAGTTTCCTAATGTAGAACTCGTGTCTGTTTTGCAAATAAGTGCTCAGCTCAGATCGGAGTTTACCGAGTTCTTCGTGGGTGGCTACTGAAGGTGTTTGGATATTGCGTCTTTCTAGGGTCTTTATGTTGTCTAGGAAGGAGTTAAGGGTTGCAGTGCATTTTTTCTTTTCCTGTGCTCCTAGTCTTAGTAATGTACCCCTGATGACCGATTTATGGGCATTCCAGAGTGCTGCGGGTCATGTCCCCCCGGGTGTGAGGGGTGCAGACAGGTCTCTGTGGAGTGTGTAGGGCTGTATAGCCGAGCTGGGTGCCGATAGTTGCTCTGTGGAGAAGCGGAGCTCAGTCTCTAAGTGGCCATCTCCGTGTACGGCCAGGCCACGCCCCTAAGATCACTTTTATATACGTGATCCTTTGCACAACTGCCACCCTGTAGCAGTAAAACTGCTATAGGGCAGTCAGCAAGGTGTTAATAACAATTTTTTTTTTTTTTTTAAGAATTATGTACGGTATATAATATCCTGAGATGGTCTCTAATTAATATAATATGGATGACATTATTCTAATTATACTAAATTATTGTTTATAAAAGAAAAAAAGTTTAAACCTTGGAGAGACAAGAAGTTTTAGAAGAACAATTTGATTTAAATGAAAGTTCCAGGACTATTTTAAGGAGAAATGGCAAAATCTATTGTAAAATATGTCCATATTTAATATTACTAATCATTCTAATATTAACAATGATTTTAAGTGCAGAAAAATGTCCTCCAGCAATTGAAACTTGACATTTTTCTACCAGTAATTGTCACTTTCTTTGGAGAGTTAATTTTCAGGCACATAAAACATTGCCTGTTTCAGTCTCTAAAAGAGATTAAATTGTCTACACTAGGATAGATTATTCAGTAGATGAAGTCACTTCATGCTAAAATCAGTGGTTTTCATAACTAAAGTCTGATAGGGTATTCTTCTAACCTTGGTATACAATTATTGTGAGGTGGAAAGATATTAAAGTGGTGTGCCCCCTAAAAAAAAAATGTAAAAGTCAGCAGCTACAAATACTGCAGCTGCTGACTTTTAATAATCGGACACTTACCTGTCCCAGGGTCCAGCGATGCGGGGGAACGAAGCCCTTCCTCGTTCCCTGCTCCGTTCACAGCGCCGGCATTCTTACTGTGGGCACCCGGCTGTGGCTTCACAGCCCGGTACCCACTGCGCATGCGCGAGCGGCGCCGTGCGCCGTGATAGAACGCTCAGTCATCTGGGACACGTGACCGGTCCCAGATGACTGTGCGGCGACGAGGGGAAGTGATGTCAGTGTCGGACACTGAAGGTGGCAGACTACAAGGGACCCCTTAGCAACAGGCATTTACAGGTGAGTAAAAAAAAATGTTTTCCAATTATTTATTTTTTTAATAATTTTAAGCTATTTTTTTTTTTTTTTTTTTGGGTGGAAACACCACTTTAAGGTCAGTTTACTTAAGCGTAATGCATGCAGCATTTTAAATCACCATGAATGTTTTTTTCTTTTTTTCTTTTTGCAAATTGAAGACTTTTTTTAAAGTCCAACTTTTTTTATATTTACCCTGACTTCAGACTGGTCACATGACATGCAGGGTCCTCCTTCTCTATGGTTCCGTGATGGTGGGTGGTCCATGATGATATCTGTCCCTCTTTCTGCATCATTATACTCCATAGTGACAACCCCATCAAGGTGTGATTTTATATGCCTGCACTCTAGTATGTCCTTACTTTCTCAAACTGAATGGCACCCAGCATCATTCAACCCAGAAGACTGAAATCTTCTAGTGGTAAATGGAATTAATGCGGGGAATCCTTTTAAAAGTCAATAACATTAAAGTGGTTCTAAAGTCAGAAGGTTGTTTTTTACCTTAGTGCACTGTATGCATTACAGAGAGAGAGAGAGAGGGGGGGTGAGAGAGAGAGGTTGTGTGTGTGAGAGAGAGGGGGGTTGTGTGTGAGAGAGAGAGAGAGGGGGGGTTTGTGTGTGTGAGAGAGAGAGAGAGAGGGGTGTTAGAGAGAGGAAGGGAGGGAGAGAGAGAGGGAGAGAGGGAGGGGGGCTGAGAGAGAGGGGAGCGTTGTGAGAGATATGCTGAGAGAGGGGACAGAGAGAGAGAGAGAGGGGGGACAGAGAGAGAGGGAGAGGGGACAGAGAGAGGAGAGGGGACAGAGAGAGAGGGAGAGGGGACAGAGAGAGAGAGGGGACAGAGAGGGGTGTGAGAGAGATGCTGAGAGAGAGGGGCAACAGAGAGAGGGAGAGGGGATGAGAGAAATGCTGAGAGATAGAGGTGAGCTGAGAGAGAGGAGGAACAGAGAGAGGGAGGGGGACAGGGAGAGAGAAGAGGGACAGAGAGAGAGGGGTGCGAGAGAGATGCTGAGAAAGGGGTGAGCTGAGAGAGAGGGGGAACAGAGAGAGGGGGACACAAAGAGGGGGGGACGGAAAAAGAGGGGGGGCTGAAAGAGAGGGAGGGGGGCTGAGAGGAGAGAGAGACCTCTAGCTCTGTCCTGTACCCTCTCGTGTGCCCACAGAGATGGCTCTGGAAGCCAGCTGTGGCACGCGTGCCATAGGTTCGCCATCACTGATCTATCTCCTACTCTATTAGCTTTTAGACGATCCCTGAAAACTCTCCTCTTCAGAGAAGCCTATCCTACCCACACCTAACAACTGTATTTTCATTTTGTCCATCTGATCACCCCCCACAGTTATTACCTTTTTTTTTTCCACTTGACCTTCCCTTCTAGATTGTAAGCTCTAATGAGCAGGGCCCTCTGATCCCCCCTGTATTGAATTGTATTGTAATTGTACTGTCTTCCCTGATGTTGTAAAGCGCTGTGCAAACTGCTGGCGCTATCTAAATCCTGAATAATAATAATAATAATGAGACTAAAAGCTTATCTACAAATGGAGACATATAATATATTCAAAGGGGGGGTGGTAGGCTATATGATATAAAAAAAGAAAAGAAGTAGAGAAACCAGGAACTCACTTGAAAAAGTTTTTTAGGGTAGAACATCTCCTTGTGTATACCCAGCTTTAGTTAAGCAGCTGAATGCTGTTCAGAAGATTAATTTTCATAGCATTATTTGTAGCCACTTATATATTATATAGCGCAAGACCTGGCTGCCATTTTGACAGTCAGAATTTTCTCACAATAATGGTGGTGGAGCAGCGGCTGGGGTAGATGAACAGGATGTATTGCATACACCCAAAATACTTTGCTGAAGCCATATTATTTTCTTTGGTGTTGGTGGCAATGGACAACAAGAAGTTTTCTTGTTATCCTAATTTTTTCAGCTTGAGCTGCTATATATAGCTCCATATTAAAAGTGTTACACGTGGTAAACAATGGGGTAGGGCCCAAGTCTAAAATTGGCCTTTCAATAATTTGCAAGAAAACATTGGTGTAAAAAGGACATTAAAGCGGAGCTCCACCCTAAAGTGGAACTTCCGCTTATCGGATTCCTCCCCCCCTCCGGTGCCACAATTGGCACCTTTCAGGGGGGAGGGGGGTGCAGATAACTGTATAATACAGGTATCTGCACCCACTTCCGGGACTAGCTGCCCCGCCCCTATCCGAGGATGCCCGACCATATCCGAGGGTTTCCGTTGTGTCTTGGGAAACACACAGTTCCCAGGACACAACGGGGACCAATAAAGACGCGCAGCGCGACTCGCGCATGCGCAGTAGGGAAGCCGCAAGCTTCACTTCCTGATTCCCTGACAGAGGATGGCGGCGGGGCAGCCGAGAGACGAGCGATCGCTCGTCATCTTCTGCCGACATCGCTGGAACCTGGAACAGGTAAGTGTCCATTTATTAAAAGTCAGCAGCTGCAGTATTTGTAGCTGCTGACTTTAAAAAAAAAAAAATCGGGTGGACCTCCTCTTTAAATATATTTTTCATAACAAAGTAGTCAATACATATGTATTTTTTGTTTACATAGGAAAGATAATCAAATATGATTGCAAATGAATGTGATTGCAAATCTGCACAGCTGAAAATCGTGTAGATGTTAAGTATTCAAAAACATATTTAAAATAATGCGAAAAGGCACATAATAAACAATAAGATTTCTACAGACAGATTTACAGCAATAACAAAGTTTGCAGAAAAGTGCATACTGTAGTTTGCATAAAAATGAATGCATTTTGGATAAATAGGTCAAACCTTTTACATTAACGTAATTTTGAACTGTCAGTGCTGACAATAATGGATGTAATGCAATTTGGACAGTACAAAAATCAGTTGTAGTCTCATAAATAAACATCCGTAAGTGAAGAAAACAACAAAAGGAGTTTTGATGTTTTAGAAAGTATATAAAACAAAATATTTTTTCCATGTTATAGCAAAAATTCAGAGAATTTACAAATAAAAAAAAGAGAGAGAGATTTTAGCACCAATACATAAATAAAATATCTCTTGCAGCATCTTTACAACCATCTCCTGTTTACACGCACTCCGTCAATGGAAGCATACCATTTGTTAGGGCACATTTTTTGAAGGTTTCAACAGTGGACCATCCCTGCATAATGTGTGCTTTATTGCTTACTGGGTACTTATACCCCCTTCCTGACCATGACAATTTTCAGCTTTCAGCGATATCACAGTTTGAATGACAATAGTGTGGAAAAAAAAAGTTTCTGTTATAAAATTTTGATGTGCACTGATAGGCTGCACTGAAGGGCACTGATGAGGCAGCACTAATGGGCACTGACGAGGAGGCACTGATGAGGCTGCACTGATATACGGCATTGATAGGCGGCACTGATAGGCACTGATAGGTGGCACTGATGAGCACTGAATGACGGCACTACTGGGCACTGATTGGTGGCAGTGATGGGCACTAATAGGTGGCATTGATGAGGAGGCACTGACAGGCAGTACTGACGGGCACTGATATGCAGCACTGATGAGCCCTGATGGGCACTGATAGGAGGCACAGATAGGCACTGATAGGCACTGATAGGTGGCACTAATGGGCACTGATTGGCAGCACTGGTATGCAGCACTGATCGGTGGCACTAATGGGCACTGATAGGTGGCACTTATGTGCGGCACTGATGAGGAGCCACTGATATCTATGCAGCACTGATGGTCACTAATATGCTGCACTGATGGGCACTGATATGCAGCACTGATGAGCACTGATGGGCACTGAAAGGCAGCACTGATGGGGCTGCATTGATAATCAGGGCATTGATTATCAGTGCCCTGATTATCTGTGTATATGACCCCTGCCATAATTGGCATTCCATGGCTCTCCTCTCCTTACACTGTGACAGTGCATGAGGAAAGGAGAGCCGATTACCGGCAACTCTGTTGTGATCGGCAGTGATTGGACACAGCTGATCATGTGGTAAAGGGCCGCTGTGATTGGCCCTTTACCATTATCTGTGATCAGCTGTGTCGGAAGGACACAGTGATCACAGAGCACGCCAGATGCACGTCCCAGCGCTGTGGCTATCTTTCGGCTATAGTGAGCTAAGAAAGTGGTTAAATGGCCACTTAGCCTCTACTAAAATCCTATGTGAAAGGGTGACAACACAAAAGCACTAATGGGGAGACAGGAACAGGACATTGTCACCCTATAGAAAAAAGTACCTGAACAATGATATAATACATCCTATAAAAAGAGGGGTGCTACAGGATACCTTATGTACTGACCACAGCGGGACTCTAGCAACGTATGGGAACACCTGTACCCACTGGGTTTGATTGCATTCTTTCAACTGTGCATAATATTATTCTATGTAAATGTAAATCTTGTTTTTATTACTGTAGGGCTATGTTTGCCTGTCAGTATATGCTCTATATTAATTAAAGTGGTATCACTCCCTTTTAAACTAATTCCACTGTCTACTACTCAACGTTCTAGTGTTTTGCACATCTTTTTTCCATATATATTAGGATGTTGGCAGCATCCCACACCCTTCCCAGAAAACATTTATTTATAGTTATCATTGCCATTTGGAGGATACAGATGAGCTTGTTGTGAGCTTGCTTAAGATGAGCAGGTTTTTCACCTGGTGGTCACTTATTGCGCTTTTTGGGTGTTGGACTGTTTATTTTGTGTTCACTGTTATCCTAAAAAATTAAAATGTTTTATTTTTGCATGGATTTAGAATCAAATAATGTGTTTTATATATGTATATTTAGTTTGATGTACACATTGACAGTTTATCACATAGGAGTGTTGCACTACACTTATTTTTGTATAATCATTTCAGAGTACAGGAAATGTCAAACCACAAAAATACAGAAACACCAGACCAAAAATGAATAAAAGAGTTCAATATAATTTGTATGGTTGGTAAATAAGCGATATAAAAGCAACCAAATATGTCAGGGGCAACCCTAGCCTGAATGGATTGGATGGATTCAGAGAAAACAGTGACCTCACAGATCTATACTAGAGTCAGTAATAAAGTTCCCACATTGAATAACAATGTAAAGCTGGCCATCCACCAATAAAGTTTTGTTGATGCATGATGTATAGGTTGGTTGTGTGTGCTACCATTAATGGCCTTACTGCTCTAGGTCATAGTCCTATGTTAACTATACAGAAATATGATCCTGGGTGCCAGTTCATTTGCCTGATTAGTCCATCCAAATATAGCTGAGCTTCACTTTTGGTGACTTCCACCATATACCTGCAACCAGGGGTACTCACTGACTTTTGACCACACATGCTGGTTGGTCATATATGGCATATAAAATATTCCTTAACCTCCTTCTTGGTCATACATCACTGGACCTGTATGTAGGGCCAAGAAGTGAGTTAAAGTGTCTTATATGAACTTTATATGAGCAGCCTGTTTGTGTAGTAATAAGGAGCTGATGGGTACCAAGAGTACGGGTGTTCAGTGGCGACCATTAAATATGGAGTGCATTTTTATTTGGATTTGATATTCAGTTGGATGTTTGAGCTACAAATGAAAAACCTGGAGGATCAGCACAGAGCTGTTTTTAAAACTCATTTGCCAGTTACTTGGCCATCTGGCATATTTGTCACGTACCTTGGTTGAACGCCAAGTTGACGAGACGGGCTTTCCTTGTGGCTCTGGACCAAGAACCCCTGAATGTGATGACAGAAGTACAAGGCTCAAAGAAGCATGGGTGCCAGTAGCTAGGTAGCAGGTGCTTGGCATGAACAGAGGTGTAGTCTAAGTGAGCCAGGGTCATACACGGTGAGGCAGAGTAGACAGGGAGCAGAAAGAGCATGGTCTAGTAGCAAGCCAAGGTCAGTAACAAGGAATCAGGCAAAGCAAAGTCCAGGAGCAGGCTGAGGTCAGTACCAGGAAATCAGGCAGAGAATAGTCAGAGTCTAGCCGAGGTCAGTATCCAGAATCCACAGAGCAAGGTCAGGAACAAGCCAGGTCAGCAACAGAAGATCAGTCAGCAAGCAGGAACACAGGTCACAGGAAAGCTGAAGAACATCTAGCGATTAGTATTGAAGTACTCGATACAATGCTTATATCTATGTATTAATTTGTCTAGTCCCTATAATGTTGTTAGTCTGTTAAACCTATGAGCGCATGCTACGGTTAATATCACAATAATACGAGGTTAGCTATGAAACCAAGCACACGGCTTCATAATAATCAAATCTTGTTTATTTCCCAAGGAAATGCGAAAGCTAACGTGTATCAAAAGGGGGTTACACAATTACATAACATACAGCAAGGCTACAGTACAATGATATAATATACAGTTAAAATACAATATAATGATCTACTTATCGTGACCCTTCGCAGCTGAGCTCCAGATGGAATTAAGAGGATCAGTTGTGTGTGCAAACCCTTTTTGTCAATCACACCTCAATCACAGCACCTCCCACTGCCCGCCCACCTGCCCAGCTGGTATACGCCTCCATGTATTCTGATTGTACTGCCAGAAGTGGTCTCTGGGGGGCAGCGTCTGTCCAGAATTGCACTTAATCCGACTGCTGTCTAATCTTGGAATTGCGATCTCTGATAGCCCATAATTAGTCTTTGTGTAGCCCAGACAGATAGGAGCCGCCATTCATCACGTACAATAGCCCTAGACTCATGACAATATGAGGTTTAACTGGTTACATTCCACCAGAGGGGGGGGGGGTATCTTGTAGATGTGGGGATCCCAGATTGAATCAACATATGCCGCTTTGCGCCTCAACAGGCGCATAACACCCTTCTTCCGACCCAGCTCCTATTGAACAGTCCATAACTGTTTTCTCCCTGACATGCGTTTCCAAATCAGTACCCATAGAACAGTCCTTGACTTTCTTAACGGGCTGTGGTTTTTCAACCTGTGCAGCAACAGCTCCTATGGAACAGTCCATAATGGTCTTATCGTGTCATGCTTTCCAACACGCTCCGCTTTGCCACTTAGTGACACACCACCATCCTTCTTCAGTGACAGCTTCCATGTCACCCTTCTGTGTCTTTGGTAACTTCAGGACGAGATGCAGTACAGGCACGGGGTGCTCATTCACTCACCATTCACCATCACACATTCAGGGTAACACATCACCCAGCTTTCCAACACAGAGTCTCGAGGAGGGCCTTTCGCCCATGTTACTAGCCTAAAATACACCTTTATCACACTACACCATAACATAAATCAACTTCTTATCATACTATATACATATATCTGTATCCCATCCCTTTATGCGCCCCGCTCCCAGTCCTATAACCCTTTACTGTACATATGGGTCGGGATTAGGCAGGCTTGCTTACAGCCGTATTGCAGGGCCCTGACTTGGCAGCAAGGTCTCTAATTTGAACACAGAGACCCTACCGTCAATTCGTCCCTCAACTCGCATAGACAAATGGGAGATCCTTCTATATAAATATCGAGTCTAATCACACATATAAATCTGCAAAAATGACACAAAAACACACAATTCCATCCCTGTGCCTGGATTTCAGAGACCATGCCCAGGGTATACCATGCACCTCTACCTATGGTTAGGTTCAAGGAACCTTCCAGTTTTATGACTAGCGTTACATCGGTATTCTTTAGGACAAAGAAATAAACTCGTCTATGCCCCAAATGACACCCAGGTGTCTCCTCCCCAGCAATGATCCTGTAAGGAAAGCTCTGCTGGGCCTAGTAGTTCTCCACCGCTGCGATTGCGTGTGCGGGCTCGAACGGGTGCGCGGGCCACTGCGCATGCGCGGAATCGAGCGGGTGCGCGCGGGCTCAGACGGGCGCGCGCACGGTTATTGGCGCCGGGCGGGCTACTTAAACCAGCCATCTCCATGCAATCCTTGCTGCCTGATCTACAGCGTTCCGTTTGCTAAGTCCTGTACTTCTCTGTATCTGCACCTGTGACCCGGCCTGTCTACTTACCTGCTCTGCTTCCTGCCTGCCCCGATCCCGGCTTACCCACGACCATTCTCTGGCTTATCCCTTGGCTTATCCGCAGTGTGTCCTCTGTTACCAAACCCGGCTTGTCTGACCTACCTGTGCACCTGTCCTGTGATCCGCTGCATACCTGCCAGTTCCTGTTGTCTGCTGGTTCCTGTAGTCCGCTGCATACCTGCCAGTTCCTGTTGTCTGCTGGTTCCTGTAGTCCGCTGCATACCTGCCAGTTCCTGTTGTCTGCTGGTTCCTGTGGTCCGCTGCATACCTGCCAGTTCCTGTTGTCTGCTGGTTCCTGTGATCCGCTGCATACCTGCCAGTTCCTGTTGTCTGCTGGTTCCTGTCACCTGCTGTCTGCTGGTTCCTGTCACCTGCTGTCTGCTGGTTCCTGTAGTCCGCTGCATACCTGCCAGTTCCTGTTGTCTGCTGGTTCCTGTAGTCCGCTGCATACCTGCCAGTTCCTGTTGTCTGCTGGTTCCTGTGATCCGCTGCATACCTGCCAGTTCCTGTTGTCTGCTGGTTCCTGTCACCTGCTGTCTGCTGGTTCCTGTCACCTGCTGCTTGCTGGTTCCTGTCACCTGCTGCTTGCTGGTTCCTGTCACCTGCTGTCTGCTGGTTCCTGTCTTCGCTGGTCTAGCCCTGTGACCCACCTGCAGCTGTTGTTCCTTCCAGACACTCGTGCCTCCTTTGACTTCTGCGCCCCCTGTCCTCATTACCAGGGGCCGCAAGTCTGGGACGTAAGAGAGGTCTACCACTGCAATCCAGACTCGCCACTAGGTACGTGACAGATCCCTGAAATAACTTCCCAACATTTGTACGTTCACCACCATGATGTATTGACCTGGCATTAAAGGACATCATGGTCATACTTCTGACCGAAGGAAGTATCAACCTGCTTCCATCTCCTCTGATCACATGTGGGTGATTTAGCCTCAAATGCGACAAGATAGAATCCCCAATCAGTAAGCCCATTGATGCCACCAAACATACAGCCCAAGTCCGCACTTCTGTATATGGGATCATACAGCCTAACACCTTTCACCATCCAAACTGGTACAGCCCATCCAGGCATTCGACCACCATTTTGGATTAGTGTAGGCGACGTGTTTTGGCAGAGTCTTACTGAGCGGTGATGCTAACTCATCAGGCCACTGCCCTTTATACAGAGATTGCACAATCAGCTTGATGCTGGTTGACACTTCCGCCCGCCACTGCGTGTACGCCAGAGCCCATGACCGATTTCCATCCTGTACCCTCACACCCTCCACCAACCTCTCAACATGGTTCACCAAATCTGGAGACCCTGGGTATTTTGTGAATGTTATTAAGGATGCCACCAATCTCTCTGAGTAACAAAGTCCCGCTCAAGCTATTGCTGAGAGTTTGTTCCTTAGGATACCGATGTCTACTCCATTACCAACACCCATCCCAGCTCCTATTCCCCCAATATAGTGCTGAATACATGCCTCCTCTTGTGGTTACCCCTCAGAGATAAGCATCCTGAATGAATGAATGATTTGTATAACGCTACAACTGCGAACTGAATCGCCTCAAGGCATGCACCTTATTCTGTGTCCGCACATCTCTGGGAGTAAGTCACTGGTACGATGACAGCACTTGATTCAGCGTATACTCAGCACATATAGGGTAATAGGTTTTTATCAACCACTGTGAGATGTTGCAGTGCCATATGGTGAAGGCATACTGTACCCTGGTAGTCAGCGTTTGTTCCCTTTATCTATCGGAGCATGCTCCTGTGTGTATTCACTGGCATTCCCTGTGCAGGGTTTCAACTCCTCAGGTGAGACCTCAACCAGGCGCATCTCCCCCATATAAGGAAATGTTCACCCCATTGAAGTGTCACCTGGCATCCTCTAGTCTGACCAACAGACACCTTATTATGCCTAAGTGCCCGCCTCCTGGGTACCTGCACCATATAAATTCCGTTACGTCAATACATGTCATACATTACACAACTTTCCTTCTTTCAACTCCTCCCTCCAACAAAAAAACATATATATTTTACATTTCCATGTTCTGATGGATTGGACGTGTTATATTCCTTCCCCCAACCTCCAAACCATTGTATGTATATTAATAACATGTTTGCATTCATCAGGAGAGAGTCCAGCAAAAAAAAAAATGTTTCAAGTCTTATTGATAGGCACAGTCTTTCAGATTCAGCACCAGATCGTCCATAGGAAAAGAAAAAGTGTTAAAGTGAATCTTTTTGTTTGTCCCATCTCTCCTGATATTTAGTAGAATCAATTTGGGGCGTGGTATGGCACAGACAAACTGCCAACCAGATGATCATCCGTCATCCATTTTCCAGAACCTTTCCAATCTCGCTCCACCAGGATTCTGGAATTGAAAAACAAGAGCACAATCAAATTCTTATCCATAATATCTGCTCGCTTACCATATTTACTCCTATTTCCCTCCTTGGAACCCAGGAATTTAGTATTCCTGGCTTCTTCAACTTGACCAAACTATCAAAACAACCATGACCTCTTTAGGCAGACTCCACTCTAAAATGAATCCCCATGGTATGATCAAAAATTTAAAAAAGAACGTCACTGTTGTTTCTCAAAAATTCTCAATTTAAAAACGCAAAAAGAAAAACAACCAATGCATTTATCTTTATCTTACTATCTATGCACTAATTCCCCTTTCAGGTGGACAAAGGCTAAACCTTTTAGTAAAAGAAAAACCTCCCGCGGCTAGACTGGTTTTCTACCAACTTTGTCTTAAACAAAAAGTATCCAGCTGCTACCTGAGGGCATCGCCCATTACCCCCCTTTCAGGTGGGCTAAACATAGTGATGTCCCACCTGAACAAAAAAAAACTAAATTAACACTAAAATAGATGACTAAACCAATACCCCAAAAAAAAATTAAAAATCTGGCCATTATCACCCAAGAACCACATGACAAGACAACCACCACAAAACAATGACAAACACTCAACTTTTAGTTAAAGACATCCGTGGAGAAGAGTGCATGCTCCTTTGATCTGAAAGATGATTAGTTAATGGGAAAAACAACACAAGCACAACATTTGTAACTTCATCCCAACATTTGCTACCTCATCTGTAACTCTTTAGTTTTGTCAGATTATTGTTTAAATGTTTTCATTGTTTGCAAACAATTACTAATTAATGAGCTCAGGGTACCATGTGATAATCGATTATGCATTTACAATAACCTAACCCCCGTGTTGGTCTCACTTTGACGGACCTGCAATCAAAACACAAATGTTTAGTATCCAAACCTGTTCTCTCCCTGATTTCTGGAAAAGGAACACAAAGACAATGATTAAACACGATTATCATGACAATTGACTTTAAGTGCCCCAAGCCTCTTCTCATTAATTGTACTGCTAGGGGAACACCGAGTTGTAGTATAAACAACTAAACTAAAAAAATAAAAAATTACAAACATTAAAACTAAAACAAAAATTAAAAAAAAAAAAAAAATTGAAAAGTGAAAAAAAAATTAATAATAAAAAAAAACAAAATATGAAAAAAAATAATTCATAATAAAAAAAAATAAAAATAAAAAAACATTAAAAATTAATAAAAAAAAATTGAAAAAATAAAATTAATGGAAAAAAATAAAAAAAATTAATAATAAAGAAAATTTAAAAAACTAATAAAAATTAATTAAATTAATAAAACATTAAACCTTATAAAAAAAATTACAAAAATACTTAAAACCTTATTCATAGGAAGGGAACTTTGATCAGAGTATTTTTAACATACTTGCAGCTGACTAAGTGCTGCTAGCATTGCTTCCCCCAGTGCTATGTTTGAATAACCATGCGGCTACCATTTTGATTTTATGCAACTGTCCTACATATTGCTTTTCAGTTTGTAGACTCCGTAATTGGGTCTTAACGGGGAATTGGGTTTGCTTACTATGGGCTCCATGCTTTGGATTGCTACCCCACCTGGCCGAATAACATTCATAATGCCTTGGGGTAGTTTTCAGGTATGATCTTTTTTTTATATCGTTATTCGCCCAACAATACTTTGCGATGTGACCTCCCTTTTACACAAACAACATTTTAGCTCTGGCTTCCCTGCATAGGCCCTTTTTTTGACATCTTGTGCTGGAAACTCACATTGCTGGATAATATTACTGTGATTGGAATTAACAGACTTTACACTTTCATCGTCTGAGGAGTCATCAGAAGTTTCCATTTCAACTCCTGAATCAATTTCAAGCGCAGTTATCACGTTTGTATTTACGTCTCCAGCATCGATTCCCATCATAGTAACATGATTTGCAGCAACAATAGTATATGGGTCCTCTTTATGTTCCACTTCTACTTCTGTACATTGAGCATGTGCGGAGGGTACCTCCACCATTGCATCTTCGGCTTTTGTATGTTTGGAGGATAAATCCATTATGGCTGCCTGTGCACCCTGTAACTCCTCCTTAAGCATTGTGATAACCTGCAAATTCTCAGCCTCCCTTTGATTCAAAAAGACGATGCAACCTTCTCTTAACTCACACGTTTTTCCTAATTCCTCCAATCTCTGTTCTAATTCGCATTTTTCCGTCACTAATTGTTCAATCTGACTACGCGCTTGTGCATCTGCATTTTCAACCCTAATTAATATATCTTTTGTTATATTTTGTAGCTGCTGCATGAATTGCTTCCTTTCATCTATCCATTCTGATTCCTTCCGTTCAGAAATGTCTCTAATTTTTAAAAACATGCACATCAAATTTGCTAATCTCTGTTTCCTGCCTTTTTTTTTATTCTTTTTAAATGCTATGGCATCATTATGAGTATTGCATTGTTCCAATAGGTTGCTGAACTGGTATGTTAAAGGACCCTGAGGTAGACTGTCTAATTGAATAGAAGCATATTTTTTAAGAAATTCTTCAAGGATCTCCATTGATATGCTAAGCAAGCCCTCTATACTGGAGCTGTAAAACCTGTTTTGGTTACACTGCAATACAGATAAACAGATAGGCTATTCAAAGGTTTCGCTTGCAAGCTAGCTTGTAGCCCCACAAAAGCCTACAACAAAAAAAAAAACTACCCCTTGCTACCTGTAGTTCTACAGCCTACACAAGGCACATCCTAAGATACAAGGCAGACTCTTAATCAATGCCTTCCTGTTAGTTTGCAGGCCACATTGAACTTCTATTGGATCAGAGAGTTATGTCACTCTCACGTGAGTAGAAATAATAAAAATGACAAAAAAAAAAAATGACAAAAAAAAAAAAAAAAAAAAAACTTCCAAAAATAAAACTTCCAAAAATAAACTAACAATATCTCTATCACTTTTTTTTTCCTCAAAGATGTATGGTAATTCCTGTCAATTCCTAACCAAGATGATCAGCCCTTACTCACCAGGCCTCTTGACCAGCTACAAGTATTCTAACACTTTGCATTAGCAATACAACATTTAACATATATATACATATCTCGGATAATAAAAAAAAAAGGTCTCACCAGATTTGTCGCGCGTCCGCTATCCGATTAAATATTTCACAAAATTTTTATGATCATCCACGCGTGGTTTCAGAATTCGCGAGCCAGCGCCAATCTTGTCCACACGAGAGACGATTTTCAGTTCTGGGTGTCTTTGATTACCAGGACTCAAAACAAAAATACATTAGTTTGTGGATTCTGTGTAAAAATACATTCTACACGCCTTTGGGGTGCCATCTGAAGTACTCAATACAATGCTTATATCTATGTATTAATTTGTCTAGTCCCTATAATGTTGTTAGTCTGTTAAACCTATGAGCGCATGCTACGGTTAATATCACAATAATACGAGGTTAGCTATGAAACCAAGCACACGGCTTCATAATAATCAAATCTTGTTTATTTCCCAAGGAAATGCGAAAGCTAACGTGTATCAAAAGGGGGTTACACAATTACATAACATACAGCAAGGCTACAGTACAATGATATAATATACAGTTAAAATACAATATAATGATCTACTTATCGTGACCCTTCGCAGCTGAGCTCCAGATGCAATTAAGAGGATCAATTGTGTGTGCAAACCCTTTTTGTCAATCACACCTCAATCACAGCACCTCCCACTGCCCGCCCACCTGCCCAGCTGGTATACGCCTCCATGTATTCTGATTGTACTGCCAGAAGTGGTCTCTGGGGGGCAACGTCTGTCCAGAATTGCACTTAATCCGACTGCTGTCTAATCTTGGAATTGCGATCTCTGATAGCCCATAATTAGTCTTTGTGTAGCCCAGACAGATAGGAGCCGCCATTCATCACGTACAATAGCCCTAGACTCATGACAATATGAGGTGTAACTGGTTACATTCCACCAGAGAGGGGGGTGTATCTTGTAGATGTGAGGATCCCAGATTGAATCCAACAAGTATACATCAGGGTCTCCCTTACATAGGCAGCTTGGTGCCAATGCACGTGGACGTGCGTTCTGGAGCAGTAGCAGTAACTTTACGGAAATTAGAAGTAGCTGTATGGGAATGAGCATTAGCTGCATGAGAATGAGCACTAGTTGTATTAGATGCATGACAATATCGCCCTATATTACAGTAATGTTGTAAACCCCAACAATAGACTTCTGTTATATTCACCCTTTTGCACTGTTAGATATACCATTGAAAGTGCTTTGTTATATATGAAAAGTGCAAGTGTTTATCCTGCCAAAAATTAAATGGGCTTGTAACTTCCTGTCCTCTCTGCCTGTGCAGCACTTATTAGCCCAGCCCAGTTCACATTTGGGTTATACAAAAAAACTCCTCCCGATGGTATGTAAATGAGGAGAGGGGGTGTTCTGTAGTTCTAGCACACTTCCTGTGTCCAGTGTCTGGGATATACAGCCAACCTCCTTCCAATGGTATGTAAAGGAGTGGGGCCTCCTTCCTGTCTTAGAATGATAATGCATTAATACAGGAAATGTGTTACTGGCAGGATCACCAGGTAAAAATAAAGGGAAAAAAGTCTGTGAAAAAGGAAACTAGCACAGTCACCTCAACTTAGGACTGGCAAAACTGCAATATTTTAAATTGTGTTCTTGGAATTAGATAACGTTGCGGGTGTTCTCTTAAGAAGGACTTGCTGTCTGCAGGCACCTAACAAAATGCTTCAGTTATTGTCTTGGTGATCTCCTCCTATCTGCAGGCACTGGCCCAGAAGTGTATTAGAAATAAATGCTATCTTGCAAGTTCCCAGTCAATGTCAACAAATGCCAAGCTACATAATTATAATGAGCTGATTGTCAAATACTTTGGAATCCAGCTTGTCATGTAGTAAATCTGATTTATCTTTTTATTTTTATTTTTTGGATAAAACTATAAAAAGTTCCAGCAAAACATAAACATCAAATATCACATCATTACAACTAAAAGGTCACTAATCATAAAGCATTTTAAAACGTAACTGTATTTTTCTTGTTAATAAAGACTGAAGAATATGATTAGAATACTTTATACAAAGTCATTAAAATTGCAAATCACACGTTCATTGGATAGCACACATAACAGTAAAAACTAAATTATCAGTCCCTACGCGTCTGTATATCTGCTACATAGTGGAAGCAGCCAGGGAATGATTTGAGCCTTGGGAGCCATATATTGCTTCATATACTCGATGCTGAACCTAATTACATTTTAAATAACATTGAATGAGCTAACTGATAAGGGAATTCTGACCTTAACTACTTTATGATTTATCACATAAATCAAAAACACATAAATGGCAAATCAGTTTCCAAAAATAATATTTAACATTTTAGATCTCCTTTTTTGAAAATTAAGAGTGGAATGGAAGAGGGACATAACTAGATGAAATAAAGAAAGACTGTCAATGCTTTGTGAGGTTCTTACCTCAAGGTTGCCCCCTAGAGGTTGTACATGACTAGACAGAAGATCTAGTCATTCTAGAGGGAGCAGAACACTTCTTACCCTTATATTATGTCAGAGAAGTCTGTTGTGGCTTTACAGTATTTTCTGGCTAGCTGATACTTTATATGAGTTTAAACTATAGCTTCATTATAACAGTCTTTGCCTTTTTTTTTTTTGGAAATAAGTATATAGTGTATATACAGTGGGTATAGAAAAGAATCACCCCCTTTAAAATACCGTATTTATCGGCGTATAACACGCACTTTTTCCCCCTTAAAATCGGGGGAAAGTCGTGGGTGCGTGTTATACGCCGATACCCCCCAAAAAAATGACAAAAATTGCAAGCGCCGCTGAAAAATAGCGAGCGCTGCCGAAAAAAACCGAAGCGCGGCCGAAAAAGAACGAAGCGCCCCCGGAAAAAGCCGAGCAGACTCTGCTCTGCTCTGCTCGTAGTCCCGCCTCCCTGCGCTCGCTCCGGAAACAGCAGGGAGGCGGGACCGCGAGCTTAGCCGTCCGAGTCGGCTCGGCTTTTTCCGGGGGCGCTTCGGTCTTTTTCGGCCGTGCACGGGACAGCGTCTCGGCGGCGGGAAATTTGAACCAGGAAAAGAATGAATATGACGCTGGCAAGCTACAATGGCACTGGGCAAGGCTGCAATGACGCTGGGCAAGCTACAATGACGCTGGGCAAGGCTGCAATGACGCTGGGCAAGGCTGCAATGACGCTGGGCAAGGCTGCAATGACGATGGGCAAGGCTGCAAATGACGCTGGGCAAGGCTGCAAATGACGCTGGGCAAGGCTGCAAATGATGCTGTTCAAGGCTGCAATGACGCTGGGCAAGGCTGCAATGATGCTGGGCAAGCTGCAATGACGCTGGGCAAGCTGCAATGACGCTGGGCAAGCTGCAAATGACGCTTAAATGTAAGTTGTTTTTTTTTCCCTAAACTTCCCTCCTAAAACTTTTTTTCCTTAAAATGCCCTCCTAAACTTGGGGTGCGTGTTATACGCCGGTGCGTGTTATACGCCGATAAATACGGTAATCACATTTTTGTTGTTTTGCAGCCAGAAATGAAGACAGACATTTTTGTTTTATCCAGCTGTGTTTACTAGTGCAACTTATAACATCCAAGTTAAATAAATAACACTATCATGTTACAAAAAAATAAAAATAAATTCAAAAACAAAATCATTGAGTTGGAAAAAGGACCACCCCCTTATGTCAGTATTTTGTTGAACCACCTTTTGCTTTATTTCCAGCCTTTAGTCTGTTGGGATTTGCCTGTACTAAACTCTGACAGTTTTTCAGACTGAATTCCGCTCAAACGGTCTTGCCTACACACGATCACACCAAAGTCCGACCGTCTAGAACGCGGTGATGTACAACACGTACGACGGTACTAGAAAAAGGAAGTTCAATAGCCAGTAGCCAGAAGCTGCCGTCTCATACTTGCTTCAGATCATGCGTCATTTTGTTCCGTCGGAACAGCATACAGACGAGCGTTTTTTCCGTCGGAAATATTTAAAACATGTTTTATTTCTAGGTCCATCAAAATTTTCTAAAAAAAAAGTCAGATGAGGCCCACACACGATTGGAATATCCGATGAAAAGATTCTGTGTGACTTTTTCTGCCGGAAAGTCCGACCGTGTGTACGCGGCATAACTTTGCACATCTAGACTTTGCAATATTTGCCCACTCTTCTTTTCAGAACTGCTCAAGTTCAGTTAAATTTGATGTTGACCATTTGTGGACTCCAGTCTTAAAGTAATTCCACAGATTTTCAATGTGGTTTAAGTCTTGGCTCTGACTAGGCCATGCAAGGACATTCGCCTTTTTCTACTTCAACCACTGTGTGGTCATTTTTGCTGTGTGCTTTGGGTCATTTTCATGTTGGAAGGTAAACCTTCTTTCCATTGACAACTTTGTGGCAGAGGGCAGCATATTTTCCTCAAGACTTTAATGGTATTTTGCCCCATCCATTTTTCCTTCTATCCTGACAAATGCTCCAGTCCCTGCTGCGGAGAAACAATCCATAACAGGATATTACCACCTCCATGCTTTACTGTGGGAATGGTGTTATTTGGTGGTAACTGTGAAGGAAGTCACTTTGGGTGGAGGGCTTGTGTAACCCAGCTTACCTTAGAGATCTCTGGAAACTCCTTGTCTAGCTCCCCCGGCCCCTCCTATGTTTAAGTCACCCTGTGTCTATTAGGGGCACAGGGTGACTGAGAACCCCAGTTGGGTCTGCACTAACCAGACTCACCATACAACCACACCGGAAGCATTTTCTTTTACCCCTGTTATCTTGGGTCTTATATGTGTGGTTTGTGTTGAAAGAATAAAAGGGCTCTTTCACTTGGGACAGTATAAAAAGATGGTAACAACAAGTAATTTTGAACAGCCTTTCTGCTCTGCACATATGGAAAATGGCGGTGTTGGACTTTGTACTGATAAATAAACAGTATGAGTATAGCTTTTGAAAGAACCAATAAAGAATATTACTATATGAATGTTCATGCACTTAGCCAAGGGCATAGAAATTAACTGAAGGATGATTTTTAAAACTAGTTAAAAGCTGCCTATAAAGTAACATAGGAGCATGATATTAAAAAAAATGGTGGCGGCTTGAAATGCAAAGATAGTAAAAAGGGAAAATACAGATCTACAATAGAGAAAGGATGTCTACATGGAATAAATAATTGTATGGTGGGAAAGTAATTGATTTTCCAATGAAAGTGGGGTTGGTTGGAGACATAGAGATCATAGTACAGGCAAACAAGGAGTCAGAGAAATCACATGAAATACAGCAGATAGAACTCAACAAGCCAGGATATAGATTGCTGAAGGGAATGAGCTTGTGATTCTGATAGATGCATGGTGCAAATCAAGTTTATATAAAACATAGCAATAGCTAGACATACAAAAGAAGAGTAATGCCCCGTACACACGATCGGAAATTCGGCCAGCAAAAGACCGATGAGAGCTTTTGGTCGGAAAATGCGACCTTGTATATGCTCCATCTGACTTTTGCTGGTGGAATTCCCGCCAGCAAAAGATTGAGAGCAGGTCCTCTATTTTTCAGTTGGAAAAAGTTCCGATCGTCTGTAGCAATTGCGACGCACAAAATTCCTACGCATGCTCGGAAACAATTCGACGCATGCTCGGAACCATTGAACTTCATTTTCTCGGCTCGTCGTAGTGTTGTACGTTCTTGACGGTCAAAAGTTCAGAGAACTTTCATGTGACCGTGTGTGTGCAAGCCAAGCTTGAGTGGAATTCCGTCAGCAAAAACCATCCAAGATTTTTCCGATGGAAATTCCACTCGTGTGTATGCGGCATTAGATTTAATATAAAAAAAGTAAGAAGAGTAGTATAGAAATAGTTAAAGGTTGGTTAAAGGTTGGTTGGAAAATATGGCAAAGGACAAACATTAACGAAAAGTAGATTAGCATTAGGAGAGGACTAGGGACATTTTGCACAGGGAACAAAGACAGTAATTTTGCCCTTTCATGGTAGGGATAATGTTCTAAAGGAAAAGTGCACCATGATACCACAGTTATTGGGGGTGAGTGGTTGCCAACACTGAAGGTTGGTGATAACATAACTCCAGTCCTGCAGATGTGCCAGGCAGACCATAATGATGATGATAACAATGACAAAGAAAATTGTTACCATCTATGGCTGGCGTTACACTTGGGCAGGCTGGTGAACATGGTTTGCCAATTTTCCAGACTGACAAACATATCTTCAGTATAAAAGAGATTAATGACTACTTGTAATAACTTGTAAGCTAAAAAGTGGAATTTCTCAACACAGGAAGAGTTATCTTAGTAGTATATACAGTGGTGTGAAAAAGTGTTTGCCCCCTTCCTCATTTCCTGTTCCTTTGCATGTTTGTCACACTTAAGTGTTTGGGAACATCAAACCAATTTAAACAATAGTCAAGGACAACACAAGTAAACACAAAATGCAATTTGTAAATGAAGGTGTTTATTATTAAAGGTGAAAAAAAATCCAAACCATCATGGCCCTGTGTGAAAAAGTGATTGCCCCCTTGTTAAAACATACTATAACTGTGGTTGTCCACACCTGAGTTCAATTTCTCTAGCCACACCCAGGCCTGATTATTGCCACACCTGTTCACAATCAAGGCATCACTTAAATAGGAGCTGCTTGACACAGTAAGGTCCACCAGAAGATCCTTAAAAGCTACACATCATGCCGAGACCCAAAGAAATTCAGGAACAATTGAGAAAGAAAGTAATTGAGATCTATCAGTCTGGAAAGGGTTATAAAGCCATTTCCAACGCTTTGGGAATCCAGCAAACCACAGTGAGAGCCATTATCCACAAATGGCGAAGACATGGAACAGTGGTGAACCTTCCCAGGAGTGGCCGGCCGCCCAAAATTACCCCAAGAGCGCAGCGACGACTCATCCAAGAGGTCACAAAAGACCCCACAACAACGTCCAAGGAACTGCAGGCCTCACTTGCCTCAGTTAAGGTCAGCGTTCATGCCTCCACCATCAGGAAAAGACTGGGCAAAAATGGCCTGCATGGCAGAGTTCCAAGGAGAAAACCACTGCTGAGCAAAAAAAACATCAAAGCTCGTCTCAATTTCTCCACAACACATCTTGATGATCCCCAAGACTTTTGGGACAACATTCTGTGGACCGATGAGACAAAAGTGGAACACTTTGGAAGGTGTGTGTCCAAGTATATCTGGCGTAGAAGGAACACTGCATTTCAGAAAAAGAACATTATACCAACAGTAAAATATGGTGGTGGTAGTGTGATGGTCTGGGGCTGTTTTGCTGCTTCAGGACCTGGAAGACTTGCCGTGATAAAAGGAACTATGAATTCTGCTGTCTACCAAGAGATCCTGAAGGAGAATGTCCGACCATCTGTTCGTGTACTCAAGCTGAAACGAACTTGGGTTCTGCAGCAGGACAATGATCCTAAACACACCAGCAAGTCCACCACCGAATGGCTGAAGAAAAACAAAATGAAGACTTTGGAGTGGCCTAGCCAAAGTCCTGACCTGAATCCTATTGAGATGTTGTGGTTTGACCTTAAAAAGGCCGTTCATGCTCGAAAACCCTCTAATGTAACTGAATTAGGACAATTCTGCAAAGATGAGTGGGCCAAAATTCCTCCAGGACGCTGTAAAAGCCTCATTGCACGTTATCGCAATGAGGTTGCAGTTGTTGCTGCAGTTGTTGCTGCTAAGGGTGGCCCAACCAGTTATTAGGTTTAGGGGGCAATCACTTTTTCACACAGGGCCATGATGGTTTGGATTTTTTTTCACCTTTAATAATAAACACCTTCATTTACAAATTGCATTTTGTGTTTACTTGTGTTGTCCTTGACTATTGTTTAAATTGGTTTGATGTTCCGAAACACTTAAGTGTGACAAACATGCAAAGGAACAGGAAATGAGGAAGGGGGCAAACACTTTTTCACACCACTGTATATATATATTTTTTCAAACTAATTGCTCATAAGCAGATTTCATGGCAAAATTACTGACTAATTCAGCCAAAATGTATTGAATGTAGTATCAATAATTTTGTAGAAAATCAATGTAACTAAAATGACTCTGCTCACCTGTAATTAAGACATTAGAAGTGTATGCTCTGCTCCCAGAATGAGGCCTTTTGCTTTCACCACTTTGGCACCTAAATTTTAGACAGGGTTGATGACCACTGGTTTAAGGTGACATCCGAAGGGCAAACAGTTTTCATCTTCTGCGAGTCATTTATCCGCTAGTAGCGGGCAGTACCAAGGGTCACAGGAAGCCAGTCGGACATTGGGAAAAGAAATCAGCCAGCTTGGAGAGAGAGCGGAGGAGAGGAGCCCACCCAGATCCTATCTATATGCCATTTAAAAGTTGTTTGGAGGTGAGAGTTCTGTGAGCATAGTTACGGATTAGACCTCCCCCACTCATCACTCCCCTCATCTTAGAACATCACTGATGATACAGAGATATTGATCTCAGTTGCTACAGTGACTGTTTAATCATTCTCTGACTCAGTCATTTTTATCTATTTTTACTGATTATCCCATCACCAGTGATTTTGATTATTTAATGGCAGCTTGCCACTTGGACCTTTATTTATATGAATGGGGACATTGGATTGTGGGCTCCTTGAGGGTAGGGACCGATGTGAGTGTGCAATGTACAGGGATAGGGACAATTGTAGACACTCACTCAGGTTGAACTGGATGGACTGATGTCTTTATTCAACCTTACTAACTATGAAACTATGAAACTAGGTGCGTGCCCATCTAGCGCAAGGTCACTTTATCATATTTTCAATGTACCATATTTATCGGCGTATAACACGCACCGGCTTATAACACGCACCCCAAGTTTAGGAGGGAAGTTTAAGGAAAAAAAAACATTAAATTTAAATGCCCATTAATGAAGCCTTGCACTGTCCTCCTGCAGCCTTGCACTGTGTCCCCCTGAAGCCTTGCACTGTGTCCCCCTGAATCCTGGCACTGTGTCCCCCTGAAGCCTGGCACTGTGTCCCCCTGAAGCCTGGCACTGTGTCCCCCTGAAGCCTGGCACTGTGTCCCCCTGAAGCCTTTCTAAAAAGCATGGTTGATTTTTATTTTTAAACTTACCGCCGCCGCCATCTTCGGCTCCTCCCGCCGCCATCTTCGGCTCCTCCCGCCGACACGATCTTCGGCTCCTCCTGCCGCTGCCACCGCCGAGATCTTTGGCTCATCCCGCCGCCAAGATCTTTGGCTCCTTCCGCCGCCGGCATAGACCGAGCCGGCTCCACTCGCAGTAACGCCCCCGTCCCGCCCCTTGGCCCGGCTCCTATGATGGACACAACGCCGGGCCAATGGCGGGACGTAAAGGCTAGGGAGGCGGGACTGGGCGTGACTGCGAGCGGAGCCGAGTACACAGAAGACTCGGCTCTGCTCGTAGATGTCGGCGGAGCTCCGGATCGGCGGCGATCGTGGGGGATCGGCGTATAACACGCACCCACGATTTTCTCCTGATTTTAAGGGGAAAAAAGTGCATGTTATACGCCGATAAATACGGTAACTAAAATCACTCTGCTCATCTGTAATTAAGACATTCGAAGTATATGCTCTGCTCCCAGGATGAGGCCCTTTTGCTTTCACCACTTTGGCACCTAAATTTTTTTTTAGATTCGTTCTAACATAACCAAATAATTAGCATTGAAAAATCAGTTTAGGTGCCTTTTATTCTCTGACACCTACCCAGAGTACAGCCTAGAAGCTGCAATAAAGTTCTCAGCATTGCCCTGTGCTTGAGCACCATGGATACTTATTCCAACATAGCTGTGCCTAAAGCAAATTTTGTACTACATTATTACATTAAACCTGACACACACAGATTTGGGGAGAAGGTTATTTAAATTAAATGGCTGGATGTCCCATCATTCCTTTTGTTTTGACAGATTTTCTATTAAAGAGCATAAAGGGTTGTGCTTGCATATTCTATAGTCTGTTAAGATTTGGAAATATCAAAAGTCAGTGCTGCAATATCAATCTTCTATTAAAAGGAGATTAAGCTAGATCATATAAATATGGCTGTGAATCGCCCACATAAAATACAGCTTTCTTAGTAAATATTACTGTTACATCCAAGTAAGCATAATCTTTTTTCATATTCTATTTTTACTGTTTATAATTCTGAGAAAAGTACTTGACAATAATCTTTAATTTCCAGTAGTTTCAAGCAACCATTTAAGCTTACAGCCACATTAGAGGTAATTAGTGTTTATGTCCCTGTTCATGCACATCATGCAGCTTCTATAAGGGCTTTGACAAAGCATTTGTTATAGTATGAACAGCTTACATATCTTAGTGTACGTTTGTTTGATCTCAAATCCAAGCCAGCTAAACAGCATCATCATGCCATGTAATGGTTTCAATAGAAAAGACTTCAAAATCACAACAGGTTTATTCTACCAGACTCATACACAGCCCAGTTTTCCATTTTTTTTTTTAAACCACTTGCCGTCCGCGCTATAGCCGAATGACGGCCACAGCGCAGACCTGAATTTCCGGGAGGGCATCACATGACGACCTCCCATGTGCACGCTCCTGCGTGCTGTGATCACCGAGTCACTGAGACTTGGGTGATCATCGGTCCCGGCCCCTTACCATGTGATCAGCTGTCAGCCAATGACAGCTGATCACATGATGTAAACAAAAGCTCAGTAACGTTTTTTTTTCAGCGTGAGGAGAAAAAAAAGCAGATCACGGCTCATCTGCAAGGGACATCGGTCCTGAAGAGGAAGAGGCAATTATGCCTCATCTGTGCCACCTGCCATTGCCACCTGACAGTGCCCACAGTGCCACATATCAATGCCCACGAGTGCCACCTATCAATGCCCACAAGTGCCACCTATCAATGCCCACCAGTGGTGCCAATTAGTGCCACCTAGCAGTGCTGCCATTCAGTGTAACCGATCAGTGCCCATTATTGCCACCCATCAGTGCCCATCACTGCCACCAATCAGTGCTCATCACTGCCACCTATCGGTGCCCATCAGTGCGGCCTGATCAGCGTACATCAATGAAGGAGAAAAATTACCTGTTTTAAAATTTTATAACAAAATATAAAAAAAATATTTGGTCTTTTTAAATTTTTTTAACAAAAAAGAAAAACCGTACAGTTGATCAAATACCACCAAAAGAAAGCTCTATTTGTGGGAAAAAATTATAAACATTTCATTTGGGTACAGTGTTGTATGACCACGCAATTGTCATTCAAAGTGTATCAGCGCTGAAAGCTGAAAATTGGTCTGGACAGGAGGGGGGGGGGGGGGGTTTAAGTGCCCAGTAAGTAAGTGGTTAAAATAGGAACTCAGTAATATAACATAAATAAAACAGCTCTGCAATACCACTCATGTATGTGGTCTGGCTGTTATGTTTATCATTGGCAATATGCTGCAGGGCAGAGGCTGCAAATTACAATGGTGCTGTTGGCAGCAGATATGTTAAAAAGGACCCACATTCGTTCTGTGGACTGACCCCGGGATAGCAATGAACAGTATTTTTTAACAAATTTAGACACATTTTCAAATTTCCATATTTTTCAGTATTTTCTGAAATTCTATATTTCTGAAATTCAAAAATTAGAAATTTCTGAAATTCAAAAATTTGAAATTTCTGAAATTCAAAAATTTGAAATTTCTGAAATTCAAAAATTTGAAATTTCTGAAATTCAAAAATTTGAAATTTCTGAAATTCAAAAATTTGAAATTTCTGAAATTCAAAAATTTGAAATTTCTGAAGTTCAAAAATTTGAAATTTCTGAAATTCAAAAATTAGAAATTTCTGAAATTCAAAAATTTGAAATTTCTGAAATTCAAAAATTTGAAATTTCGGAAATTCAAAAATTTGAAATTTCGGAAATTCAAAAATTTGAAATTTCGGAAATTCAAAAATTTGAAATTTCGGAAATTCAAAAATTAGAAATTTCGGAAATTCAAAAATTAGAAATTTCGGAAATTCAAAAATTTGAAATTTCGGAAATTCTAAAATTTGAAATTTCGGAAATTCTAAAATTTGAAATTTCGGAAATTAGGAGTTTTTTCAATTCAGGAATTTGGAATTTTCGTAAATCCAAAAATTAAGAATGAGAATGCAAAAGAACGAAAACCCGAAAATAAGAATGAAAACCTGAGAATCCTAAAACCCAAAAATGTGAAAATCTGAAATAATAACTAACTAATAATAACTTAGCTATTACTAACTATTAAACTATAAATATTGGAATTTCCTTTCAATTTTGGCTGTTAGCAAACGTAACGAAAAACAAATGTATCCAAAGTTTAAGAATTATCCGCAATAACGAATGCTGTATCTAAACGAATGGAACATAACAAATTAATAATAATAAATAACAATAAAAATAAATAATAATAATAAAAACATATTATTATTATTTATTATTATTTCGTTCCATACCTTTTGTTTAGATGTGGCATTCTTTATTCTGGATAATTTGTAACTTCATATAAATTTGTATTCGTTATGTTCACTAATAGCCAAATTTGAAAGGAAATTCCAATACTTATAATTTAATAGTTAGTTTATTAGTTAGTTAGTTAGTTAGTTAGTTAGTTAGTTAGTTTGAATTTTGGGATTTTCGTTCTTTCAAATTTTTGGATTTTCCAATTTTTGGATTTTCCAATTTCCGGATTTTCCAATTTCAGAAATTTTTGCATTTCCTTATTTTCGAATTTCTGAATTTTCTAATTTCCAAATTGTCGAATGTTCTAATTTTCTAATTCCGAATTTTCCAATTTCTGAATTCTCGAATTTTACGGATTTACGAATTTACGGATTCCCAATTTAAATTTTTTTTCAGAATTTTCCAATTTATGAATTTTTGAATTTACGAATTCCGAATTTTCAAATTTACCAATTCTCAAATTTACGAATTCCGAATCTTTGAATTTTCAAATTTACGAATTTTCGAATGTGCAAATTTTTAGAATTTACAAATTTCTGAAAAAAACTAAAATCGAATGAAACGAAAACGTAAGCAAACACATTTTTCGGCAGTGCACATGTCTAATGCACTAAAAAAATTCACAGACTCCATATTGCCAGTTGGTGGAGTTATGGTAGGAGCAGCAAGAGGAGAAGGAAAAAGAAGAGGGTGCATTAGCAGCAGTTGCAGAAAAATGGCTACTCTGCCCTGTAGGGAAAAAAAACCCACTAAACCTTCAACTATTTTAACATTGCAGACAAGAGAAAAATTAATATACATGAAATTTAAAAAAAATAACATACAAAAAAGAGAGGACCAGCAACGAAACGGCAGTTACAGTTGTTTCAGGAGAACATGAAAAGTAGGCCTAATAGGGCTGTTGAGATGCTGCTGTTGTATTTAGGAGAAGTTACATGTAAATGTTAAAAAAAACAATTATACATTCAAAATATCTGCTGCCAGAATACCGTGTCGCTGAAGCTGTTCATGAAAATAGTACTGTTGTATAACACAACACACAGCTTAAAGGAATTTCCAAATCATTGTTTTCTGTTGCCCCTGGAAGACGTCTTTTTGGACGAAACATACATAGGGCAGAGCTCAGCGGTGACATCAGCACAGCCGTCTGGAGAGTTGGCTGCTGCACGATATGCTCTTTGACATTGTTTTGCTTGTGAGTACCCTTCACTTGTATTAATAAATTAGATTAGCTCTGTGCCCCGTGCCCAATCTTTTGGCTTCAAAGAAAAAAAAAGCAAATTGGATCAGTCTTTGTTGGGGTTTTTCGCCTTCCTCTGGATCAACTGTGGATAAAGGATTGTGTATATGGGATTGTATGATATTATTTTTTATTTATTTATTTTTATGGCTGAACTAGATGGACTTGTGTCTTTTTTCAACTTGACTAACTTTGTAACTATGTAAACCTATGAGTCCAGCGCCATGCTTGCAAACTAGGGGGGTGGCGCCCCTGTGCCCCTAATGGACCGGCCGCTCCTGGTGTTGACCACATGAAATGATGTGTCCTTAGGAAAAGGGGTGTACCTGAACATATTTTGGAGCATCTCTACACTAGCTAGAAGCAGAAAAAGATTGAGGTTTCAAGAATGGTTGAAGAAACATCAGTAGTCTTTGATATGCCGATGACAATAAGCTTATAGCTGAAAACATAGAGAACCTCAAAAGCCTAATGAAGAAAGTTAAATAAAAGAGAAAAAAGATTAGACTTAAGAACATTTCAAGAAAACAAAGGCTATGGAAAAGGGGAAGACATCTCATTTCAATGCTCATGATGAAGACATAGGAATAGTAGACAGCGTCTGACTCCTGATTAGGAATGAGTTCATCTGTCCTGGTTCGGTTTGTGGTTGTTTGGTGAATCCAGTGTGAAGTCCACAAAACTCAAGATTGTGAAAAGCCTTATTGTAACTGGATAGATAAAAGGAGGCATACGGCTGCAGAAAGTAAAATATAGCAGGTCATATCGCTTTAATCTCGTTACTGTCATTTAAAGGCTCTATTTGATTTGGAAGTAAAATGGAATGGTAAAGACTCTGACCAATTATAATCTGATAATTGAAAACTACCTTTTAAGAAACTGTGAGTAATAAAAAATGTGCAGAAGCATTTAATGTCACTAATTGAAATGATAATAAGCGTCAATTAATGTCATGGCTGAAAGGCTCAAATTCATTCACCTTGGGCTTCACTTTTAGCTGCAGGTACAACCGAACAGTTATGAAAAATCTTTTAGTGTTAATATGTGTGCAAAAAAATAAAAGAGTAAAATAGTGCATTTTTATAGCCTATATCTGTTTTAGAATAAACTATTAATTTGTTGCCCGAATGCCAGAAACATTCATGCATGCTGAAGGAAATGTCACCTTCATTTTTTTCATAAAAATAATTTTACCATCAGCTCCTTATAGTGGCCAAAATGCAGTATAGTCTTCTGAAATACCTGAGGCTGGGTTCACACTTATGCGGATTGGATGCGGGTTTACCTGAATCCAATTCGCACGACAGGAGAGTGTGATTGGCTCTCCGCATTTGGAAAGGGTCCTGTGCATCTTTGGCTCCGAATCAGGTGCAAATTTCTGCCTCAATTTTGATTGGCACCTGATTTTGTGAACAAGGACGGCTTGCTGTGAGCCGCAGCATTTGTGAACCTGGCCTTAAAGGCAGAAGTTTTTTTTTATCTTAATGTATTCTATGCATTAAGATAAAAAGCCTTCTGTGTGCAGCAGCCCCCCTCAGTCCCCCTAACACTTACCTGAGGTCCCTCTCTGTCTAGAGATGTCTACAAGTGTCTCAGCCGACTGAGATTCTCCTGCCTGATTGGCTGAGACACAGCAGTGGCGCCATTGGCTCCCGCTGCTGTCAATCAAAGTCAGCTAGCCAATCTGGGGGGGAGGGGATGGGGCCGGGGTCGGGGCTCCATGTCTGAATGGACACAGGGAGCTGTGACTCGGCTTGGGTGCCCCCATAGCAAGCTGCTTGCTGTGGGGAGCACTTGACAGGAGGGAGGGGCCAGGATCATAGAAGAGGGACCAGAAAAAAGGAGGATCGGGGCTGCTCTGCACAAATCCACGACAACAGAGCAGTTAAGTATGACACGTTTATTATTTATATATGAAAAAAAAACAAGACTTTACAATCACTTTAATGAGAAAACTATACAGTATATAATTTTGCCCACTAGATGGTGTTGAGGATACCGGAATTAATCTACGTTTTTAGATAAGGATAAAAGAAAAAGTCCTTGTTTTCCCCGAAGAAGAAGTGGAAGAAACAAAAGTAAGGACTAAAAACAGCTTTTATTGGAAGAGGGCCCACGGTGCAAAACCCCCTATTAAAAATGAATTTGTTTGCTGTTCTCTAGAATTGTACTTGAAGTTGGATTCATGGCTCCTGTCCTTTTGTATGTGGGCATCTGAACAGATGCACCACAATGGGCCTACAAATAGACATGTACCATTTTTGCTAATGTAGCACACCACACTGCATGGCAATGCATGTATGTAAAAATGTGAAAAATTATTAAATTAAAATTAATAATAAAAAAAAAAGTATTGTAACAAAAAAAACATAATTTTTTTTAAAAATAAGACTAAAATGTCTATCAACAATGATCCAGCCTTACTGGCGAAAGGTGCACAACGTTCGACTGCGATCTCCTCTCTCCCATTGGAGTTCTCACCAGCACAGTACCTCCTTCACCTTTCCAAAATATCATCAAAAAGATACTATAAGTCATTGGCTTTGCACATGATCAATGCAGCCAGGCTTTGCCTGCGGGTTCATTGGAGGTCTTAATCTCCCGTTTCAATGAAAGAATGGGCATCACGCATTAACCATATAGCAGCGATGGAGGAGCTGATACACATCACTCAAGACAGAATCTCCAGTTTTTCAGTTACGTGGGCTAATTGGTTTGAATATCGAACCTCTCAGCGATATCAGGAACCGATACAAGATAAAATGTATCTTATGACCTACTACTCCTGATACCCCTTGATGATACAAAACTGAAAGCGTTATGGATTGGGGTTTTGAGTGGCGAGTCCGATAGTGAGTGGAGAGGGTAGCCGGTGGTCTACCCACCCCCTCTCCATACAGGCCCTTATACTCACCCCCTTCCTCTCTACTCTTTCTTTTCTTTCCCCTTTCTACCTACCATAACAGATGGGTGATATTGGGAAGAGAGCAGATCTAGTGGTCGGCTCATCTCCCCATCCTCCCCATACCATGTGCAGTTAACATAAACCAAGTTGGGGGACCCTGGAGGACCCAGTCTCCTTGGTTGCTCTTACGTGGTTATAGACGAAAGAGATACCAATTCCAACAATGAAAATGCATAGGTATCCTTAAGAAGAATATATGACTGTATATGTCAGGCACTTAGGATGCATTTAATACAGGAACTGTGATTATGGGTTCTGTTATTGGTATGTAGTTGTGTATTGCATTGTGGTTGGAACCCCGTCTTGCTTTGTTGATATCTTTTTATAGATGTCCCTTGTATTGTCTGTTTAAAATTCTACTAAAATCTTTATGGAAAAAAAAAATGTCTAACAAGATCAAAAAGCCACACCCACTATGTGCGGTGGCACGCTATAAGCGCCGCAGGTCACTGTCTCCCTGGTAGGGGCCTCAGTGCAATCCTTCTTTCAAATAATCTATTTCATTGCTATTTATTTAGGCCATGTTTACATTTTGTGAAGTAGTACTAAGCGTTTCTGCTTGTGATTTGTGTTGCTCGATTTTCACATGATTTCTCGTGTGGGACATTGTGCAGGCCATTCACTTCAATGTGCTGTCTTATGTAAGTTTGTTGCCCAAATAAAGTTCCTGCTACAATTTTTAAACACACATTTTGCCGTGATTGCTTATTTGTAACATTAATGAGAGCAAAGGGGTGAAAAAAATATACCTATATTGTACTGCAGTTTCCTTTCTCCTTTTAGAAAGAGAAATTAAAATAGAATTAAAACTGAAGTAAAAGAAACCTGGTGCACACGCATATTTAAATCTACCGGTAAATAATCTCCAAACACATTTCTATTCTTTACTCATCGACCCCTCCATCCTTCACCTCATTCCAGTAATGGGAGCTATCATAATAACATAATACCAGTGATAAAGTGTCTAATCAATGTATTCTTAACAGTGTTTTTATCACCTCTATGGTTAGTTAACTGATAATAGAAGACAAACTACAAGAACTAAAAGCAGATGCTTCGGCAATATCAGTATTAAGATGTAATGTAAAGAACAGAGGTAATGAGGTGTGGGGATATTGTCAGGAAGGGAGGAAATAGCAGAACGTATCCCCTTCCTAGAGGGTGCTAAGCCCAGATGTGTCAGATGTGTCTTGCAAATTTCTCTCTAAATTATACTGTTCATCTCCTTCCATACTCTCCATGTCCCATCCAAAGGGCATCCAGGTGAACTTGTGACCAGGGTAACTTTGACAACATCACAACTTTCAACATAAAAAAGGGATGGGAGTTCCTGGGACATTCTTGTCAGCAGACGAACAAGTACCAGCTATCAGCCGAAGGAGGTAACCTTCATTTATATCAATGCTCTCGCGCTTTTCCTCTAGCCCCTGTCCCTTAAAGCGGTAGTAAACCACATTTTGTTTTTCAAACCATGTAAGGCATCACATACTAGCACATTATGAAATACATACCTTAGAACGAAGCCTTCCAGCGGTGCGCTGCCACAGCTTCCATGTATGTATGCTCTTCCATCTTCACACGGTCTTCCTTCCAGATTTGTCTCTATCCAATCCCTGGGGAGCTGTGCCTAGAAGGTGGGGGGAGTCCATAAATTGTATGAGGCATGGGCAGTCAGGACTGTGTTCCTGGATCCAGTCCTACAGAAGTAGACCCCTGTTCATGGGGCTCTGCCCCTAGGGAGAGGAGAGCTGAGACACCAGTGTGAAGACATTGAGGTCCCAGTTAGGCTTAGCTGGGGGCCTACCTAAGATCCATTGTCCGGGGATTAAGCTGGGGAAGGAGAAAGCTCACTAGAGGAAGCCAGGAGGAAGTTGGTGGAAGGAGTCCAACATCTTCCTCACTAGGAAGAGCCTGTGGATATCGGCAGGACTCAACCAGTGATCCAGTGGCTAAATTAGTTATTGACCCCCCCTATGCTGAAGAGAAGTGACAGTGTGTAGCTTTTAACCTCCTTAGGGAGTACAACTCACTACCAGTATTAAGAATCTTGTGGGACAATCAAATGCAGCCAGCAGTATGAGAAGAACAGTCATTAGTGCAGTCAGCAGTGTGGTAAGCACAATTAGAAATGCTCAAGTTGTTTCAGTTGCAGTTCACCAGGGGTATCCTATGCTCCCTACCCCCACCCAAGTTCCTGTTCCAATAAAAACCCTAAAAGGAACCCCTAGGCCAGTGATGGCGAACCTTGGCACCCCAGATGTTTTGGAACTACATTTTCCATGATGCTCATGCACTCTGAAGTGTAGTTGAGCATCATGGGAAATGTAGTTCCAAAACATCTGGGGTGCCAAGGTTCGCCATCACAGCCCTTGGCTGTTTTCTGAGCCAGTGAAAGAAGAAAGAAAATGCTATGTGCCTGGTAGCACAGCTGGGAAATAGGACCCTTTTCACCAGAGGCTCTTTAGGGGGTGTGCTACATGAGCATTTAACCCTTGCAATAAGTGCAGGTTGGAGAGCACAACATAGTACTTTTTGTACTAACTCGAATTGAACCATATGTTTTGGAACCAGAAGTCCCATTGAAGTCAATGGCAATCCAAACCAGGATCCAAAACACAGTATTTCAGAGCATCAAATGGTTCAAAATTATGTAGAATGGTTTAGAAAGCTCTTGGCAGCCCTGCTGGGTCAACAAAATGGAAAGGCAAGCAGTCTCGGGAAATCAGAAAAACTAGCAGGAGCCTTAGAAACCTTATAAAAATTATACCAGAGATATTAAGATAGCTGAGTGAGACATGGCGGCAATGGCAGTCAAGCTACAGGTGCTCAGACAACAGCTGAAGCATATATAAGGTAGAAGCAACTTCAGTGGTTTGAGAAACTGAACTGTCATAGATAACACAGATAATCTGGATTTAGCTTGGGATATCCAACCTGATAAAATCTGGTGTGACTCCAAATTTTAAGATCAATTGCTGTAACATATTTGTATAAAACAGGTCAAGCAATACTTGATCTGTTTAATATAATAAGCAGTAAAAATAATAAATACCTAAAAAGTAGCATATAATGCAGTAGCTTGCATTGCCTATGCAGTAAGTATTATATACATGTCTAGAACAGAAGATCGCACTGCAGATCTGCACTCTGATTGATTAGCAAGTTCTGGATAGATGCACACATTTCAGGATAATTAAACCACAAATCTGAATGAATTGTGAGACTTGCTATTGCCATAAAAATGTTCTGAGCAATTCAGCTTTGTAAATATATATGTGTTATAACTGCATATATACTGATTTAACCACTTGCTTACTGGGCACTTAAACCCCACTCCTATTTTCAGCTTTCAGCGCTGATGCACTTTGAATGACAATTGCGCGGTCATACAACACTGTACCCAAATTAATTCCCCCCCCCAAATAGAGCTATTAATAATTAATAATTTAAAAAGACTGAATTTAAAAAACATTTTTTTTTTTTATTTTGTTCCAAAATTGTAAAATGGGTCATTTTTGTCCTTCATTGATGTACGCTGATGAGGCAGCACTGATGGGCACTGATAGGTGTCAGTGATGGGCACTGATCGGTTACACTGATAGGCAGCACTTTTAGGTGGCACTGATTGGTATTGATAGCTAGCACTTGTGGGCATTGATAGGTGGCACTTGTGGGCATTGATAGGTGGCACTTGTGGGCACTGTGAGATGGCATACATAAGGCATAATTGTCTCTTCCTTTTCGGGACCGATGTCCCTTTAAGATGAGCCGGTGATCGGATTTTTTTTCTTCTCCTCCGCTGTCAGCATGATATCTCAGTCCTGCTATAAGTCGCTGATCGCCACCATTACAAGCAAAAAAAAAAAAAAGATCACATAGTTTGTACAACTTTTGCAGAAAGCGCAATATACGCTTATTGGGATTGTATATACCAAAAATATGTAGCAGAATACATATTGGCCTACATTTATGAAGAAGTTAGATTTTTTTATTGTATGTTTTATAGCAGGAAGTAGTGTTTTTTTATTTCAAAATTGTATGTCTCTTTTTGTTTATAGCATAAAAAAAAGCAGTGGTGATCAAATACCACCAAAAGCCCTATTTGTGCAAAAAAATACAAATATGTGGGCCAGAGCGTGGAGTGCTTTCCCTTTCTCCTTCCCCTCTTCTTTTTTTCTTCTCATACTTTTTAGTTCTTTAAGGTTCTCTATCTCGATTTAGTGATCGAGCGGGTTTTACTGCATAATTCTGCAGATGTGGGGGGTGGAGCATCCTCCTTTGCTGGTTGGGTGGACTTGTGTTCCCCTACCGCAAAGGACACACTTTGAACCCCTTTAACCACTTGCCGCTTGCCATAGAGCAAAATGACGTTGGCAAAGTGGTTGTGATATGCTGACCGAAGGTCACATGACCTTGTCAGGATATCCAGCCGCTGTGCACCTCCGGGGGCGCGCCTCGTGGCGATCGTTTTTGTAGCGTGTCAGTCTGACACACTGCAACTCCGATCTAGGTAAGGAGTCTCTGAAAGAGACTCTTTATCACGTGATCAGCCATGTCCAATCACGGCTGATCACGATGTAAACAGGAAAAGCCATTGATCGGCTTTTCCTCACTCGGTCTGACAGGCGCGAGTAGAGGAGAGCCAATCGGCTGCTCTCCTGACAGGGGGGGTATGTGCTGATTGTTTATCAGCGCAGCTCCCCCTCAGATGCCCACCCAGGACCACCAGGATGCCGCCAGGACCACCAGGGATTGCCACCACACTGGACCACCAGGTATGCCACCCTAGACCACCAGGGAAATGCCAATCAGTGCACAAGCAGCTGCCAATCAGTGCCCAGGCAGCTGCCAATCAGTGCCAATCAGTGCCAATGAAAAATGCCTGCCAGTGCCACCAGTGATGCCTATCAGTGAAATCTAATAGTTCTAGCCATCAGTGCCCCATAACACAGAGAACAGTCATTCATTGAAAGTCATTGATAAAAAAAAAGTCATTGATAAAAAAATAAATAAAAAATAAAAAACGTTGGGGTCCCCCAAATTCAATTACCAGGCCCTTCAGGTCTGCTATGGATATTAAGGGGAATCCCGCTTCAAATTAAAAAAAAGATGACGTAGGGGTCCCCCTAAATATCCATACCAGACCTTTCAGGTCTGGGATGGATTTTAAGGGGAACCCCGGCCAAAAAAAAAAAATACTCAAAATCCATACCAGACCCTTATCCAAGCATGCAACCTGGCAGGCCGCAGGAAAAGAGGGGGGACGAGAGCGCCCCCCCTCCCTCCTGAACCGTACCAGGCCACATGCCCTCAACATTGGGAGGGTGCTTTGGGGGTCTGTGACCCCTCAAAGCACCTTGTCCCCATGTTGATGAGGACAAGGGCCTCTTCCCCACAACCCTGGCCATTGGTTGTGGGGGTCTGCGGGCGGGGGGGGCTTTTCGGAATCTGGAAGCCCCCTTTAAAAGTGACAAAAATGGTAAAAATTACAGGAGACGGTCTTTGACAATTCCTTTATTAAAATCTTCTTTCTTCTGGTCTTCCTTTCTTCATCCTTCGGTTTCTTCATCTTCTTCTTCTTCCATCATCTACCATCTTCTTCCATCTTCTTCTTCCATCTTCTTCTTCCTCCGATCCGCTTCTTCTTGCTCTGGTCTTCTCGTCCGGCATCTTCTTCCATGGCGTCGGCGTCTCTTCTTGGGCCGCTCCGCGCAATGGGAGGCTCCCGCTGTGTGAGGCTTCGCTGCGTCTGACAGCTCTTTTATAATGGAGGGCGGGGGCACCTGGTGACCCCCCCCCCCCTCTGACGCACGGGGACGTCATGGGGACTTCCCTATGGCTTTCCCCATGACATCAGAGGGGGGCGGGGGCCCCGCCCTCCGTTATAAAAGAGCTGTCAGACGCAGCGAAGCCTCACACAGCGGGAGCCTCCCATTGCGTGGAGCGGCCCAAGAAGAGACACCAACGCCATGGAAGAAGATGCCGGACGAGAAGACCAGAGCAAGAAGAAGCGGATCGGAGGAAGAAGAAGATGGAAGAAGAAGATGGTAGAAGATGGAAGAAGAAGAAGATGAAGACCGAAGGTTGAAGAAAGGAAGACCAGAAGAAAGAAGATTTTAATAAAGGAATTGTCAAAGACCGTCTCCTGTCATTTTTACAATTTTTGTCACTTTTTTGGTGAAAAGGTAGGGGTACTTTTGTACCCCTTACCATTTCACACAGGGGGGGCGGGATCTGAGGGTCCCCTTGTTAAAGGTGGCTTCCAGATTCCGATAAGCCCCCCGCCCGCAGACCCCCCATAACCAATGGCCAGGGTTGTGGGGAAGAGGCCCTTGTCCTCATCAACATGGGGACAAGGTGCTTTGAGGGGTCACAGACCCCCAAAGCACCCTCTCAATGTTGGGGGCATGTGAGGGAGGGGGGCCGATCTCACCCCCCCTCTTTTCCTGCGGCCTGCCAGGTTGCGTGCTCAGATAAGGGTCTGGTATGGATTTTGAGGGGGACCCCACGCCTTTTTTTTTTTTTTGGCTGGGGTTCCCCTTAAAATTAATCCCAGACCTGAAGGGTCTGGTATGGATATTAAGGGGGACCCCTACGCCATTTTTTTTAATTTGAAGCGGGGTTCCCGTTAATATCCATAGCAGACCTGAAGGGCCTGGTAATTGAATTTGGAGGGGCCCCCACGCTTTTTTTTTTTTTTTTATCAATTACTTTTTTTTTATCAATGACTTTCAATGAATGACTGTTCTCTGTGTTACGGGAGCTGGCAATTCATTAGCCGCGAGTGATTTTGAATAGCTTTTTTTCCTGCAAAAATTACACTTTGTGCAGGGACAGTTCTAAGCACGGGAAACATGCACCCCTTCACAGGCATACTATAGACACCGCCCAGGTACGAAATTTAAAGGAATATTACACTTTTATTGTTTCACATTAAGCATTATTAAAATCACTGCTCCTGAAAAAAAACGTCAGTTTTTAAAAAAATGTTTTTGCATTGATACATGTTCCCTGGGGCAGGACCCAGGTCCCCAAACACTTTTTATAACAATAACATGAATATTAGCCTTTAAAATGAGCACTTTTGATTTCGAACGTTCGCGTCCATTGTAATTAATAGGGTTTGAATGTTTGCGCGAACTTTCGGTCCGTTCGCAGGTTCTGGTGCGAACCGAACCCGGGGGTGTTCGGCTCATCCCTATTCAATACATGTACAGACATGACATCCGAGTAGACATGATATAGAACTTAAGTATCATAACAGGGAAAAAGATTTAAACAAATTTCATAAAAATAATACAGTAATGGTATACAATAGAATTCATAAAAGTGTTGTAAAAAATTGATGGAAATGTGAGGGATTACATCCTCAATATCTCAACGCGTTTCGTCTGTGGACTGACTCATCAGGAGCAAATATATAATGTCTGTAAATAATGAATAATAAAAGGTATTCTAAATTAAAAAGCCCATGGTATGAGAAATATTATATTTAAATGGATTAATATAGAAAAAGATGGTCAAGTCCACAGAAGTTACACCCCATAGGAATGCCAAGCACAAGTTGTCCCAGTGTGCATGGGTCGCCACATCAAGCCTCCCACGGGAGCTGAGAAGCAGAGAGTCCGCCCGGAGCACCAGGCCCACAATGAGAAGCCCCCAGCCAGCAGACAAGTAGAGTAATTGGAGTATTATGCCGGTGGTAAAGAGGCATGAGATAATGTCCCGATTTCCACCTTGGCCAACCAGAGGATGCCTTGTATCCATTGATAAAAAGTAGACATGTGCATTACTTTTCGTCCAAATGCATTTTTGTCCGAATTTCGGGTATTTTCCGAACGTGCAGAATCCAAAAACCGAAAGATCTGACATAAACAAATGCTTTATTTTCGTTTTTGTCGTGACAACAGTTCGATAAAGATAGGAGATTCGACATGACGCTGACAATAGCGATCTGTGTCCATCGAACCTGTGGTCGAATGTGCCTAACCTTAGCTCTATTAGTCCAAGATTATTCTACATAGAGAGAAAAGATTCGACATTATAGAGACAATAGCAAAAAAAGGTCGAAAGTGCCTAACCTAGCTCTATTAGTCCCAGTGGCGTAACTAGAACCCTCAGGGCCCCGATGCAAGAAACCATGGAGGGCCCCCCCCCCGACCTCCGGACAAAGCTCTTTACTCCGAGCCCGATGTTGGAACACCAGGGCCCGGTCACAAGTGGGTGGCTGCATATAAAGGAACCGATTTCTTCATTTTTATATAAAAAACACACACACATATATATATACACACACACATAAACCAGTGACAGCTGGTGCCCCAAATTTTTAGGGGGGCGCAAGCAAACTGAAAAATTCTGAAATAAAAACATCAATTGCAGCCACTGTACCATCAAACGCCACCACTGTGCCATCAAACGTCGCCACTGTGCCATCAAATGTCGCCACTGTGCCATCAAATGTCGCCACTGCGCCCATCAAATGCAGCCACTGTGCCCATCAAACGCCACCACTGTGCCCATCAAATGCCGCCGCTGTGCCATCAAATGCCGCCACTGTGCCATCAAATGCCGCCGCTGTGAATCCCCACCGCCCACTCGCACACCCACACACATGCATGCACACCCCCACACATATGCATGCACACACCCCCCCCACACACACACACACACACACATGAATGCACACCCCCCCACACATGCATGCACACCCTCACACACACACATGCATGCACACCCCCCCCCCCACACATGCATGCACACCCTCACACACACACATGCATGCACACCCCCACACACATGCATGCACACATATGCACACAGGGCTGGTGCAAGGATTTTTGACACCCTAGGCGAAACCTCATTTTGCCGCCCCCTTTGACTCCACCCCCTTTGCCCTGCCCATGTATACCCCACCTTTTTATAGATTGCTACCATTTTGGGGGGGCAGAGTCAGTCATTGAGCCTGGAGGTGGTGGGGGGGCATTGGTACGGTGCCCCTGACTGATGTGTGCTTTATGCCGGCCATGTACATAGGGATATGTACACAGATAATCAAGGCACCTATCAGTGCCCATGGGCACTGAGTGCCACCCCCATCAGTGCAACCTATCAATGGGAACCCCTCATAATGGGCACATCAGGTGTACAGACCCGGGAACTCAGCACAGGGATGGTGGGAACCCCTCATAATGGGCACAGCGGGTGTACAGACCCGGGAACTCAGCACATGGATGGTGGGAACCCCTCATAATGGGCACAGCGGGTGTACAGACCCGGGAACTCAGCACAGGGATGGTGGGAACCCCTCATACTGGGCACAGCGGGTGTACAGACCCGGGACCTCAGCACAGGGATGGTGGGAACCCCTCATACTGGGCACAGCGGGTGTACAGACCCGGGAACTCAGCGCAGGGATGGTGGGAACCCCTCATACTGGGCACAGCGGGTGTACAGACCCGGGAACTCAGTGCAGGGATGGTGGGAACCCCTCATACTGGGCACAGCGGACGTACAGACCCGGGAACTCGGCACAGGGATGGTGGGAACCCCTCATAATGGGCACAGCGGGCGTACAGACCCGGGAACTCGGCACAGGGATGGTGGGAACCCCTCATAATGGGCACATCAGATGTACAGACCCGGGAACTCAGCACAGGGATGGTGGGAACCCCTCACAATGGGCACAGCGGGTGTACAGACCCGGGAACTCAGCACAGGGATGGTGGGAACCCCTCTTAATGGGCACAGCGGGCGTACAGACCTGGGAACTCGGCACAGGGATGGTGGGAACCCCTCATAATGGGCACAGCGGGTGTACAGACCCGGGAACTCAGCACAGGGATGGTGGGAACCCCTCTTAATGGGCACAGCGGGCGTACAGACCCGGGAACTCGGCACAGGGATGGTGGGAACCCCTCATAATGGGCACATCAGATGTACAGACCTGGGAACTCAGCACAGGGATGGTGGGAACCCCTCATACTGGGCACAGCGGGTGTACAGACCCGGGACCTCAGCACAGGGATGGTGGGAACCCCTCATAATGGGCGCAGGAGGTGTACAGACCTGGGAACTCAGCACAGGGATGGTGGGAACCCCTCATACTGGGCACAGCGGGTGTACAGACCCGGGACCTCAGCACAGGGATGGTGGGAACGGGGGGGGCGCATTTACTAGAACTGATTGTCTGTATTTTCTTCCTGCAGCTGCTGACTGCTGGTGGAAGGGAGAGTTTTCCAGGGTGGTCACCAGCAGAAGAAACATAAAGAGAGCAGACACACTGACCGCCCTGCACAGCACTGATATCAGTTATAGCATTGTGTAGCTGGACACTAATCACTCACCCACATCCTCTGCTTTCAACATGATGCACACCCCACACCCCCCCCCCACACACACATGCATGCACACCCCCCCACACACACACATGCATGCACACACCCCCCCCCACACACACACACACACATGCATGCACACACCCCCCCACACACACACACACACATGCATGCACACACATATAAACACACATACAGTAGATAGTCTTTTTTTTAAAAACGGCAGACATTTACCTTCTTCCTGCCGGGTACTGCACTGTAGGGGGAGACAAAGAGCACAGCACAGCACACGAGGTATGTGAGGAGCTCCCTGCACAGATTACAATTCGGCTGACGATCGGGGAGCTCCTCACAGCCTCCCCTCCTATCAACGAGTACTTGGGGGCCTCAAAGGCCCCCTGCAGCAAGGGGCCTGGTCGCCATGGCGATCTTGGCGACCCCTATAATTCCGCCACTGATTAGTCCAAGATTATTCGACATAGCGAGAAAAGATTCGACATAAAGATTCGACGAAGCAGTCGGCACGGGTGGACATTTATGGTCAAATGCTCTGACCATAGGCTATAGAAGAATTCTAATGCTGGTTGACTAGTAATAATAATTAATAAATATAAGTATTACTAGTGTCATACAACATTAGAATTCTACTATAGCTTGTAGGCGGAACATTTGACTGAAAATGTACGATTGCGGCGTTGAATCTTCTTAGAACATTCGACAGACACCATAAGCCTTCAATGACAGATTCGACCTTAATTATTTCGGATTTTCGGACGAATGCATTTTTTAACAAAACAAAATAAATGAAAACTAATTTTCGGGAGTAACTAAATAAATTTATTTTTCGGACGAAAACGAAATTCCGAAACGAAATATTTCAGTGTGTAATAAAATGACAAGGCTTCTCCTAAAAGGTGTAGAAGCTCTCATCCCGACTCTCTTTTAGAAGTAGGGAAGTTGACTGTACTGCTCCTGAAACACAGCACTGCTTACTTTATGTATCTAATGCTACTACAGTACAGTATAGTACACCACACACAGCAGCCTCTTCATTATGTAATGGAAATATTTTGTTTGGGCCATCTTGGAGCTAGAATTCTCCTTTAAACCAAAAAAACCTGCTACCTACTTGAAACCATACCTGTCAAACAACATGCCCACCCATGCTCTTGTGCACATCCAAAGGCATGCCCAGCCTCAATAATTGTCACGGAGCAGAATTGTTAACTCAGCAAGGATGTTAACTCAATAAATACCCGCTATTTACATGTACATGGCATTCTTGGCATTTATATGACCAGAGAGCATCCAAATCTTTCGATTCATGTAAAAGCAACACCTAACAAGTAGCTTTTTTACACATTACACTTGAAATGCTCAAACGTAGTCATCATCCATTACAAAAATCCATCTAATACCTATTTGTCCCTGTGATCGTTACAGGATTTAGGTATAAATCCTCATTTCAAGATTCCAAACAGCTGCTTACCCCTCGTTTTATAATTACTAGCCGTGAATCCGAATGAATCTGCTAACGGAATCGATATTAATCCACTTACTCAAGGCTTAGCACTGCTTTTTCTTCAGTAGAAAATAATTGTACCCATAAGGTTTTCCAGCTTAATAATGATGTGACAATATACCGGCTCTGCAGAAAAGGCAACCGTATATCTTGGATATTAGGCAGACTGCGAGTATTAATAAATTACAAGATTGATTGAATTTTTGAAGTGAGAGCTAAGAATTCAGTCTGCATTTAAAAGGACTGTGTGTTTTTATTGCTGTCGGCAAGGTCTGCTCTGAAGAATTTTTCATCACTGGTCATGTTTTTTTTCTTTCTTTTTATTGTGTTTTGTTGCAAAGGACAAAGGCGAGAGGTACTACAGCATTCATTTTGGGCAATGCTAAATATTGACAAGCTGTTTTTATGTGAAGCTGTTGATGTTGTCTATAATTTAAGCTGTGTGGAAAAAGGGTTAACTTGGGTCTCCTTCAGAAAGAAAAATAAAATACAAATACACACTATGTTGTCAAAGGTATTTGGACACCTGCCTTTACACGCACATGAACTTTAATGGCATCCCAGTCTTAGTCTGTAGGGTTCAATATTGAGTTGGCCCACCCTTTGCAGCTATAACAGCTTCAGCTCTTCTGGGAAGGCTGTCTACAAGGTTTAGGAGTGTGTCTATGGGTACGGGTAGGCCCATCCTAGTGTTTTTTTTTTCTCCTTTAGGGGGGGGGGGGTGAAGTTAATGATTTAAGGAATTGATTCAGCATGAGTGTAAAAAATAAATGTCTGTATAATTTTATAAAATGCAAAAATAAAGAATATATAAAAAAAAAGGAGTGTGTCTATGGGAATGTTCGACCATTTCTCCAGAAGTGCATTTGTAAGGTCAGGCACTAATGTTGGACGAGAAGACCTGGCTCTTAGTCTCCGCTCTAATTCATCCCAAAGGTGTTCTATTGGGTTGAGGTCATCACTTTGTGCAAGCCAGTCAAGTTCCTCCAGCCCAAACTCGTTCATCCATGTCTTTATGGACCATGCTCCGCTCCAAAAAATGTTCTGAAGCCTCTTTGTGTGTTTGTTGTGCGTTTGCAAGCCCATTCAAGTGAATCGGCTGCCCTATGCATGATGAACTGATACACCCCAAAACGCATTAAAAAAAAATGATTGCAGGTACCTACACTCAGGTGTGAACCTAGCCTATCAGAAAAAGAAGATGCTTGGAATCTCCCAGAACCCCTCATTACAATAATATTATGAACTTTTTTAATATATGGACTGCTTCAAAGATGTACAGCTTTAGTGAAAACTTACAAATCTACATTGCAGCTGCAAGATTTTAACCAAAAACAAAAATAGCCTGCCCCTCCAATACATACAAGGCCATTTGGGTCTGTTAAGGCTTAAAATGAGAACCCCATGTGAAAAATACCACCCCAAACTAAAAAAACATTGTGCCCCTCCCACACACTAACAAACTCCTAGCCAAACACACAGCAAGCCAGCCCATGAAAGGGGGGTGGATGTTTTGGGGCAGGAGAGGCTCGGGCACACCAAAAGTCAACCACCATGTTCCTATATTCAGGGGGACAAGGGCCTTTTCTACACAACCCTAGGCTGGTGTTGTGGGGGGCTGCAGACAGTCGGCTTTACGGAATGTGGAAAAACCCTTTAAACTAGTGGGTACAAGGTGCTTTGTGGTTGGTATTGGGCTGAGCCCAACATGCCCCAAAGGCAGCCAGCTATGTTGAGTGCATGTGGCCTTGTATGGTTCAAGAGGGGGTTGGGCGATTGCTCTTTTCAACCCTTTATTAGCAGGCCCTGTTGTATGCTCTGAAAAAGGATGTGGTTTGGATTGGTGAAGGCAACTCACAGCCTTTTGAGAATGGAGTGGAGTGTGGATTTCCCCTTTAAAAGCTCCCGTGTGCCAAGATGGCTATAGTAAATGGGGGATTTGAGCTCTGTTACCGGCGCACCATTTTGTAAATATGGAAATGTGTGTTGCGCCTCACCGTGCGCCTCTACTGATGGCTCACGGCTTGCATAAATCCCCCCCAGTATGTCACAGGAATTACCATAAAAAACATAAGACTGAATAGGGATAGTACAGATGATAGCTACCTACCCTCACCAGTTGTTGGATTATAAATCAATCTGGCCTCTCTACATATTTATGTATATATATTACTATTGATTTGATTGTTGGGAAGCGCTGCACTATTGAAGAGATGAATAGATGTATTAATGCATTTTTGCACAGATTGGTGACTGCATTTTTAGGTGATAGCTGCTCCCTTCATTATGTGATTGTTTATATATCACTATATATTTTTTAACTTTGAGTATTTATTTTGTGAAAGGGTTCGTTTTTTTTTGTGCAGAACTGGTATGAAGCTGGGGGCTTTAACTTTTTTTTTATTATTTAGTGTAAACCTTCCTATAGCTTTTTGACCTGTTGTGACTTCCATTTCCACCGCTTAATTCAGGCCTATTACTGCTAGATAAAAATCAGTTGTCACAGCCAAATAACCTAAAAAAACATTTTAAATATTACCTGTAAATTGATCAGTTCATGAAGCTGCTGCTGTATTTAAACCAAGCAATAAGGTAACAGTAAAATAACTAAAAATGTAAAAAATAATTGCACATGTAAGATAGGTGGGGCCTGAATACAATGTCTCTGACACTGTGTGTAAGAGTCATACTGTATTATAACCCTGCATACAGCTTAAAGACCTAGGTTACATAGGTACATAGGTTGGACTTGATGGACTTGTGTCTTTTTTTAAGCTCACCTACTATGTAACTATATGTAACTATGTAACCTCTTTCAAGCATGTATTGTCACTCACAAGGTCACATAAAAAGGAGAACCCTCTCCATTCTGAATGGTATTTTTAATTTTTTTTATGTGCATTGGTATATGTCCTCAATGGCAGTGCCTAACTCCTCGTGGTTAAATAAACACTGTCATGTCATTAAAAAATTGTAGGTAAAAGCACAGCAAACAAAGTATTTAGTATAAAAAAAAAAATACAAAATATATAGAACAGCAGTATAATTGCATATGGTATTGTTACCAATATAGATATATATATTATTTTTTTTTTTGGCGGTGGAGAACTAAGGAGTGGATTGTCCTTTATGTCTACATACAATATATACAGAGCCAAACCCCTCCCCCATCACAGACGGCATTAGCACATTGCATTTTCCTCCAGACTGATTTATTTACAAGCGCCACTTGTAGCTCTCTTAGCTCGGGACTGCACTTCTCCACATCACAGGCAGATGTACTCGCCCTGCAGGTGGGGTCCTGGAAGTGGATGTACCTCAAAACATGGAGACACCACATCTATCCTGAGAAGAGGGGAGAATGTCTGTGTGCCCCATCGCAACCACATTCTGGATCTCATTTTCACTCATTCTTCATTATTGACAATAAATAACTTTTGTTATATAGCCTTACAATAAAGTATACAATGGTTTGAATCTGTTGCAGCTGTATATTTACATGAAGTCATTGTGGAAAAAAAAACTGGTTTAATTTTTCCTTATAAGTAAATGGTATTATCTAAAGCTATAGAAACATATTTTGAAACTATGCATAGAAAATGTACCAAATTTGAATCCATGATAGGTGAATATTTGAACATGGATATAGTTTTAGGAGGACATTTAAAAAGAGATGGCTGAAATGTGAAGAAGAATGATAGGGGAACAGTGGCGGCTGGTAAAGTTTTAGGATGGGGTGGTGCCAGACACCACCCTTCCTTTTTGACCCCTCCCACTTGGTGAAAATGGGTGTGGTTTTAGTGAAATTGTGGGCGTGGCTCTAAGGTGGTGTAGTTAGCATCTGAGATGAACGAGGGATGGAGGGAGAGCGAGAGAGGGATGGAGGGACAGCAGGCACAGATCCTTCACAACAATAGAAATATGTGTATTCTAGAAAGTTGTAAGAGTGTTATCTCAGGCCTAATACCTTGGCTAAAGTCGACTTGATCTAAATGAAAAGAATTAGGGATGATGTGTTTAGGACTGTTGGCTATGATCTTGGGTATAATCTTTATTTTGGGGAGGAAGCTGTAGCCTCCACTTGCAGTGGCACCTATTCTCCGCCTATAAAGTTGTGACATAAGCTTCCAAACCTCATTTGGGAATTGGTGAGTTTGAGAAACTGAGTTTAATACAATAGATACAAAAAGTCAGTTCATCTGCGTCAGGGTTTTTGCCTACAGTTGGAGAGTTGATTACAAATTTGATTTCATCTCTCATAAAAGGTCAGCTTTGAGGGATGTGGGTCTGTGTCTGTGTAATGTTTTGGAATGTTATAAAGCCTGTCATAGACAGGAGGAATAGATGTAACAAGATCTCTAGTAAGAAGTTTTCCATTGTTTGTCTACCAATCGATAGAAAAGTCTTCAAGTTCTTTCCATAACATTTTAGGGCTTTCCCTTGTATGAGTTAGGTTGTTTTGTCTGATTGAAGGTCCTACATAAAATTGAATCAGGTATTTTTAATGCTTACTTTTTTCCATTCCATAAACATATTTTATCTACTTACAATGTACCTTTCAATTACCTGAACCTGAATCTGCTATCCACTGTCCATCTCAGGATGCTATGAAGTAGACCATGCTACTTGTATAGGATGCAGATAGCTTTACATCTATCTCCCCCCTAATACATGTGCCTGGCCCCCAATCTACCTGCATGGCGCCAGACGCATGTATTTCAATGGGTTTTTTTTTTTTAAGCACATGATAAGAGCCTGAGGCTTTAATTGGCTTCAAAAAGGGCGGACTCAGGGCACAGAAGTAATATTCACTATTGTCTTCCTGCTTCTCCTCCCGGCCAATCAGAAAGTGGGTCTTAAGACCCAATTGGCTGAGAGAAGAAGCGACCCTATTGGCCAGGAGCAGAAGCAGGGCGGAAGACGCTGAGGAGGAGACGCAGGGGGGGCCGCCAAAGCTGCCAGCAACCTGGATGGGGTAAGTGCAGGGCTGGTGGCTGGACAGACAGGTGAGCGATGGGGGGGTTGTTCACAGAGAAGTGGGGGGGCAGTGTTGGGCTATATTAATTGACCGGTCAACCAAAGGGGGGTTGGGGGAGGGTCTTAGAGTAATAATGTGCTAGGTAGGTGCTTATTTTTTTCTACAGTAAACTTACATTTTTATATCAGCAGTATGGTACACTGATGAACGCTAAGTAAATTTACTGGGTTCAGTGATCTTTTTAATGTCAGCAGTACGGTACAAAAATTACTGTTGTGGTAATCATCTACTTTGTAGTTCCAAATGCCAGTTGATAAACATAAGTAAAGTATTTTGAAAGTCGTGGAAGGACAAATCCTACCTCTATCTTAACATATCCTGGAAAATCAATGTTACCGCTAAGTTGCAAAACTCTTTATTAACTTTTATGCTTTTTGTTCGAATATTTTAACAAGCTCATAAACCAAGGCTATGGTGTGCAATTCCATCTTTAAAATTAATAGGTCTCACATTTCTGCATAACAAATTCATCTCTGCCACAGAGAATGTATCTAATAAGCCTCCACGTCTCAATAACGAATTCTACCATATTTTAATTAGATTGGCTCCAAGTTAAACCTCCTTGCATATCAACATATAAGTACAACGGTGTAAAGGAAGACAAGCCTCTCTACTGTAACTGGGTAGTTTTCGTTGCTCTTTGATGTAAAATTCTCTTAAATCATATCAACACTTATTCTCAGTCTATAAAAACTTCCTGGATTTGAAGCATATCCACTGACCTTTTTTTTGTCGACCAATATAAAAAGAGAAATGAAAAAAAAAAAAAAACACACATCCTCTAGAACCTGACAGTAAAGTGATTTACAGGCAACCTGAAGGCAAGACACAAAGTTACAGCATAAAGTAGAAAACTGTTTACTGCTGTGATTTTTGTTTTTGGAAGCGCTCATAAATGGTCCTATTTGATGAGGAGTTCTTAATGTTCTTCTTATCTTCGATGTAAATCCAGTCACTAAAATCTCACATACTCTTTAACTTGCTACAGTAGATCTAAACCCAATCGGCAATATTTCATAAAAACTTTAAAGTGTATCTACAGTTAAAATGTAAAATCATATATTCATTTCTACGTTGCATTTCAATTATTTCTAGTCTACTCCTATTAATCTGAACAATCTTGAAGTCTGTAAACTTACTTTGTGAAGATCCTCACTCATTTACTTCCTTGAATTCTGTGACACGTGTTTACTATGCCCTGTGGGTAGGCACTGCTGTGTCACACATTACTCAGAGCCTGCCTTCTGAACTACAGAGGATTTTCATGAGTCGGAGCCAGCATAGGAATCCCTGCTTGCAGGCAGCAAGGTACCATGGGATATTTACTCCTGAGATTGACGTAAACAGCATAGGAGAAGCTCCCTCCCTAAACTCTAGAAACTTCTTCTAGAGGCAGAGGGAAGCAATCAAACCCCCAGCTTGTGCAGCCCTGAGCAGACCATTGCTCCTCTAGTTACAACAGGAGCCAAAAGCTAAGTTTACCTAGCAGCCTAATTAGGAGGGTGCTACCTCAGTTTATAATATGGATTGTATAAAAAAAACTATTGTTTGTATTGTTATTACAATGAAAATGTATGTTGTGACTTTAACATCCTAATGTAATTTTTCGTGGGAAATAAAATGGCAAAAAAAAAAAAGAATATAGTATATAAAATTGCAATTGAATGTTATAAAAAAATGACCTTTCCTTTTCAATCTGCAGATCTGTAATTTTCAGTAAAATGCAATGCAATATGGCTACCTGCAGGTGTTCTGTACACAAAAACCAGAAACATCATTTCCTGCTTTTGTGATTGTCTCACTGGTTTTCCCTGAAGTCTGCCTAAGATACAAGTCAGATTTTAGGCATCTGTTGCAAAAAAAAATCTCTTTTGTCTAATGCCCTGTACACACGACCGGACTTTCCAGCAGACTAGGTCCGACGGAGTTCCTCCGGCGGAATTCCGACGGACCTTTCGAATAAATGGACTTGCCCACACATGACCGGACTTTCCGGCAGACTAGGTCCGACGGAGTCCCCGCCGGAATTCCGGCGGAGTTCCGACGGACTTCCAAATGAACAGACTTGCCCACACACGGATCAAAGTCCGTTCATTTAGAACGTGAGGAGTTACGACGGGACTAGAAAAGGAAGTCAATCTCGCTGGTTTTAATGGCGAGATTGACACCTTGCGAGCCCCGTCACATGGTATGGTTTTTAAGGGGAAGCCCCAACGCCGAAAAAAACGGCGTGGGGGTCCCCCCAAAAAACGATACCAGACCCTTATCCGAGCACGCAGCCTGGCCGGTCAGGAAATGTGGTGGGGACGAGCAAGTGCCCCCCCCTCCTGAGCTGTACCAGGCTGCGTGCCCTCAACATGGGGGGGTGCTTTGGGGAAAGGGGGGCCCCCCACCCCAAAGCACCTTGTCCCCATGTTGATGAGGACAAGGGCTTCTTCCCGACAACCCTGGCCGTTGGTTGTCGGGGTCTGCGGGCGGGGGGCTTATCGGAATCCGGGAGCCCCCTTTAATAAGGGGGCCCCCAGATCCCAGCCCCCCACCCTATGTGAATGAGTATGGGGTACAATGTACCCCTACCCATTCACCTAAGGTGTAAAAGTGTAAATAAAAAAACACACAATTTTAAAAAAATATTTTATTGCACAGCTCCGGGGGTCTTCTGCTCTTTTACCTAGCTCTTTCACGAGGGGAGGAGCCCGGCTTTCTTCTTTGTCGTCGCCTCTGTCATCTGGGGGTCTCGTTCCGCCTTCGGGGGTCTTCGGGGGTTTTCCGGGGTCTCTTCTGTTCTTGCCGCTGTCGCCGCCTTCTGCGCCGTCTTCTTCTTCTTCCGATGTTGCCTCGTCGCTCTCTCTGGCCGGAATGGTAGAGACACGCGGTGTTGTGACTTATATAGGGACAAGGAGCGGAGTCACATGCTCATGTCACATGGTGACCCCGCCCCATATGTTGTCACAGTCCCGGAGGATGCTGGGACTGTGACATCATGGGGGCGGGGTCACCACTGCACTCTATTGGCAGATAGCATGTCTAATTTTATTTGTTTTCTTTTTTTAATGCACAATAAAAAAATTGTGGAGAATAATACTTGGATACGTGTCTTACTTCAAATGACAGTTAAAAAAATACAATGTAAAATTGACAAGGGGCACCAACATAGTTGTATCTAATGCCGCGTACACACGAAGGGACTATCCCGCGGGATTATCCGCTGGACTCAAGTCCAGCGGACAATCCCCTCAATCCCCTCGTGTGTGGGCGTCGGCGGACGACCGTTTTTCGGTGTGGGGAGTCCCTTTAAATCCATGCCAGGTGACGGAGCTAGCGCGCCGGCATTTACTGCCTACGCTAGCTACGTATACTGAAGTTACGTTCTAAATGAACGGACTGCTCCGTGTGTGGGCAAGTCCGTTCATTTTCAAAAGTCCCGTGGACTTTGTCCAGCGGATTGTCCGCCGGAGAAGTCCGGGCGTGTGTGTGGGCAAGTCACACGCTCGGAAGTCCGGCCGTGTGTGGGGAAGTCCCGCCGGACTAGGTCCAAAGTCCGAACGTGTGTACGCGGCATTAGTTGTATTTTTGATCTTAAAAACTACAGGATAATGGTGTTGTGATAACTTGCCCCAAAAAAAAAAAAAGCATAATAATATTATTCTTTATATCATTAGAAAAAAAAACTTTGAAAATTAGTTTGCAATAACTCCATCAGTATCGGCAGCAAAGCAGCTTCATTATTATCCCATTAACCACTTCAGCCCCGGAAGGATTTACCCCCTTCCTGACCAGAGGGTTTTTTGCGATTCGGCACTGCGTCACTTTAACTGAGAATTGCGCAGTCGTGCGACGTGGCTCCCAAACAAAATTGACGTCCTTCTTTTCCCACAAATAGAGCTTTCTTTTGGTGGTATTTAATCACCTATGCGGTTTTTATTTTTTGCGCTACAAACAAAAAAAGAGCGCCAATTTTGAAAAAAACACATTATTATAATATAATAATATCCCCTAAAAATATATATAAAAAAAAAAATATTTTCCTCAGTTTAGGCCAATACATATTCTTCTACATATTTTTGGTCAAAAAAAATTCAATAAGCGTTTATTGATTGATTTGCGCAAAAGTTATAGCGTTTACAAAATAGGGGATAGTTTTATGGCATTTATATTAATGATTTTTGTTTACTAGTTTTGGCGGCGATCAGCGATTTTTATCATTACTGCGACATTATGGCGGACACATCGGACAATTTTGACACATTTTTAGGGGCATTGGCATTAAAACAGCGATTGATGATATTAAATTGCATTGATTACTGTAAAAATGTCACTGGCAGTGAAGGGGTTAACCACTAGGAGGCGGGGAGGGGTTACGTGTTCCTAGGGGCGTGTTTCTAACTGTAGGGGGGGCTGTGTGTGACACCACACTTATCGCTGCTCCCGATGACAGGGAGCAGACGATCAGTGTGCTGTCATTAGGCAGAACAAGGAAATGCTGTTTACATCAGCATCTCCCCGTTCTTGAGCTCCGTGACATGATCGTGGGTATCCCCACGGTGATCGAGTCCGCAGAACCGCAGGCACTGTCACGGAGCTCGCGGCAGGCGCACGCCTGTCGGCGGCGTGTGCGGGCACGGTGGGAAATTCAAAGTAATGTACCAGTACGTTACTTTGCCCAGCCGTGCCATTCTGCCGACTTATATGTGCCGGATTTACCGACAACAGCCTGTCATTGAACAATTCCTGTCGGAAAGTCCGATCGTGTGTACGGGGCTTAACAGTTCCATTATTCCCCACCAGCTGTCTCCAAGGGGCATGTTTGGAAGACAGAGCCACAACCTTATAGTTTTACAGTGGTCGGAGGCAAATGGTGCAAAGCTTATACAAATAATTAAAACAAAGTTTATTCTATTTATCTAAGCATGAAATAAACTTACCTTGCAGATTTTATATTTTACTGAAACGAGACAAGGAGGTGATTCAGTTCTACTTGGTAAAATAAAATAATTGACAAATTGTGAATTAAGGAACAGTGAAAATTCCCAGTTCTCGTAAACCTAGTACACATAAAATACATTTTATTAGAACAAGTCAATTAAACTGAAGTAAATGAAATCAATAATTACACAAGAAAATTAAATTTACTGCAAATAGAACAGTTCTACTGAGGTTCTTAATAGAAAGGGCATACTTATGACATATACCATCAAGCAGAAGAGGTTTATTACTAAAATTAACTCACTAAGAGTCTAATTTCTAAGACACTGTACAATTTATATTATATTCTTTGTATTCTTGCCCCTCTGCCTGTTTGCTGCTGACTTAAATTCTTTACACTCTACTCGCCTATGGACTTAGATATCCACCTTTTTCTGAACCTAGCCAATTGCTTGGTCCTGCATCTGCCTACTGACTTGGTACCGCACTGCTTGTCTGTTGATGACTTTTGGGTTTTCATCAATAACTACTGTCAGTCCGACACCTTCTACACCAGCTCCAACAGGTCTCCTTACCCAAGTCCTCTGCATGCACATTTGATATTCTGTTGCTCTCACAGTACTCTTTATATCTTTCCATTTTTAGCTTTGGAAAAGAAAATGATTTTCAACCCTGTCAGGCCTTGTTTCTTTCTCTGCCTACTCTGGGAAAATGCATCTTCTCTATGTGTCCTGGTTGCCACTGTCACCAGAGCTGAAAATGAGGAAAAATCTTTCAGCTGTCATCAAAACTGGAAAAAGGCTTCTAATGGGGACACTTGGTTACAGTGACAACTGTCGAAGAAAAGAAGTCCCTCATCTTAGAGAGATTTCTTCTAATATCCTGATGTGTCTTTGGAACAGGAACAGAAATAAAATCTCCAATAATTTAAAAATAAATGTATATATCAAACAAGTAAACCCTTGTCGTACTCAACCCATGGACATTGCTGTGGTGCTTAAAGGATATCTTCAATGTTTCCCATTTTTTTTCCTATTTACTGCTGACAAAGGCCTGTTTACAGAGCCCATTAGCTCAAACACAATTTATTGAATGAGTCAATGCAGTGGCTCATCTCTATCCCACACCTTCTCTGCCTTCTTGCTAAAAGACACTTACGAAGCTACTTTAAGAGAGGAAGGGAGCCTGCACACAAACAGCTCCCGCTGTGTTTTCAGCTTTAAGAGAAAAACGTAGTGGGCTCAATTCACCAAGCAGTATTTACTGCTTTAAGATCAGCGGTAAAATACCTTGTTTTTCAAACTTTTATTTATCTTTTAAGTCAAAAATTAAAGCACTAAAAATGCTGCTAAAATACTGCAAACACAATTTCTTGAAGATATGCGGTATTTTAGAAGTAAAAACATATAACACCAACCCCCACCAGTGTCCTTAACAACCAGGGAATAGCTGGGATCTGGGGGCCCTTTTGAGCTTCCAGATTCTGATAATTCACCCCCTGCACTCCCACATCCACTGGGCCAGGGTGGTGGGGAAGAGGTCCTTGACCTCATCAATATGAGTACAAGGTGCTTTGGTGGGTGGGAGTCTCCCCAAAGCATTCCCCCCATGTTGAAGGCATATGGCCTGGTATGGTCCAGGAGGGGGTCTAGCCTGCCGGGCTACATGCTCAGATAAGGGTATGGTATTAATTTTGGGGGCCTGGTATGCACTGGGGGGGGGGGGGGGTGTCTATGCTGTTTTTTTTAATATATAAAGTTGCTTGTTTTGTTTACATTCTGGTGTCACTGATATGCTTTAGTGAATTGAACCCAATGTCTTATGAATCCTTTGATATTGCTTTATCGTGTGGGTAAATTTTTATTTGTATAAAAATTTTAAAAGAACGTTTATATAAATTGTAACAAAAGAAAAAAAAACTGATATAAAATATAAAACTATAAACCTAAAAAATATATATTATTGACCTAAACCTTTATACTTTCCCTTTACAGGGTCAGTTTTTTTAATGAATAAAAAAAAGGCACTGAAAAGCAACTGTTTTGTTTTTTCTTTTTTATATGAGTGTTTAACTATCCATGAGTATTCATATATATCTTTCGGAGTCTTGGGATTTCAAATGCCAGGACCATTTGTAGAAACAGAAGTTTTTAACAGTGCCAGCAGCATCTGAAATCCTCAGTCTACATCAGGCCTGTTTATTTCGTTTATCTATTTTCCCATATTGCAACAATATTTTACAGACTCAACACAAAACACATTTCATTTGGTCTTAATTCCCAGAGGCTTCAGTCAATGGCATCAGCTGTCACTGGCAGTTCTATGAAGATATAGCTGGCATGGCAAGGCAATAAATTAATTGCTTAGTTTGATCTGATATAAAAAATGGATTATGCCGTTAAAGGAATCAGATTTAGAACAATGGTTTTCACTGAACTGCATCTAATACATTACAGTGAATGAGATTTTTATTTTTAGTCATTGCAAAGTTTCTATAAATATATTGAATATACAGTGCCTTGAAAAAGTGTTTATACCCCTTGACATTTTTCAAATTTTGTCATGTTACAACCAAAAACGTAAATATTTTATTTGAATTTTATGTGATAGACCAACACAAAGTGATACATGATTGTGATGTGGAAGGAAAATGATAAATGGTTTTCAACATGTTTTAAAAATAAATATGTGAAAAGTGTGGTGTGCATTTGTATTCAGCCCTCCTGAGTCAATACTTTGTAGAACCACCTTTAGCTGCAATTACAGCTGCAACTCTTTTTGGGAATGTCTCTACCAGCTTTGCACATCTAGAGAGTGACATTTTTCCCATTCTTCTTTGCAAAATAGCTCAAGCTCTGTCAGATTGGATGGAGAGCATCTGTGAACAGAATTTTTTTTTAAGTCTTGCCACATATTCTCAATTGGATTTAGGACTGGACTTTGACTGGGCCATTCTAACACATGAACATGCTTCAATCTAAACCATTCCATTGTAGCTATGGCTGTGTGTTTAGAGTCATTGTCCTGTTGGAAGGTGAACCTCCGCCCCAGTCTTAAGTCTTTTGCAGGGACCCCCTGTCCCTGCTAAAGAGACGCATCCCCACAACATGATACTGCCACCAACATGTTTCACCGTGGGGATGATGTTTTCAGGGTGATGTGCAGTGTTAGTTTTCCGCCACACATAGCGTTTTGCTTTTAGGTCAAAAGGTTCAATTTTGGTCTTATCTGAACAGAGCACTTTCTTTCATATGTTTGTTGTGTCCCTCACATGGCTTCTCGCAAACTGCAAATGGGACTTCTTATGGGTTTCTTCCAACAATGGCTTTCTTCTTCCCACTCTCCCATAAAGGCCAGATTTGTGAAGTGCATGACTAAAAGTTGTCCTGTGGATCTCTGTAGCTCCTCCAGAGTTACCATGGGCCTCTTGCTACTTCTCTGATTAATTCTCTCCTTGCCCAGCCTGTGAGTTTAGGTGGATGGCCATGTCTTGGTAGGTATGCAGTTGTGCCATACTCTTTCCCTTTTTCGGATGATGGATTGAACAGTGCTCCGTGGGATGTTCAAAGCTTGGAATATTTTTTTTATAACCTAATCCTGCTTCAAACTTCTCCACAACTTTATCCCTAACCTGTCTGGTGTGTTCCTTGGCCTTCATGATGCTGTTGGTTCACTAAGGTTCTCTAACAAACCGTTGAGGGCTTCACAGAACAGCTGTATTTATACTGAGATTAAATTACACCTAGGTGGACTCTATTTACTAATTAGGTCACTTCTGGAGGCAATTGGTTCCACTAGATTTTAGTTAGGGGTATCAGAGTAAAGGGGGCTGAATACAAATGCACACCACACTTTTATATATTTATTTGTAAAAAATGTTGAAACACATTTATAATTTTCCTTCCACTTCACAATTATGTGCCACTTTGTGTTGGTCTATCACATAAAATCCCAATAAAATACATTTATGTTTTTGGTTGTAACATTACAAAATGTGAAAAATTTCAAGGAGTCTGAATACTTTTTCAAGGCACTGTATAGAATAATTTACTCACTCTTTAAGAACACAAGGATATCAATGCCATTGGTTTACAGTAGGCCATGCAAGGACTACCCACACAAAACATATGCACTGTTTGCTTAACTATATGCAAGTGTTATTGTAATTTAAGAACATATGAAAGAAAAATTTCTCATAGATAATGCAAAAACGTCATTAAATGAGCCACGTTTGTAACTTCCTCAGTTAGGGATGTAAAAGTTAAATATAAAGTTTTATGAATTTTCCAGGTATTTATTCATTTTCCATTATTTTTTAGTTCATAAAGAACAATGCATAGCATTTTCATATCCAATTTGTCATGGTAAAAAAAGAAAAAAGGTTTCTAGCAACTAGAGCAGTGGTGGCCAGCTTATTCGACATAGTGGAAACAAAGTGCGCCTATGTGCAAGCCCGCCCCCCTCAGGGACTTTACATGCAGACTATAAACCAAGTAGTATAGCTAAAAGACACAAAGCCAAATTATTAGAAAATAAAGGGTAAAAGCAAGAGGCGTCAAAAGAAGATGCTACATACAACAATTATCATGTATAAAAGACAAATATCGTTTTTACATATTTGTATTAAAAACCCAAAACATTACAATACACTCCACCAAGGAGGCTGCTTGCATATGCTAATAGAGCTGCTGTTTCAGCATATGCAAGCAGCTTCCTTGGTGGAGTGTAGTGTAATGTTTTGGGTCTTTTAACTATACTACTTGGTTTATAATCTGCCTGTAAAGTCCCTGAGGGGTGCGTGTTTGCACATAGGTTCACTTTGTTTCCATTACAATTTGGGATGTTGGCAGAAAATGTCCGCATTTTGAGCTCCCCACCAAAAAACAAACAAAAAAAAAAAAAAAACGTATTTGACATAGGGCTCCTGTGTGGCTGCACATAATATTCAGTGAATGTAATGCTACAGATTGCTGCAATGGTCAAAGACAACAGCCATGCTAGAAATACAGGAATGCTACAAAGACTGCAAACATGCAACAGGATATGGTCAGAGAATGCAAACCCGCTATAGAAGTTGATAGAGACAGTGGACATGCTTCAGGAGACTAGAGACACGCTACAGGAACAAAAAAAAAGGTCTTAAACAAAGTAAGGCTTCATGTGCGCTGTTGCTGGTAAATGGACGTTTAGGAGCAGTTGGGCGTTTTTTCATCTGCCCCTGAACTCTCCTCTATGTTATCTAATCAGTATATGTACACAGGGTCGTTTATAGTAGTTTCTAGGCAGTTTAGAGTTTAGAAGCATTTTTTGGAAAACCAAAAAATGTGTTCAGGACGGATGTTCAGAGGCATTTGAAATGCCAAATGCCTGTAACAGCTTGTAAATACGTGTAAATGCAGTAACTCGCGTTTAGCCACGTTTCGTTTACAGGCGCTTTTAATGGAGATACATTTTTGACTACAGGGGGTCCCGAGTTACGAACTCGTTAGGGACCGCCCCGCCTGTTCTTATGTCGGAATTGTTCGTAAGTCGGCCGCGCATGCGCAGACCGACAATTACGGACAATTACGGACATTTCCGGACATTTCCGATGTTCCGTCTAATGCCGTTCTGCGCATGCGCGGCAAATTACGGACATTTCCAACGTTTTTCAGCATTTTCTGAGGCTCCGTCTGGCCGCGCATGCACAGAGCGGCCGGAGGACGGCGGAAAATGGCGGAGGGTCCCCGCAGCGCCCCGTTCGTAAGTAGGGGATGTTCGTAGGTTGGGCGTTCGTAAGTCGGGGACCCACTGTATTTGCAAAAAAAATAAAAAAACGCTTCTAAATGCAAATGCTGCTAAACGTGGCAAAACTAACGTTTTTAAACGTTGGTTACTATCTGTCAAGTTAAATTGTTCAGGAGAGGTTTTAAAATCTCCCGCGTACTTTAAGCCTAAAAGGAGGAAGAGGACAGAAAAGTTAAGATAGTGTAACAGCATTAAACCAAACCATTTACCTACTGGAAGCCAGTCTAAAGAATCATTTTTCACTGACTTTCACTGTCTTGAGTGAGTATCTAGGCAAAGAAGATACAGACAACTGTCAGCAGGGACCCTGAGGGTTGTACAATGCGTTTCAAAAAGCTGCATGTGGCCTTTGGAACGTAAGTTGCGTGGCAAGGAACTAGTGCTAATGTTCTTTTTTTTTTAAGACAGCAAAGGATATGTCTTGAAACACCTCTAATAAGGGTTAAATTGGTACAATTTCTTTCTGATTGTAGATGCATGTGCTTTGGCCCTAAATGTTGCAAGACTTACCTGAACACCTATGATGAAACCTTGGAGTTTTTGGAGACTTAATTTCGCATCAAATTATTTTGGGTTGAATTTGTTGGACTGGCCAGTCCTGAGCAAGAAATTTTTGAAATTTATGTTACTTACCAGTTATTTTCCGTACAGTGTAACAATTGTTTTTGAAAAAATTAGCAAAAAGCCCCTTACCAAATTCATAGACATCAACAATCCACTTACTGAGGGCCTTAGAACGCTCTGTTGATCTTGGCAAGATGACACCACACATCAACAGAAAAGAGCACACTAAACCCTATGAGCTTTAAAGTGGTTGTAAAAGGTAGAATTTTTTCCTTAACCACTTTCAGACCAGACCAATTTGCAGCCAAAGGACCAGGCTCCTTTTTGCGATTCGGCACTGCGTCGCTTTAACTGACAATTGCGTGGTCGTGCGACGTGGCTCCCAAACAAAATTGACGTCCTTTTTTTCCCACAAATAGAGCTTTCCTTTGGTGGTATTTGATCGCCCCTGCGGTTTTTATTTTTTGCGCTATAAACAAAAATAGAGCGACAATTTTGAAAAAAATGCATTATTTTTTACTTTTTGCTATAATAAATATCCCCCAAAAATATATAAAAAAACATTTTTTTTCCTCAGTTTAGGCCGATACGTATTCTTCTACATATTTTTGGTAAAAAAAATCGCAATAAGCGATTATTGATCAGTTTGCGCAGAAGTTATAGCGTTTTCAAGATAGGGGATAGTTTTATAGCATTTTTATTAATAATTTTTTTTTATTAGTAATGGCGGAGATCTGCGATTTTTTTTGTGACTGCGACATTATGGCGGACTCATCGGACATTTTTGACACATTTTTGGGACCATTGTCATTTTTACAGCAATTAATGCTATTTAAATGCATTAATTCCTGTATAAATGACACTGGCAGTGAAGGGGTTAACCCCAAGGGGGCAGTGTAAGGGTTAAGTATGCCTAGGGGTGTGTTTTCTTACTGTGGGGGGGCGTGGCTGTCAGCTAGTGAATGCTGATCTCTGCTCCAATCACAGGGAGCAGAGATCGGCGTCACTAGTTGCTAGGCAGAACGGGGAGATGCTGTTTATCTCGGCATCTCCCCGTTCAGCCTTCCCGTGAGACGATCACAGGGGTCCCCGCGGCGATCGAGTCCGCGGGGACCGTGATCGGACTCACGGGGGTCCCGACCGGCGCGGGAGCGCGCCGCTCCCGGCGCGCTCCCGATGGCACGGACAGGCTAAAGGAGGGACTTATATATACGCCCTCCTGCCTGTACGTGCCATTCTGCCGACGTATATCGTCGTGCGCCGGTCGGCAAGTGGTTAATGCATACTAAAAACCTTTTAAATGCAGCTCCCTCCGCAGCCCCCCACCCCAATACTCACCTGAAACAAATCTCGCTCCAGTATTGTTCACTCTGCAGCAGCTCTTCTCCCCTCAGCTGGCTCTCATAGGCTCTGCTTTTTTGAGTTTTTTTAAGTTGTAATTTTTTCCCACAATTCTTTTTTTTTCCAACAAAATTGTCATATTAGCAGGCTATTTCTCACACACAGCATATGCATACCACAAATTACACCCCAAAACACATTCTGCTACTCTTGAGTATGGTGATACCACATGTGTGAGACTTTTACACAGCATGGCCACATAGAGAGGTCCAACATACAGGGAGCACCTTCAGGTATTCTAGGAGCATAAATTACACATCTACCTCTTGCACTTTTGAAGGCCCTGGAGCACCAGGACAATTAAAACGCCCCAAAAATTACCCCATTTTGGAAAGAAAACACCCCAACGTATAATCTATGAGGCATTATGAGTCTTTTGAACGTGTCATTTTTTCTACAACGCTATACCAATAAGAACAGCGCTAGAAATAGTGGTAAAATAAATATGCAGAAATAACCAAACAAGTGAAAAATAAAATCATATCAGTGACCAAAATCTCATAATGGCTGTCATCATAAATGTGTCCAACATAAAATATATAGTGCACACGAAGTGTCTATTTAAATTGTGTCCAGCATAAATAGAACAAGTGCAAAATTAAAGTGTCCCCTTCTTGGGCTGAACTCACCAAACAGGCAAAGCTTGTTAAGCAAATGGGTAGACTGATGATGTAGAACAATTCAAAAAGGCAATAAGTACACACTGGGTCACAGGGGAATTCTGATGTACATGTTCCACAGATAAAAGAAGAAAAGAATCGATATGGTGAAATACTGTGAGGCTCAGTTTAAAACTGCTTGCTAAGCGCTACTTATGACATGCAATGAAGAGCAAACATTCAGGTAAAAGACTTCCGCGATTGCCGCTGGATTAGCGTGCATTCCACGGAGGCAGGAAATGGTTAGATCGTTGGCCGGAAATTACGTCAACGCGTTTCGTCCCTCCTCCAGGGTGTCATCAAAGACATCCACTGATGAGCACTAACTAATGGGCACTGATGTGCACTATTGGGCACTGATTAGCACCAATAGGGCACTGATAAGCACTAATAGGCCACTGTATCGGCACTTATGAGCACTTCCGTGGCACTGATGAACACTTTTGTGGCACTGATGAGCACTCACTGATGGCACTGTAGGGCACTGATAAGCACTCACTGGTGGCACTGATGTGCACTGTAGGGCAATGATAAACACTCACTGATGGGCACTGTAGGGCACGGATGAGCACTGTAGTGGCACTGTAGGGCACTAATGAGCACTGTATGGCACCGTAGAGCACGGATGAGCACTGTAGGGGCACTGTAGGGCACTGATGAGCACCGTAGTGGCACTGATGAGCACTGATGAGCACTGTAGTGGCACTGATGAGCACTGTAGTGGCACTGATTAGACATGTGCAATTCGTTTCGTTTTTTTTCCGGTTTTCGTTTTTTTTGTTCATTCGTTTTTGTACGAATGAACGAATCGTTCGAATCGAACGAATCCGAATAACGAATCGTTCGAATCGTACGAATCCGATTAACGAATCATTCGAATCGAACAAATCCGAAAAACAACGGAAATTCCGAAAAACCAAATTAGAAACAACAAATGTACGAATGAAGAAAATCCGAAAAACGAAAAAAGGAACAACGAAAATGAACGAAAAAATTCGTACATTCGTAACTTTTTTTTTTGTTGAATTGGTAATTTTCCGTGTCCCTTACAATGGTGCTGCTTAACGTGCTTCGAATAGATTGAACGAAAAAAATTCGTACATTCGTAACTTTTTTTTTTTCGATTCGTAACTTTTTTTTTTCGATTCGTAACTTTTTTTTTTCGATTCGTAAATTATTAAAATGTAATAATAGCACACATTACATAAAATTATGAATTATGCTCCGATTACGAATCTACGAATGTTACGAATGTACGAATAAATACGAATGCTTCCGAATTTCGAATAAACGAATAAACGAAAATTAAACTAACGAAAAAACGAATCAACGAAAAAATAACTCTTATGAATGTACGAATCGTTACGAATACGAACACCGACGACTTACGAATGTACGAATCGTTACGAATCCGAAAACCGACGACTTACGAATGTACGAATCGTTATGAATCAACGGAAACGAAAAAAACGAAAATAAACAAATTTTTTTCGGAAACGAAAAAAACGAAAACGAAAATAAATGAATTTTTTTGTTGTGCACATGTCTAGCACTGATGGACCCTGTAGTGACACTGATGGCACTGTAATGGCACTGATGGACTTTGTAGTGGCACTGATGGCACTGATGGAAACTGTAGTGGCACTGATGGCACTGTCTGTAATGGCACTGTAATGGCATGGATGGCACTGTAGTGGCACTGAAGGACACTGTAATGGCACTGATGGCACTCGGGAACATGCCAGCTCATGCTGCTGCAGTGTTTCTCTCTCCTCTACTCACACCGATACAGCAGAGGGAGCTGAACCTGAGCATGATCCCAATTTGTTGACAAGTGATTGTTCCGTCAATAGACAGAGCATTCACATGGTAAAGGGCTAAACCATTATTGACACTTCCAGATGCATGCCCCAGGGGGTGCGCGAACACGGATGCCGTCATATGACGGTGTCCCAGAACTAGCCGGCTGAGCTATAGTCTTTATTCGGCTATAGCGCAGTCGGCAAGTGGTTAAAGGTCTAAACTCTTATTTAACAAAATGTTGTTTGCCAAAGCACTCTATATCACAAACAATTACCATAGCGCACGTATACTTTATGCACGCAGTATTAGCCTGTATAGATTTATGCATTATAGCAAAGTGGAGACAATCACATATCCTGAATTGCCACATATATTATAGAGAGAATACTCCCTTTATCCCCTCATGCCTTATTTTCTTTAAATCTCCCCTAATTATCCCCCCTTAAAGTGGCTGTAAAGTCACATGTATTAATTACTTTTATTCTCTCTGTTTTATGTCCCTGTTCAGTACAGTGTGTGTGTTTTCCTATAATTATAATGCTAAATACCTTCTTTGCAGAGCCCTGCAGTGCTGACATGTGACCCCCTCTGCTTTCCTTCTGATATAAGTGAGTAAAGTGGAAGGGGCTGAGATCCCCTCTGATAAATGGAGCAGTGTCATGTTTCTTTACTTTACAAGCACTGGAGCAGCTGCAGGGAATAGAATGAGAGGAGAGGGGAGGAGAGGAGATCTGCTCACACACTGACTACTGAACTAACAGGTAGAGAGCGAATGGGAGATTTAGAGATGCTTAGAAGAGAGCTGGATGGTGGAGGCACGTAAACTGACCACGGTATCATGGATCAGCAGCCATGATAAACGTGGTCAGTTTAATCAGGGGAAGACATGAACAGGCAGGATCAATCAGGTATTGTGCAACATGGAGAGGGGCAATTGATATGGCAAAAGCACTGTTTTATCTCGTGCCTTAAAAAGGACAGGAGCATGTTTCTTTTTTTAGGGTTAAATTCACTTTAATGTTTGTCAAACTCTTCTTTTTTTTGATAACTCCAGTAATTTATACTCTTATGCCCCGTACACATGGTCTGACATTCCGACCACAAAATCCGTTGGATTTTTTCCAATGGATTTTGTCCAAAACTTGTGTTGCACACACACGGTTGGACAAAATTGTCAGAAAATCTAATCATTCCGAACGAGCCAATAGCTTTCATCTCCACATTTCTTCTGAGCATGCGTGGCACTTTGTGCGTCGGAATTCTCTACACACGATAGGAAAAAGTCAGATCTGATTTTGTTGTCAGAAAATTTTAGATCCGGCTCTTAAATTTTTTCCGTCGGAGATTCCGACAGAAAAAGCCCACTAGAGCCCACACATAATTTTCCAACAACATAATCGGATCAGACTTTTTCCATCGGAATATCCGACCGTGTGTAAGGGGCATAACAGTTCTGATAATAAGTATGTCCCTATTGAAGCATGTTGTAATATATGCACCAGTCTAGAGATACTTTTGAAATCCTTATGAAGATAAAGTAGAGATGAAGGTCTGAGAAAAAAACTGTGTAGTAATTGTACAAAATTTACATGACCGACTGTAAGCATACCATATCTTCTGCTCTGGATGTACTTGTATTACATGAATATGGATAAACTTTGTAATGACATACTTATTGGGATAACAAATACATTATAGTGAGATATAATATAAAGACATATATGTTTACTTTTCCATGCATTCAATAATATCATACAGGGGAAATATTAGAGGTTATTATGCATGTCAAGCATATGTATAGCCAAACATTTTTTGTTTTGCTGGGAAGGGTTAGAATCCCTTTCAAACTTTGATTGTTTTAGCGTTACGCCAATAGTAGTAGAGGCCAAGATGATTTATTTATTTACTTTATATCTGGGCAACATGTGTTAAAACAGCCAACATGTTTCAGGGGTTAGATGTACCCTTCATCAGGGTTTTAGAACTGTGGAGATGGAAATGGTTTGACTTAAGGAGTTTAAAAATTGAACTTATTGGATTGCTGGCGTCTGTCCAGGGCGATAGCTCAATAGCTAATAATCTAGCAATACTGAACCTAAGAATTTTGACTATACATACACTTAAAGCCAGGGTAAAAATATAATATATAAAGCAGTTAGCATATATTATCATTTTTATAGATGAATATCTCAGCATACAGGCATTTAATAGTTGAACATTTTTATAACACCCAAAAGTGTTAAATCATTTATATGCACTATTTTGTCACTTTGAGATTATCCCAAAAGACCTGAAATTGGTTGTTTTAGGATATTTTCTTTGGGAGAATACGAAGCTCACGCTTCCTAAATGTAGGTCATGATTATCATATAAAGCTAAAAGTAAATGCTAATACTGAATTTGCAGCATAAGAAAAATACATATTAGATGTCACATACAGAAAATTACAGCAAAGGCTGGGATTTATATCTGAGAATTAATGAGAATCATAAAAATATGGGATAATAAGATGCTTAAATCACCCACCAGAGTCCACACATATAGTATTTCACAGCCATGTCTCTACCAGAGGAATTAATCCCTATCTAATCATAGTGTAGAGCACAAATTTGAATTGTTTGTCCCAAGCACCTAGTCATAACTAACACATTGCATGGGTATTGTTTTATGGCTACACATTTTGCATTCATAACTAAATGCATCACAACTGTATGGTCATAATATATCCTAACACATTTTATAGGGGCGTAGAGGAGGAGATAAGATGTAAATTATTATATTTTTCTCTTGAAGAATATTAAAAACTGTTTTTGTCCTTACACCTATGATATTTAAAGTAAAACTGTCAGTCATTTTAAATTTATAAAAGAAATGTCTTTTCTAAGAGAAGACATTTTAACATGCGTTTGATTACAGTAATCAGTAAAACCATGGCTTGCGAGTAACTTGGTCTGTGAGTGTCGCAAGCTATCTCTTGCAATATGAGCTGCGCCAAGTCACAACTGAGTATAAAAGAGAAGAGAGGCGCCTCTAAGTGTAGCAATATGGTTACATTTACTTGTGAGACTCCATGTCGTGTGACATGTTAAGGCCCATTTTAGCCAATAAGAGCTGTCTTAATTAGCACTACTGAAGTTGTTCTGACTGTAGAAAAGGTTCCTGTAACAGTGGCGTTACTAGGATTGGTGTTACACGGTGCGGAAAAAATTGGTGTTACCCCCCCCCCCCACCACCAACTATAGTCCCCCCTCAGTACAGACCCCCTCCACTAACTATAGACCCCCCATTAAGTACAGATTCCCCTCCCGCAGTATAGATCCCCCTTCCTCAGTACAGACCCCCCTCACTAAGTACAGACCCCCCTCTCTCAGTACAGACCCCCCTCAATGCAGACCCTCATCAGTATACATTCCCCTAAGTGCAGACCCCCCATCAGTATAGATCCGCCCTAAGTGCAGACCCCCCCATCAGTATAGACCCCCCTCAGTGCAGACCCCCATCAGTATAGACCCCCCTCAGTACAGATTCCCCCTCTCCCCTCCCATAGCGTGCCCCCCTGCACATGTCTATCTACATATATAGTAGTGTACAGACCTCAGAAGAGTGCAGCCTGATATACACAGTGGACAGCCGTGTATGTCCCTCTGGCTCCTCCTCCTCCTGTGTGGATGTAAACAGAAAGGAGGGGGAGGTGGCTTTGGTCCACTCCGCTAAGGGACACAGCCACGAGATCTGAGAGGCAGATCAGTGTAGGGCAACGGGCGGTGTTAGTGGTGCCACTACTCACAGGTGTCACCCCTCTGGCGGCCCGCACCCCCCTAGCGATGCCACTGTCCTGTACTACTTCAAGGTGACTTCTATCCGCCTTTTGCCCATAGACTTTAATAGACGTTGCCTGGAAGTTGCCTTAAAGTCACATTGCTATAATCTTTTTATATAGACTATACAGTGGTACCTTGGATTATGAGCATAATTAGTTCCAGAAGAATGTTTGTAATCCAAAGCACTCGTATATCAAAGCGTAATGTAAACTCAGATAATCCATCCCAGTGGCACTGCTAGTGTATGCAGTACCGCATTTGTAACCAGAGGTGGCGGGGTGGCGGACATTTTTGGAAACACTCAGTGAGCATTTGCAGCCGCTCGGATGCACTCGGAGAGGTTTGGAGACACTCGGCAACGGAGTGTTTCCGAGTGTTTTTCGAGTGCCACCGGCGCCCCCCACACCTCTGGCCAAATGCGGTACTGCACAGCCCAGATCTTGCTCATTTTGCGAGACAACGCTCGCAAATCAAGTCAGAATTTAAAAAAAATAATCGCTCGTATTGCGACGCGCTCGTAAACTATGTTACTCACAATCCAAGGTATTACTGTAGACTGAAGGACTTATGAATAAATGGTTGTGGAACGAATCATTTGAGTAGCCATTATTTCTTATGGGGAAATTTGCTTTGATTCACAAGTGCTTTGGATCACAAGCACGTTTCTGGAACGAATTATGCTCGCAATCCAAGGTTTTACTGTATTTGTTAACCAGAAAATCTCCATCTTTGTGCCTTATTCCATTTGCGTCCTTTGTGTCACCTTAATTTTTCACTTTGTTGCTGGGGCTGACATCCTTAAAGTGTAACTAAACTCAAACACTAACAATATACTGTTACGCGTGTTTCTGTAGTGTTTACATTTTTTATTTAGCATGTCAGTTAATTCATACCGGCAAGGTGTATCCACAGACCTCCTGTTCTAGGATGATGAGGCTAAGGGGTTGATTTACTAAAGGCAAATAGATTGTGCACTTTGCACTCTGCAAGTGCAATTGCTCTAGAGCTTAGTAAATGAGGTAAAGCTTCACTTTGCAAAAATACCCAATCATGTACAAAAAAAATAAAACAATAAAAAAACTGCATTTTTGCTTGCACATGATTGGATGATGGAAGTCAGCAGAGCGCCTGCTCATTTACTAAGCTCTGGAGTAACTGCACTATGCAAGTGCACAGTCTATTTGCCTTTAGTATATCCACCCCTTAAAGTGATTGTAACGGCAGAAGGTTTTTTATAAGCCTCCTGTGTGCAGCAGCCCCCCTCAGCCCCCCTCATTATTACATGAGCCCCATCTAGATGCAGCAATGTTGTAGGATTGTCTTGGCTGCCTGGGACTCCCCTCCTTACTGGCTGAGACAGCAGTGCCACACCATTGGCTCTCGCTGCTGTCAAAGTCAGTCAGCCAATGAGGGGAGAAAGGGGGTGGGGTGGGACTCCGTGTCTGAATGGACACAGGGAGCTGTGGCTCAGCTTGGGTGCCCCATAGCAAGCTGCTTGCTGTGGGGACACTCAACAGGAGGGAGGGGCCAGGAGAGCCAAAGAGGGACCCGAGAAGAGGAGGATCCGGGCTACTCTGTGCAAAATCACTTCACAGAGCAGCTAAGTATAACATGTTTGTTATTTTTAACTAAACGAGACTTTAGAATCACTTAAGCTCTGGAGCAACTGCACTGTGCAAGTGCACAGTCACAATCAACCCCTTAATCTCTTCACCAGTATCATTGGCAAACCTTGTGGACCCTACTGGGATTGACATGAAGCTTACAAAGAGCTTCTCCTTGCTCTGGATGGCAAAGGAGTGGTGGGAAATCAAAGGCAAATATACGTTTTTGAGGGGGCTAAGGCTTTAAGGAGAACTTGTTGCTTTGCTCTGCATAGGCAAAGTACATTTTCACATTAAGAGATGCTCTCTGAGTTTTCTTTCTAATAAAGCTAAAAGTAAGCCACTTGTGTCAGCTCTTATGCCTCAACGAACCCCAGAATCTATGTAATGACTGGGAGCTGCAGCATTACACACTATTGCAAATTACAGATTCGCTCTCCTTAGCTAAGAGGAAGCTTTATAATTGTTAAAATGGAATGGTTCAGTAATAGAAGGTAATGCATTTTGTGTAAGGATATATGTTGCCTGGAACACATAGCAGCAGATTATCTGTTTATGCCAGATAAAGTTTTTTTCTTACAAATAGCATGTCCCTAAAAAAGAAAATAAAAACTTTTCCATTGGTATATTTATGACTGAATTTATTTCCTAAAGTAGTAAGCTTATAATAAAGCTTACCTGTAGGCACCATTTGGGAGATATTTACTATTTCTGCAGCTGGTGACATCACTGGCGCATGTGTACTGCTCTCTGAATGGAAGGCATACTGAGTGTGCCATCCGTTAAGATCGCCATGACACGATTGTGGCTCCCATGTGCATGCACAGAAGTGATATCAGGACTCTCACGGCCAGAGCCCGTGAACCTGGAAGAAAGACCGGGTGAAGATGGAAGCCTTGTCAGCAGTGACAGCGTGCCTCTGGGGGTGTCATGTACCTGGTGGAAGAGCCTAACACGATAAGGAAGGCCTCTCTTACACCTCTGACTCTGGGCCCCAGATAGAGCAGACAGGTAGCGCAGGAGTACAGAGTGACACGAGTGCCTATTGGTCTTGCTAGCAGCAGGGCTGGACACACTCTCAGGATCAAGCAGGAGAAAACCATCAGTAGACCACAGCGGAGCAGCAGTGCCAAATGGACTCCAGGGAGCAGGAGACAGGAGCAGGCTGTCACTGGAAATAGTGGACAGGCACAGGCTTGTAACAGACAGGCGGGGAGCAGCTCCAGTGGGTGGAGCATGGACAGAGGCTTGCAGCAGGCCGTCCAGCAGCGATGGGGACAGCAGCAAAGTCAGACGAACCAGGTCATACCAAGGCAGACGGATTAGGTACAGATGCGTAGACATCAGCAATGTCAAAATGCAGGCCGAGTCGGTAACGGATTAGTGGAGTAGCAGCAAAGGGAACAGGCAAAAGCATAGTCAGAGGCAAACCAGGATCAATGCAGGCAGAGTTCAGGAAAAGTCAACACAAACCGGGTCGGTAACAGTATTCAGATGCAGAGTAACAGGTTGCAGGTAGACACGGGAACACTGTAGACAAGACAGCACTGAAGCATAGCACAGAAGTTTAAATAGCCTGCTTGGCGCCAATGCAAGCAACAGATGCGTGCGCGTGTGAGCACCAGATGTGCGCGCATACACGTGAATATGCACAAGCTTTCGCAAAATTTATATGAGCATGAAGGGGAGCACAAATCAGCTTGTGCCTATTCACTAGACATGGGAGCCGTCAAAAAATTTGTTTTGTTTCGTTCCATTCCGCTTCGTATAAAAAAAAAATCGTAATTCGTAATTCGTGTACGAAATTAAATTTGAATTCATACGAAATACGAATTTCGTACGAATCGTTAATATCGTTATGAATCTTTTCGAATCGTTACAAATATCGACACTCTACGAACAATAACGAATTATCAGAAAACTCATTAACGTTACATAACACAAGTCTATTGTCTATTGTTCACCAATCACTCAGAGGAAGTACGAAATACGAAATTTTGTTTATGAATTTCGGATCCAAATTATCCCGAATCCAAACTACCAAATAACTAATTTCAACTAATATGAAAGAAATTATAGCGATCATTAACGATTCGTAACAATTCGTACGTATTCGTAAACTAAATTTCTTATTTCGTACTTCCTCTGAGTGATTGGTGAATAATAGACAATAGACTTGTGTTATGTACTGTTAATACATTTTCGGATAATTCGTTATTATTCGTAGAGTGTCGATATTCGTTATACTGAATCTCGAATTCATTCAAATCATTCTTTATAGCCGCTATAATTTCTTTCATATTAGTTTAAATTCGTCATTTGGTAGTTTGGATTCGGATAATTTGGATCCGAAATTCGTAAACAAAATTTTGTATTTCGTACAGAATTCGTAAAAATTTGTAATTCGGATTCGTGCGTATTTCTAAAAATTTGTACGAATTTCCGATTCGTACGAAACTAATCGCACATGTCTACTATTCACAGGATGCTGTCTAGAAGAGCCATCCTGCCTGCTGAAATGTCCTTCCTGAAAGGGGGGTTTCGTTTTAAGGTAATTCTTTCATAATGTGCAGGTATGCAATGCCATTATACCATTACCTTGTAGAGGGAGTTTGTTTTCCCCCCATTTACTGTCGTTACTATTGCTTTAATAAAGATTTATATTGCCTGCAAGTATAATATTCTTTTAGGTTTACTTAATAAGATAAAGAGAACAGTACAAAGGTGTTGTAAGCTAAAATAACCAGCCAGATTTCAGCTTTAGGTGATCTAACTACAGTAAACTAAAAGCTGATTGGATGCTATGGTTTAGCATACTTTATACTCCATCTATGCTCTTTACATTGACTTTTTGAAAAAGCCTTATTATTTATGTAATTTGCTGTCTCCAGCTGTGCAGCACTATAAACCGTTATTTAACTTATACAACAACCTCCTTTTTCTTGGCTGCCTTTAAATGCTGTTCATTTAGTAGACCCAGCGTTCCGAGAAATGTAGTCCAGCTCCACAGTATAATTTATTATACATTGTGAAAGTTTGTCCAGATTAACCACTGAAGGAAAATTAGACACCCCCCACTGAAACGCTCTCTAACTTTCTATTGCCAACTTTACAAAACTTTCCTGATTAAAGTATAGCACAGTCTCCTAAAAAAATCACAGAGCAATTGCATTTTATTTATTTGTGTATAACTAAATACCTATCATGCAGAACAGAGAGTTAATGGTATAGAGCTTGGCATCTTTGGAGATTAATTTTGCACCTTGAATGTAATCCTAATTTGATGTGACAGTGCCAGCCCTGTTGACAGGGGATGTAGAGTGAGACAAAATGCTCCCTTTGCTGAAGTTGAGTCAGTCCTGGCCTGAACTGCTCTATAGATCAAAATGCAGACATGCTTTAAAGTCATGGAATACTGCCATACGTTGAAAACAATAATTGAACAATGGATTGTAAATTTACAATAAAATGATGTTCTCTTAAGTAAAAGCAACGTGGCCAAAGAAAAATTCTCTCCAGGTGTGAGAATGTGTTGTGAATTGATTAGTTTAGGATTTTTTTCGGTATTGCTTTTATGACCTTGTATAAATATCAACAACTGGCTATAATAAGGGCTTCAGTGAAGTCTGTAATTTGCTAGGGCAATGTGTGGTAAAAAGCAGTAAATGGGAGTTCACGCTATGAATAAACGTATTCCAACTACCAAATGTGTTTATATGGCTTTTAACAATATGTTAATTATTGCGTTTTGCATTTTTTTTTTAACAAGTGGGTGAGGAGCAGGTTTACCTGTAAATTCAAAGCTGTCTTTTGCTTTGAAGAATACATCATGGATTTGCAGACTGAACTTCAGTAGCGGTCTCATGATGCCACAATGAGCAACAGCAGCAAGACTGGTTGCACTAGACTGCCAGAAGCAGGACCACAGAGGGTTGTGTCGTAGTAGACTCAGGCCAAAAGGTGAAAATGGGCTTTGGAACAGGTTTTTTTTATATTGTTTGTAATGGTTGGGGATGGGTTGGTGTAAGGGTTCCAAACTTGTCAGGAGATTTTAAACTGACTAGTAAAAGGGAAGGGGTCCTTTGAAACATTTGTAGCCCACTATTGTATTTTACACTATGTTTTAAGACTTGGGTCCTCCACACCCATAGTAGTTGATCAATGGTTTATATAATAGGCATTTAGTAAATAAGGAGTACAAATAATGTCACCTGCATCCATCATGATAACATAACACATCCAACTATTTTCTGGCCCATTCACAATCTGGCTTGGGAACAGCAATGGTGGCTGGGGATCTGTACTCTAGAAGATAGAGGGGGTGGGATGGAGACTGGTGGCATATTCTACAACAAAAAAAGGTAACCAAATTCTGAATCTGCAGTAATCTTCCAATCATACCCAGATTTCTGGCAAATCTTTGTTATGTAAAAGGATTTGCTTATAACAAATAATAAATGCCAGTATACATTATTTTTTTTTTATTTGTCTGTATCATTATTATTATTATTAACCACTTCGTGCCCGCGCTATAGCCAAAAGACGGCTACAGCGTGGACGCTCCCTGCCGGGAGGGCGTCCCTGGACGTCCTCCTGTTTACTTCCACAATGCGCGCTCCTGAGAGCGCGCATTGGGGAAGTTCTGTGCTGGCCGTGTCCCTTGGACACAGCCAGTCACAGATCGCTGTAAACGGCCTATCACAGTGGCCGTTTACAGCGTGATCAGCGTGTCCAATGAGAGATGATCTCATATGCAAACATATGAGATCATCTCTCAGCGCCGTTCTCCCTCCTCACACAGAGACAGCGTGTGAGGAGGGAGAGATGAACGGCTGCAGCGGCCGTAAGTAAAAAAAGAAACAAAATAAAGTGCCATCTGTCCCCGCTGCCATCTGTCCCCACTGCCACCTGTCCCCACTGCCACCTGTACTCACTGCCACCTGTTCCCACTGCCACCTGTCAGTGCCATCTGTCCCCAGTGCCATCTGTCAGTGCCACCTGTCCCCAGTGACATGTATAAGTGCCATCTGTCATCAATGCCACGTCAGTGCCATGTGTCATCATTGCCACATAGTGTCATCTGTCATCAGTGCCATATCAGTGTCACGTGTCATCAGTGCCACATATTAGTGCCATCTGTCATCAGTGCCACGTATCAGTGCCATCTGTCATCAGTGCCACCTGTCAGTGTCACGTGCCATCTGTCATCAGTGTCACGTGTCATCAGTGCCACGTATTAGTGCCATCTGTCATCAGTGCCACGTATTAGTGCCATCTGTCATCAGTGCCATGTATTAGTGCCACATGATATCAGTGCCACGTATAAGTGCCATCTGTCATCAGTGCCACATATTAGTGCCATCTGTCATCAGGGTCACGTGTCATCAGTGCCCTGTATTAGTGCCATCTGTCATCAGTGCCACATTAGTGTCACGTGTCATCAGTGCCACGTATTAGTGCCATCTGTCATCAGTGCCACGTCAGTGTCACGTGTCATTGTCCTGGTGCTCCAGGGCCTTCAAAAGTGTAATAGGTAGTCAAGAAGTTAGATGTGTAATTTATGCTCCTAGAACACGTGATGGCGCTTCCCTGCATGTTGGGCCTCTCTAAGTGGCCAGGCTGTGGAAAAATCCCACACATGTGGTATCGTAATACTCAGGAGGAGTAGCAGAATTTATTTTGGGGTGTCATTTGTGGTATACACATGCCATGTGAGAGAAATAACCTATTACAATGACAATTTTGTGGAAAAAAAATAAAAAAATATCTTAATATTGCAAAGACTTGTGGGAAAAAATGACAACATCAAAAACCTCACCATGCATCTTACTAAATACCTTGGAATGTCTACTTTCAAAAAAGGGGTCATTTGGGGGGTATTTGTACTTTTCTGGCTTGTTCGGGTCACAAAAAATGAGGCCACCAGTACATCAGGTGTGATCAATTTTGTATGATTTGCACCACAGTTTGTAGACTCTCTAACTTTCACAAAGACCAAATAATATCCACTAATTTTGGTTATTTTTTACCAAAGATATGTAGCAGTATAAATTGTGGCCAAAATTTATGAAGAAACATTAATAATTTGCTAAATTTTATCACAAAAACAAAGAAAAATTAGTTTTTTTTTCAAAATTTTCGGTCTTTTTTCATTTATAGCGCAAAAAAATAAAAAACACAGAGGTGATCAAATACCACCAAAAGAAAGCTCTATTTGTGGGAAAAAAGGACAAAAAATTAATTTGGGTACAGTGTTGCATGACTGAGTAATTGTCATTCAAAATGTGAGAGCACCGAAAGCTGAAAAGTGGTCTGGGCAGGAAGGGGGTTTAAGTGCCCAGTAAGCAAGTGGTTAAGCAAGTATTAATTTGGCGCCTAAAAATGTGCTATTAATCTTTTTTTGTATTTCGCTTCCCAGAACTTGGAAGGTATAACTTGTTTTATACAAGCATCTATAGAGAATGCAGTTGAGGTTTAGCTAAATCTTATTTGTTGAGATTGTTAATTACTCAAGCGAGCACTGCAGGAACACAGTCCTTAATCTCAGTAGGACAGTAATGGCTCCTTCAGTGTAACTTGGAAGGCACTCACTCACGTACTCGGAAGTGCTCATCATTTGTTGACTTTAATATCAATAGAAAAATTGACAAAGCATAAAGTTGTAAAATAGCAAAATTATTTGTGCCTTTGAATGTCTGATTGAGCAGATAAGCATGCGTAAAACGTGGGGCACTGTGATATGCAAATACAGACTTTGCTTTCTAAAGTCAATAGATCATGCCTTCTGTACTTAGATATAAGTTACTAAGCCCTCTCGTTATGCCTAAGTACTAATAGATATGTGAGGCAAGCCAAAGGATGTGGCAAATAATTACCTTAAAGGAACTGCAGTCTGCTCACTTAATTTGTAAAAAAACATCTTTGCCATTCTGAAGCTACCCTCCAACCACTTTGGATAATATTTTATAAATACTGTGATTCTGTACTTCCCAAATATGATGCAGAAATCTCCCTCCACTGAGTCTGGCTGCATCAATTTTAACTGTGGGCAGCTAAAACTGCTGCCTGTTCACTTCCTGGATTTACACAGAGGCACATCTCCAGCTCTGCAGCCATGCAGCTCTCATTGGCCCTCTTATGAATCATCCCCCTCCCTTCCTGGCAAACTCTCACGAGAGTGAGAGAGAGAGAGAGAGCTGTGCATGATGTCATAAGCCTAGGCTTTTTACCAGACAAGAAACAGGAAGTGGGCTGTATAAGGTATTTACTGGCAGAAAAAATAATAGTTTTACTATCCAAATTTAAAACAACAAGAGCAGAAGATTTAATAGATGGAAAGTTGAAAAAATTACTGAAGCTCTGCTTTAAGGCAATAAGTCACAGCAAACCTCTCCAGGTTTCAGAGAGGAGGCCCACAATGGTAAAGAAGGCATAGGTACTGTATGTTACTTTTTTTAAACCTTTTATTGTGTGGTAACGTTGTTTAAAATGATATGGTCAAAACAGCATTAGGAAATTGTATCTACAGCTGTATCAAAAAACAAAAAGTGCTAACTAAGTGGCTTCTAGTGCTCAGTCAAATTCTAGCTATTATTTCAGACTTCAATTGGAAAATAAAGCTGTAATTAACACCATTTTTTTTCTTTTACAGTATAACACCTTTCATTTCGCAGAAGTAGAGGTTTGTAGATATCAGATGTTGATAGATAATTTGGCAAATTACCTTTAGATCTATTCCCTGATGGGGTTTACATCACATCCAGGCTGTATCATTTCTTAAACTTTGGTTCACCATGGGTTTTGGTTGCTGGCTAGGAGGCCACAGGAGCTTGACTGAAGGTGGGTTCCCTCATTATCTGAAAAGGTTGCTGGAACCACCAAGCTATGTTGACCTCAAACTAAGTGTGCGGCTAGAGCCAACATGTACCCCTGAAGGGAAGATTTTCTGCTATTGTTTGGAAGACTAAAGATGGATAAGATAACTTGCAAACTGACATTGCCTTTGGACTTAATTGTGGTTTCAACTGTTACACTAAGATCTTTACCGTTTTCCGTTTCCATTTGATGCTACTCTCTCAATGTTTACACAAAAACACGCCTTGTTTTTTGTCTTCATTGTCAGGGTTGCTTACAGGTCTCTTTAAAAAATGAACCAAAGTATGGAATACATTTGACCAAAGATGGGAACAAAAACCATTGAGCTCCACCAACATTTTTACTCCTATTTCAGCTTATGAGTTGATCTGCTTTGGGTATTCAACAAAGTGGTAATAGCACACAGTGCATATGAATATGTGAACTGACCAGTGAATGCATTTATATATTGTAGCTCCCTCTAGTGTGCTAAAATGGTTAGTGTAGGGACATTTAACTTGGCTTAGGGCTAAGCCTGAGCTGTGAATCTGAGTCAGGGTTCAGTAACTCAGGGCTGGATGACTCATCCTAGCAGCCTCTCTGGTGCTCCCTCTGTTTTTTGGGACATTGGAGAATGTTCTAGCAATAGTGGGAGGAGGTTATGAAGAGCTGCTTGAAATATTTATGAGGGCCTAAACCCATCCACCTCATAGATAGGCATGAGTCATGCCAGGGGGCAGTCAGATGGAAGATGAAGATGGAGTGCTGAGGAGGCTGTCTGTGGCCTTTGAGGGTGCCCCCTAGTCTGGGAGGGTGACCCTGTGCCAGGGCCCAGGTGCTGAAAGGATCCTCGCAAAACACATAGAGGAAGCCCTTCCTGGAGGCACATGAGCAAGGAAGGAGGACAGCAGGAGCAGGTCAGCACTATTGTGAGATCTCCTGAGAATCAGCCAGGTGGGCTAGCGAGTGTCAGTCTGGAGGACTGCAGGGAGAAGTTAGCCTGGAGGGCTAGTGAAAGAATCAGCTGCAGCCAGGTGGGTTGGCGGTGCCTGAAGAGGTGGTGCTAGGATCAGTAGCCACAGGACTGATACAAGCTGGACACTGTTTCTTTGCTACACACACAAGGGGCCTCAAGTTACTGCCTGTAATGGGCCAATGCTTAAAATCTGACTGAGAGCCTGTCAGATCTTCACAATGATCTGGTGATAAGTTCTGCAAGCAAGTAAGTGCTGGAGGAAGAAGTGGAGCTGTATATAGAGACTGTATATAGGAAGAGTTGTCCCTGAAGTTTGTTGTTGAAGTCAAATGGGCATCCATAACCTCCCATCCCTATCCACGTTATTACCCTAAAAAAAAAAAAAAAGTACGGGACTGTTCTCTGACTAGTTGTGAAGGGTGGGGAGTCCTAGTTCCTCTGCAGCCCTTAAGGGGTGCGCTACAATATTTATTGATAATTAGACATGTGCATTTGTTTTCGTCCGAATGCATTTTCGTCCGGATTTCATGTATTTTTGTTATTGTTTTAAAAAACAATAACGAACGTGCAGAATCCGTAAAAACAAAAGATCCGACATAAACAAATGCTTTATTTTCATTTTCGTTGCAACAGTTCGATATAGATAGGAGATTCGACATGACGCTGACAAAAGTGATCTGTGTCCATCGAACCTGTGGTCGAATGTGCCTAACCTTAGCTCTATTAGTTCAAGATTATTCTACATAGAGAGGAAAGATTTGACATAGAGATAAAAGATTCGACATTATAGAGACAATAGCAAAAAAGGTTGAATGTGCCTAACCTAACTCTATTAGTCCAAGATTATTCGACATAGAGAGGAAAGATTCAACATGAAGATTCGACGAAGCAGTCGCCGCAAGTGGACATTTATGGTCAAATGTTCTGCTCATAGGCTATAGAAGAATTCTAATGTTGGTTGACTAGTAATAATAATTAATAAATATAATTATTACTAGTGTCATACAACATTAGAATTCTACTATAGCTTGTAGGCAGAACATTCGACCGGAAATATACAATTGCAGCGTTGTACAGTTTAGCTGCTCCGTCGAATCTTCTTAGAACATTCGACAGACACCATAAGCCTTCAATGACAGATTCAACCTTAATTATTTCAGATTTTCGGATGAATGCATTTTTTAACGAAACAAAATAAATAAAAACTAATTTCGGGAGTAACTAAATAAGTTTATTTTTCAGATAAAAACAAAATTCCGAAACAAAATATTTCAGTGTGCACATGTCTATTGATAATCATCAAATTAACTTTTAAATGCAACTAGTGCACATGCCTGAATTTGATTTGATATCCTCAGGAAAAAGAGAGGGCAGCACTTGGGGCTAATTAGGTGTTCTGCATGTATATAGGAAGCAGCACAATGACAGGAGAAGAAGGCAGACAGAAGACCTAAACAGTCTATTACTGCTCCTTCACTGTTTAATCATAGGCAAGGAGAGAGCAAGGTGACCTAGTCACATTTTTTAACTGCAGTAGAGAAAGGTCAGGTCATCAACTTGTCTGTGCTGTGTGGATATGGTGTGTAAATACCAAGATTAACTACCGTATTTATCGGCGTATAACACGCACCTTTTCCCCCTTAAAATCGGGGGAAAGTCGTGGGTGCGAGCAGCGCCGAAAAATGGCGACGGCGGCCAAAAAAGACCGAACCGCGGCCGAAAAAGGCCGAAGCCGACTGTTTAGCTCCGCTCGTAGTCCCGCCTCCCTGCGCTCGCTCCAGAAACAGCAGGGAGGCGGGACTCCGAGTGGAGCCGAACAGTCGGCTCGGTCTTTTTCGGCGGTGGTTCTGCCTTTTTCGGCCGCGGTTCGGTCTTTTTCGTCGGCGCATGCGCGGTTTGTCTCACGGCGGGAAATTTAAACGTGGGCAAGGCAAATGACGCTGGCAATGCTGCAAATGACACTGGGCAAACTACAAATGATGCTGGCACGCTGCAAATGACACTGGGCAAGCTACAAATGACACTGGGCAAGCTTCAAATGACACTGGGCAAGGCTGCAAATGATGCTGGGCAAGGCTGCAAATGACGCTGGGCAAGGCTGCAAATGATGCTGGGCAAGGCTGCAAAAGACGCTGGGCAAGGCTGCAAATGATGCTGGGCAAGGCTGCAAAAGACGCTGGGCAAGGCTGCAAAAGATGCTGGGCAAGGCTGCAAAAGAAGCTGGGCAAGGCTGCAAATGACACTGGGCAAGGCTGCAAATGATGCTGGGCAAGGCTGCAAAAGACGCTGGGCAAGGCTGCAAATGATGCTGGGCAAGGCTGCAAAAGACGCTGGGCAAGGCTGCAAAAGATGCTGGGCAAGGCTGCAAAAGAAGCTGGGCAAGGCTGCAAATGACGCTGGGCAAGGCTGCAAAAGACACTGGGCAAGGCCGCAAAAGACGCTCGGCAAGCTGCAAATGATGCTGGGCAAGCTGCAAATGACGCTGGGCAAGCTTCAAATGACGCTGGGCAGGCTGCAAATGACGCTTAAATGTAATTTTTCTTTTTCCCCTAAACTTCTCTTCTAAAACTTTTTTTCCTTAAAATTCCCTCCTAAACTTGGGGTGCGTGTTATACGCCGATAAATACGGTAGATAGAAATCTCACTTATATTGCAATAGTATATTAAACTGTTTGCCCAAAGTTCAGGGCTATGTAGATAATACAAGAAAAGAGTTTGTCTAAGCTAATATGTTAATTAACACCAAAGTAAGTTAAATTATTTAAAGCAAGACAGTTCTAATGATGTTGCCTTACACTTGGATCTTCAAATTCTTTCTGTTTAATTTTCTTAATATGTTCTACAGTTAAAGCAACATTTTCAGCTCAAACAGCAACCCTGTTCCAATCCTCCCTTCCCCTCCTCATTATTAAATGGCAGACATTTTCTTTTATCCTTATGCATTTGGCTTGTTTCTGCCCCCTTTCTTAGCCCTTGTCTAGGCAAGTGTGGCTGGCAGATTACTCCTACAGCCTCCTGGCACACCAATGTCACACCAATGTCACATATTCCAGGTAGCAGCAGGTTCAGGATTGGACACAAGTCCCATTGTATTTTGTCCCTATTGATTATGCTAACATTGCAGACGCCATGGCAACATGTGAATTAGATGTCCCAATGGATCACAAAAATCCATAGCTCCCAACTGTCCCTGATTTGGAGGGACTGTCCCTGATTTGGAGCAATGTCCCTCTGTCCCTCATTGCTCCTCATGTGTCCCTCATTTTGGCCTGATCTATATAGTTGTATATAAAATGCACTTTTTATCTATTAAAAAGTGTTTCCCTGTGCTAAGCCTTTCATCCAATTTCTAAATTGCTGCATTTGTAAATTCCAAAAGCCAATATGAAAGAATAGTAGTGTTAAAAAAAGCACTTTGCGGGTTTACCAATCTTGTTTTTTGTTCAAATCTCCTTTAACCACTTGCCTACCAGGCACGAACACCTCCTTCCTGACCAAGCCATTTTTCAGCTTTCAGCACTGTCACATTTTGAATGACAATTGCGCGGTCATGCAACGCTGTACCCAAATAAAAATTTTATCATTTTTTCCCCACAGATAGAGCTTTATTTTGGTGGTATTTGATCACCTCTGCGTTTTTTATTTCTTGCGCTATAAACAAAAGAAGAGGGACAAGTTTGAAAAAACATAATATTTTTTACTTTTTATTATAATAAATATCCAATTTTTTTTTTTTTTTTTTAAACAAATTTTTTCCTCAGTTTAGGCCGATACGTATTCTTCTACATATTTTTGGTAAAAAAAATCGCAATAAGCGTATATTGATTGGTTTGTGCAAAAGTTATAGCATCTACAAAATAGGGGATAGATTTATAGCATTTTTTTTATTTAATTTTTTTTACTAGTAATGGCGGCGATCTGCGATTTTTATCGTGACTGCGACATTGCGGCGGACATATCGGACACTTTTGACACAATTTTTGGGACCATTCACATTTTACAGCGATCCGTGCTATAAAAATGCATTGATTACTGTATAAATGTGACTGGTAGGGAAGGGGTTAACACTAGGGGGCGCTGCAGGGGTTAATATGTTCCCTATGTTAGTGATTCTAACTGTGGGGGGAGGGGACTGACTGGGGGAGGGGACCGATCGGTGTCCCTATGTACAAGGGACACACCATCGGTCTCCTCTCCAGTGACAGGACATGGATCTGTGTGTTTACATACACAGATCCACGTCCTGCTCAGTTACTGGGCAATCGCGGGTGCCCGGCGGACATCGCGGCCGCCGGGCACGCGCATCGGGTCCCCAGCGACGTGGCGTGCACGCGCGCGCCCCCTAGTGGCCAAAATGTTAGCACCGTCATATGACGGCGGCCCGCCACAAGAGCCGAACCGCTCCGCCATCAATTGACAGTGGGCGGTCGGCAACAGGTTAAGGGCGTGTGGCAAGGGGTGTGTCCTATGCCTGCATACTTTTGCTGATAGGTGTCCCTCATTCCCATCTCAAAAATTTGGGAGGTATGCAAAAATGTAGTGCTGTGTCATTGAAGGGCCACCAGCTCTTGATGACATAGAAAGGAAAAATATACAAACAAAAAAACCTCTGTGCACACCTATAAAAAAATCATACATAATCAAATGAAGTGTCGCTGCTGAAATTCAAGAGCGCACCACTCACTGCCAAATGTCAGAAATGTACAATCATTATTGATTCAGCGCTGCCCCTGTGTGTAAACACTGTATATAATAAATGTAAATACATGTCAAATCTTCACATCTTCAGTCAATGAATAAATTCAGTGTGTGATCAATCATTTCAGATATGCAAAATAAATAAATAAATATATATATAATATATATATATATATATATATATATATATATATATACATACACACACAGTATATAGTACGAACAGTGCACAACAGACAACAACATGTACATGACACTGCTAAGCGGCACCTCTACTGAAGGCTGCAGCTTGTAGATGCTCTGGAACTGTATTTGTGACAAATATACAAAGATCTAATAACAAACATATCATACTTACCTCCACTGTGCAGCTCGTTTTGCACAAAGTGGCCCTGAACAACTTCTTCTGGGGTCCTGCGGCGGCTCTCGCTGCTCCTCCCCACATCAGCTTACCCCCTAAGAGAAGCGATGTCCCGGGGGGGTTACCTTGCGGGCGCATCCAGCATTTGCGTCCATAGACATAAATGCCGGACTCGGCCCTGCCCCCGGTGCCCGTGCCAATTTGATTTGATTGACAGCAGCGGGAGCCAATGGCTGTGCTGCTATTAATCTATCCAACCAATAGCTGAGAACCCCGGGCAGAGAAAGAGCGCATCTCCGTCGGGTGAAATTCCAGGGCTCAGGTAAGTAAAACAGGGGGACTGGGGGACCGGTCACTGCCAGGTGTTTTTTCACCTTAATGCATAAGATGCATTAATGTAGCACTGACCCCGGAAGAAGCTGCTGGTTTTATTTGGCTTACCGTTACCTTCTTCACCTCGTCTTTGTCTAGGGGTTCCCGTGGTAGATGGCCCAAAGAAATGTAGAAACTGACACTTTATCTACCTTTTTTGGGTTATTTATTCAAAAAGATAAACAGTCTCTTATTTGTAGGGTAGAGGGTTAGGGTGAAAGTTCAGTTACCTTTGGAACTGCAAAGATAGGAAGTCTCTCACTATAGAAATCCAGAGAATTACCGTTTCACAGCTGGATTCCCACCACCACCGGATAGACCTCCTCTCACTAGGCCTAGCAGCCGGTAGCATGTTAGGTAAAGCAAAGTCTCTGCCACAGACTTGAATGTAGAACACTTGAGCAAATGTCTCTGCCACAGACTTGAATGTAGAACACTTGAGCAAAAGTCTCTGCCACAGACTTGAATGTAGAACTGAGGGACTCGGACAAATTTAGAGAGCTATCATATGGTACCAGTATCTTGCAGCCAGTCCGGCGATGCTGTATGAGTGTAGATACATTTAGTGTCCTTCACTGAGCCTCCAGGCTCCTTCCGAGGAACCAGCCTTGTGCATGGCCCTCTCCCGAGGAGTCCTCCCCTGGATTCTTCTCCAGTTGCTGGGCCTCTCCTTAGATGAGACGGCACTGAACCACTTTTGGTTGATTAGGCCCTGATATCCATTCAGGCCTATCTCTGCAGTTGCTTCGCCTCGGGCTATCCAGCCCCGAGGCTCGGAATTGCATGGATCTGCACCCCAGGCCACGAGGGCCATGGGGGCTGGTCAGGAGGACCAAACAGACAGAAAATATCTTCTGGACTGGACTGGAACCCCAAAGAATGTGATCTCAGTACCTTAAATACCTTCTCCCAAAATGCACAGCAGGATAAACACTCCCACTGGGCTGGTTCTGAGAGAAAGAAGGGTATCCAATACACCCAGCTAAACTGCATTCTCATACTTGCCGGCGGTGATAGCGACACCTGCGGCCAAGGAGAACTCAGTGCAATTCCAGATAGACTGATACTGAGACCATAATTTGGCATAATTAACCCCAAAACCCAACTGTGGTTTTAGGCACATTAACTTTGAAAAACACATAGCGTGTGCTCGTCAGGAGCCAGCGCTACATTAATGTGAAAAAACACAAGGGTTTACAACCCCTTTAAGCGTGAATGTCTTCATTACAGCTCTATGATAATGAAAAGTTGAAGGCAAATGTAAAGCAGATTTATGCCTAGGAAAATGATCAAGTCATATATTGTTCTTTTTTTCTAATATACGGTAATTGAATTGGAAGTTGACTTGGGTCATTAAGCAGGAACTTAATTAAAACAAGTAGGGCAAGGCCTCCAGTTTAGAAATAGAAATAGCACAAACAACAGGTCTTTGATGATAAGTTCCATATATTTAGAACCATAGAATTTGCTAATTGTAAATGTCTCAGGTGTTGAATTTATGAACAGTAAAGCTAATAAGCACTGTCTGAAAAAGAAAGTAAATATATTTTACTATAGTGTATGTTATTAATCTAAGAGTCCTAGTTACTTTAACTGCATATCAATCATAAGAATATATGTTTTTATTTGCTACACTGGCATCTGACAATTTACAAATCCAAACTTGACCTGTCAGCCACTTTGCAGGTCAGGGTATTGTCCTAGGATAGCTAGCATTGACTGCACTGGTAACAGAGTCAATTTTTAGACATTTTAACATTTCATATTTTACCAGTCAGTCAGGCAGATTGAATCACTGGGCAAATACATATTATATCAATGAAGCATTGACCAAATGGGTGAAACATTTCATCAACATAATATATGATTGACTATTGGTCCATTTCCTTAATGATTGAACGTCATCAAGGACGGGGAAAAGGTCTGTGCTCCAGAGATGAGTGTAAGTAAAAGCACCCCCTGCAACAATCTATTAATCCAAGTTATGACAAACCTATTTCATCAAAATTGGTTATGCAATCATGGTCAAGGATTTGTTTTTTGTACCTTTTGTATTTATATAGTCAACATTCTACACAGTGCTTTTCCATAGTGTGTGAAAGCACTCAAATATAACCTTGCCACCACTATAATGTATCTAATACAGTGTGTACAGTTTCTAATAACCTTCAGGCGGTATACACGGTATCTAATACGGTGTGTACAATTTCTACTACACTTCTGGTGGTGTACACAGTATACAATACAGTGCAGCCATTGTACACTTTCTAATAAACTTCAGGTGGTGTACACAGTATCTAATACAGTGTAGTGTGGTGTTGCAAAACAAAAAATACATCATGTCTGGAAGGCCACCAAGGAGAGGCAGACACTCACAGGCCACTAAAAGAGGGCAAGCAGCCTCTGTGTCTTCAGTTAACAATGGTGGTCGTGGACATGGTGCATTCTTTGCAGGTGGCCGTGGGGCACACTTGTCCTTTTTTTCTGCTGCTCGCCGTCTTTTTGAGCCACAATACGCAGAAGAGTTGGTGAAGTGGAAAACAAAGCCGTCCTCATCCTCCTCATCCTCTGTCACCCAGGCTCAGAGTAGTTTGCCTTCCAATGCAGCTGCCAAAGTAGCCTATTCCACCGGCGCCTTGTCCACAGTCACTCCTTCCGTAGCCCCACCATCATGCACAGAGGAGTCCCCAAAAATATTTGACCACAGTGTCGGTTATATGCTGCTGGAGGATGCGCAGCGATTTGAAGGCTCTGATGTTGGTTCCCGGTTGAGGAAGGGAGTAACATGAGCCTAGAGAGAGGGGGTGTCACAGAAGGACAACAAACTGGCAGTCGTGTTTCACAGCAGGGTCCGTTCCTGCGCCCAACAAGAATATCTGTGAGGGGTTACGGTGTTGTTGCACCACCACCATCACCCAAGGCCCAATTTTTCTGCCCCATTTTCAACAGGGGCAAGTAATTACAATTCTTGACATAAAATTTCACAGCAGGGCCCGTTCCTGCACCCAAAAATAGTAATGCCCCGTACACACGGTCGGAAATTCCTATGAAAAATGTCCGATCGGACCATGTTGACGGAAAATCCGCCCGTGTGTGGGCTCCATCGGACTTTTTCCATCGGAATTTCCGACGGAAAAAATTTAAGATCCTGCTCTCAAATTTTCCAACAACAAAATCCGATCGGACTTTTTCCGATCGTGTGTAGAGAATTCCGACTGACAAAGTGCCACACATGCTCAGATCAAATTACGAGACCAAAGCTATTGGCTACTGGCCTCTACGTAGTTCCGTCGTACGCAACGAACGTCACCACTTTCAGAATGATCGGATTTTCTGACAACTTTGTCCCACCGTGTGTATGCAACACCAGTGTCGGACAAAATCCATCGGAAAAGATCCGACGGATTTTGTTGTCAGAATTCCCGACCGTATGTACGAGGCATAACTGTGAGGGCTTACAATGTTTTGTTTTTTTTAAATTGTCTGTCTTTTTTTGTTTATAGCGCAAAAAAAAAAACTGCAGAGGTGATCAAATACCACCAAAAGAAATCTCTATTTGTGGGTAAAAAAGAACATCAATTTTGTTTGGGTACAATGTCGCAAAACTGCGCAATTGACAGTTAAAGCGATGCAGTGCCGTATCACAAAAAATGGCCTGGTCATTAAGGGGGCAAATCCTTCCGGGGCTAAAGTGGTTAACTTTGTTTCCTGGAAATGGGACAGAAAGTCCTCATTCTGCTGTTGAATCAAAGTAATGTATTGTGTTGCGTTTGATAAAAATAGATGTACAGTATACATACTGTGTGTGTGTGTGTATATATATATATATATATATATATATATATATATATATATATATATGTATGATTTTTACCTCAGACTTGGTTAAAAAATAATCTGATTAGACTTGGAAATAAACGTCAACTTTGTTTGAGGGAACACTTCTCAAACACATGCCTTAGTAACAATTACACAGGCTGTCCTCAAACAATGGGGACTTAGATACCATTGTTGTATTTCAGTTGACAGTTGGATCAGTCTATTGTACTGTAACCATGGGAAACAAGTTTGTGACTTGGGAAAACAATAGCTTGGCTATTTTGACATATATAACCTATTGCGTGTATGATACCATACTGCCATCTTGAGGTTGAATTGAAGAAGGTTTCTGTAATTGAAACAAGTATTGGGAAAGGGGCCACACGCAATGCATATACATTATTTTAAATGGAGCCATTCACACAGATGTGTACAGGAGCTGCTTTTACATCCTTAACACAGAATCCAAAAATATGCATCTAAGAACATGAGCTTTACATGTGTATGCATATAAACGCATGTATATATGTTTGTAAGCTCATAAATTAAGTCTAAACAAAGAGGAAATATAAAGTGTCATAAAAACAAATTATGTACGCATGTGTGTCTTTACGCGTTTAAATGTATCTATAAGCAAGTATTTTACTGCTCATTAAGCAGGTACTTTTCTCCTAGAAACCACATGTGTGATATCATCAGTACATTTTTTATGGCAATGCGAATGAAGCCTTATGCTGCGTACAGACGATCGGATTTTCCGACAACAAAAAACATGGATTTTTTTTCCGACGGATGTTGGTTCAAACTTGTATGACGGTGATGTACAGCACGTACAACGAGCCAAGAAAAATGAAGTCCAATAGCCAGTTCGGCTCTTCTGCTTGATCCCGAGCATGCGTGATATTTTGTGTGTCGGAATTGTGTACTACACGCTCGGAATTTACGACGGATTTTGTTGTTGAAAAATTTGAGATCCAGCTTTCAAACATCTGTTGTCAGAAATTCTGACAGCAAATGTCCGATGGAGCATACACACGGTCGGAATTTCTGGCAACAAGCTCACATCGAACATTTGTTGTCGGAAATTCCAATCGTGTGTACGCGGCATTAGAGCTTATTCAAACTGCAACATGTGTTGCAGAAACACACTATATACTGTATGTGTTTTAGTGTATTGACGTATTGTTAATGGTACTCCAATGCACATACAGCATGCACTGTAGTGCATCACACTGCACAGTAAACATTTTCTGTGTGATGCAATGACTTTTTAAAAAAAAATTGTGAATGACATTTTTTGTGTGTTGATGTGCTTTACCCACTTAAGGATGGGAAGGATTTACCCCCTTAATGACCAGGCCATTTTTTGCAATACGGCACTGCGTTATTTTGGCTGAAAATTGCATGGGCGTGTGATGCTGTACCCAAATAAAATTAATGTCCTTTTTTTCCCCACAAATAGAGCTTTCTTTTGGTGGTATTTGATCACCTCTGCATTTTTTTGCGCTATAAACAATAATAAGCGATAATTTAGAAAAAAACTATTTTTTACTTTCCGCTATTATTATTATTATTATACACGATTTATATAGTGCCAACAGTTTACGCAGCGCTTTACAATGTATAAAGGGGGCAGCACAATTACACAATTATAAAACATATCAATAAAATTTAAAATAAAAACCTAATTTCTTCATCAATTTAGGCTAATATGTATTCTGCTACATATTTTTCGTATATAAAAAAAAAAAAAATAAGCGTATATTGATAGTTTTTTTGCAAGGTATCACGTCTACAAGATAGGGAATAGATTTGTGGCATTTTTATTATTTATTTATTTTTTACTAGTAATTTTTAGTGGGACTGCGACATTGCGGCAGAAAGATCGGACACCTAACTGACATTTTTGACACTTTTTTGGAACCAGTGACATTATTGCAGGGATTAGTGCTAAAAATATGCACTGCCATTGTACTAATGACACTGGCAGGGAAGGGGTTAACATCAGGGGCGATCAAGGGGTTAACTGTGTTCCCTGGGTGTGTTTACTAACTGTATGGGGGTGGGCTGCGTGGGATAACACAGAGATCCATCTTCCTGCATAGCAGAAAGACAAGATTTCTGTGATCCCCTGTCAGAACGGAGATCTGCCTTGTTTACTTCGGCAGATCCATCCCCATTCTGTCTCTGCGGGGAACAATTGCGGGTGGCTGGCAGACATGGAGTCTGGCCAATCGGTGTGCGCTCGAGCCCACACAGGGTCGTGAGCGAGCCTGTCGTACAGCTAAGGCGATTCGAGCAGCCCAGCCAGCTTGCCACACTATAACTGCGGGGACTGGTCGGCAATCAGTTATTAGTCTATTCAAAATGAATGAGCCACCAAATGCGATGCACCTTAATGCATAAATACACGTACATTGACGCACACAGCATTATGATGTGAACGTCTCTAAGAGGCTGATTTTTAAAACTCCCTTGAAAAAAAAAAAACATATTTAATTTACATATAATATAATGATTTTGTTAAATCTACATAGAACTTGTCTGTATTTGGATAAAGTGAGGAAGGCCCATTTCACACATACTTTCCAATTGGGTCTTATGCCACGTACACACGAGCGGAATTTCCAGCCGAAAAATCTTGGATGGTTTTTCTGACGGAATTCCGCTCAAGCTTGTCTTGCGTACACACGATCACACAAAAGTTCTCAGAATTTTTCGACAGTCAAGAATGAGGTGACGTACAACACTATGATGAGCCGAGAAAATGAAGTTCAATGCTTCCGAGCATGCATCAAATTGTTTCCGAGCATGCGTGATTTTTTGCGCGTCCGAATTGCATACAGACGATCACATTTTCGGATAGTAACTTTTCCCGACCGAAAAAAATAGAGAACCTGCTCTCAATCTTTAGCTGGCTGGAATTCCGCCAGCAAAAGACCGATGGAGCACACACACAGTCGCATTTTCCGACCAAAAGCTCACATCGGTCTTTTGCTGGCAGCATTTCCGATCGTGTGTACGAGGCATAACAGTCCGTTTTTCAGGTGGACCCAATGAGAACCTCCATTCTCCCCTATGGAGCAGTGGCTGTAAATGGACATGTGTCTTTTTACTACCGCCTACATCAAATCGGATATGATCCACACAAAAAAATTGTGATGTTCACCTTTCTTCCGTTCAGCGGATCGTATGGCATTCGGGTGTAAACGGACAGGTGGGCCATTTACATTCAGCTTCCCATAGAGGAGAGCAGAAATTAAGACACTTAACCACTTGCCGACCAGCCGACGTCATTATATGGAGGCAGGTCGGCATGATCCCGCAAACCATCCCACTGTACGTCGGCTCCTTTAAGCGGGATAGCAGGCGCACGCACGCGCCCGCTGCATGCGCTCGCTGCACTGCGGGGGTGCCAATGCTCGTGATGACTGCCGGCCATGAGCGATCGCAGGCACGAGAGGATGAGCAGGGACGTGTGTGTGTAAACACACAAATCCCTGTTCTGTGAGCAGAGGAGATGCAGATCGTGAGTTCCTAAAAGCTAAGAACCACGATCTGTCATCACCTATAGTCAGCCCCCTCCCCCTACAGTTAGAACACGCAGTCAGGGAACACAGTTAACACCTTGATTGCTCCCTAGTGTTGACCTCTTCCATGCCAGTGACATTTATACAGTAATCAGTGCATTTTTATAGCACTGATCGCTGGATAATTGTCAATCGTCCCAAAAATGTGTCAAAGGTGTCCAATGTGTCTGCCATAATGTCGCAGTCACAATAAAAATCACAGATCGCTGCCATTACTAGTAAAAAAAAAATTATAATAATAAAAATGCCATAAAACTATCCCCTATTCTGTAGACGCTATAACTTTTGCGCAAACCAATCAATATACGCTTATTGTAATTTGTATTACCAAAAATATGTAGAAGAATACATATCGGTCTAAACTGAGAAAAAAAATTGCTTTTTAAAAAAAAAAAATGGGGATATTTATTATAGCAAAAAGTACAAAATATTGTGTTTTTTTCAAAATTGTCGTTTTTTTTTTGTTTATAGCGCAAAAAATAAAATCTGCAAAATGATCAAATACCACCAAAAGAAATCTCTATTTGTGGGAAAAAAAGGACGTCAATTTTGTTTGGATACAGCATCACACGACCGCGCAATTGTCAGTTAATGCGACGCAGTGCCGTATCGCAAAAAATGGCCTGGTCATTGAGCAGACAAATCTTTCGGAGCTGAAGTGGTTAAATAAAACCTTAAAGGGTCTGTGTCAGCAGGCTTTGGGCTTGTGCCTAGGGCATCAGTTTGACATAATGTTGAAATGCTTCTGAGATCATTCATAACTCATTGAGAGTTGCATTTGACATGCAGTTGGCCTCCTTTTGACCTGCAGTAGTTGCCCAGGTGGCTGCTATGAAGTTTGGGACATAACAGATGCCAATCTACACTAAAGAATTATTGTGAAATATTTCCATAATTGTAAAGAACAATGTTCTTCTTTTGGGCTCAATTTGGATATTTTCACTTAGGGGTGTACTCACATTTGTTGCCAGCGGTTTAGACATTAATGGCTGCGTGTTGATTTATTTTGAGGGGACAGCAAATTTACACTGTTATACAAGCTGTACACTCACTACTTTACATTGTAGCAAAGTGTAATTTCTTCAGTGTTGTCACATGAAAAGATATAACAAAATATTACAAAAATGTGAGGGGTGTACTCACTTTTGTGAAATACTGTATATACAGTGCCTTTAAAAAATATTCATACCCCCTGAAATTTTCCATATTTTGTCATGTTACAACCAAAAACGTAAATGATTTTTATTGGGATTATATGTGATAGAGCAACACAAAGTGGCACATAATTGTGAAGTGGAAGGAAAATTATAAATGGTATTCAACATTTTTTACAAATAAATATGTGAAAAGTGTGGTTTGCATTTATATTCAGCCCCTTTACTCTGATACCACTAACTAAAATCTAGTGGAACCAATTGCCTTCAGAAGTCCCCAAATTAGCAAATAGAGTCCACCCGTATGCCATTTAATCTCAGTATAAATATATATATATATATATATATATATACTGACTTTGTTGAATCCACTAAAATCAGTAAGATCTGAAATGATAAAATGTGAAAAATGTTAACCAGGAGTTAAAGGGGTCTATTATTTTAGGCTATCAAATTGTATAGCTTATTATTTTTTGTTAAACTGTTTAAAAGCAATTAGTGTCAGAGGCTGGGCACTGTCTCGCTGGAAAATAAAACCGCTTCCAGTAATGGGAGCTGCTTAGTTTAGCAGTTGATTGGCATGATACAGGTTGTGTCGCCCAAGTTAGTCACAGTTGTACACAAAACAGTGGAGTTTCCAACCGCATAGCCCAAGGATGAAAAACATTTTTTGATGGAAATGAAAAAAAGACAAAAATGATAACATAGCATGGGAGTACTGTGTTATGTTATTTCCAACTATGGTCTGTTCACAGCTTTGCTATAACAGCTGTGTGAAAAAATTGCCAGTTTGGGCAAAGAAATCAATTATCCCTTTGCAGCTATAAACATCCATCTGTACAAGCCTAGAGAATGATCATTTTAATCATCAGAAACCTATACGGTATTAAAAAAAAATTAAACTGCAACATCATTTGTGGCTGATTAAAATCGATACAATGGCCCCAAATTTGGGACTAGCCCCATATTCTACTAATATAACATGCTGTGAATAATTAGTTCTGAAACATTGTGTATGCATTTTTCACAAATAGAACTGACAAAAAGCTGATAATTTTAATCATAATAAATATAAGAAATAAATGAACTATGGATACAAACATATGCCACCTGATATGTTTCTAACCATTTTCTAAAAGTTGCAAAAATCTCAAAATGGTGTTTGAGAAAGTTGGGTTTAAGACAAATTATATAAAAGCTGAACTTCCACCTACCTCTTCCATTTATTAAAGCTGAATATATAGTGAGCTTTAAATGGAGGACAGATGTATTAATGAAAGGTCCGCCTCCTCTATTCATAGATTTCAAGTTTTTTTTTCATGAAGGGGAGGGGGGCAGTCTTTGGGCATCATATATTTCCTTTGTGGGGGCGTCTTCTACCACTTTGTACTAGGAAGTATTTTTTGGACCACTAGTTCATTAAAGTGGAGCTCCACCCAAAAGGAGAAGCTCTGCTTGTTTGCCCCCCCCCTCTGCTGCCACATTTGGCACCTTTCAGGAGGAAGGGGGGAGCTGGTACCTGGTTTTCACAGGTACCCATTCCATCTTCCGGCTGATCTGGTGAACTTAACCGGAAGTTCGGCCCCTCCTCCTTCCCCTGCCGCTGGGCCATTCACAAAGCAAAGCGTGCTTCGCGCATGCGGTTTCCTCTGGCCGAGATAGCGGCAGCAGCACCCGAGAGTCGAATGAAAAATCGGCTCAGATGAAGACACTGCTGGATTCGTGGACAGGTAAGTGTCCTAATATTAAAAGTCAGCAGCTAAAGTATTTATTACAGTATTATTTTTTTTTTCTGAAGGAGCCTAGCGCTCCTCTTTAATATAGCACAAATCAAATATTGATAAGTCATCGACTACTTGCTGCCAGGTCACCAGCAAAGAAAATATTCCTTTATTCTTTCATCCCTACTGTATAAGTGTATTGACTACCCAGCAAATAGCTATGCTGTCTGACAGGGGTGTGTAGACTGCATGAATATCCAAACAGATATATACATCTTTTGAAAAGTAAAATGGCTCATGTATATATAATTTAACTAAATGTGCTGCTACCCCTGTTGGAGCTGCTGCCTCAACCCTTTCCAAAAATCTTTAGTCCCTCTAACACACCAGTTGAGTGTACAAACATACAACAATACTCAGTACCCAGTAGTAGTGCTATATCAAAGAAAACAGACACTAGTATTAGGTAGTAAAGGAAAACGTTATACGTTATATATTGTCACCCAATAGGGTTGGTAGTTAGGCAAGCTTAAAATAGATTAACAATGGTAACAACACAAGTTAGCATACAAAGTGATTAACAGTAGGGACTAGGCATAAGATGACATTTGGCATCCAGATCAGCATAAACAGCAGCAAAGCTACCTCAGGTGCAGCAGTGAGCAGCAGGAAAGTTTAATAGATTGAGTGCTGAAACTATCTTGCTAGAGTCCAGTTATAGCGGCGATGCTAGTCCCAGGCCGACTGGGTATGCACTGTCCAAAAGAAATGTAGGTTGATAGAAGAGGGGGCAAGGCAACAAAAGGGGGCTTGTAGAATAATTAATCCAGGATGGGCAGTCCTTTGAGATGTTAGTCTGCCGGCTATCGTTGGGGCCCTTTAAGAGCATTTTTGAACTTAACAGTCCCAGTTAACCTACCTGCAGTATAGGTATGGTATAGTGTAGGCACAGGTGCAAGGTAGATGTAGTTCAGATGCTATAAAGGTTTAGTATAATGTGGTATAGGGTTGAATAGGTGAAGTCTAGGTTATGCAAAAGTGCAGTATAGGGTTCAGTATGGATTGGGTACACTTGGTCCTACTCTCAGTGGTTCATTCTCTGCTAGAAGTATCAACAATGGGCGAATAGGCCAGTCACCAGTCTCTGGGATGCTGCACTGACCTCTGATTGTAGAAGGAGGCCCCACACGGTCTCTCCCTGAAAGCCTCTGGTGATCTGAAATGAGAAGCAGAGGGTGAGTGGACATGCAGCAGCGGTGCAGGTGCTGTGATGTGGACAGTGCTGTGTTGCCCCTGGATGTCCTCACTCGCAGTCTCAGGCTCAGATCTCCTCTAATGTGTTCTCCAGCTTTCAGGAGAGTATTCAGACATAGATGCTCTTTCTCTAACTCTCTTGATGCCAAGAGGAAGAACGTTCCCAGGCAGTTCAATAAAAATCATCTCTCACTCCTCCTACTGCACAGTGCATATTGGAATCTGTAGTGTAACCATTCTAGTGTAGCCAATCTATGACCGCTGTCTCAAACTACAACTCCCAGGATTCTTAGTGCTTTGCATAGAATTCTGTGTGCTTTGTTGGCTTTAGCTCTCCCCCTTTAGGCTGGAGGAGGATGGCGCAGCATTACATCGGTATCTCAGTAATGGGAGAAAAGAATAAAGGGCAACCTGGCTACATAAATATTTAGCAGGACCTCAGATTTAGGTCATTACAGAAATAGGGAACAAAATAAAAAAGATGTGATATGGAAAGGTTCCTATTAGTTTGTTGCTAAAATCAAACCATCTAATGCTGGTGTTATGCAGAGAAATCATCCATTGAAGTCTCTACAGAAACTAACACTTTTGGGAATGTCTGGTTCCTGGCTCTGCACAGATCTCAGTGGTTCCTCTTGCCGACCCCTACATCACAACTTGCAGAGCAAGTTTTTTTTAGTACTTTCTCTAAATGAAATCCTAGCACTAACTAATTTACTGCTCCTGAAGTTTAAAAATCTGCATGATTCCTATCTTTGATAGGAGAAGTGAAAGGATGTGATCCTTTCACATGTTAGTTAAACAGTAGTAAGTCAGTGTAGCAGTAAGATGACTTGTTTCGCAACCACCACCTACTGTTCACAAGTGGTAAATATGAAAGCATGTTTTCTGTATTTTATTATATTTACCGCAGTAAAGGGATAGAATAATATTAGATTTTCTGCCATGCTAGAATATTATGTGTTTCCTTTTTTTTAAATGTACTGTAATACAGTCATAAAGTGAACAAATTGCAGAGCCTTAAAGAGGAAGTAAACCCTCTTGAAAAAATCGAAAAAAAAAAAAAAACCTGCAAGACAAAGGCATAATTAGCTAGTATGCATAGCATACTAGCTAATTATGCATTACTTACCTGAAATCGAAGCCTCGGCATCGGTCCTCTTCTCCCCCTCCGATCGCCGACATCTTCTCCCGGAGTGACTTCCGGGTATCGCGACTCCGGCGCTGTGATTTGCCGGAGCCGCGATGACGTCACGCGCATGCGCACGAGAGCGGCATATAACAACTGAAGCATCGGTATATAGCGCCGATGCTTCAGTTGTCGCTAGTGCGCATGTGCCGCATGACGTCGGCACATGCAAATACAGGTATATCTCCTAAACCGTGCAGGTTTAGGAGATATCCCTGTTAGCTACAGGTAAGCCTTAATATAGGCTTACCTGCAAGCTAAAGTTGTAAAAGAGGGTTTACTTCCTCTTTAACACCAGCAGTATCTGTAAGATTTTGACCTAGAGTAAAACTATTAGAAAAAAAAATAAATTAGAGTGCAGGTAGGCAGATTTGGGGATTTTACCTTACCTTGGAAATGTTTGCAAATAACTCCAGTTCAGTATCACTAAGCCTCACACATTCCATCTGATAACTTTTTCCTTATTTTGTTTCCCTCTTCTCTTATGGAAATTTGTGGCTAAATTCAGCAAAAGTACAAATATTTTAGTGTTTTCTCCTGATCCTACAACAACTATACCAAGTTATCCAATAGCTCCCAGAGGGGTTGATTTACTAAAACTAAAGAGTGCAGAATCTGGTGCAGCTGTGCATAGAAACTAACCAGCTTCCAGTTTTTTGCTTTCTTGTCAAAGCTTAATTGAAAAAGCTGAAGTTAGAAGCTGATTGGTTTCAATTGCACAGCTGTACCAGCTTTTGCACGCTCTCATTTTAGTAAATCAACTCCAGTGTCCATCGACTTCAATTCCAGGCTTCTCTATAACCGACTTGACACATATACACTATACCAAGTTAACAAGTGTCATGATGCAAAGTTCATCAAGTCTCTCAAAAAGGTCCACGTCCTCATGAAGGGCCCACATGGTTTGAAAGCAAGACTGAATAGATTTCTAGCATAAAATGATAACTAACTTTAAGCTTAGTTATCCATTTATTGGCCATCACATGATATGAAATCCAGAAGATGCCAGGTGCCTTTGCCTTTTGTTGAAACCAGTGAAACCAAAAGTTGTTCTAAAAGGAAATAATGCATTTGTGAAGGACTGTGCAAGACCGGCTTGGATGGTGGTAAAATCATGCCTAAGTAAGTCACCTTAGAACAGGATGGCACCTAAACTTGAGTTTACATTTTGGCAGTGTTCACCTTTAACCACAAGAAGAAGAGCAGCATGAAAACACAAAAAATAGGTTCAAATATGCACAGAGAAAGGTTAGTTATTGGCATCTGATTTTTGCTTTTGGGTGTTCTGCTCAACCCAGCAGTGAACTTTCCTGTACCATACTGTTTGAAGTCTGATGTGTAATACTGGTAGCCTTCAGTTCAGGTTTTGCTGCAGTTCACAGTAAAATGTACTCAGCGGATGACCCAACCTGACATTATGTAAGTTTACTACTAGTTATTTGTTATTGTGACCAGAAGTTTTACTATTACAGGCATATATATAGTGCTCACGATCTACATAATGCTGAACATACTATTCATTCACATCAGTCTCTGCCCTCAAGGAGCTTACAATCTAAGGCCCCTATCTCACATGCACATACTCACTAGAGCCAATTTACACAGGAGTCAATTCACCTACCAAATTACCCTCGGAATGTGGGAGGAAGCCAAAGTACTCAGGGTTAACCAATGCAGATTCCTTTCAGATAATTTTCTGGATTTTAATCACCCAGGTGCTTCAAAGTGCCAACTACTATGCTTCAACAGATATTAGATTGTGCTAACTGACTGCACACTTCAAACACCTCTATATTAAAAGTTTTATATATTCACATATTTGTATTATTATCAGCTAAAACCCTACTGATGACTTTTATTAAGCAATGGGTTAAATAGCGAGCAGGAGCACTGCCATGGGGCCCAGCTGTCTGAATCCTCTGGGCAGAAAAGTCAGAACACTTTTCCAATTATGGGACTTCCTGACTATGAATGATTTAGCAATTAGAGAAGTGGCACAGGAACCTATTGATGTGTAATTATTGCTACACAATTGCTTTTCCTAAGATGGATTGTGGATAGAAATGAAAATGAAAAATATCATATTGATAAGAAAACAAAACTGCGGCACAGGATGAAAAAGAACATTTTCAGATCTGGTTTGTACTTGGGTCCTATATTGTCTCTTCTGGTACAGCCAGTCAGCCAGACATGGGAGAAAAAGCAAACACATTGGAACAGTCTCCCAAAAGTAAATTCTTGTCAAGGTATTTTGAACAAGAGAAAACTGGAAGCAGCACCTACAAAGAAGAAACCCTAGGAGACCCTAGGATTGTTTTCCTCCCAGTTAACCTACCTGCAGTATAGGTATGGTATAACTCCAGGCTCCCAACTGGTATTCAGTGTATTACATTTTTGTTCTTTTAAATACACTTTAAAGTTGAAGCCCAGGCAGATAAAAAAAGGCACAAACAGCTCAGTATTCATTAAAATATCATTAAATATATATTTTTAAATGAAAGCATTGTAAGTACAGAAAAGTCTGGTAACAACATTTTAAAGTCTATCATATGCCGCGTACACACGAAGGGACTTTGTCCGTCGGACCTAGTCCAGCGGACTATCCGCCGGACTTTCCAGTCCGAACTTTTTCCAACCGAAAAATTGAGAACATGCTCTCAATCTTTTGCTGGCTGGAATTCGGCCAGCAAAAAAGTCCAATGGAGCATACACACGGTCACATTTCCCGACTAAAAGCTCTCATCAGTCTTTTGCTGGCAGAATTTCCGATCATGTGTACGCAGCATTTGGTTGTAAAGTTCACTAAAGCTTTTAGGTAGATATTAGAAATTGGCAAATACTTCATGTGTGGTATTTTGCATTGTATGTTGTCATACCTTGGTAAGAGGACAGGCACAGATCATATATCACTTGCAAAATAGTCCAGCCATTTAATCTTTTGTCTACAATATTTCCAATATCTCTTCAGGTAAACTAGAACAGTAATCACCTGTTTTTCTCCATACTACAGTCTCAGAAGCAATGTACTATGTCTGGTTTACTTCATCCCGTAAATTTTGCAGCTTGAAACAAAACCCAACTTTGGTAAAATTCATTTTTTTATGTTGAACTGGAAACCTAACATGGATTTTATTTTAACCTGTCAAGCACCAGAGCCATTTCCTATTTGGGCTATGGGCCTATTACTTTTGCAATAACTTTGTTATTCCTTACAATGCAGAAGTTTCTTTGAAACAATCATGCTTTTTTGCTGGTGTTCCCTTTCAAGAGATCTTTATTTATCTAAGACTTTTGAAGGCATAAAAACGTTTTAAAATAAATTGGAAAAAATGTGAACAATGGACACCAGGACAAATAGAGAGGGTGAATCACAGCTCTGGGGGCCTAGACAGCAATACAAACCTGACTGGAGTTTTAACCTTTCCTTGTGCTAAAAAAAAAAAAAAAATGAAAAATAAAAGTTTGGCTATAGAAATAACGAAACACAAACTTTGGAAAAACAAAAATCTACAGATTTGCAAGTGCAATATTTGCACATTTGAAATGTAAGCAACCCACACTGCCTTCACTGTATGCAGTGTACTGGAGTCTGGAGTGTAATTTTGAGAACCAGAATAAATGCTTACAGTGGTGTCAGAATAAATGAAAGTTGGAGACTTACCTAACACAGCAGCATTCACCAAATGGATATGCTTAAGAGGTGATTCATTTTTACATGGCATTTGCGCAAATATTGTTTTTTACCTGAAAGGGACAAGTTAAAAGCCCCCTTTGTGTTATGCAATCTAATACACGAACTGCGCCTTTAAAGTTATCCTTTTGCTGATCAAGTAAATATATATTGTTGTTCAAGAAGTGAATTTGTGTTGAAATCGAAACCAGACATAGGGAAATGCTCTGCAATTATATCTGTCTGGGTGACATAATATAAGGTGACATAATGAGGGTTATTTACGAAAGGCAAATCCACTTTGCACTACAAGTGCCCTGCAAGTGCACTTGGAAGTGCAGTCACTGTAGACCTGAGGGGAAGATCTGAAAAGAGGGGAAGCTCTGCTGATTTTATCATCCAATAATGTGCAAGCTAAAATGCTGTTTTTTATTTTCCTTGCATGTCCCCCTTAGATCTACAGCGACTGAACTTCCAAATAGACTTGTAGTGCAAAGTGGATTTGCCTTTCGTAAATAACCCCCAATTAGTTATAATGATAAAGAGTAAATGACTATGATTGCTTGAAAGTATGTTAAAAGGAAATGTGTCATTTGAATATGTACCCCTTATTGGTGGAAGTTGGTCGGTAACGCCTATCTTTCTTCCATACTTTACCCCTTGTCTGAGCCAGAATAAAGTGGAACAGTGTATGAAGCACCATGTTGTGTCAATTTTTAGTATACACTGTCCCCCTATGCATAGAGATATATTTGTGTGAAAGCAACAGAATTGGCCGATAAAGTAATTATAATTAGATAATAAGATAATAGTCAGGGCTAGTGATTAAAGGTGAAATCGCACCTTTCATTACCCAAAGTTCAGCTTTATAAATAAGTGGCTTTGGTGCTGGCCACAATGGCGACATATAATCCATTAAGGGCAGAAAACAAATGACCAAGAGTCCAATTTCTTTTAGGGCTCATTCACATCAGAACATGAAAAACCGTCATTCCATGCATGTTTCCTGCACTGCATTCAAAACGCACTAGGTGTGTGGGGGTCAATATATTCCTAACAACCCCGGAAAACATGGTACGGCAGTGCCATAGGAATTGGTGCAGTGTTTTTGAAAATTAGTGCATGCACTACTTTTTGTGTGATCCAGTGTAATTTTAGCTTATTCAAATGAATGGACTGAAAAATCAAACCACACTAAGTCGCAGGAATCGCACAGGAATATGGTCAAGTGTGAACTGGCCCTTGATGTTAAAGTCGATTTAGAGCAGACAAAAAAACAACAGACTCCCCCTTCATCAGGGCTTAGCAGTGGCATACTAAGTGGGTTCGCACCGGGTGCCACACACTGGGACGGTGTCAGGCCGGAGCCCGCCGCCCCCCCCTCCGCGATTGAAGCGGAGACATCGCGGATTTCCGATTTAAGTAGCGCAGCGGCGCGGTGACAGGCAGCGGCAATGGCAAGTGAGGGGAGGGGAGGGGGTGTTCGCGGCAACGATTTCCTTCTCTCAGTGGCTCTGATCTGTCTCAGCTGTCTCATACAGCCGAGCAGAGTGAAGCCGCCAGTGCCGCCTCCCCCTCCTCCTTGTAGTCTGTCTACACGTGTGCTGCTGTGCATTTTGCCCCTGATCATCTGAGCCGAGGTACATTATGGGTCTGAGGGGGGCTCTGCATTATAGTTGGGGGGGTCTGTATTGTAGGGTGGGGGTCTGCACTGTAGGGGGGTCTCCACTGTAGGGGGGCCTGCACTGTAGGGGGATCTGCACTGTAGGGGGGTCTCCACTGTAGGGGGGTCTGTACTGAAGGGGGGGTTCTTCATTGTAGGGGAGTCTGCACTGTAGGGGGTCGTGCAGGGGGGGTCTGTATTGCAGGGGGGTCTGTATTGTAGGGGAGTCTGCACTGTAGGGGGGTCTGTGTAACATGCAGGGGGTCCAGAGCTGTTAGGGGGGGGTTTCTGTGTAACATAAGATGTCCAGAGATGTGGGGGGGGGCGTGTAATGTAAAGGGGTCTAGAGGTGCAGGGTGCTGTGTAATGTAAAGGGGTGCAGGGTGCTGTGTAATGTAAAGGGGTCCAGAGGTGCAAGGGCTGTGTAATGTAAAGGGGTACGGAGGTGCAGGGGGGTCTGTGTAATGTAAAGGGGTCCAGAGGTGCAGGGTGCTGTGTAATGTAAAGGGGTCCAGAGGTGCAGGGTGCTGTGTAATGTAAAGGGGTCCAGAAGTGCAGGGTGCTGTGTAAAGTAAAGGGGTCCAGAGGTACAGGGTGCTGTGTATTGTAAAGGGGTGCAGGGTGCTGTGTAATGTAAAGGGGTCCAGAGGTGCATGGTGCTGTGTAATGTAAAGTGGTCCCAAAGTGCAGGGTGCTGTGTAATGTAAAGGGGTCCAGAGGTACAGGGTGCTGTGTATTGTAAATGGGTGCAGGGTGCTGTGTAATGAAAAGGGGTCCAAAGGTGCAGGGTGCTGTGTAATGTAAAGGGGTCCAGAAGTGTAGGGTGCTGTGTAATGTAAAGGGGTCCAGAGGTACAGGGTGCTGTGTATTGTAAAGGGGTGCAGGGTGCTGTGTAATGTAAATAGGTCCAGAGGTGATGTGTAATGTACACAGTAGTGACAAAGAGATATTTAAGGATGCAGAGGTATGCAGTGGGGTGTTTTTACGTTTTAAGGTGTGGGGGGTGCCAGATATAGGATCCGCCCCGGGTGCCAAATACACTAGGTACGCCCCTGGGGCTTAGTAGTTTTGACTGTGCTTAAATAGACTCAGCTAAGCAGATACCAAATATATGTGTACTGTGATTCACTGCTTAGAACAATTTCATAAAGGCAGGTACAGCCAGTGTCAATGAGTACAGCAAAGGCATTCAAATAATGGTCTGTCTTAATACAACATGTTAATCTATGACCTAAAAGCAGAACTCCAGAATAAGCAAATGTTGTCTAAATAAAAGAGACATGTGTCTTGGTGTGCTTTGCGTTTTTCTTCCAGATCTGTGCAGTAACCCCTTGTGAAATGTTACCTCTGTGCAGGAGCTTCCTGTAATAAAGACCACTGCTGCTCTTCCTCCTTGTGCAGGGTGACTGGTTTTGACTCCACCCCTCCTATATTTATTTGCAGTCAGTATGTAGTGGATGGACCTACTGGGTCCTTCCGACAGCTCTGTTCTCTGCACAGGCTATGATGGTGTCATTGCTACTGTAGTGCTACCCCCATAGGAGCCGCTGGTGAATGGGATCCCCCACCCTGCACAGCCAGGCACACTGTATCTTCCTCAGCACACAGAGTCAGGAAACAGTCCGAGCAGCTTTGTCATTGTATGTCATAAGGGCCACGTACCTGATGTGAGACCGAAGTAGTGGGGAGGCCTCCCTTGCACCTCGGGTCCTGGAGATGGATACAGAGACTTGGTGGGCACACCGAGTGGCAGGGGTGCCAAGGTTGCAGAGCACCGTGCAAGCCTTAGTCCGGGATCCGAGCCAAAATCAAGTCCAGTTGGGCAACAAAGCATAAAAGGGTTAATCAGAAGAAGAATGGTCGAGATCCAAGCCACAAAAGGGGCAAAGAAGTAGAATGGTTAAAGTACAAATCCAAGGTCAAAGGCAAGCAGCAATCAAGAGTAGTCAAACAGGTTCAGACAGATCACACACTAGCACAGGAACAAGGGGGGACTGAAGATAATCCAGCAATTTTGCAGTGTCTGGGCTGGGCTTATATAGGGAAGTTTGAGGTCACTTCCTGTGCACCTCTTGGGCATTTTCCGGCCTTTTTCCATCAGGTTGATGTCACTTTCTGTGCGCCTCCTAGGTATTTTTCTGCCTTTTTCCATCATGTTGAGGTCACTTCCTGTGCGCGTCCTGGACATTTTCCTACCCTTTTCCATCAAGTCTTCTACGCAGGTGCAGGTTGGCACCCTGAGGCGTCTTTGGTGCATGCTCAGTTGGCACGGATTTCCTCTTGCGGCAATGTGCCATTGGTGCATGCGTAGTAATCCATGGACTCTTACATGTATTTTATTAGGGGATTAAACTTGGATGGGGATAGGGAATATGATCTACTTGATACTTGATATCGGTGTAGTAAAGTCTTCAGGGACAACTATATACACACAGTATATACACTCCTCTGCCTTCTGCATAAACTTGCTTGCAGATCTACTTCCTCCAGCACAACACTTGCTCATGGAACTACAATAACCAAGACCAGCTGGCCCTTTACAGGCAAGGACCACAGATCCCTTTCTTTTAGAAAAGTTCTAGCGCTCAGCTGTCCTATCTGTGGCTACTGCTCCCAGTACCACCTCTTCAGGCACTGCCTGCCCACCTGGCTGCAGCTGCCCCCTTCTCCTGCCCATTCCACCTGTCGTGCATTTGAGAATAATTTCCTGAAAACGATAATTATGAGTTGTTTTTATAAATCAAATTTCTTTTTAAAAGCACACATCAAACGATATGAATACAGACTAAATACGGAATATTTATTCACTAGACATGTATTCACAATAAATAGTTAAATTATGGATGACACAATAAAATCTTACATAAAATACCAAATTATTTGCAATACTCACTAATGGGATTTGATACAATGCGAATGAAACAAAAGGATTGATTTCTTCCCGTAGACACAGTAACCATAGGTTTCTCTATAATTAACTATCAGGCAAAAACATCTGCGTTTTATGCAGCCAACAGTTACTCCTCTGCAGCAGAGTAAGAGTGAGATAATGTAAAAAAAAATAATGGTAAGCTAATATAGTGCCAAACAAGAAATACATTTTTTTAGAAAAACAAAAATAATGTTAAAGAAAAATCTACAATAGTTGTTGCATCGGAGAATAATAATCTAAATGTCATGAAATATCATAAATAATAAGTATATGCAAAAAATCAATGAATCAGGAAAGATCAAAGTAACATAATTACACTTCCAAAATGGCTGATGGCTCACAATGGTCGTTACCGGGGTCCCCTAAGATGGCTGCCTTTCCCATGGCAGCTTGTTAAGGAGGAGCTGCGTCTTGCGTCCTTAAAGTATCAGAGTATGAGGCGTGATGACGGGGGTATGAAGTATGTATGAAGTTTGATGGATGAAGTGTGGGTGTGTGCCCAAGTGAAATGTGTAGTGTGAATTGTTTGTCCTAATGGCTTCCTCTCCTGGTCCTATATACCATTCTGGACAATAAGTTCATAGAAATTACAATAAGCCTAGCCCAGAAGGTGGAACTTCTTATCATTGGTTGATGTAGATAAAAATAAACTTCCTTGCTTGATCAGGCATTGCCTCTTTTAACCACCAAGTGTCATTCTGAGAAATTACACATCTAGGTAGAAGAAGAAAACTATATGGATATATATATATATATATTTTTTTTTTTTTTTCATACACTTACAGACATATGGTATGGATATGGTACGATTCTCAGTAGAATATTGTCCTAAATGCATAAACAAAAATTCCATCTTTCCCTTTTGGCTTATTATGGACCATGGAGGTTGTACATCAATATTTATGTCACTATTTCCAGATATTTAAAAATAATGTCTGAGCTGTATAAAAATTGTTACAAGACAGTTCTTTCTATGAGGTTTTTCTCTATGTTTATCTTTCTCAGAGTTGAGACAATTGCTTGGTCGTATCCATTCTGTCAATAGGCCTACCTGGATATACATAGGGCCTTGGGAAGTCAGTTGATGTGTACTGTTTTTAGGGTTTTATCACTGGTGCAAGGGTCCTCGAATAAATTCTGTTTAGAAACCATAGAATATATTTATCCTTGGCTTTTTTTAGTTTTGCAAACCGCTTGTTTAAAAAACTTCAACAGGGTGATAAGAAACACAAGATGTTTAACCTCTGTTTTGAGGATTATTTTTAAATCTCCATATGAAATTTATGAAAATGTATGTATTTTTTTTTTCATTCATAGTTCTGACACACTCCAGTCTTCCTGACTGACTTTGCATCCATCCCAGACAGCTCTCACCCAGTCCTCTCAGGCTGCCCAACTGTGCTTCACTCACCAGCCCACCTGGCTGTCTTCCTCCCTGTCTGGCCATGTCCTCTGCTGTCCTTCTTGCTCCTGTGCCTCCTGGTCAGGATCCCCCTGTGTGTTTTGAAGAGGGGTCCCTTCCGACCCTGAGCTTAGGCCTGAGTTCACCCCTCCCCAGACTAGGGGGTTACTATCAAAGGCCTCCGACAGCTAACACCCCATCTCCAGCTTACACTCAAACTCCACACTGCCCCAGCTGGACTGACTTTGAGGGGCCCCAGTATTTGAGGGGGCCTGCCCCCTGTCAACCCATCTGTTGGTGATTGGTCAGGGCCCAAGTAGCTCCACCTTACTTTTCCTCCCATTATTTTAAAAGTTTCCAGTAAGTTCTAGAAGTAAGGGGGGGTCTCAGTGATGCTGCCTGTGAATCATCCAGCCCTCCCTGGATCTCTGCTCAACCCAGGAAAAAACTATGGAAAATGTGTGATAGGACCTTGTTGTCGGACATTCCGACCGTGTGTAGGCTCCATCACATTTTCCATAGGAATTTCCGTCACACAAAATTTGAGATCTGGTTCTCAAATTTTCCGACAACAAAATCCGTTCGTGTGTACAGGGCATAACAACAAAATTCTATACACTAGCACACTTAAGCTACTGTAGAGTGTGCTACTTTTTTAAGCTGATATCTGGGTTTGCAAAATGCATTTGGTGCACAAAAAAGTGGATTTACTGTATATCCTTTGTGGCTATTGAGAAATATATTTGCATAAAAGTGTTCCCACCTGGAGTTCAGCTTCACAGCACTGTAATAGTCTAGAGATATGCGAATAAGCCCTTTATGTATTTTAAATCAGTATAAACCCGGCGTTCACTGGGACTGTAATCTTTCTTTAACTGTATCTGCTATGCCTCTTGTGTGACAAATCCTTTTGCACACGGCACATCTCCTGAGGACTGTAATTAAATAATTACCTTCACCTAGACTGATTGATTGATTATACATACATGTTCCTTAATGTATGAAGCAATTTAACACTGAATGAATTTGATTTGCATTGAGCCCTGTTTATTAAATGGAGAAGAAAAACAAACTAAAGAGAATTCCAGAACAAAACTGAAACAATTTAAAGGCAAACTCCACTATTTATCTATTTTGTCTAATCCCCTTTCGACATTTTTCTATGCGATTTTTATGTGCGTCATAAGCCATGCTGATTTCACTGCATTAGAGATGTTCCAATTTGCAAGCCAATTCAATAAACTAATGCAAGGAGCCGCATGCAACAAAGGGCAGTGTCAGTGTCGAAGAATTCAGGTCTTCCAACTAGTGAAGGTAAGCCTGAAGGAGGTAATCTGATAAAAAAGATTAAAAGTTAGGTGTCTTATGATTGGAAGCTGTGGAAGGTGAGAAAAGGCCACACCATTTCCCAAGCACAGGTAGAGTGAGATCGTTGCATTTAAAGAGGTTGTAACCTATGCATTAAGGTGAAAAACCACCTGTCAGTGACCGGCTCCCAGCCCCCCGCCCCCCCCGTTTTACTTACCTGAACCTTCAGTCTCTCTGCTAGGGGGTTCTCCGCTGTTGATTGGATAGATTCATAGCAGCGCAGCCATTGGCTTCCGCTGCTGTCAATCAAATCCAATGACGCGGCCGCTGGGCAATGTGGTGGAGAGCACTGGCTGCTGAGGGACTTAGGAATAAGGTAACTATATCACATAATTCATTAGCCCATAGCAAAACAAGCAGCTAGCTCTTGCAGTGGGTTGAGTGGCCCACTGTAAAGCTAAATCTCTTTTTCCCAGTTTTCAACTTAAAGCTTATATATATATATATATATATATATATATACATACATTTACAGCATAGACAGAGTACGCTGCTATAAAATTCTTAATATTTCTTACATTGGGCCAAATATTCCCATTGAGATGAGGATTAAACATCGTATATGCTCTAACATTCAACCTAGCACTGCACTGTTTACCTACGATAGGGATTTCACATTAAGTACTTAATTCCAAAAGATTTTTTTATAGTCAGAAAACCACATTGAGATTCATCTCAGCCGCCCTTCAAGAAAATAAAACTATCTATTGTTTTAAGAGCATCTGCCAACCTAAAATGTTGCTGAGATATTAGTATTCTTTGGATGCTCTGACCCTTTGTTGGCTAATTTGCATTGTAAACCTATTTATCTGTAACTGCCTGGTGAAAATAGATTCCACCGTGAACTTTTTAGCTAACACAATTACCAGACAATAGCAAATGGATTCACTTGTTGTGGGATGTGAGATGTTTGTCACATTTACTAAAGGTATTGCTTTGTTTATGCATCCATAGAACTCTCTGTACAGTACATGAAATCGTTTGTGTGAAAAAGAAAGTTAGGATTTTAATAAACATTTAGAGTTGTAAGTGAGATGAAAACAATGGCAATTTAAAAATGAACAATGATTATATCCTGGCTTATTAAAAATGGTGGAAAACACATTGGCCCCTTTCACACGGACGGTCCGTTCAGGTCCGCCTGTCAGTTTTTTAGGCCGACCTGAACGGACGCTCCATAGACCTCTATGGAGAGTCGGATGTCAGCGGTGACATGTTCGCTGACATCCGACCCGCTCCGATCTGAAAAAGTGTGATGGAGGAAAACCCTATTTTTCCATCCGTCTGCAGATCGGATCGGGTGACAACGGACTATACGGTCCGTCATCATCCGATCCCCCATAGGGGAGAGCGGCGCTCTGACAGGTCCATCCCTGCACAGTGTGCAGAGACAGACCTGTCATCTTCCTGCTCAGCGAGGATCGACGGAGCGATCCCCCGCTGAGCAGAGCGGGCTCCGTACATGGACACGTCCATGTGAAAGAGCCCTAAGAAAGGGCAAACTATTTTAAACTGACACTGTCGCCCAAAACAAAAAAATCATTGCAAAGAACATATTAATTACCTACCTCTCCTGCTGCCTGTACTGACAATCTCCACTGTATAGGAGCAGCTTAGAGGCTAAGTGGTTAGCACCTCTGCCTTGCTGCACTAGGGTCCTTGGGTTAAAGAGGAAGTAAACCCTCTTAAAAAAAACGGAAAAAAAAAAAACCTGCAAGACAAAGGCATAATTAGCTAGTATGCATAGCATACTAGCTAATTATATATCACTTACCTGAGATCGAAGCCCCGGCATCGGTCCTCTTCTCCCCCTCCGACCGCCGACATGTTCTCCCGGAGTGACTTCCGGGTATCGCGGCTCCGGCGCTGTGATTTGCCAGAGCCGCGATGCCGTCACGCGCATGCGCACGAGAGCGGCTTATAACAACTGAAGCATCGGCATATAGCGCCGTTGCTTCAGTTGTCGCAAGTGCGCATGTGCCGCATGACGTCGGCACATGCAAATACAGGTATATCTCCTAAATCGTGCAGGTTTAGGAGATATGCTTGTTAGCTACAGGTAAGCCTTAATATAGGATTACCTGTAAGCTAAAGTTGTAAACGAGGGTTTACTTCCTCTTTAAATCCTAGTGCTGCAAGCGTGAGCAGGGAAACAATCTGAATAGATATTGCATGTTCTCCCTTGGCTTGCCTGGGCTGCGCCAGGAACCCCCACACTCCAAGTGCTAAGTTAATTGGCCCCAGTTCAAATTGTTCCCAGTATGTGTATGTATGCATGCGAGATAGGGTTTAGATTGTGAGCTTCTTGATGGGCAGGGACTAATGTTAATATAAATATCTGTAATAAATAAATAAGTATTAAAGAGAAAATGTTGCCTGAAGAAACTTTGAATTCAACACAGGAAGTTTCAGATACCTCCATGGGCGTCCACAGAACTTTTTTCAGGGGAGGCATAGGTCACCCATGCTCCGCCCCTTTTCGACTGTCATTATCACGGTCAGAAACTGCAGACACTGTACAGATGCACCCAGATACATTACACCCCTATACAACAGATTACACCCAGATACATTACACCCCCATACACACAGATACATTACACCCCCATACACACAGATACATTACACCCCCATACATTACACACACAATCATTAGTATGGATAACTCCCCTCCAATCAATTTCCATATTGCAAGCTTCAGATGACAGAGAGAATTAAATGGATTACTAACCCCAGAAAAGGCAGATGGAAGGCTCCAACAACAGCTGCACATGCCAAACAGCTCATATGAGGCTGGGGCCCCATGCGATGGGTGTTCTTGGGGCCCCTATCTAGATGGGAGCGCTGGGCCTCTCACACATGTCCAAGCAGAGCACACACAGCTGGCAGTCCGAGCCGAGGAGGAGGAGAGGAGGGAAGATAAATCATCAGTGATCTGGTCGGGCTCAGCATTAGCAGACGCTGTCCACGCAGCATGTGAAAGGTAACAGGCAAGCTGTGAGAGAGCTTTGTATTCCCTGCCTCTGGCCGCGCTGCCTCCCCTCAGCTCAGTGGCTGCAAACACCATCACTCCCTGACACTCCATGTTGTGTATGTGACTCCCAGCCCTGGGACAAGCAGTGCGGTGCCCCAGACTGATTGTGCACACTTGCCTGTAGGTAGCACCAGCCCTGCCAGGGGGGGGGGGGCACTTGACCCCCCTTGCCCCTACCTGCGGACGCTCATGGATACCTTGTCCCTAACTGTGCTTAGTGGTTCAATACATCTGCTGATACATCTGTACAGGACACAGTAGTGACTTGGAGCCTGCAGAAGTTGGGCTGGCCATAGATGGTTCAAATTTTGGCCAATTCCTGCTGAATTGGCAAACATTTTAGATGTGGGTGGCCCTGCAAAAACCACCTGGCTGTTATTATTGATTTAAAAAAACAAATAAGCTTGGTGGAATATTATAGACCAAAAAGTTACTGCATCCTATCAGATGCAGTCATTGTTCGGCAGCTCCACAATACTCATTCAGCTGTGGGTGCCATGGCTGCCTGAATACAAAAGCCTGAGATAGAGGATTTGCTGGCACTGTAACCTTAAGTTGATAATGCTACAATTGGTTTATTCAAAACTATACTGATGTTATCCCAATGGGGCATCTAGGTGATATGTGGGCTGCTTCTGTACACCAAGGAACTCCCAAGAAAACCTTGGAATGTAAACGCAAAAGCTGGATCAGAAAATTTGAACGCCATACCAAAATCAAATCTCTTCTTTTGGATTTTAGATTTCCGGAGTGGCACTCCAATCTTCTCATTCAACTTTTGTGAATACAATAGCCTGAATGGACGATTCCTCCATCTACACTGTTTACCTAGAATAAGGAAATCAATCTCTCATTCTGTCATTCAGCCCTCAGTCTGAAGGAGAGAAAATCGAGCTGTGTATGTAAGCTTTACTACAGTACACAGTATACGGTGGGGGACCAGGAATAGTCAGGTTCTAAGGGTTTTTTGGGCAGTGGTTCAGTACCATTTAGTACAATGGAGATTTGCGGCACCAGCAGAGGTAGAGGTGAACAATAAAAGTCTTTATAGGTTGGCTAGGGGGGTTAGAAAAGGGGGCTGTGCTTTTTTTTTTAATTTTAGAGAAAGGATTGATCTCTGTGAGTTCCCCATACATGATAATCTTCAATTGTGGGAATTCCCATTGCATGTTAGAAATGTTCTGTTTCTATTGAACTGGCCGATGCCTCCCGACATTCAGCCCATTAGGGTACAATGTAGACATGTGCATTCGTTATCTTTCGAATGCATTTTCGCTCAAATTTCTGGGATTTTCATGTGCTTTTTTTAACAAAACGCTAATGAACCGGAACGACGTTGTACAGTTTAGCTGCTTTGTCGAATCTTCTTAGAACATCCGACAGACACCATAAACCTTCAATTGACAGATTTGACCTTAATTCATTCATATTTTCGTACAAATGCATTTTTAAATGAAACTAAATAAATAAAAGCAAATTTCCGGAGTAACTACAGTAAATACCATTTATTTTTCGAACAAAACCGAAATTCCGAAACAAAATATTTCAGTGTGCACATGTCTAGTATAATGAGTAACTTCTATGAATGCACAGAGGGGGGTCCCTTTTCTAGCAGATAACAGTCAACATAATGCAGAAAACAATAAAGGAATAAGATGGAGAACGTTTATTTCTAAAGATATATGGTATGTACCAGCAAAGCTGTATTTAGCCTGTGCAGACTGCGGCTATTGCAAATCTTTTAAAGATAAGCAGAAAGAAAACGAGGAAGAGTATCCCTTAATTGTGTGTTTCGTTTTTCACAGAACATTTCATGAGCGTGAACTAAGGATACAGATCAACTAAAACTGGATTTTTTTGTTTCCTTTGAAGAGAGATAATGGTCTAGGTGCTCAGCACTTTTGTCTGTGAACCTGTGTGCACACTGTAAAATAATTTTCATCAAAGAGCATATACTATGTTGACCTATGAAGCTTCCTTTGAATAATGAATTAACACATATGTCTGCTGAACCACTAGAAAGTACATTAATATCTAGAATATTGAAAAATTCACCATATAATTAAAGTTTAAATCTAATGAATTAAAAAAAAAAAAAAACAGCACCAGTGACAGTGTTCACAATAAATGTTCTGAAGGCTGCTCTGTTACTAGAGATCTGCAGTCCTCTGTCCCCTGGATACCCCCACATCTGTGATCTTCCAGTGCTGCCAGGGTCAATAGAGGTGTCTGCACTTGTCACAGGGGAGGTGCAGGGGGATGTGGTGGCAGTAAATACTTAGAGCCTGGTTGCAGAGAACAGAACTTGTATTAATGTCAAAGTTCAATAATTTACCACAAGCCCAGTGGGAAGGCGCTTGACTGGAAACACTCACAGAATGTTACAGCGGTGTGTAGCAGAGCAGGTCTCCGACAGCATCTGTCTTGAGGGAGCAAAATGTAGCCTGGCCAGTCCATAACGAAATGGGGAAGTCTCCAGGATGGATAGCATGTTCCAATCCTTTCCCTACTCATCTGGACCTCACCCTGCCACTAATCACTGTCCTTGTCAGACAGGTGACCTGTCCCTACACTACCCACATGCAAAAGGTGCACCAACCCTGGGAGCCAGGGCCTTCAATAGTCTCTGCCTGACCCAAGAAGGCTGCCAGAGTCACATGGGGTGGCAGCATCTAATCAGATAGCTTCCCCAGTGACCCAGGAAACCATAGAGGATCCAAGTTCCTCTTGACTTCCCTTCCAACTGCAATGTCGCTGCGGTCAAGTGCCACATACAGTGGAGAAAATAGACTGCAATTGCCTACATGTCCACCCTTTTCATGTCCCTGCTCAATTCAGACCATTCATTCATCAGCTCTTCCTTTATTCATAGAGTGCTTTTACAGCAACTGATAGTTCAGCTTCTATGAATGAAGGAAGGCATAGTCAGCACCTTTGACGAATGCCTGTGATGGGTGCAGCTGGTCATTAACTCCCACAGCAGTGGAAGAGCACAGCTGTGGGAGGTATTCAGGGGGCAGAAAACTGAAGATTTTAAGCAATACAGCAGCCACCAGCACACAAAACACCAGTTTTTTGAGGGCTTCAGACATATAGTCACAGGCCACTCTATCAAACGCCTTCTCCGCATCTAGGGATAGAAATAAAACACGGTGTTGTGTAGAAGTTAACTATCTGTGTATAATAATTGCTTTTATAGTTTTGTCTCTTGCTTCTCTGGTCTAGTCTAACAAAATGAGTTTGTGTAGTAAGGGCAAAAGACGATTGGCTAGGATTCTGGCATAGAGTTTGAGGTCCACGTTTATTAAAGAAATTGGTCGATAATTGGTGACTAGTGAAGGGACCTTATTAGGTTTTGGAATTACTGTTATGTGTGCTGTAAGGAGGTCACGGGGCAGTGAGTTATCAGACATAATGGAATTGAATGCTTTTAGAAAATGTGGTCGGAGTGTATCGCTAAAGGTCTTATAGTAGCCCATCGTTAAGCCATCTAGAACAGGACTCTTTTCCATTTTCAACAGTTTAAGAGCTGTGTCAAATAGGGTGCTCTAGGTCACCTGCTTCCTGTTCAGACAGTCATTTGGGGCTATGTTTCACAAATTAATTTGCTATCTCGTCATTGGTTACTATTTTATGTCCTGTTGAATTGTTTAGAGAGTGAATTGTTGTGGATGCTTTCTTGCCTCGAAGGGCTTTAGCTAGGAGCTTTATGGATTATAACTATATTATTCATTATAAATTATTAACAAAGTGGTACTACGTCCCAATAAAATTGCATAAAATCAATCCTGATCAATCATCTCTCTGTTGGAGGGACTGTGGGGAGGTGGGTACCCATGCACATATATGGTGGCAGTGTCCTCTAATTCAATCGTATTGGAGGGAAGTAGTGGATTGGATAAAGAAGATTAGTGGGTCTGTAACGGAACTTGATCCCTGGCAATGCTTCATGTAACAGGGATACCAAGGAAGAAATATAGAAAAGCTATTACACCATTCTTGCTGAACGCAGCAAAGAAATGAATTCCAAAACACTGGAAGTCAAAAAATATTCAGACAATAAAAGATTGGTTCAGGGAGATAGATAAAATTAATATATGGAAGAAGTAATACACTTGCAAAATAACTCTGATATATATTTTTTTTTCTTCTTTCTCCCAGTAGGGGAAGTTACTATATCACATACACAAGGTGAAAGACACACTACATTGGTTTTCACAAACCCAATAGGGGATTAAGGGAATTACGATGGGGAATAAATTGGGGGGAGTTGGGGGTTAATTCGTTAATTAAAAAATATATATAATTTTATTAAAATAAAGTGAGAAGGGGCAATGAATTATATTAGGTAGAGGGGGGAGACTGTGGACTACTCTTGACTTTTTTGAAAAGTATATTGGGACTGATTCATGTGTTTTGTTTATTGTGGTCTTTTTTGTGTTTTTTTTTATTGTATTTGTTATATATGTATGTATAAGTATTGTATAAGGATGTTTATAAATAAGAATTTGTAATAATGTGGAATGTTTTTTTTGTATATGTGAAATATTTCTTAATAAATATAATTGAATAGAAGCATAATTTGAGTTTAAGACTTATACCCATCACAAAGAACAGCTAATTAACATACTGTAGTAACATTTAAACAAGTTAACCAGGAGAAAGATAATGTATTAAACATGACCAGAGTTAAATAAGTGAGCAAATCAATTGTCCTTTGGAGCGGTTAAATAAAATGTCAACCTATTGCCTAAAGATGGGTTTATAGAGTAATCTGTATGAGGGTAACTCCCGGGTACCCTTTTCTGGGCCTGAAAGTATTGAATTGTGGTAATAGGGGATGAGGTGATTCCTGACCATCATGTGTGAGTCTTATATGTCGCTTGGTTTTGTCTGCGTTAAAATCTATGTGTAACTCCATCTATGCTGCTTATGGAGTGTCTGTCTGCCAAGTATTCCTTCTGGGGAATTTGCTGAGTGGAGACAAAGAGGTGATGTTACCCATTTGTCTAAGGCAATGATAGGGGAGGGTGCACATTGTATTTCCCATGTAAGTTCCTGGCCCAAGTGTCTAGATTTTCAATCCAATATGAGTTCATGTTGTGCTTAATGATGTTATAACCAGGATTTGTGTGGTAGTTGGTCTAAAAAGTTTTACTGGATAGAGACTCATGTAAGCCCCCCGCAGTGTTTGTTTGCTCCAGATAGTGGCTAAGGGTCCCTATACGGTCTATACTTGACTTTGGGCTGGAATATGTAACTCAGATTGTTCACTAGCCTAGGGTTCTGGTAGTCTATCCCTATCTGAAAGTATATTGGTAAAGGAGGGTATGCCTGTGCTAATGAGACAGCAATTCCTAGACAAAGGGCATCTAAGGATATACCTGCTAGGTGATGGTCAATACAAAGTCTATGTAATTGCAGGAATTATATTTCTTGACTCAGCTCAGAGGATGGCCCGCGGTGGCAGCTGCCCCACTGGGGTATGGTATCTGGTGAGATACTCATGGTTTTAGATAATGTGCAATGTCTCATAGGGATGGATTGAGAAATGTGGCTCTGAAAAATTTGGCCTGAGTGTATGCTATGTCTCAACCGAAGTGGTTAGGGTGCCACATGCTAGCTTTGAGCATCAAATGAACGTCTCTTGTGACAGTAGCATTTCCGATTAAGGAGTCAAGCTCCCACAGATCATCATTTGAGCCCAGCCCACCCAGGTGGGGTGTTTGATATTATAAAAAACCAAAATGTGGCGCTGTGATAGTAAAACTTAGTGAAAAAGTCTATAAGTGAAAGGCAATGATCAAAAAATAATGATAACAGTCCATCAATCAACAGACATAAATGGTGCTGTGGGAAGAAAAAATCTTCTATCAAAACAATGGTGCATAAATCTCTCTTGAGGTGAAAAGTGGTGCATAAATCCCGCTTAAGGTGAATATAATCTGCTTACCAGATAGAAGCAGAAAGAAGGCGATATTAATCACGTGATGCCATAAGGAAGGTGGGTGGAAGCCTGATGAACATAAAGGTAAGATCGAATCCAATAATTCTTGATGGAATGTTGGTGACCAAGTTCACTCAGCCAAATCTGGTGTAGGCTGCAGATCTTGCAATGAATCGCTTATAACAATTGATGTCAAATTGCATGCATCTACATTTTGAAACAAACGTAACCCTGCTCTTCTTCAATGATCAGATTTGTCCTGACACTGCCCAACCGCACAAATCCCACGAGGGATTTTCAGAACACCAAGCACTACTAGGATTTGACAGGTGGAGGAAAAACAGCAGTACACTGATCTTCCAAGTAAATGGCTGTGCGGGTGGGCAGTGTCAGGACAAATCTGATCATTGGAGAAGAGCAGGGTTACGTTTGTTTCAAAATGTAGATGCATGCAATTTGACATCAATTGGTATAAGCGATTCATTGCAAGATCTGCAGCCTACACCAGATTTGGCTGAGTGAACTTGGTCACCAACATTCCATCAAGAATTATTGGATTCGATCTTACCTTTATGTTCATCAGGCTTCCACCCACCTTCCTTATGGCATCACGTGATTAATATCGCCTTCTTTCTGCTTCTATCTGGTAAGCAGATTATATTCACTTTAAGCGGGATTTATGCACCACTTTTCACCTCAAGAGGGATTTATGCACCATTGTTTTGATAGAAGATTTTTTCTTCCCACAGCACCATTTATGTCTGTTGATTGATGGACTGTTATCATTATTTTTTGATCATTGCCTTTCGCTTATAGACTTTTTCACTAAGTTTTACTATCACAGCGCCACATTTTGATTTTTTATATTATTTTTGTTTGCTGATCAACAAACTGTGTTGGCCGCTTGTTTTCACTCTTGTTTTATAATTAGCGCAGTTATTGTCCACCCTGGTTTTTACTTTTTATGTTTGATATTATAACCAGTACATTACTCAATAGCATATACAAAAGAGGAAAGAAAGAGTGTTAGTGAAATCACATTAAAATAAGAGAAAAAGAGGAGAAAAAAGGAGGTGGGGTAGAACCAAGAGGCGTACGCCATCGGACAGAGATCTTGTCCTGTGTGAGGAAGGCTTCCAGATCACCTAAGTGGCAATATATATAACCGGGAGGATTGTATCTGTGAGGTAGGGCAGATAGTTTGGCTAGTAGTCTGGGCCAGACAGTGAAAGGCAAGTACAGCTTCAGCAGCAAGTGTGATCAGGAGAAGTTAATTCCGGTTAGGGGGACAGTTCCTTACGGAAGGGCTAACAGCAGGGGATGTTACAAATCCATGCAGGGGCCATGTTTCATGCGATTTGGAGATAGTGAGTCCGGGTAGGCAAGCAGAGTGGAGGCAAGGGTATCAAGGGTGTAACGGGTATACTGTATAAAAAAAAAAAAAAAGAAAAAGGGAAAACAGGTTTAACAAAATGAAAGGAACTTATCTGAATCATGTGGTCATCACTGTGTTTGGTTAACCATCACGCCAAGCTCTGCTTGTTTGAGGTGCTTTCATGGGGCTCGCTCCCTGAAATGTGTCTGGAGTGGGTTGGTGAGAATGTGCTTCTGAAGGCAATTGTCATCTCCGGTAGTGGGTTCCCGGGTCTCCATGTGTTCACCTCTGGGTTGTGCGGGTCTTGCAGCCGGAGGGCAAAATTCTGCGTACCATTCAGGTACTGCTGTCAGCGGAATGTCCAGTATTTCACAAAAGTGGCAAAGGTCTTCTGCCCCCCCCCCCCCCGAAGAGAGCAGTACACTCCTACGACTTTGCTGAGAGGCAGAAGGGGAATTTCCACCTGAAGGGAATCCCCTTTGTGCAGAGAACATCCAGTATGGGCCGGAGTTCTCTGCGTCGCTGGAGTGTGATGTTGGAGAGATCCTGGAACAAGCGCAGCTCTGTGCCATTATGTGATAGCTGGGTCTTGTTCCACACTTTTCTCAGGATTTCTTCTTTGAGTTGATAGTCGATTAGATGGCGGATTACATCCCTGGGTGGGTCAGATTCCCTGCCTCGTGGTCGCAGGGCGCGGTGAATTCTTTCTTTACCTACTGGGGATGTAGGGGTTCTTTCCAAGAGGTTGTTGAAGAGGCCTACTACTGTTGCTTGTAGTTGGTCCATGTTAACTGTTTCTGGGAAGCCTCTCAGTCTTAGATTGTGGCACCTGCCACAGTTGTCAAGGTCTTCCATGTGTCTGTTAAGATCACGGAGTTGCAGGGAGTGTGTGTCAATGGCTTGTTTGGCCCTGCACATCGCATTGGACTGTGATTCCATCACTTTCTCTACCTCCTAGATCCATCCCGCAATTGACTGTATGTCAATGCGGAGGTCTGCGATTGCCACCGTCAGGGTCTCCTTAATGTCCGCCGCAACTGAGTGGAGGTCATTTAGGCTGGGTGCAGTGTCAGGAGGGTTTCCCTGTTATTGAGAGCTGAGCGCGCATGGGATATTCCCGCTGGTGCCTGGCTCGTAGGTGGATGACTGCTTTGTGAGGGTTCCATATTGCCCGCCTGTGTCCGGAACATTTCGGGGATGGCCTGGGACATTCCGCTGCTTAAATCGTGGGGAGAACGTGACCGTGAGGCGGGTGAGCTGCGAGAGGATGTCCCCATGGTTTTTCGGGTGGGTGTCCATGCGTATTACCTCCGTGGGAGTCAGTATATCGCCTCTGTCAGTGGGAGCTCTTGAGTTAAGTGGCCATCTTCCTCCGAGGTCAAGCCACGCCTCCAATATAAACTTTTTTTGAGGGGAAATTAATAATATTGGGTTGCTGCAGCTGTATATAAGCCAATGAATATTATAAAGGTAAACTAAATTATTACACATGCAATTTATGTGATGCTACCATATGGTATAGTTGACGATATCCCTAAGAATCGTAATGTTCTGTAAAACCAATTTTTTTTTCATGAATTAGTACTATTCTCTTGCTTATTAGCCCAGAAAATGGCAATTGCCGATTCGGCTCCCATTGTCTTCAATAGGGTCTGCATTTGGCATCCAGACTTTGATCAAATTTGAAAACTTACCCAAATGCATTTAGCTCATCACTACTCATAACTTCCAGTGGAAAGAAGACAATTTGTTCCCTGCTGCACTGATATACAAGCAGTGTTATCAGTCCTGCTAAGTTATTCTCTGTAGACCAGTGGTTATCAACACTGTTCTCAGGGCCCACTAATAGGCCAGGTTTTATGTATTACCTTGGGGAGATGCAGACTAGAATACTGCAACCACTGAGCAGAAAATGATATCACCTGTGATGTATTTCAGTTATCTTGCAAACCTGGCCTGTTAGTGGACCCTGAGGACAGGGTTGATGACTACTGCTGTAGACTAAGGGAACATACTCATGTTATGGAGGTTATGCAATCCAAATGAAGACTGAGCAAGCAAGTGTGATGAAACTGTTCTCCATGGATACAGTACAGTTAGTGAGCATTGTCACCAAAAGAAAGGAAGTATTAAACCGACAGACTCACAATGTGAAAAGAAAGATAAAAAAACTTGACAAAGAAAACAAATGCAGTTACCACATTTAAGGAGCGGTAAGCTGAATTTAATTGCATTTTTGTTCTGTCATTTATATATACTTTTTTCCATTTACTGTCTAAAAATAGATTTATTCTTCATTAATTTAAATAGGAAATGTATCTCAGTATCCCCAATGTATATCATTTTTAAAAGCATGCTATAAAAATATCAACAAAAAATTGACAAAGGAAAAAATATACAGAGAAAGCCAAATTGTATTTTTTCGTTAGCTGATTTAACGCTAACTTGGCACAAACAACATCCCTTCAGTCTAAGTTAACTACTTTGTTCCATGATTAATAAACCCCAGCATGTAATATCAGGTATAACAGCTGAGGCTTCATCATAAGGGCACCACCAGGGGTACAATTTATTGGAACCAGCATACTAGATTCTATATACAGAGCCACACAGAGTGAGAAAGGGAACAATTGAGGTAATGAACACATTTACTACCGTTACTGAGGTTCTAATCCTTTATACCTTACATGGCTTATTCTGTAATTTTCATCTTTTATCTAAATTGAGTGCAGCCCAATATATTGTTTTACAAAAAAGTATTGATCGCATTGAGTATTTCCTATAAAAGGCACACACAGCTGTACCAAAGTTGTTTGCTGCTACCGACAGCGCACAATCTGGGAAGCTTGTACAAAAAAAAATTAAAGCCCTTATCATTAATTATAACACCTCCTGTGAAACATAAGTGCTGAATAATTATAGATGTGTGGTTCAAGAAAGTATAATTTATCTTAGAAATTCTCTGTAAATTCAGCCTTTGATTGTCAACCTACAAAAGACCATAGAACCAACCTACTCCATTCATTGTGTCTTACCTAAACTAAATTACCTCCTTACATATCTATGTTTTTATTTATTTTGTTCCTGGTAATATTATGTAGTTTTAGTTGTTTTTGGTTTTAATTTGAGTAGGGAAGGAATAGAACCCCTTTAAGCTTTTTTTTAATTACTGTCTGTTTTCCTGCTATCTCTTTGTCCTGATGACCATTATCAATGAGGCAGGATGGGGAAATCTAAAATGTGATAGCTGTCCCCAGGACAGGAGGTGAGTGAAATCTTGCAATGGGGGCATCTATTCCAGAGGCAGCTGCTGAAGAGAAGAGCTTCCCTCGCTTTGTAGAAAAATCTCCTTAAAGTGGTTGTAAACCCCAGTCAAAGGTGAACTGAGCACATACAGTATATCTGTAGTGTTTACTTATCTCTCGCCAAAGCTATAAGTGTAATTTCTCTCTGGTGCTCCGTTCCTCTGTTATCAGCTTGAGTCACTGTTGAGAAGTTTTCCCAACACATGAGATACAATTTGTGTCAGGGAGAGAGATAAGCACACAGATTGTCTATTCAGAATTTAGCTCTGAATGTTCCTTCATTCCTCTGCCTATGTGGAGGGGGGGGGGGTGTTCCTTTCCTCCAATCATCTCTCACACAGTGTATAAGAGCTGCAACACTTTTGAAGGGTTGCAGATAAGCAAGTACAACTTATGCAGGATGATTTGTTTAATCTCTGTGTATCATCTGAGGCCAGTCACTTCGTTGGGTATATGTGAGGGTTTACATCCACTTTAATGGGGCAGAGACAGCGAATCATAAACTAAAAAAAATGCACTAATGGAAGGAGCGCCAGACCAAAGTATATAAGAGCACACATTCATTAATTGATTTACACTAAAAAACAGCCAATGCATTTCTGGGGTCCAAAAAATACCCCCCCCCCCTTTTCCCCAGGACATCAATAAAACTAAGAACCTTAAATAGACTAAAAAATAGGGCTTGTCTGTGTAAATATATGTAGAGAATCAGAGTTTTTTTCTGATGCCTGAAATGTATTGGCTGTATTTCTGTATATTAGTGTAAACCAATACATTAATTTGGACTCTTTTATCCTTTGGTCTGGCACTCATTCCATTGGTGTATGTTTTTCTTTTTTTCTGGTAACCTCAAGGGTACCCAGGGCCTGTTGTGAGTAACCCAACTTGAGTCAGTTGTCTCTATTAATCCCTTGTTTGTCAACCTTTTAAAGCAAATATAACGTCTATGTTGAAAAAAATATATGCTTTTATGCCAAAAATCACAAAACAAATTCAGCATACATGCCAGCCAAAAAACACTTGTAAATACATATTATAGATATAAAATGTAAGTGGCAATCACAGTACCACCATTAAAAGCCAAGACAATGAGCAGTGGGAGGAAAGCACAAGCAGGTTCCACTGATTTTATCCTCTTAGCTGCCAGCAGTCCATGAAATAGTTACATTTTGAAATAAATCAGTTTATTAAAACTGTGTACAAAGAAGATCTCATTGGAGGCAGGGCCAGCGCTACCAATAGGCGAGGCAGGTGCCGGCCTAGAGCGCACATCAGTAGGGGCACCGCTGCATCGCTCAGTGCCAATAAACACAGTCCCCCCCACCTCCAACGCCCACTCACCCACCCACTAGCTCGCCTGCTGCACATCCCCCGCCTGCTACACACATCGCCTCCCACTGTACTTCCCCGCCCGCTACACACATAGCAGCCCACTGTACATCCCCTCCCGCTACACACATCGCTGCCCACTGTACATCGCCACCCACTGTACATCCCTACCCCCTGCACACATCCCTGCCCGCTGTATTCTGTATATCCAGTAAGAGAAGGGAGAAGGAGGCAGGCTAAGTCTGCTCCATCTCCTCCCTATGTCCCCGCCAGGCCCACCCCCTTGTGCAGCCAATCTGTGCCTTGGAAGGGGGTGTTGGCGGGAGATTTCAAATCAGCCAGTGCTCTTTCCTGAGCCTGAATGCAATCTCTTCCTGAAATGTACCATATTCTTCCTGCCTTCCATGTGCCATTGTAATCCCTCCTTCCTGCCTTCCATATACCATAGTAATCATTCCCTCTCTCCCTCCCTAAGGGTTAGTTCATACTGTAGATCTGTCTCCCTGAAGTGTCCCTCATTCTCAAGTTCAAAAGTTGGGAGGTATGCATATACATGGGCAGGGCAAAGGGCGTGGAGTCAAGGGTGGAACCACCTCATTGTCTAAGCTCTGGAGAAAATTCCCTTGCAAAGTGCAACTTCCCTTGGAAATTGAACAGTCTATTTGCTTTTAGTAATTTAATCCCTTTGTTACCCCTACTTTGTCATATTCAAACTGTGTGTCAAATTGTGTATTTAAATAGAATTTGTCTATTGTTACTTGAATGCTATTCTTTATGAATCAGTATCTGAATTCACAAGCCAATCTAGGATTTGGCTTAAGCATATCTTTCCTCAAGCCCCATCCCCAGTTAAATGTTTTTTTATGGCTAAAATGGGAAAGAGTTGCATATGTCAGGTTTTTCTTGCCAATTTTGTTCCCCAGACTTCTTGTTAGAACAGGAAAATGAGAGCAAATCTCTTAACTGACAAAAGCAAATTTATAGCAGAAATGAGATGGGTTTAGTTCCAAAAATCTCAAATTTCTTAACCCATCAGTAACTTTTGGTGTCCTTACTTCAGATAATACAGAAAAACAATTTAAAACCCAACTCCAGACAAAATAGTTTTGTCTTTTTTCAGGCAAACCTGATTGGAAACTCCATGCAGCTCTATGGGCCGGCTGATGTAAATGGGAATGTGTCTGTTTACACCCACCTATCTGTGAGTCCATCCAGGTCCAGGGAAAAAAATGGAAAAGGACTGCATTCTTTTCTATTTTTCCTGAACCTAAACGTGATGGATTGGAGTTATCTTGATGTAAATGGACACAAGTTCAGCCACCCATGAATCCACTCATGTCCACTTGACACAAACTAAATGGGTACGGATATAAAAAAACTGACATCTGAAGCGGCTCAATGTCAAAGAACCTTTACTTTCTGGTGACAGAGTTTTGCCAGGACAGGAATTGATGGGATATTTCTTTGGTGGAGACAGAGACAGCAACAAAGCACATTTAAAGACAATTGGGAGGGAATTAGAACACATTGCTCTTCCTGTCCCAATGACACCCACACATCTTATTTCTTGTCACCTGGTGTCACCAAGAAATGAAGGAAAATACAGATAACAATACAAACTTTTACCATCTGTGTTAAATGTAATTTAAAGTAAAATTAGACATACCTGGTTCTTCTATTGATCTATTTTTTTGCCACTTCATCTTTTGTACATTGAGTTTTTACCCAAGGTCTCAAGGTAGTTGGTTGATGCCTGGGATTTAGGAGCAACCTATATACACTTGCAACACAAGACTTACCTTCTATCTGCCTAAACGTTAAAAATCATAAACGATTTTATGTTCAGAAGCATCTCTGACTTGTCTTGTAATGTCCGTGTCCAGCACTGCTCAAGTGAGAGAAATTACATGAAGAGTTGACTTCATGCTCTTATTGGGGTGGTGATGGTATTGGATTATAAGCTCTTCTGAGCAGGGCCCTCTTAATCCTCTTGTATGTTATTGTATTATAACTGTATTGTCTCCCTTTTTATATTGTAAAGCGCTGTGTAAACTGTTGGCGCTATATAAATCCTGTATAATAATAATAATAATATTGCCAGCAGTAGCTCCATGACCAAAAAACAAACTCTCTATGGAATTAGCTACATTTACATACCACTGACCGTACGTAGTAGAGTATTTTACTAGGTTAGTCATTGAATAATGGAAAAAGTTTACAGAAAGTTTTTTTTTATTGCTGACCGAAATTTTGCAGCCCCCTCCCAGCTATAGGGTGTGTAATGCCCAGTACACACGGTCGGAAATTAAAACCACAAAATCCGTCGGATTTTGTCCGACACTGGTGTTGCATACACACGGTCGGACAAAGTTGTCGGAAAATCTGATCATTCTGAACGTGGTGACGTTCGTTGCGTACGACGGAACTAGGTAGAGGCTAGTAGCCAATAGGTTTGGTCTCCTAATTTGATCTGAGCATGCATGGCACTTTGTCCGTCGGAATTCTCTACACACGATCGGAAAAAGTCTGATCGGATTTTGTTGTCGGAAAATTTGAGAGCAGGATCTCAAATTTTTTTCCGTCGGAAATTGCGACGGAAAAAGTCCGATGGAGCCCACACACGGTGGGATTTTCCGACAACATGGTCCGATCGGACATTTTCCGTCGGAATTTACGACCGTGTGTACGGGGCATTAGACAATTCTTATCCTAAACAGTTAGCACATCAGAAGTTGCATACTCTATAGATTATTGGAGAAGTGAGTAAAGTTCTCTTTTTTGTATTTATCATTCTACCAGTGATGAATGCATCAGAACTGGTTCAGGTTTATTATTTTGCATGACTAATAAATGCCTGTGCAAGTATTAAATAAGGATGTAAATTTAATAAAATGCTAATTTATTCCCCTGTTTTAGCTTGCTGTTTTTTTTGTATGGTTCTTGATCTATTGCACAATGTAGTGTGCACATCTACCTGAGAGATCAAGTGTGATAGATGACTGTGAATAGTAAACATGAATAATCTAAATAGCACTTTATTGCAGGATTGAAATGACATAGGAGATACATAAAAAAAGAATGAGTCTCCGGTGAGCCCTCCAGCTACCTGACTTAAAACAAATTATTTGGATTCTGCAATATGACGATTAAACCCTTCTGTGCAGGCTAGTATAAATTATGTGAAGTGTTTGTGCATAAACCTCTACAGGTTGTATTTCTTGACAAAAAATCTTTCAGGAGCCACTAAACATAAATTAAAAGTTGATTATGCATAGGTTTTAATTAATTGGTTTCAAGGAATGTGTACATCCTATCAGAAGTGAAGGTATGTAAAGAGTAGTGATGGAGAACATGGGATGCAATGAGGAGGTTGGCTAATCATTACCCTTGTATGTGCTTGTTAGTGGGTTTTTTTGTAGCATTTTTCTAGGCATCAGCATCAGGCCATCAGGCCATTTACAGTGCCTTGAAAAAGAATTTATAGCCTTTGAAATTTTTCACATTTTGTCATGTTAAAAACCAAAAATGTAAATGTATTTTATTGGGATTTTATGTGATAGACCAACACAAAGTGGCACATAATAGTGAAAATGGTAAATAGTTTTCAACATTTTTTTACAAATAAATATCTAAAAAGTGTGGCGTGCATTTGTATTTAGGCCCCTTTAATCTGATACCCATACCTAAAATCTAGTGGAACCAATTGCCTTCAGAAGTGTGTAATTTAGTCTCAGTATAAATACAGCTGTTCTGTGAAGCCCTCAGAGTTTTTTTAAAAACTTAGTGAACAAACCTCATCATGAAGGCCAAGGCACACACCAGACAGGTCAGAGATAAAGTTGTGGAGAAGTTTAAAGCAGGGTTAGGTTATAAAAAATATCCCAAGCTTTAAACATCTCAAGGAGCACTGTTCAATCCATCATCCGAAAATGAAAAGAGTATGGCACAAATGCAAACGTACCAAGACATGGCTGTCCACCTAAACTGACAGGCTGGGCAAAGAGAGCATTAATCAAAGAAGCAGCCAAGAGGCCCATGGTAACTCTGGAGGAGCTGCAGAGACCCACAGCTCAGGTGGGAGAATCTTTCCACAGGACAACTATTAGTCGTGCACTCCACAAATCTGACCTTTATGGAAGAGTGGCAAGAAGAAAGCCATTGTTTAAAGAAAGCCATAATAACTCCTATTTACAGTTTGCGAGAAGCCATCTGGGGGACACAGCAAACATGTGGAAGAAGATGCTCTAGTCAGATGAGACCAAAATTGAACCTAAAAGAAAAAAAAAAAATGTGTGACAGAAAACTAACACTGCACATCACCCTAAACACCATCCCGACTTTGAAACATGGTGGTGGCAGCATCATGTTGTGGGGATGCTTTCCTTCAACAGGGACAGGGAAGCTAGTCAGAGTTGATGGGAAGATGGATGGAGCCAAATACAGGGCAATCTTAGATGAAAACCTGGTAAAGTCTGCAAAAGACTTGAGATGGGGCAGAGGTTCACCTTCCAGCAGAACAACAACCCTAAACATACAGCCAGAGTTACAATGGAATGCTTTAGATCAAAGCATATTCAACTTACAAAGCCATTCACAAATCAGCCCTTAGCTACATCGCTAACCTAGTCTCAAAATACCAATCTAATCCTTCTCTTGGTTCTTCCCAAGACCTCCTGCTCTCTAGCTCCCTCGACACCACCTTCCATGCTTGCATCCAGATCTTTTCCAGAGCCTCTCCCAACCTATGAAACTTCCTACCGCAATCTGTTTGAGTATCTCCTACTCTGTTTGCTTTTAGACAATCCCTAAAAACCATCCTCTTCAGAGAAGCCTATCCTGCCTCCACCTAACAACTGTACTTTGATTTTCTCCATCATCTCATCCCCGCAGTTATTAGGCCCCATTCACACCTGAGCGTGTTGTAGCTTGAAGCTACAAAAAACGCTGGAGGGGAAAAAAATCTATTATTCTCTATGGAGATGGTTCACATCTCCACTCCAAAAGGCCTGAAGCCAGAAGCTCCAAAACGCCTGAAGCTCAAACAAGATTTGGGCGTTTTTCTGCTTTTTACATTGGTGACCTTTTGACCGCTGCAAAATCGCAGCAAGACATCGTAAAAAACGATGAAAAACGCTGTAAAAATCGCTTCAAAAATTGCAGTAAAATTGTGTGACTTTCTGCCTGAAAACGCTACGCTCAGGTGTGAATGGGGCCTTACCTTTTGTATCACTTGACCTCCCTCCTAGATTGTAAGCTCTAATGAGCAGGGCCCTCTGATCCCTCCCGTATTGAATTGAATTGTAACTGTACTGTCTTCCGTCATGTTGTAAAGGGCTATGCGAGCTGTTGGCGCTATATAGATTTTGTTTAATAATAATAATAATATTGTGTTAGAATTGCCCAGTCAAAGTCCAGACCTAAATCCAATTGAGAATCAGTGGCAAGACTTGAAAATTGCTGTTCACAGTGTTAGAATATTATTCTTAATTCATAATTTGGCACTTTATGTTATATTATATTCATGGCAATCTTGCAAAATCATTTTGGATTTATGATTATTCATAATAAATACAGTATGAATGAATGATCTTGATCAATTGATTTGATATGATTCTTCATCTGTAGCTGAGTTGGTAATATGCTAGATGCTTCTGGTGTATAGCTAGCTAGTTTGGAAATGACATATAAGGTATCTTGGTATAGAATGTCATGAGAAGTTAAAAATAACACGTATCTATGTAGTTAGAGGGATTATACATAGTTGTTTAAATACTGTTAAGTTGGGACTAGCATAGTCTCAGTCATAATTAATAATATTGGTATGTATTTACTTAATGTAGTTAAAGTTGGTAAAATGTGTTAATTTTAGTAGACGTTTGGTTATATTACATGATCAGCACATTACTACAAGTATAGAGTGTTACATATAAGCTTGTCAATCAAAGTACATCTATGACTCTCTGAGTTAATACCTCCTTTTGTATAGCAAATTGCTGAAGTGAAATGAATGCGTGCCATACAAGGTTCTGAATTTTTGTGAGGTTATGACGTTCACATATAACATGTAAAGCCAACACTTTGAGATTGGGAGGTGGACACACACACACACACAACCTAGAGATGACACAGACATATTCACTTGAAGACCCTCTGACAAATTGAAACAGCTGCCTTCTCTCAGGAGCAACGTAATTTCCTGCTTCTTCTTGGTCACACAACACATTATTGAAGGGAAGCACATGGAAGGCACACATGTCTGAGGAGCCATAATTTCAAGCTTGATACATTTTTCATAAGTATTGCTTCTATTCTATATATTTTTAGCTACGCTGAACTGAACTGTTTACATTGTTTACATACACTGTTTACATTGTATTTATGATGCCAACTGTGTGACAATAAACTCACAAGTAAGGCCGCGTACACACGATCTGACTTTCCTGTGGGATTGTCCGCCAGACTAGAGTTCCCCAAAGTCCGGCGGACTAAGTTTTAAAGCGGAGTTCCACCCTAAAGTGGAACTTCCGCTTATCGGATTCCTCCCCCCCTCCGGTGCCACAATTGGCACCTTTCAGGGGGGTGAAAAAACCTGTATAATACAGGTATCTGCACCCACTTCCGTGACGAATTATCCGGAGCTGTCCCGCCCCTATCCGGAGATGCCCCGTTGTGTCTTGGGAAACACAGTTCCCAGGACACAACGAGGACCAATAGAGACGCGCAGCGCGACTCGCGCACGTTGCGTCTTCACTTCCTGATTCCCTGACAGAGGATGGCGGCGGGGCAGCTGAGAGACGAGCGGTCGCTCCTCACATTCTGCCGACACCGCTGGAACCTGGAACAGGCAAGTGTCCATTTATTAAAAGTCAGCAGCTGCAGTATTTGTAGCTGCTGACTTTTAATATTTTTGGTGCGGGTGGAGCTCCGCTTTAAGTTTTGACTTAAAATTGTCCGCCGGGCTCGGCTGTCCGGCGGACAATCCCACCGTCTGTGTGCTAGTCTGTGGGACATTTGAAATGAACGGACTTGCCTCACACACGGAGGAAAGTCCGTTCATTTAGAACGTAACTCCAGGTAGATGGGACTAGCGAAGGCAGTCAATGCCGCCGCGCTAGCCCCGTCACCTGGTATGGATTTAAAGGGGAATCCCTATGCCGAAAAAACGGCGTGGGGGTCCCCCCCAAGTCCATATTAGACCCTTAACCGAGCACGCAGCCCGGCCGGTCAGGAAAGGGGGTGGGGACGAGCGAGCCCCCCTTCCCCCCTCCTGAGCCATACCAGGCTGCGTGCCCTCAACACAGGGGGTGTCCTGGGGAAAGGGGGCCCTGCGCCCCCCACCCCAAAGCACCTTGTCCCCATGTTGATGAGGACAAGGGCCTCTTCCCGACAACCCTGGCCGTTGGTTGTCGGGGTCTGCGGGCGGGGGGCTTATCGGAATCCGGGAGCCTCCTTTAATAAGGGGCCCCCAGATACTGGCCCCCCACCCTATGTGAATGAGTATGGGGTACGATGTACCCCTACCCATTCACCTAAGGAAAAAAGTAAAGTAAATTAAAAAAAACAACACAATTTTTTAAAATACTTTATTGCACAGTTCCGGGGGTCTTCTTCCATCTTGGGGGGTCTTCTCGCCGGACTCCTTCACTATCTTCTGTTCTTTCACTAGCTCTTTTACTAGCGGAGGAGCCTGGCTTTTTTCTTCGGCGCCGCCGCCGTCTGGGGGTCTTGTTCCGACTTCGGAGGTCTCTTCTGTTCTTTCTTGTCCCAGCTCTTTTACGAGTGGTGGCCCGGGCTTGTTGTGTTGCCGTCACCATCTGCTTCTGCTTCTTCTGCTTCTTGTTCTTCTTTCTTCTTCCGATGTTGACTCGGCGCTGTCTCTTCTTCTAATGGCTCTGACGTGTTGCGCTGACGGTTATATAGGGACAAGGGGCGGGTCCCCTGCTCATGTCACATGGTGACCCTGCCCCCTTATGATGTCACAGTCCCAGCATCCTCCGGGACTGTGACATCATATGGGGGCGGGGTCACCATGTGACATGAGCAGGTGACCCGCCCCTTGTCCCTATATAACTGGCAGCGCAACACGTCGGAGCCATTAGAAGAAGAGACAGCGCAGAGTCAACATCGGAAGAAGAAAGAAGAACAAGAAGCAGAAGAAGAAGCAGACGGCGACATCGATGGCGACAGTGACAGCGACGGCAACACAACAAGCCCAGGCCACCGCTCGTAAAAGAGCTGGAAGAAGAAAACGGAGGCCCGGCAAGAAGACCAGAAGAGACCTCCGAAGACCCCCGAAGTCGGAACAAGACCCCCAGACGGCGGCGGCGACGAAGAAGAAAGCCGGCTCCTCTGCTAGTGAAAGAGCTAGTAAAAGAGCAGAAGATATCGGTGGAGTCCGGCGTGAAGACCCCCCAAGACGGAAGAAGACCCCCGGAGCTGTGCAATTAAGTATTTAAAAAAATTGTGTCGTTTTTTTTATTTACACTTTTTTTCCTTAGGTAAATGGGTAGGGGTACATCGTACCCCATACTCATTCACATAGGGTGGGGGCCGGTATCTGGGGGCCCCCTTATTAAAGGGGGCTCCCGGATTCCAATAAGCCCCCCGCCCGCAGACCCCGACAACTAACGGCCAGGGTTGTCGGGAAGAGGCCCTTGTCCTCATCAACATGGGGACAAGGTGTCTTGGGGTGGAGGGGGCTGCAGGGCCCCCCTTTCCCCAGGGCACTACCCATGTTGAGGGCACGCGGCCTGGTTCGGTTCAGAAGGGGGGGGCGCTCGCTCGTCCCCACCCCCTTTCCTGACCGGCCGGGATGCATGCTCGGATAAGGGTCTGAAATGGATTTGGGGTGGACCCCCACGCGGCATAGGGATTCCCCTTTAAATCCATACCAGGTGACGGGGCTAATGCGGCGACATTGACTGCCTTCGCTAGTCCCAGCTACCTGGAGTTACGCTCTAAATGAATGGACTTTCATCCGTGTGTGGGCAAGTCCGTTCATTTCAAAAGTCCCGTGAACTTTGGCCAAAACTCCAGCGGATTGTCCGCCGGAAAAGTCCGGGCGTGTGTGGGCAAGTCCACACGTTCAGCAAGTCCGGCGGACCTACGCTGGAAAGTCTGGCGTGTGTACGCCGCATAAGTCTTTTAAGTCAGTCTGACTATTAATGCTATTCATCCAGAAATGCCCTTGAGATACAAGGATATTAGATAATAATATTATTCTTCACACAGACGCTCTCCATCCAATCTGACAGAGCTTGAGCTATTTTGAATGGGAAAAAATTCACTCTCTAGATGTGCAAAGCTGGTAGAGACATCCCTAAAAAGACTTGCAGCTGTAATTGCAGTGAAAGGTGGTTCTACAAAGTATTGACTCGGTGGGGCTGAATACAAATGCACGCCACACTTTTCACATATTTATTTGTAAAAATTTTGAAAGACATTTATCATTTTCCTTCCACTTCACAATTATGTGCCACTTTGTGTTGGTCTATTACATAAATTCACAATAAAAAACATTTACTTTTTTGGTTTTAACATGACAAAATGTGAAAAATTTCAAAGGGTATGAATATTTGTTTAAGGCACTGAATCATTTTAAAGACACCCAGTGCCCAAAAGTGCCCATAATTTACTAAGACAAATTGTTGATTCCCTTGCCACATCTTTCCTAACTGCTAAGTGTCACGCCTATCCCTAGATTTGGTGGTTAGGCACTATAGCTGGCTTCTGTTCTTCACCTATAGGAGCCACTTTCCAATAAGGCAAGCAGGCCTACCAGTACTCAGTTGTCCACATGTCTCATACACATTGCTATAGTGCCTGGCGGCCACCACGCCAGGGCAGACGCAAACCAAGCACAGTGAACAGCAACTTGTGATTGGCAGACAGGCAGAGTGGTCCAGTGACAGTCCAGTTTCAGGGCAGGCAAAGTTTAAAAAGTAGTCAGAATCAAATCTGTAATCAAAAGGTAGGCAGAGTTCTAAGCATAGTCACAATCTGATCTGAGGTCCTCAACAAGGGAATCCAAACTAGTTGGCAGGGCAAGGCACGGAAACAAGTCAGGAAAACAGGGAGCTTTAAGCACGTGTTTCAAACACTGTTACAAGCATGACTCTGAGAGCTTGGAAGGCTTAAAACAGGGCAGGCTTAAAGTATAACTAAAGACAAAACTTTTTTTTTTAGCTTTGGATAGAGTGGAGAGGGATTGGAACACATGTCAAATTTTATTGATGTCTGTGCCCCTGTTTAGGAGATTCACCCTCCCTATTTGTCCTGAAATGAAAGAAAATGCCAAATGTTGGGTTTTCCCCAAAAAAGTAAAAGAAGGGAAATCTTCCAATGGGGACACTAGTTCTGGTGAGCTAATGGTCCAAAAGGAATTACCTTAATTTGCAGGGATTTCCTCTTACTTCCTGTTTGGATATGGGAAAGGAAGTGAAAGAAAATCTCCAAAATAGGACACAGATAGAGAAACAAATCTGACAGGAGTTATAACCCTCACTTGCTCTATCCAAAAGGAGAAAAAAATGTCTATAGTTCTACATAAAACAGTTTTGAACACCACCCAGAGGCACCCAGAGGCTGTGTCTAGCAATCACTCTACTGGTGGACAGACAGACAGGGAGATTGCAGCCAAAACCAGGATGCTTGAATGAGACCAGCAGCTACCATGGCACAGATAGGGCCTGTGTTAATGTCTTTATTCATATCAGAACTGCTTGCTCAATGGGAATGCAAAAGCAGCTTAAAGAAGGTTGATACAGCTTAGATAGAGGTCCACTGCAGGTCAGTTGGAGGCCAACTGCAGGCCAAATGCATCTGTCATTGAATACTGAATGATTTAAGAAGCATCTTATTCTGATTTCAAATAAAAGCTTAATAAACCTGAAAGCAAGCTGCATTTTCTCTTTGACTAAAGCCCTTAGGCAGGCCATACACAGTGCAAATTTCTTTCCTGCGACCACCATTCCCCCATCAACACAGACAGTCCTGGCAGTGGGATCCCTCCTTCCGAGTTGTTGTCTGTTCCAGGTGGGGGGGGGGCAGGGGAAGAAGCCATCCCCGCCAGGAGGAGGCAGTGATTATTGCTAGCTGCTATAGCAGCTGCTATCGATAAACGCAAGAGAATCTGTCAGGCTGTTGTACTCAAGTTGATCGAGCAATCAACTTGGTGCATTCAGCCTGCCCATTAGATTAGATTAGATTGCCTATACTTCAAAAGTACATTTACATTTTAACCCCAACAAATGGATGCCACAGATATAAATGTTACAAATGCTACAGTAAAAACTAACATTGCATAAAGAAATTATAATTCACTGTGAACATAAACAATGTTATGTGTTGAAGGTCAATCTGAGATCCATCAGTCATATGTAATCAACAGAATGAATGACAGCTGGAGGCACAGGAGGCGTTTTCTTGACTAGTTTTATCAAAAGTGGTAATAGAGTTTTGTATTTTCTAAGAAAAACCTTGTAAAAGAATACTTTAAACTTCTAACTGCAAAGATTAATCGTATGTCTAATTATGATGGGCAAACAGAACCGGCGGTAAATCTTTTATCCGTAATACCTGTGTCAACGTCATGTAAATCTTGCCCTCACACAGCATCCTATTAATACGATATGATGTATCCAATGATCAGGGGACCATTACAATGTGATTCATTGTCTCTTTTGACATCAGCAGACCCCTTTGAAAATGTTAGACTCTATAATTTACACATTTCAAATAGTCAGGTAACCTTTAGTGTAAGATAATGTTCTGCAAATGCAGATGACAATACCTTTTTTTATTTTTTGGAGTTGACAATGGCAATCCATTCACACATGATAAGAATTCATTATTATGATAATTGAAAGTGATTCATACAGCCTATAGTCAAATGCACTAGCGAGTTAAGGAAACACTTTTCATCAAATGGAAAGGGGAATAATCAAGGTAAGAGTATATTGTGTAGTTGTTCATTTGATGTACTTTGCATGAGATAATCATTTTATGGACTTATTTTTCATTACCAGTGGCTTTGTAAGAGTTTAACCTCCGAAGAAATAAGAGGCAAATCCTTCAGTTGATACTGTGCATTATCTACATTCAAGAGCACTTTAAACACAAACTCAGAAAATATATAACTTTTTGTTACATTTAAGAACCTTTTTTATTAAAATAAGCTCTGTATTCAATAGGAACTTGGAGACTTGCAAAAATGACAGTTCTTTAACCACTTGCTTACCGCCCTATAGTACATTTACTGCTACAGGGTACACCCTTCAGATTTTTGTAAATATTTTATTATCTTTTCATGTGACAACCCTGAAGAAATAGACAAAGAGTAGATTGCTGGGCCCTGGGGTGGCAATCAAAGCACCCAAATAGATATGTGCCACATCCTAATGATTATCAAAAAGTTTTTTTGGGGAAAAAGAGTGGACTTTATAGGCACGCATAAAAATTAACAAAATGTATTTAAAGTTCACAAACATATAAATGCAGAAAAAAACTGAAAAAAAAACACATTGACATTAGTGAATAGACAAAATAAACAACTAGAAATGGGGACTCAGAGATACCCTCCAAAAAGGTACACAGTACCCCTACATGTGCTGCCTGTGGAGTGTTGTGAATGAGTTGAAAACACCCCCACTAAGATGTGGCCTGGCCCGTTGACAACCAAGTCACAAAACATGTAGAGCAATAAGCTTCTTTTAATCAGCGGGACATACGAATACCCCATCGGGCCAGGCCACATCTCAGTGGGGGCGTTTTCAACTCATTGACAACACTCCACAGGCAGCACATGTAGTGGTACTGTGTACCTTTTTGGAGGGTATCTCTGAGTCCTCATTTCTAGCTGTTTATTTTGTCTATTCACTAATGTCAACGTGTTTTTTTTCAGTTTTTTTCTGTATTTATATGTTTGTGAACTTTCAATAAATTTTGTTAATTTTTATGCGTGCCTATAAAGTCCACACTTTTTCTCCGAAAAAACCCTGAAGAAATGACACTTTGCTACAATGTAAAGTAGTGAGTGTACAGCTTGTATAACAGTGTAAATTTGCTGTCCCCTTAAAATAACTCAACACACAGCCATTAATGTCTAAACCGCTGGCAACAAAAGTGAGTACACCCCTAAGTGAAAATATCCAAATTGGGCCCAATTAGTAATTTTCCCTCCCCTGTGTCATGTGACTCATTAGTGTTACAAGGTCCCATGTGTGAATGGGGAGCAGGTATGTTAAAGTTGGTGTTATCACTCTCACTCTCTCATACTGGTCACTGGAAGTTCAAAAACCAGGGAACCATGAATGCCAACATGTACTGTGACATACTGAAGCAGACAATGATACCCTCCCTTCGGGGACTGGGCCGCAGGGCAGTATTCCAACATAATGACTCCAAACACACCTTCAAGACGACCACTGCCTTGGTCAAGGCAGTGCTGGAAAATAATGGTGGCCACACAAAATATTGACACTTTTGGCCCAATTTGGACATTTTCACTTAGGGGTGTGCTCACTTTTGTTCCCAGGGGTTTAGACATTAATGGCTGTGTGTTGAGTTATTTTGAGATGACAGCAGATGTACACTGTTATACAAACTGTACACTCACTACTTTACATTGTAGCAAAGTGTAATTTCTTCAGTGTTGTCACATGAAAAGATATAATAAAATATTTACAAAAATGTGAGGTGTGTACTTTTGTCAGATACTGTATATATATATATATATATATATATATATATATATATATATATATATATATATATATACATACACAGTCAGTTTTGCTCATAAGTTTACATACCCTGACAGAGTTTATGATTTCTTGGCCATTTTCAGAGAATATGAATAATAACACAAAAACATTTCTTTCACTCATGGTTAGTGTTTGGCTGAAGAAATTTATTATCAATCAACTGTGTTTACTCTTTTTAAATCTTAATGACAGGAGAAACTACCCAAATGACCCTGATCAAAAGTTTACACACCCTGGTGATTTTGGACTGATAACATGCACACAAGTTGACACAAAGGGGTTTGAATGACTATTAAAGGTAACCATCCTCACCTGTGATCTGTTTGTTTGTAATTAGCGTGTGTGTATAAAAGGTCAATGCATCTCTGGGCCCCTGACAGACCCTTGCATCTTTCATCCAGTGCTGTACTGACGTTTCTGAATTCTGAGTCATGGGGAAAGCAAAAGAATTGTCAAAGGATCTGCGGGAAAAGGTAGTTGAATTTTCAGCCACAACTGCCAGGAAAATTGTTTGGGATGCAAACAAAAAAACACAAATAACTTCAGGAGAAATACAGGACTCTCTGAAAACATGTGGTGTGGCTGTTTCAAGATGCACAATAAGGAGGCACTTGAAGAAAGATGGGCTGCATGTTTGAGTCGCCAGAAGAAAGCCATTACTACGCAAATGTCACAAAGTATCCCGCTTACAATGCGCCAAACCGCACAGAGACAAGCCTCAAACCTTCTGGCACAAAGTCATTATGAGTGATGAGACCAAAATTTAGCTTTTTGGCCACAACCATAAACACTACATTTGGAGAGAAGTCAACAAGGCCTATGATGAAAGGTACACCATTTCTACTTTGAAACACAGAGGTGGATCGCTGATGTTTTGTGTGAGCTACAAAGGCACAGGAAATTTGGTCAAAATTGTTGACAAGATGAATGCAGTATGTTATCAAAAAATACTGGAGGAACATTTGCATTCATCAGTCAGGAAGCTGTGCGAGGGACGTACTTGGACATTCCAACATGACAATGAGCCCAAACACAAGGGTAAATCAACCCCATTGTGTTTTTATTACTGCACAACGTATAGGGAAATGCAACTCTAGAACCTGCATGCAAGGGTGGCTCCATAGGATGCAGCATGAGAAAGGAGCCTCCCTGAAGCAGGAAACAGCAGCGATCATAGGACCAGTTTACCTTTTCGCCGCCGGGTCCGTACGTCGTACAGACCTGACAGTGGGGAGGGTTTACACACAACCCAGTAGCTACAGCCACTGGAATTGTGTGTGAAACTGACAGGCAGACTCCTGCCTGTCAGGTGAGAGCATTCGTGCGTCGGTACTGTCGCCCTATTGCTCTCACACACCCCCGGTATTGGCGACACCCCCCGGGCTCCACTTGCCCATCTGCAGGCCCGGGAGCTCCATGGCCGGTGCCAGTAGCTGTAGGGGAAGGAGAGGAGCGGACACACGTCTGCTCTCCTCCCCTTCTTCTTGTGACCCGGAAAGCGACATCTCTGACGTCACTTCTGGGTCAAGCTCTCCATGTCCCTGGCTAGCTCAGCCGGGAACTAATTTTTTGCAATGCGATCTGCATTGCAAAACATTTAGTGGAGTACAGTACAGAGTCTTTTAGACTGTGCATATAACAATAAAGAGTTTTACTCTTTACTCAGTAACCTGTCCCATATGTGATGAAAAAAAAAAATAAGTAAAACAATTTTTTCTTTTTTTTTGCAATTAAATAAAGTTACACCCAAGCACATAAAATCCCCCCCCCCCACAAAAAAATGTTGAGGCCCCCCACTCCCACATATATACACGCATGAACGTAAACACATGCATCGGGGGACCTACGCATGAAAACGTTGGATGTGATACACATGTTACATATAGCCGCACACGCCTGTGTGGGAGAAATAGTAACACAAGACCTCCATAAACACTAAAATCATACCTCTAGGGGGCTTTTGAAGCATTGCCTTACTGAAGTTTGACACCATTTCACGGCACACAAAAATTTAAGATTTGGCATGTTGAGTTTCTATTTACTCAGTGCAACCTTGTCTTTTATATTTGGGTAATTTATTGTGTTTGTTTGCCCTAAAATTCACGTTAGTGTGTTTTTTTACAGAAATGTTGTGTTTCCTAGACCATTGCTGTAATATCGTGTGACATAAACATTTGGAACTGCCACTATTTTATTCTCTAGAGCAGTGATGGCAAACCTTGGCACCCCAGATGTTTTGGAACTACATTTCCCATGATGCTCATACACTCTGTAGTGTAGTTGAGCCTCATGGGGAATGTAGTTCCAAAACATCTGGGGTGCCAAGGTTCGCCATCACTCCTCCAGGGTATCTGCTTTCAGAAAATATATCATGTTTGGGGGTTTTTCTGTAATCTTCAGGCCTAAAATAATTTTTTAAACATGTGTGCAAAAAGAGCTCAGGCAGCAAAAGGGTTAAACTGGAATATTGGGAGGATTAAAAGATAAAGAAGCTGCATACTCAGTAAAGCAGTATTAAAGGCTTTTCAGGAAGAATTTCACTTTTCATAATAAAAAGAAACTTTTTGTAATATCATTTCTGGCCCAGCCACCCCAATGTTCTTATCTCTCACTTTCCTCATCCACAAAAGGTTTACATTTTTCTGTCTGAGTTTTAAAAAAATCTCTCTGCTTGCATCACTTCCTGTAGGTCATCTTCCATCATTCTCTGTGTTTTTGCATAACAAAAAAGGTTGTGATAGGGCGTGTATTACCAGTCTCGACGACACCTCCCTTATTACTATACCACTATCTACTTCTTTCCTAAAGGTGACCATACACATTACAATCTGATTGTACAGTCTCCTTTAGATCTACCGTCATCTATGTTGTGCAAGGGCCTGCTTGATTTGCTACAAATTGATAGATTGTTCAGATGTGTGCTCCTATTCCATAGTTCTGATAAATTTAAAGGAAATTGTACAGAGATTGTACAAAAATATTGTATAGTTTATGGCCATATTTATACAAGTACATAGGAGGGAGTGGATGGAGACACTCAGCTGTCAGGCCCCGTTCACATCTTCACATAGTGGGAACTCACGTTCATGCACATTTTTTTCTTTTTTGGGGCCCTTTGGAGCTTTCCACTCTTCACTCATAGGACAGCCCATTCACTTTTTGTCCATCTGTGTGTGTTAGGTGCCATTGAAAATAAAGGGCATCATGCTGCAATGCAAATCCACCATACACTGTTATATTAAAGCGGAAGTAAACCCATCGATTTAACAGTCTAAAAAAAAAAGGCATGCCGTGAATGCTAACTGCACATTGGCTGTGCTCTCAACCAAACAGTCAAACCATCCAATGGCTGGTGTCATAACGGATCACATGTGCAGCACTGTGGCAGTTGAAGATTAAACAGAGGCAAAGATGGCAGCTTCCTTGGCTGAAAACGATAGGGGGGTTTACTTCCACTTTAAGCGTTTTCTAGAATTCTCAAGCAAATCTAAATGTGCTTTAGGATTCTGTTGTAAACAAAATACCAGATCATTTTGAACTACGGTAATTTTCTCTCTGCCAGCTATCATTAAATATGTCAAAAATATGACGTATTATCCTATAGGTCATGTCTTTTGATTTGCCTTTGTATACCTTTATATACTCTTGTTTTGTAATTTTCGTTTGCAAAATTATTCTGAAAATACTAAAAATGTTTGGAAAAAAAAATCCACCAGGTATAAAGCTGTTTGCTGCATATTTCCTCTTTCATAAGATTTTCAAGGTGAGACCAAAGGAATAAATAAATAACCCAGTCATAAAAAAATTTGTAGAGATAAGAATAGTTTAAATTCCATTCAATAAACATGTTATAAACTGTTAAAAAAAAAAAAAAGAAGAGAAACACCTGGTTTTCTGGGCTTGTGATAGAGAATACAAATTTTATACTGAAAAATCAAAGGATCTGCCAATCTAGAAATTAATATTTTAGGGTTTGGTAGATGCTGAGGAGTTAACTTGCCTAACTGTAAGGGACACCAAATACAGGTACCCAGCAACAGTAGGGGTGAACCGTTCAGTTTAGCTGTACTTAGACAACTGAAACTAGACTGTATATAATTAAAGTATGATTTATTAATCATGATCACCACTTTCGCTTTAGAGTACTCATCGGCACAATTTCTGGTGCACCACTCCACAATGCCAAAAAAGACATACCTATGCTCTTTAGCCATGCATCTTGTGAATGCCGCCAGGTTATGCCTCCCAGCTCGATGGCGATCTTCGGATTTCCCGACCCATTGCAGAATGGTTTAAACGAATAACAAAAATCACAGAAATGGAGGAACTTATACATCAAACGAAAGATACCCCTTCTAAATCCTTGAACACATGGTCCTGTTAGTTGCATTTCATCACGACAGATAAATACAAGAAATGTTTCATATTCCCATCGCACACATTCCTGGTATAAGCTCTAAAGGTTTGGGTGCTGCAGCAACAACGAGCTGGATACTGGTTCAAGTCACAAAGTAGATATTTGTCAGCACACCAAGGATCAGCACAAGGTGACGTCCAAACGATTTAGTTTATTGCAAGATCACAACACAAAAAGGTGCAATGTTTCGGAGTCACGGAGGACCCCTTCACATGCCTGACGAAAGGGGTCCTGTGTGACTCCAAAACGTTGCACCTTTTTGTGTTGTGATCATGCACTAAACTAAACTGTTTGGATGCCACCTTGTGCTGATTCTTGGTGTGCTGGCAAATATCTACTTTGAGATAAATACAAGAGAGCGCTTGGTCAAGGCCTTGTAACATTGTTACCAGATGTATGACAATAGTACCATTGTGTATGTCATACTATACTTTATATGAAGTAGCAAGGCACAGAATGCAGGAACTGAAATGAAATCACAGCAGAGATCTGAATCACGACCAGGAGCAGCACATCAATAACCAGGTAGACAATATACAGGCAAAGCACTGAGTCAGTGAAGAAGGTTAGGGAAAAGGTTATATACTTTCCCAGCAGCCAGCATCAGGGGGATACTGATTACTGGGATCAGCTAACTATGGGGTGACACCTGCTGGTAGACACCAGAACTACACCCTTCCACTCTGGGAACCACAGTGCCAACAGCAGATAATCCAGGTCCTGACCCTAACACTTTCTTTAATGTCTTAAGGATTCCAGTGGAAAAATCTCAGTTTTTGACTTCCCAGTTTTGTAAACAAACCAAAACTATTTCCAGGACATCCAATCCTACCAAAATTTCCATGTATTTAAAGTTATGGAAAATACAACAGGAGAAGTGGAAATACTCAAGTGTGAATGGGAACAGCGTACATAAAATAGGTAGAAACTTTGTCAGGGGCATTCAAAAGATAATCTTGTCACTGGAATGCTTAAGAGATGTAAGAAAACAGTAGGTTACCCTAACTTTGGAGGCGTGTCCTAGCCGCTGATCCTAATGGCAGCCTGAGCAGAGAGCTCCGCTGATCCATGGTCTCTCATAGCAACCCCATGCAATGACATCCACGCAGACACCCGCCACTATCTCGGGTAACGCTGCCCGACATGGAGGGGGAACCAACAGAGGGAAATCCGCTCCCATTCCATCCCTGAATTATTACAGATATCTACCCCAGACAGAGCATGTAGAAAGCCCCCAGATGGCGCTGGCTCAGAGTCAGCTCCGGTCCCAGCTGCACAGCCTCTCTATTCCTGTGACACTGATTCACACCAATTAGCAGATCTCACAGAGGATATTGCAGACCCACAATCACCACAGAAGGATCCTCCCAAAGGTCAGGATCCTCGCCTCTGCAATCTCTGTATTCTAAGGCTCATGTGAGTAAAAAACATAATATGTCCCCTTCACAATCAATGCCGCTAATTGTGGAGTCTAACACTTTACTTGAGGAATTTCTAGCCTCTGACAAACCTGCATCTGCTCTAGAACTTAAACAAATGCTACAATTGCTATATAAAGACATCCAATGTAACATAGACAGAGTAATCGTCATACACAGTCACAAATATCACAGATTGCAGAACGCACAAACGATCTGGAGTTAAAAGTGGGAGAAATTGTCATGGCCCACAATGACCTGGTAGACACATACCATGACCAATCACATGAAATTCAGCGAATTAAAGACAAAATGGCAGACCTCGAGGATAGATCTTGAAGAAACAATGTAAAAATTAGGGGCATGCCAGAATCCGTGACACAGATGGAGCTAGTCGGATATCTGCAATCTCTATTTAAAAAAAAAAAATGATACCATCAGCCTCTAAACAAGAGCTTCTTATTGACCGAGCACATCGCTTGGTAAAACCGAGCTACCTCCCAGCATCAATACCACATGATGTGATTGCAAGAGTGCATTTTTTTTTTTTACATTAAAGACATGCTGTTGTCTACAGCCAGAAAAAACACTGCCGGAACCATTCTTCCACTTCGCCATCTTTGCTGACATATCCCAGGCAACCGCTGCGAGACACAGGGAGTTCAGACCTATAACAGAAACTCTGAGAGCCTAACAGATCAAATACAGCTGGGCTCACCCTACAAAACTCCTGGTGACTTACCAAGAAAAGATCATCCCCATAATGACACCAAACGATGGCCTCAAATACCTGGCCCAATAGGGATTAAAAGTGACCACTCCGCCATCCAACACAAGGAATCACACTACCCAGCACCAAGGACTGGGAGACAGTCCCTCCTACTTGATTTTATACTTACTCTCATGGCACTTCTACTGGATGTCTATCATTTTTAGCACCTAATAATACCTAAGAGAGGTCAAGGTGACACGAGAACCCTGAAGTTAGGTATTTATCGCACACCCCCTGGTTGACGAGTCTGCTAAGCAAACTCAACTTTATTATTATTTTTTCTCTTTTTGCTATCTGTCCCGACCTACAGACAGTTGTACTTATCTGATAAGTACTACTGATATATTGTCCCCATACATCAGCGCAGTGGCTAACCAAGCGGCACAAACAGGCTCTTTCCCCAAAGAAACCTTGGAAGCACTAATCGTAGCCATTCCTAAACCAGGGAAATCCCCCTTAAACCCAGCAAACTTTAGGCCCATCTCATTACTAACTAGTGATATTAAAATATACGCCAACATGTTGGCCAACAGACTCCAATCCCTACTAGCCACCCTGATACACCCAGATCAAGTGGGGTTTATTAATGTCAAGCGCGATAGCACCAGATGATTTATTAACCTGATCCAGTGGGCGGAATATCATCAGACACCTTCTCTGCTCCTTTCTTTGGATGCAGAGAAGGCGCTTGATCGTGTACATATTGGCTATCTCAAACAAATTCTGACTAAATTTGGACTTACAGGACTTTTTGGGCAAGCTATACTAGCTTTATACTCAATATTTATTAATATTATTTATTAATATATTAAAATTTAAAAATAAATAAAATTATCTTAAAATATTTTATTAAAATAATTATATTATATTTAATATTAATAATATATTTAATTTAATTAATTAAAATATTATAAAATAATTAATAAAATTAATTAACTTTTAATAAAAATGAAGTTAATATTAATAAAATTATATAAAATTATAATGTATTCTATAATAAATATTAAATAGTTATTAAATATATAATTTTATAAATAGTAATTAAATAAATTATATTTATATAAAAAATAATAATAATATATATTTTAATAAATATAAATATTTTTAAATTAGACTTATTAATTTATTAATTTATATTATAATTATAAATTTTTATTATTATTTAATAATTAAATATATTTATATATAAAAAATAAAAATTTAAGAATATTTTATAAAATAATAATATTTATAATTTTTTATAATAATTTTTAAATATATTATTTTTTTATTAATTAACTAAATTTATAAATATTATTTTTATTAATATAATAAAAATAAAATAATATATTATAATTATATATAAATTAATTTTAATTATATAATATATATTTTATTAAAAAAATTTTTATATATAATAATTATTGAATATATTTAATTTAAATAAGATAAAATATTATTTAAATATATATAATAAATAAAATTATTTATAAATTAATTATATTATATTAATTTATAATATTAATTATAATATAATTTTTATTTAATCTATATTTTATAAATATATAGTTTAATAAATATATATTTTTATATATTATATAGATATTTAAATATATTATTATATAATATATATTGATTTACTATAATATTAAAATATAATAATTTAATTATTAAATGTTTATAATATTATATAATTTTGTTTATTATATAAATTATTTTTATATTTATTTTGTTTAAATTAATTTATTTAAAATTATAATATTATTTAATATTATAAATATTTTTAATAATTAATTAATATAAATATTAATTTTTATATTTTAATTAAATTTTTTGGGCAAGCTATACTAGCTTTATACTCTAATCCTAGGATCTCTGGCATGCTATCAGATCCATTCACCATCACCAATGGCACCAGGCAGGGATGACCTCTATCCCCTCTCATCTCACACCAATAAAACTGTGACATACTTCACTATGGAAGCCCTTTTTTTTTATTTTTCCCACTAACCATTGGAAAAATCCCTTCAAATCGTTTTGTTCCTGGGAACGTGCTCAAATGATCTGGATTCACTTTGGTGTGTGTGTCCTGGAGGTCGGTTAAATGCTGGGAGCAACATTGGGATCGTGCACAACTCCTACTGGATATATCCATATATGACTACCTGTAATGCCCCGTACATTTTTTTCTGATGGAAAAAGTCTGATCAGATTATGTTGTCAGAAAATCCGATCGTGTGTGGGCTCTAGCGCGCTTTTTCCGTCGGAATTTCCGATGGAAAAAATTTGAGCGCAGGATCTAAAATTTTCCGACAACAAAATCCGATCCGACTTTTTCCGATCGTGTGTAGAGAATTCCGACGGACAAAGTGCCACGCATGCTCAGATTAAATTACGAGACCAAAGCTATTGGCTACTAGCCTCTACGTAGTTCCGTTGTACGCAACGAACGTCACCATGTTCCGAACGATCAGATTTTACGACAACTTTGTCCGACCGTGTGTATGCAACACCAGTCTCAGGCAAAATCCGTCGGGAAAAATCGAATGGATTTTGTGGTCAGAATGTCCGACCGTGTTCACACAGTGGCAACCCGACTTACAGCGCGACTTTGCAAGTCAATTTTGAAGGCAAATTCAGCGGGACTTTGTGCAACTTAAATTTGCCTCCAGGCAGGCGGCTTTGGCTGTGGCCAATCACAGTATAATCAGCTCTGTGGGAGGGAGGGGGTTGCCTGTGTAAACGTAGGAAGTACCTGTGTAAATTATTTTCTTTTTTCTGTAAAGTTGCTTCAATATAGATGGAGATCCGACTTGGAGGCAACTTCCATTGAAATCTATGGGTACAAGTTGCCTAGAAGTTGCCTTGAAGTAGTACAGGAACCTTTTCTGAAGTCGGAGCAACTTCAGTAGTGTACAATAAGACGACTCTCATTCACTTCAATGGAATTTCTGTCCAGTGACTTGGGGCAACTTGAGGTCTGACAAGTCAGATCCCAAGTCGTTGTAGTGTGAACCGGCACTTATAGGGGTCATGGAAGTCTGGTGAGTAGGATGTGTGACAGGTGATGGTGGTGGAAGATATTTCAGTCAAATTTACCTACTGTCTAGCAGGGATTTGAAGATTGTATACACTATCTGAAGAAGTTGATACATTGTCTGAAGACTTTGATACATTGTTTGAATATTCACTATTTGCACTACTGAACTTATTTTGTGTTTGGACTTTTTAAACACATATTATTATATCATCATGTTGGTGCTCAGTTGAAATCACTTTTGCATGTTTGCACTTTATTATATTATCATGTTGGTGCTCAGTTGAAATCACTTTAGCATGTTTGCACTTTATTAGGGAAGGAGCACGGTTTAATCAATTTAGTATTGATTTTTACTTATGCATTTTTCTTTTTTACAACGTGCTGCTCCTTACCAACTTTCACCTGTTTAATTATTCTAGTTGCACTGATTATCTTTCCACTTAGCGCTGGTTCTGGGGTTTTTAACCCCTGATTCACATTTTTACTTTATTCACTATGATTTTTCCTGGTTAATATCAACCACCTCAATACACATCCTGAGTAGTTCCTTGTGCACTGTTTATTCTGAATTTCTATATGTACTGTATATATCTTAATGTTCGTTTTCCCTTGTTAAGCGGACAGATTGCCACTTTTCTGTATGTTCTCTGCAACATTGATGCAACATTTAAATTACCATGTATTGTTATTGAAAATACCAATAAATATTATGTCAAAAAGAAATAAAAACACATACAGTTTTTGATAAGTCCTTTATTAATAATAAAAAAACCTATGTCCCCCCGATGTAGATCCATCGTCAATCACAACGCCCACTGCCACTGCCAGAACCAAAAAAAGAAGAAAAAAGAGTTCCGCCCAAGATGAAGGCTAAAACACAAACTGCAGGCTTTGCCGTTTGACAGTTCTTATATAGGTAAGGGGTGGGACCACCTGTGGACGTCACCTGGTGACACCGCTCCATGTGACGTTACCGAGGTAAGATATGGTTGCCCCCTTGTTAATGGGGGTTTCCAGATTCTGATAAGCCCCCTGCCCGCAGACCCCCACAACCACAGACCAGGGTTGTGGGGAAGAGGCCCTTGTCCCCATCAACAAGTCCAATAAAGACACTGTCAATTTTTTTTGACACTGTTTTTGACACTTGTTCACTAAGTGTAAATGCATTTTTACAAAAAAATTGCCCCCCAAAAAATCAAAATGTTTAGGTAAATTTATGATTTTGTGTTGGGCCACATTCTTGGCTGTCTTGGGCGGCAGGTTGGACACCACTGGGTTAAGCGAGTGACTCATCCACTTCTACATCTTGGTGTTCTGCATATTTTGCAGTTACCATGTTCCACTGCATAATGTACTGAAATTATAGTGTATACCTGAATGTACTTTCTGAGAACATCTACCAAAACTACATGTTGCATATCAATACTGTATTCAGGGGGCCCCATCCTTATTAGAGCAGCCATATACCAGGTCATTCCTTTCAGGACTATGAGATTACCGGTGTCAGCACTAAAACAGATCTAAGTTGTAATGGTTGTGTTTACTTGGCACACGAATAGCTGTGTGTTTGGCAGCCATTTTGCTCAGGTCACAACAAGTTTTCCATGCCATTTTGTCATAAGAAGGCATAGCACAGCGACCCTTTCCTCTCTCTCCCTCCCTCCTGCTTTCAGTTCATAAAATCCACAACCCTTAGCTGCATGGCAGACATCTCTTATCAATCTCTCAATATACATCTCAGAGTCCATAAAACTGTCTGGCTTGCCTGCTTGAGTGATTAGAGAGTTAACAGAAATTGGGCCATAAATACCTTGGAATCCATAATATACACATATCTGTCTCTAGAATCCATCATCTCAGTATATTTCTACTTTTAAAATAAGGACAGTATAGTCAGAATAAAATAATATTCACCTCCTTTGTCAGTTGCTGGGTAGCATTTTGAACCCAAACACCCCTAGGCTAGGCGGTACCAGAGTGGATTAGGCCTCCCCAGTCCTCCTATGAGGAATAGATATCCGAGACCTGTCATATTTATATCCATTGTGAAGCTATTTTCATGCTGGACAATATTATGCAGGGTAGCCAACTATAACCTGCACATATTCAGAGATATGAATACTCATAGAAAACTGTATCTGGGACTTGGTCATAAATGTGGTGACATTCCAGCAGCCACCCCTTAGACCACATGATTGGTCAGATGGTCTCTGTCAAAATCCCCCTTGATGTGAAGAAAAGTGGAATGCATCCACAGTTTGAGAGCTCTCGTTTTAACATAAAACCAAGGTACACCTGACAGCACTTTTGACAGCCGCTCTATCATTTTTGTTTATTTGTTATGTCAAGTACACACGATCGGACATTCCGACAACAAAATCCATGTTTTTTTTCCGACGGATGTTGGCTCAAACTTGTCTTGCATACACATTGGTCGGAAATTCCGAACGTCAAGAACGCGGTGACGTACAACACGTACGACGAGCTGAGAAAAATTAAGTTCAATAGCCACTTCTGCTCTTCTGCTTGATTCCGAACATGCGTGGCACTTTGTGCGTCAGAATTGTGTACACACGATCGTAATTTGCGCAAACGGATTTTGTTGTCAGAAAATTTGAGAACCAGATCTCAAATATTGTGCGACGGAAATTCCGATGGAAAATGTCCGATGGAGCCTACACATGGTCGGATATTTCCAACAAAAGGCTCCCATCGAACATTTTCCATCGGAAAATCCGACTGTGTGTATGGGGCATTAGACTCTACTGACCCCAGGACATTGCTAAGTATTCTCACCTTCAACACATTTCTATTTCTCTGTGGCCTTGTTGTCTCTTTGCTTCTTGTAATAACTGTTTTTATACATATTTTATTTGCACAATTTTTTACATTTTCATTATTAAACTATATTTTAAAAAGTGTATTAAACTATCTCTAATGTGCTAACGCAATATATACAAACCAAATGAATCCCTGTCTCTTGAAGAGCGCTACTGTAGTATAACTTTCTGAATATACCTATCTGTGGTGACAGCGTGTTACAGACATTTATTCTAAAATTACAATTGTTGTTGCTAAGATTGTGAGTTTACTTCTTTTTAGTAAAAAAAGTGGTGTTGGCAATTTAAAGGGTTAATTGCTTAGTTAAAGGAGAAGTACAGCCAAAGCTTGTTTTGGCTGTACTTCTCCCGTGGATCACAGTTTGTTTTGCACTCCTGTGACCCGTTTTCTGCTGACGTCACAGAATCGGCCCAGGCGCGGGCATCATCGCGACTATAGAGTCAGGATCCATCCAGATCCCTGGACTGGCACTCAGCTCAGCCTTTCAGCGAGCCGCTTAGAGCCTGAGCCGGCCTTCCCGAACCCTCCCGACCCCGCCACAGCCCAGCGCTGCAGTGAGCTTGGGGGGGCAGAGCAGAGAGCTTCTGACTGACATTTAGCAGCTCTCTGCTTGGGGAGCTGTGAGAACCGAGCGATCAGTAATGTTCGATTGCTTTGTTCTCTGTGTAGAGACGTCAGGGGAAGATGCAGCATCGGACTGATGCTGTATCTACCTAGGTGAGTATGAATCCAAAAAACAAAACAAAAACCCATACATCTGTTTTAACTAAACCCAGTGACAATTGTTCTTAGGCTGCTGGCACCTAGGTCGTGGACCCGTGAGCTGGAAAATCTTTGTGCAGGGTGGCATTGTTACGTAAGTGACAGAGCAGTATGAGATTGGCCAGTCCTTTGTCACGAGTTGGTGAGAAGGGCAGGGGTCTATTTATTTATAAATATTCCAATTTGCCAATCTATCTATCAACGCCTACTTAGAAGGTCTAGGTTAACATCAGATATTCGATGATCCACCTAGGTTTAAAGGCTAGTGAAAGAATTCTCATAGACAAAGTTGAATACACACTTTAGATATGGCTTGATTGCGGCGTGGGGGTTTTCATGTACGTTTGCAAATGTACATGTTGTAAGAAACTGAGACATTTACTTTCATCACAATTTTAGATGCAGGTTTCCAACTGATCTTCCTTTGCTGGCTAGCAGTACTGTCTTGTGACTTTTTTTTTTTTTTACACCTATTTATTTTTCTGGCTGACTTCATATATATTCACTATAGTAAAATATAAAATTATACAGCATTTGTGTTATACTTCTGTTAATTCTCTGGATCTCATTTGCTGCTCCTTGGTTTTTCCAATTTAAATATATATTGCTTCAAAGACTGTGGTCAGCAAAATTTCCAGACTTTCAATTTATATTAACAACCAAAGTAGAAAGTGGTTTATGCGTCTTTTTAAAAAAAGCGTTTATTTCCCTTAAACTGGTATGAGAAATTATTATCAGTGAATCTTCTTGTTCTGCTACTATAAAGCTTTGTACAATAAATTCTTTGTGTCTCTATTGAATGTTTAAATTATAAAAGGTTTCTCTTTCGCTGACACACAGCGGTTTGTTTTGTATTTTGCTGTTCCTTTATAGTTTGGATTCCGATGCGGACAAGGCTTCCTACTGAGCATGCTGTGTCTGATGCTGTACACAAAAATGGAAGCTTTTTCAGTAATTAGGAGAAATAAAGAAAACGCATTGTAGGGGGGAGCACATTTATTCTCAATGCTCAGATGCAGGAGCAGGCCCCCGTTAACTTCTTTTGCCACCATACTATAGGTTCCTGGACATATCAAGGGAAGATACGTTTCTCTGCTTTTCTCTTTGAGAAGCTTAGAGAGGCCACACTTGATGAGGTAAAGGTAGCTGTGCAAGTGACCTGCTGCCAAGTACGAGGCATACCACTGTCAGAACTAGCCAGGCAGGACCCTAATAGCAGGCAACTTTTCTAAGAGACCCATCTATAGTGGGGAAGCATTTGTCAAGTTTCACTGAAGATAGCTATGCCACAAAGATAAACACAGGTAAAGTCTTTGCAGTTTCAGTGATTCACAGTTTGCTAGAAGGTGGTAGAAGTCTTCTTCATCCTAAAGGGCATGCTGAGGAATTCATATACAGTAGTCTAAAGGGAGTGATAAGGGCTGAGTGTTCCCTACCCTCCACTGTCAAGGATATTTACCAATAGTGACACTACACTAATAGTGACTAGCAGGCCCTCTCCAGTAGGTATAGCAGGTTATTAATATAGGGAATTGGATAGTCATCGATGACAGTATGATCATAGAGGCCACAGTAGACCATGCAAAATCTAATAGTGCCTTCTTTTTTGGGGACCAGTACAACAGGTCCACAGGCTCCTGGAGGGCTGGATAATTCCTAATATTAGCATTTCATCTAGCTTCTTTCTCATGTTAGTTCCTATAGACTTTGGAACAGGAGGCCTGTTAGATTAGGTGTCTGAGGTCTCCACGTGATGGGTGACCAATGTAGTTTATCCTGGTAGGAAGGAAAAACAAGGCTTGTAGATGGCAGACCTTATGGCTTTCTGGTGTCCCTTGTTTAGTTATGGCCGCAGCAGGACTTGGCTCACACTGGTCTAATTGTTGGGCTCCCTAAAAGGTCTTGTAAGGCATCCTCTTCTTCCTTTTTCCATGTTTTTGTCATCTCCCTCAGTCATCGAACATGAGCAATGTATTTGATGTCACTTAGTTTCAAAGGATCTAAAAGAATCTTTCCCAGGTGGGCTGTGACTTGTTCTAGGGGTTTGGGACAATCAAAAGCACCTGCTGGTTTTCTATGAGCTGTGGACCTTGCAGTAAGTGTTAAGAAAAAAGGTAAACCCCTAGGGGTGGGACTTTAAAGGCACTACCAATGATAGAGTTGAAGTAAGAAACATTGTTTATTCAAAAAGAAATGTATACATAAAACAGTGAACATGGTCACGAACAACTAAAAATTCACAGTATACAACATATAGATACAATATCCTATACCCAACGCGTTTCAGAGAAAACTGTAGTCTCCTTCATCAGGGGTTAACAGGATGTATATCACCTAGAATGCAGATAGTTAAAAGTAAATTAGTGCATCTATTCAATGACATACAGATATGGTAAAGCCAATATAATAGCAACTCACATCTTAATTAGTTGTGTATACATGAAGAAAATCCACGTTCATATATTAAAAACAGTGTCACATGGAGTCTCCGGCAAACCTGTCTGCGTTATAGCTGTTTACAAATGCAAGTGCCTCCAAACCAGAATTTTGATGGGGAGATTAATAAAGGGACTAACGACCCATCCCCAGAGGGAACCAAAGGGGGTTCAGGGTTGTATAATAGATGCCTAAATGAGGCTAGACCACGGATACTGGGGCCTAGATGCGGAGTCATGGAAAAAGAAACAAGTATATATAATATGTGCACAGTCATAAATACAAAAGGCTGCCTGGTGGTAGCACATACCTAACATGAAATGACAAATGAAATGACAATGAAATGACAATCATGGCAAGCAGGCCTGGAGATGCTAAGAGGTGGGCCTATAAATAGATAGGAAAAACGTATATATTAAAGATCACCTCTGTTAGCAGCCATCATCAGAGCCCCAAAAGTAACAGGGGGCAATGTTGAGCATCAGCAACCGCCCCATGTAAGTGGGGTATTAGATGTTAGGTAACAATGTGCAAAGTTTCCAAAGTTACTTACTGTTTCTTGCAGTAAGTGTTATGGTGGCATCAAAGTTGTCAGCAGTAAAGTCTACTAGTTTGCGTATCCTTTCATGGAGTTCTAAGATGTAGGGCATTATGACAACCCCAGTATCCTGCAGATTACCCTCTAAATACTAGTTCAGCATGGTCAGGGGTTTTCAGACCTTTGTTCCGTACAGCTGCTCAAATGGGGAGAAACTGGTGGGTTCCTGATATACCTCACAGTGAGTGGAGAATAGGAGTAGATGTCCTTCCCAGTCCATTTCTTAATCCACATATGCATGCAACATAGCTGTCAAAGCACTGCTGAAGTGTTCCAAAAGTCCTTTTGTCTGGGGGTGGTAGGGAGTAGTCACCGCACCCAATAGGTGTGCGCCAGAGAGACTGCACTAGATCCAACATAAGTTGACATAAGTTGAGTCCTTTGATCTGACAAGATTTTGTCTGGAAAACCTATTCTCATGAAGACAGTGACTATGACAGCCCTGGGTGCTGTGATACTGGACAGAGCCACAGCTCAGCTTCTGGAAAATGGATGGCGTAGTTCACAATAGTAGGCATGTAACACTTTAAAGCAAAGAAAACAAAATGTAATTCCCAGCAGACTTAACAGCTAACCAGCAGAAAAAAAAAAAAAAAAATGACACTGTCTAACAAGTTTACGTTAAAAATAGAGCTTGCACATATATGCGAAAGATGCATTGCCTCATCAAGGCCCCCTGTATAGTGATGTGCCCACTCTATCTATCTATGTCTATGAGAGCCACCATGTTGGAGCATATTTAAAAATGGATAAATCGAGGGCATGTGTGTCCTCTTTGAAGGTGCAGGGACACACCAGAAGCCCAGCACAACACAATGGAAGCTGAAGGTGTCCAGTGTGTCCCCACACCAATTACAGCAAGCTAAACAAAAATTGCAACTGCCCCAATTTATTAATTGCTTTTAGAGTTATGGGTTTTGTAGAAGGGGCAACACATTTAGAAATTCTGGACTAATAGAATGCCTACTCTAATCTCTGACTGTCTGGGTACAGCAAACTATTCTTCTGCACAGCTTCTCTCCTAGCATGTTCCCAGCTGGGCTTGGCCCTGCATTACTGTACCAACAAAGTAACACCTAAAATTATGCAAATCATTCTTGAGTATGTGCATCCTCAGTCCTCCAATCATTCCCACACTGCAGCCTTTAGACCCCAGCCCATAGTCCAGGTCCATGGTAGCCAGGGGGATGAAGAACCACATACCCCTGGCTAACTGTATTATCATACCAGGACTTGGTCTGAATTGCCCTATGGTAAACAATTTGTGGGCCAGGTTTGAGGGGTTTTGTGGACTGAAATTGAATTTGACCTTTGTGTACCCGTGAAAACATCTTGCAATGCTTCTCCTGCGTCACCAACCTATAAACCATAATTAGTTGTAAGCCAAAGACCCCAGGAGATGTGTCCACATCAGAATAAAGGGGGTGGTAAGTCCTTAGGAGGTTAAGGTCCACAATGTATTGGCTTTAAGGCATGTTCTTTCACTCCAGTGGGCAACTAGCCTAACAGTAGCCAATTTGCCCACAACCAAAGGGCTCTGAGGCCCACATCAGGGAAGCAAAAGCTGAGGGGGTGGTGCTGGTGTGTGACTCATTTGGTGGTGTGCAAGCATAAGTTGTCAAAAATTGCCCTTTTGATATAGTTATAGTTCCGTTTCTTTACTGGGCCCAGCATTCGGTAGACCTCAGCAGCTTTTCCCTCTAGCAGCCCCACTATGTGGCAGGTCCAGTCTGTGTCCGGAACCTCTAGCAAGAACCCATGCATATCTTACTGTATTTTTCCTGAAGGATTTAAAGTATCAGAAGGGTTAAGGTCTCCCTTACTGCAAGAGCTGACACAGCTTTTGGTCCTTTTTAACCACAGCTATTTTCCCTTGAGTTGTGGCATCCTCCTGCAGAGTGCTCATCTCTTCTTTGTACCAAATAACCCATGGGCACTTAGTGGTGGGAACAGTAAGCTCCATAGTGTGCAGGCTCTCGTTTGCAATCTCATGTGCTCTCACCCTGTAGGCCCAGAGTAAGGGAAAAAGAAACCTAGATGGAGGGTCAACATGACAGGGTAAAGCCACCCAGGCAAAATTTCTACAATGATTAAATGACTGCTACTAACAGTCTTTGTTTTATACAAATTAAACTTGTCTGGTTTGATCATGTACATCATTTACAGGACAGTAGTATGGGTTGGGGCATAACCCTGTGTCCAGGCAGTGTATCTGAAGATGCTGGGGACCAGAATGGAGGCTAGCTAGATAATTTGGGAAGTATGTGAAAATGGTAGAGCTGGGTCATGGGGACAAGGGTACAGACCCATGACAGCATTGCCATGAGTAATTCATGAGAAAAATCTGGAAGCTTCCCTAACAAATCAGTCTATGCGACTGTACTATTTCTGTATGCCACCTTGAAGCCCACTTAGCCTTTATGTGCAAGGAAGTTGTGGCTCCCTCAGTTACCCAGATTAAATGTCTGCATAGGATAAATGCCTGCTACTGACAGATTTTCTTTTTTTTTTTAAATTAAACTTGCTTAGTTTGATCACGTCTGTACAGAGCAGGGAAGTATGATAAATGTTTATCATTTGGCTTATCCTCTTATCTCTACCTAATTCTGTTGTTATACATCATATAAATGACCCTCTTCCATCAAAATAGAAATGATTTTATTTCTTCTCTTTATTAAGCCATAAGAAAAAGATGTTATAGGAATTCAGTAAAAATATATATATATATATATTTGTTTTCACATTAAAAAGAGATAACCAAATGAAAAAAAGCCTCTACTAATTTTAAAAGATTATGGTTGGCCAACTTCAGACTTTTTTTTAACTTATAAATATCTGTTATATACATCATTTATATGTTTCAGGCATTTGCAGTCTTTATTAAAGCAGAAACCTTTTCACAGTCACAAAAAAAATATAGAGCCATTATGGAGCTGTAATATAAAGATCCGCCTTGATATGACTGATCAGCTTATTATATATAGCTATTGTTAGGTGTGCGATTGAATGTATGCAAGTATGTCGAGCAACCTTTTCCCAACCTTTTTTTTTACCATGAAGGAACCCTTGAAATAATAATCAGCTCTCAGGGAACCCATGCTTAAAGTGATTATATCTACAGCTCATGATAAACTATTAGCCACATTACATTGGTGGCCAATGAGAGAAGAGCTTGCTTACAGAAATGGTCAGTGGAAATAACATCCTGGTACACTGGTGGTCATTTAGAAAATGTATATTGCTATGGTTATCAGTATAGGACTTTACATTGTGAGACAGTGGGAAGAATGTTCCTACATTGGTGGTAAGTAGGAAAATTGTTTCTCTCACAGACATTGGTGTCAGTTTTTACTTACCTGAGAAAATAGAAGAGAAGTGGTTTGAGTATGCTGGTTCAGCTGACTATAGAACACTGTAGGCATCATGAGGCAGGAGATCTAGCCATTTTTTCCCAAGAATGCCTATAACCCTAGGGTTCCACAGGATCCTGATTTTTTTCCCCACAAATAGAGCTTTCTTTTGGTGGTATTTGATCATCTCTGCGGTTTTTATTTTTTGTGCTATAAACAAAAGAAGAGCAACAATTTTGAAAAAAAAAAAAAACAATATTTTGTACTTTTTGCTATAATAAATATCCCCATTTTTTTTTTTTAAGAAGCAAATCTTTTCTCAGTTTAGGCCAATATGTATTCTTCTACATATTTTTAGTAAAAAAAAATTGCAATAAGCATATATTGATTGGTTTGCGCAAAAGTTATAGCATCTACAAAATAAGGGATAAATTTATAGTATTTTTATTATTATTTTCTATTTTACTAGTAATGGCGGCAATCTGTGATTTTTATCAGGACTGCGACATTATGGCGGACACATCAGGCACTTTTGATACATTTTTGGGGCCATTGGCATTTATACAGCGATCAGTACTATGAAAATGCTCTGATTACTGTAAAAATGTCACTGGCAGGGAAGGGGTTAACACTAGGGGGCGATCAAGGGGTTAAATGTGTTCCCTAGTGTGTGTTCTAACTATAGGGGGGATAGGACTGTCTAGAGGAGATGACAGATCACTGTTCATACTTTGTATGAACAGACAATCTGTCTTTTCTCCCCTCAGAGAACCGGTATCTGTGTGTTTACACACACAGTTTCCAGTTCTCGCTGTGTCATGAGCGATCGCGGGAGCCCGGCGGTCATCGCGCCTGCCCGGCACTCGCATCGGCTCGGGGGGCGAGCAGCCGGAGCGCATGCGCGCCCCTAGTGCCCTTCTGCCACAGTAGAAGTGTGGCGGCTGGTCGGCAAGTTGTTATATTTAGTGCTAAATGGCTGTAGTCAGCTAATGCCAATTTGTAGTCTGTGTCTTGTTCATCTTCCCCTAAGTCCAGTCGGACTGTCATTTATACCTACTGTCACTAAGTGGCACTGTCACCTCTGGTATTAGTGTTAGATCAAACAGTAAGTCTGGATTATGAATATTCATATCTCTTCCTAGCCAACCACTAGGAGTTTCCTGTACCTGTAGTACATTAAGGGAAAGGGAATAAATATTTGGGCTGGCTGATGCAAGCTCTAGCCCCCCCCCGGCACTGGTCTGGGAAGGGTGCATGTGATAGAGCTGCATCTTTAGCCCTGCCTGCCTAAAGAGGCCCTGGAAGTGTTTAGGCCTGGTGATTAGGCCTACTGCTGCTGACTCCATCTGGAGGCAGGATGGAGTCCCATGGAGGCTGGTTGACCCTCCTGCAGAAGATTGGGAGCAGGATGGAGACCCAGAGGAGGATCCCAATAGAGGTGTCTGCAGGGGTTTTATGCTGGATGACTCTCCTGGAGAGAGTTCACAGAAGGAGGCTAAATTACAAGGGTGTCAGATGTTTCAGCCAAAAGTGACTGTCTACATGTCCCAATATTGCCTAGGTGATCCACCCCTGAGGGAAATGTCAGCCCACCCTGCTTCTGGGGGTAATACCATGCTCACCAGGGGCCAGGGGTCAGGGGGCTTTACACACATAATTACTCCATGTCTAAAAGCCCTGTAGTTTGTTTTATATAATGTGGAAGATTGTTATGCAACAGTCCATCAATTGTAGGTCTGTCTGCGTTGCTGCTGTCAAAAACTAGGGACTGGAATTGCTAACCATTGGCTGATGTCTCACATGGATGGAGACAGCTGGTATCCTGACTGCAACACAAGACCACTTTCTGTTTGGAGCTGCTTGGAATCCCTGCAGAGGCAGCTGCCTCCTGTTCCCACACAGATGCATGCAGGCTGCATCTATCTTGCTTGCAAATCTGAATGTAGGCACAACCAACAGATACACTCTGAACTGCCACAGGAACAGATGAATTACATCTCCATATGACTTTTAGAGTGGTGGGATGTGGACAAACTTGGAGTATAGGAGAACTCATCACTTAACATGTGTCACTCCTCCCAACGAACCAACCAATCTCTTATAGTATGTTTGATCCACAACACTATACAGACCTCTATTGTCGTTTTACAAGGCTCTGATGAAGAGGGTTTCTTTCCTCGAAACGCGTCAGCAAAATTCTAGTACTTGCCCTTGCATGGGCATGCCTATTTTTCCAATTTAATGTGTATACTTGTAACCTGATTTATTGAATACGTAGATACTTTTTGTATGGATTTCATTTTCCATGAATAAACCACAACATCTTGATCAATGTATTAGATCATGCGCCTTTCATCCCTTTCAGTTTAGGCAGCGGGAATCACATGATCGTCTTTTAAATTTATCCTTTGATAGTACTACCATTTCATACCAACAACGCCTTCACGAGCACAGGAGAAAATTCTTTCTTTGTTTATATTGTAAAAGCCATGGGAACTAGTGATATTCAAGGAGTTTTATTGCTATGTTTTACTGTATTTAGTGCACTAAAGTGAGAAAAATAAAAAAAAACGTCCACGAGGAAACACAATTATGGTATTTGTTAGTTGGTGCTTTACTGTAGAGTATTTGCAACAACCTTCTATGTAGGGAAGCATAAAACATTTCATTAGGTTTAATGCAAATTATTCCATTTCCTAATTCACTTTATGAGCCAAAAATACCATATTGCAGTGTTGTTCATTCTAGGACATCTATATCCCTAGTGACTAGTGGGCCTTTTTGCAATTTTGGAGAGTCTTGGAGTGAAAAATACTTTTACTAGATCCATACTAATGCCCCGTACACACGGTCAGAAATTCCGATCGGACCATGTTGTCGGAAATTCCGACCGTGTGTGTGGGCTCCATCTGACTTTTTCTGTTGTAATTTCCGGAAAAAATTTGAGATCCTGCTCTCAAATTTCCCGACAACAAAATCCGATCGGACTTTTTCTGATCGTGTGTAGAGAATTCCGACGGACAAAGTGCCACGCATGCTCAGATCAAATTAGGAGACCAAACCTATTGGCTACTAGCCTCTACGTAGTTCCGTCGTACGCAACGAAACGTCACCACGTTCAGATTGATCAGATTTTCTGACAACTTTGTCCGATCGTGTGTATGCAACACCAGTGTCGGAGAAAATCCGTCGGAAAAAATCAGACGTATTTTGTGGTCGGAATTTCCGACTGTGTGTACGGGGGCATTAGAGTCCCATGGCTGCCAAAAAGAGGTGCCTGAGATTGAGGATCTAGAACATGAGTTCTAATTAAAGTGGGGTTGCGGCCAAAAAAAAAAAAAGGGGCTTAAAAATCATAAAAAAAATTTAAAAAAAATAATTGAAAAAAAAAATAAAATGTACTCACCTCTAAATGCCTGTTGCTAAGGGGTCCCTCGTAGTCTGCCTCCTTCAGTGCCTGGGCTAAACGTCACTTCCCCCTTGGCGCCACACAGTCATCTGGGACCTGTCACGTGTCCCAGATGACTGAGCGTCAAATCACGGCGCACGGCGCCGCTCGCGCATGCGCAGTGGGTGCCCGGCTGTGAAGCCACAGCCGGGTTCCCACATTAGGAATTCCGGCGCCGCGAGCGGCTCGGGGAACGAGGGGGGGCCTCGTTCCCCCGCATCGCTGGACCCTGGGACAGGTAAGTGTCTGATTTTTAAAAGTCAGCAGCTGCAGTATTTGTAGCTGCTGACTTTTAAAAAAAAATAAAAAATTTCCCCAGGACGGAGCTCCGCTTTAAGCATAGCAACAGACAAAGAAAAGAATGGTGTTTTGGTCAAAGATCATGGAAGATGAGGCTGGAACACAATTCATAGCAGCATAGACAGGGAAATTATCAGGGCTAGCAGAAAGATCAGAAACAAAAAAAATAGTCAGAATAACCTCTACATAAGGATCTTACTGTAAGAGCGCTGAAATTGTGGAAAAGGTTTCCACTAGAGCTGATTCTAGCTGGATTCTAGTGGATTGTTCAAAAACGGGCTGGGATCGGTTTCTAACACACACAATACAAACAGCTATACAGTTATTAAATTACCTTCAGGGATTAGAAAGGCATTTGTTCCCTGTTGGAGCATACTTTATTATGTGTTTTTTTTTTTTTTATTATTCCTCTGGATATACTACTTTTGCCATATGAGGTGATTATGTGTAATCTCCATTAGAGAATGTAAAAAGATTTGTAAAACTATATTTTAAACAAATTACAAGTTTAGTGGTGTATACTATATATGTGTAGAAATATATTTGAAAAAAAGGAATCAAATAGAGGGGTGTGATTGATTGATTTACCAGATAACTTTGAAGTGCAGGAATGTTTTGATGTACTGTACATATGGGTGCCACAGGGAATGCTCTATTATTTACCAGTCTTAATACTGCATGTGAGAAGGGATGACAAGTAGATTCATTACCTTATCACAGACTCTACAGGGGAGAAGTGTCTGTCCAGGAATGCATCATTTCCCTGCAAACAGGTCAGGAGATTGCATATCTAATTTTCCCTCCAAAAAGGTTATAAACTTGCATACCTGACTTTCCCTCCAAAAAGGTTATAGGGGCTGATTTATGCTAACTACGGGGGATGGAGAAATTACCCAATCCTGGATGAGATGAGTAGGGATTGGCCCGGTGCTCGATGCGAACCCATGTTCGCATCGAGCACCGGGTGTTCGCTCGCTCGGCGAGCCCAGAACTATTTTGGCCGCTCGCATCACGTTCGTGTGATGCGAGCGGCCCCGCAATGCATTGCGGCCGGCGCGGCCGGCGCAGTGCATTGGTGGCTGATGATTGGCCAAGCATGCACTGTGACCCCGCATGCTTGGCCAATCACAGCGCCGGAAACTCGAAGAGCCATAATTGGCTACAGGCAGGACGCCTGTAGCCAATTACAGCTCAGGGGCTTTAGTACACGCCCCCCCCTATAAAAGGCCGCCACGCCGTCTGCGCCGGTCACATGCTGTTCCGGCGTAGATAGAGCAGGATAGTTCTGTGACACTCTGCTGGATTTAGTTAGTTAGAGAGATTTACTTAGAGAGATTGAGTTAGATAGATTCATTTACAAAGATTGATTTAGAAAGAGGGGCTTGTAGTGTGTTCGTGGCAGGCAGGCAGAGCTCCTATATTTTGTTCCCAGAAGCACCTATAGGACTTGTAGTGTGTTCGTGGCAGGCAGGCAGAGCTCCTATATTTTCTTCCCAGAAGCACCTATAGGACTTGTAGTGTGTTCGTGGCAGGCAGGCAGAGCTCCTATATTTTCTTCCCAGAAGCACCTATAGGACTTGAAGTGTGTTAGTCCCATCACACAGAGATCATATATTTTGTTCCCAGAAGCACCTATAGGACTTGAAGTGTGTTAGTCCCATCACACAGAGATCATATATTTTGTTCCCAGAGGCACCTATAGGACTTGAAGTGTGTTAGTCCCATCACACAGACCTACATTTTCTTCCCAGAAGCACCCATAGGACTTGCAGTGTGTTAGTCCCATCACACAGAGATCCTATATTTTGTTCCCAGAAGCACCTATAGGACTTGAAGTGTGTTAGTCCCATCACACAGACCTATATTTTCTTCCCAGAAGCACCTATAGGACTTGAAGTGTGTTAGTCCCATCACACAGAGATCATATATTTTGTTCCCAGAAGCACCTATAGGACTTGAAGTGTGTTAGTCCCATCACACAGAGATCCTATATTTTGTTCCCAGAAGCACCTATAGGACTTGAAGTGTGTTAGTCCCATCACACAGAGATCATATATTTTGTTCCCAGAGGCACCTATAGGACTTGAAGTGTGTTAGTCCCATCACACAGACCTACATTTTCTTCCCAGAAGCACCCATAGGACTTGCAGTGTGTTAGTCCCATCACACAGAGATCCTATATTTTGTTCCCAGAAGCACCTATAGGACTTGAAGTGTGTTAGTCCCATCACACAGACCTATATTTTCTTCCCAGAAGCACCTATAGGACTTGAAGTGTGTTAGTCCCATCACACAGAGATCATATATTTTGTTCCCAGAAGCACCTATAGGACTTGAAGTGTGTTAGTCCCATCACACAGAGATCCTATATTTTGTTCCCAGAAGCACCTATAGGACTTGAAGTGTGTTAGTCCCATCACACAGACCTATATTTTCTTCCCAGAAGCACCTATAGGACTTGAAGTGTGTTAGTCCCATCACACAGAGATCATATATTTTGTTCCCAGAAGCACCTATAGGACTTGAAGTGTGTTAGTCCCATCACACAGAGATCATATATTTTGTTCCCAGAAGCACCTATAGGACTTGAAGTGTGTTAGTCCCATCACACAGACCTATATTTTCTTCCCAGAAGCACCTATAGGGCTTGAAGTGTGTTAGTCCCATCACACAGAGATCATATATTTTGTTCCCAGAAGCACCTATAGGACTTGAAGTGTGTTAGTCCCATCACACAGAGATCATATATTTTGTTCCCAGAAGCACCTATAGGACTTGAAGTGTGTTAGTCCCATCACACAGAGATCATATATTTTGTTCCCAGAAGCACCTATAGGACTTGAAGTGTGTTAGTCCCATCACACAGACCTATATTTTCTTCCCAGAAGCACCTATAGGACTTGAAGTGTGTTAGTCCCATCACACAGAGATCATATATTTTGTTCCCAGAAGCACCTATAGGACTTGAAGTGTGTTAGTCCCATCACACAGAGATCATATATTTTGTTCCCAGAAGCACCTATAGGACTTGAAGTGTGTTAGTCCCATCACACAGACCTACATTTTCTTCCCAGAAGCACCCATAGGACTTGAAGTGTGTTAGTCCCATCACACAGAGATCATATATTTTGTTCCCAGAAGCACCTATAGGACTTGAAGTGTGTTAGTCCCATCACACAGACCTATATTTTCTTCCCAGAAGCACCTATAGGACTTGAAGTGTGTTAGTCCCATCACACAGAGATCATATATTTTGTTCCCAGAGGCACCTATAGGACTTGAGGTGTGTTAGTCCCATCACACAAACCTACATTTTCTTCCCAGAAGCACCTATAGGACTTGAAGTGTGTTAGTCCCATCACACAGAGATCCTATATTTTGTTCCCAGAAGCACCTATAGGACTTGAAGTGTGTTAGTCCCATCACACAGACCTATATTTTCTTCCCAGAAGCACCTATAGGACTTGAAGTGTGTTAGTCCCATCACACAGAGATCATATATTTTGTTCCCAGAAGCACCTATAGGACTTGAAGTGTGTTAGTCCCATCACACAGAGATCATATATTTTGTTCCCAGAAGCACCTATAGGACTTGAAGTGTGTTAGTCCCATCACACAGACCTATATTTTCTTCCCAGAAGCACCTATAGGACTTGAAGTGTGTTAGTCCCATCACACAGAGATCATATATTTTGTTCCCAGAGGCACCTATAGGACTTGAAGTGTGTTAGTCCCATCACACAGACCTACATTTTCTTCCCAGAAGCACCCATAGGACTTGAAGTGTGTTAGTCCCATCACACAGAGATCCTATATTTTGTTCCCAGAAGCACCTATAGGACTTGAAGTGTGTTAGTCCCATCACACAGACCTATATTTTCTTCCCAGAAGCACCTATAGGACTTGAAGTGTGTTAGTCCCATCACACAGAGATCATATATTTTGTTCCCAGAGGCACCTATAGGACTTGAGGTGTGTTAGTCCCATCACACAGACCTACATTTTCTTCCCAGAAGCACCTATAGGACTTGAAGTGTGTTAGTCCCATCACACAGAGATCATATATTTTGTTCCCAGAAGCACCTATAGGACTTGAAGTGTGTTAGTCCCATCACACAGACCTATATTTTCTTCCCAGAAGCACCTATAGGACTTGAAGTGTGTTAGTCCCATCACACAGAGATCATATATTTTGTTCCCAGAAGCACCTATAGGACTTGAAGTATATTAGTCCCATCACACAGACCTATATTTTCTTCCCAGAAGCACCTATAGGACTTGAAGTGTGTTAGTCCCATCACACAGAGATCATATATTTTGTTCCCAGAAGCACCTATAGGACTTGAAGTGTGTTAGTCCCATCACACAGACCTATATTTTCTTCCCAGAAGCACCCATAGGACTTGAAGTGTGTTAGTCCCATCACACAGAGATCCTATATTTTGTTCCCAGAAGCACCTATAGGACTTGAAGTGTGTTAGTCCCATCACACAGACCTATATTTTCTTCCCAGAAGCACCTATAGGACTTCTAGTGTGTTAGTGGCATCACACAGAGCTCCTCTATTTTCTTTGCAGAAGCACCCACAGGACTTCTAGTGTGTTAGTGGCATCACACAGAGCTCCTATATTTTCTTCTCAGCAGCACCCACAGGACTTCTAGTGTGTTAGTGGCATCACACAGAGCTCCTCTATTTTCTTTGCAGAAGCACCCACAGGACTTCTAGTGTGTTAGTGGCATCACACAGAGCTCCTCTATTTTCTTTGCAGAAGCACCCATAGGACTTCTAGTGTGTTAGTGGCATCACACAGAGCTCCTATATTTTCTTCTCAGCAGCACCCACAGGACTTCGAGTGTGTTAGTGGCATCACATAGAGCTCCTCTATTTTCTTTGCAGAAGCACCCATAGGACTTCTAGTGTGTTAGTGGCATCACACAGAGCTCCTATATTTTCTTCTCAGCAGCACCCACAGGACTTCTAGTGTGTTAGTGGCATCACACAGAGCTCCTCTATTTTCTTTGCAGAAGCACCCATAGGACTTCTAGTGTGTTAGTGGCATCACACAGAGCTCCTATATTTTCTTTGCAGAAGCACCCATAGGACTTCTAGTGTGTTAGTGGCATCACACAGAGCTCCTATATATTCTTCTCAGCAGCACCCACAGGACTACCGACTACAATGGCTGGAAGACCGCCAAGGGGAGGCAGAGCGTGCAGAGCCAAGAACACAGGGCAGGCAGGCTCTGTTTCTAGTGGACGTGGCCGTGGCCGTGGACGTGGTCGTGCATCGTCATCAGCACGTGGCCATGGGACACGCGTGTCTTTGTTTTCGGCAGCTGGACATGTGGAGCCGCATCATGCTGAAGGCTTGGTAGAATGGATGACCAAGCCCTCCTCATCCTCCTCATCCTCTCTCACCCAGGCTCAGGGTACTGGCAGAGCATCATCAGCCACCCCTTCCCTAGACCCACCATGTCCTCCTGAGGAGTCCCCCGAACTCTTTGAGCACAGTGTTGGGTACATGCTCCAGGAGGATGCCCAACGATTCGAAGGCTCGGATGATGATACCCAGCTTGAGGAATCTGGCAGTACTGTTCCACCAGCTGCAGCTTACTGCCAGGTTTGCTCTAGTGGTGAAGAGGGAGGGGATGATGAGGTCACTGACTCCACGTGGGTGCCTGAAGGGAGAGAGGATGAGGAGGAGGACGAGGAGGAGGAGGATGCGGCGTCACATGTCCAACGAGGCAGGATGCCCCCTGGAGGCCAGGTAGAGGCCAGTACAGCAACTGTACAACACCGCAGAGCTCCGCCTGTGCAGGGCGCTGCCTCTGCACGTTATCAGAAAAGTTCTTTGGTGTGGGCCTTTTTTGAGACGAGTGCATCAGATCGCACCACTGCTATTTGCAATATTTGTCTCAAGCGTATCTCGCGTGGCCAAAACATCAGCCGCTTGGGCACCACAAGCATGACCAGACATATGTCGACCTGCCATGCAGCTCGTTGGCAGGCACACATAAAAGACCCACACCAAAGAACTAAGCGGACCTCTCCTTGCTCCTCATCAGCTGGGATCTCCATCCCCACTACACCTTCAGTCCTCTCTGAAAGCTGCTCTGAGAGGACTGAAGGTGTAGAATTAGGTGTGTCACAACCAAGTACTTGCAGTACACCGACGTCCGATTGCAGCAGGCAAATTTCCCTGCCCCAGCTGCTGGACCGTAGAAAGAAGTACACTCCCAGCCATCCACATGCCCAGCGGTTGAATGCTAGCTTGGCTAAATTGCTAGCACTTCAACTGCTGCCTTTTCAGTTGGTAGACTCGGCCCCCTTCCGTGAGTTTGTTCAATGTGCGGTTCCTCAGTGGCAGGTTCCCAAACGCCACTTTTTCTCACGGAAGGCGATTCCGTCTCTCTACCGGCATGTGGAGGGCAATGTCCATGCCTCGCTGGACAGGGCGGTCAGCGGTAAGGTGCATATTACCGCTGACTCATGGTCCAGCAGGCATGGACAGGGACGGTACCTTTCTTTCACGGCCCATTGGGTCACTCTATTGGCAGCTGGGAGGGATGCAGGACAAGGTGCAGTAGTGTTGGAGGTTGTTCCGCCACCACGCCTCCAAAACGCTACTACTGCTACTGGTTGTGACACACCTCTCTCCTCCACCCCCTCCTCTTCTTCTTCCTCCAGTGCTCTGTCCTTGGAACCAGCGGTGCTCCGTAGGCGTACAAGGGGCTACGCAAGTACGCAGGCAAAAAGATGCCATGCCGTGCTTGCGCTGGTGTGTTTGGGGGACAGGAGCCACACTGGGCCAGAGGTTCTGGCAGCTCTGCAGGGGCAGGCCGAGAGGTGGTTGACGCCACGTCAGCTTAAGCCAGGAATGGTCGTTTCTGACAATGGCACCAACCTCCTCTCCGCCCTGCGACAGGGACAGCTCACCCATGTGCCCTGCATGGCTCACGTCCTCAACCTGGTGGTGCAGCGGTTCTTGGGCAGGTTCCCAGGCTTACAGGATGTCCTGAGGCAGGCCAGGAAAGTCTGTGTGCATTTCCGCCGATCTTATAATGCCAGTGCTCGGCTGACTGAGCTGCAAAAGGAGCTGAACCTGCCCAAGAACCGCCTAATATGTGACATGCCCACCAGGTGGAACTCAACGTTGGCCATGCTGCAGCGACTGCACACGCAGCAGAGGGCCATCAATGAGTACCTTTGCGACTATGGCACCAGGACAGGGTCAGGGGAGCTTGTTTTTTTTTCCCCACGTCAGTGGAGCATGATCAGGGATGCATGCACTGTCCTCTCACCATTTGAGGAGGCCACGAGGATGGTGAGCAGTGACAGTGCATGCATCAGTGACACTGTCCCTCTTGTCCACCTGTTGGAGCATACGCTGCGTGGGATAATGGACAGGACACTTGAGGCAGAACAGAGGCAGGAAGAGGAGGACTTCCTTGCCTCTCAAGGCCCCCTTTATCCGGACAGTGTTCCTTCTGTCCCACCCATCACACAGGAAGAGGATGAGGAGGAGGAGGAGGAGGAGGAGGAGGAGGATTGTGTGAGCATGGAGGTGGAGCCTGGCACTCAGCATCAGCAGCAGCAGTCTTTTAGGGATGATGTACAGTCCCAACAAACCAGTGGACTTGTACGTGGCTGGGAGGAGGTGGCTGGCGATCATGTCATCCTCAGTGACCCAGAAGACTCCGGACCGAATGCCTCAGCTAACCTACGCTGCATGGCCTCCCTGATCCTGCAAAGCCTGCGGAAGGATCCTCGTGTTCTTCGGATCAAGGAGAGGGACCATTACTGGCTGGCCACTCTCCTTGATCCGCGGTACAAGGGTAAGGTTGCGGACCTTATCTTGCCGTCGCAGAGGGAGCAGAGGATGAGACATCTCAGGGAGGCCTTGCAGAAAGGTCTGTGCAACGCGTTCCCAGAAACTGGGAGGCTACAAACTCCTGGTCCTGGGCGACGAGTTGCTGAGGCTTCGGTCAGTAGCAGAAGGAGCGGTGGGGAAGGTGGACGTCTGACCGATGCCTTCAGACAATTTTTTAGTCCGCAGCCCCAAGGTATGATCGGTTCCAGCAACCATCGCCAGCGTCTGATATACATGGTGCAGGAATACCTTGGGGCAAGGTCAGACTTGGACACCTTTCCCACCGAAAATCCTCTGGCTTACTGGGTCCTGAGGATGGATCACTGGCCAGAGCTTGCACAGTATGCAATTGAGCTACTGGCCTGTCCTGCCTCCAGCGTTCTTTCCGAACGCACATTCAGTGCTGCTGGAGGATTTGTCACCGATCATAGGGTGCGCCTGTCCACCGCCTCGGTTGATCGACTGACCTTCATCAAAATGAATCAGTCTTGGATCACCACCAGCTACCAGGCACCTGAGGCGGATATAACCGAATAATTTTTAATATCACATCCCTTCAAGACTGCCTATGCTGATGCTGAGTGACTGTCCTCTTATGTTCACTGACTATCCTCTTCCTCCTCCTCAATGATCCATGCCACCACACCAGTGCCTAAGGCACAATTTTTCAGCCCCTGTTTAACAGGGGCGTGTACATACAATTTTTATAAAAAAATGCTTCGCAACACGTGTGACTGCTGTGCTCCAAGTACAGTATCTGTGAGGGGTTGCAGTGTTGTGGCACCAGCACCAGTGCCTAAGGCACAATTTTTCAGCCCCTGTTTAACAGGGGCGGGTAATTACAATTTTTTAAAAAAATGCTTCGCAACACGTGTGACTGCTGTGCTCCAAGTACAGTATCTGTGAGGGGTTGCAGTGTTGTGGCACCAGCACCAGTGCCTAAGGCACAATTTTTCAGCCCCTGTTTAACAGGGGCGGGTAATTACAATTTTTAAAAAAAATGCTTCGCAACACGTGTGACTGCTGTGCTCCAAGTACAGTATCTGTGAGGGGTTGCAGTGTTGTGGCACCAGCACCAGTGCCTAAGGCACAATTTTTCAGCCCCTGTTTAACAGGGGCGGGTAATTACAATTTTTTAAAAAAATGCTTCGCAACACGTGTGACTGCTGTGCTCCAAGTACAGTATCTGTGAGGGGTTGCAGTGTTGTGGCACCAGCACCAGTGCCTAAGGCACAATTTTTCAGCCCCTGTTTAACAGGGGCGGGTAATTACAATTTTTTAAAAAAATGCTTCGCAACACGTGTGACTGCTGTGCTCCAAGTACAGTATCTGTGAGGGGTTGCAGTGTTGTGGCACCAGCACCAGTGCCTAAGGCACAATTTTTCAGCCCCTGTTTAACAGGGGCGGGTAATTACAAATCTTGATCTAATAGTTCACAGCAGGGCCCATTCCTGCGCCCACCAAGAGTAACTATGAGGGCCTACAGTCTTGTGGCAACACCGTCCACCACCACTGCCAAAGGCCCAATTTTTCTGCCCTGTTCATCAGGTGCTTGCAATTACAAATCTTGATCTAATAACTCACAGCAGGGCCCATTCCTGCGCCCACCAAGAGTAACTGTGAGAGCTTACAGTCTTGTGGCAACACCGTCCACCACCACCACCACCCCCAATTTTTCTGCCCTGTTCAACAGGTGCATGCAATTACAAATCTTGATCTAATAACTCACAGCAGGGCCCATTCTTGCGCCCACCAAGAGTAACTGTGAGAGCTTACAGTCTTGTGGCAACACCGTCCACCACCACCGCCAAAGGCCCAATTTTTCTGCCCTGTTCATCAGGTGCTTGCAATTACAAATCTTGATCTAATAACTCACAGCAGGGCCCATTCCTGCGCCCACCAAGAGTAACTATGAGGGCCTACAGTCTTGTGGCAACACCGTCCACCACCACCGCCAAAGGCCCAATTTTTCTGCCCTGTTCATCAGGTGCTTGCAATTACAAATCTTGATCTAATAACTCACAGCAGGGCCCATTCCTGCGCCCACCAAGAGTAACTGTGAGAGCTTACAGTCTTGTGGCAACACCGTCCACCACCACCACCACCACCCCCAATTTTTCTGCCCTGTTCAACAGGTGCATGCAATTACAAATCTTGATCTATTAACTCACAGCAGGGCCCATTCCTGTGCCCACCAGTCTTGTGGCTACACCAACATCTAATAGGGCAAATTTCTGCAGAGTATATACGCCAGGCCCCTACTTTCAAACATCCAACTTACAAACGACTCCTACTTGCAAATGGAAAGAGAAAACAGGAAGTGAGAGGAAATCTACCCCTAGGAAGGGAAATTCTATCCTGTTAGATTTAATTTGGGAAAAAGGTATCTCCTCTCTACTGATACTTTATCACCAATCCTTGTTTCAATTAAAACCCCACTTTTTCCAAAAACATTTGTCATTGGGACGGAAAGTTAGGTGACATGTTCTGAACAGATGTGCAAAGACAGCAAATGTTACAGGGGTGATAACCCCTCCCTATGTTCTCCAAAAAGCTTAAAAATAGATTTTTTTGGGATGGAGCTACACTTCATAATGTACCTGTTCAGATTCTACTTAAGAACAAACCTAAAGCCGCAAGTGGTTTTAAATGGCTTCTTTTTTTCCTTTACAAATGTCATTTTGTGCAAGGACAGTTCTAAACACGGGAAACACATGCCACTTCACAGGCATACTTTAGACACCCCCCAGGTACCATATTTAAAGGAAAATTTCACTTTTTTTTTTTTTCACTTTATGCATCATTAAAATGACTGCTCCCGAAAAAACGTTAGTTTTTAAAAGTTCTTTTTGCATTGATATATGTCCCCTGGGGCAGGACCCGGGTCCCCAAACCTGTTTTATGACATTAACATGCATATTGGCCATTGTAATTAGCACTTTTGATTTCGAACGTTCGCGTCCATTATAACGTATAGGGTTCGAAAATTCGCACGAACTTTCGGTCGGTTCGAAGGTTCTGGTGCGAACCGAACCCGGGGGTGTTCGGCTCATCCCTAGAGATGAGTCAGATTTGAATAAGCTAGATTAGATAGGTCTACCAATAGGTATGACCCCATACAAGTCGGAGCCCCCGTACACACGGTCGGAAATTCCGACCACAAAATCCGTCTGTTTTTTTTAGACGGATTTTGTCCGAAACTGGTGTTGCATACACACGGGCGGACAATGTTGTTGGAAAATCCAATCGTTCCGAACGCGGTAAAATTTGTTGCGTACTACAGAACTACGTAGAGGCTAGTAGCCAATAGCTTTGGTCTTGTTATTTGATCTGAGCATGCGTGGCACTTTGTCCGTCGGAATTCCCTACACACGATCGGAAAAAGTCTGATCGGATTTTGTTGTCGGAAAATTTGAGATCCTGCTCTCAAATTTTTTCCGGCGAAAATTCAGACAGAAAAAGCCCGCTAGAGCCCACACACGATCAGATTTTCCAACAACATAATCCGATCAGACTTTTTCCATCGGAATATACGACCGTGTGTATGGGGCATAAGAAAGATAGGTCTATACAGGGCCGATCCTAGGGTCACAGACACCTGGGTGCAAAAATATTTCTGGCGCCCCCATATGGGCGTTGTCATCTTACTAACTCCTCCCCTTTACAAATGTTTATATTGCAACGACTTAAACACAGAGATTCTCCCCTAACGAGTCTTCATAATCCTGGGTTCCTCCCATGATCTCTTAACAATAAACAAAATACAGCAAGAGAGTACACTAATGGGACCTGGAGGGGGGGGGGGGGGTCTCTCTAATGGACACAGAGAGGGCTTCTGTTAGAGAATTTGTTAGAAAGAGCCACAGGCATACTCCAGACATATTACAGGAGATGGTCAGAGACTGCAGACATTGTACAGGAGATGGTCAGAGACTGCAGACATGATACAGGAGATGGTCAGAGACTGTAGACAGGGCCGGATTAACATAGGGGCTATTGGAGCTGCAGCTCCAGGCCCCTTTCTCAAGATAGGCCCATTTGTCCCAAAAAAAAAAAAAATTCAAAAAAAAAAAAAGAAATCGACTTCGAGGGTTGTAGCTCAACAATCAGGAGTCACAGAGACCCCGCAGTGCTGGAGTAGGTAGCTAAAGACCTACTCCAGCACTGGTTAAAATATGGGGCTGCTATCATCTATGGTTCTGGAGATATGGGGTTGCTTGCGCAGTCGATCAGAAGCTACATACAGAGTGGCCAGTATAAATACAAGCTGGAACACTCTGCCGAAGACTGAGAGGATGAACTCACAGTGCTTATAATAATTATTTGTATATTACTTATGATAATTAACCCCTTGCCACCCAGGCCAATTCTGACACTTCTCTCCTACATGTAAAAATCATAATTTTTTTGATAGAAAATTACTCAGAAGCCTCAAGCATTATATATGTTGTTTTAGCAGACACCCTATGGAATAAAATGGTGGTCTTTGCAACTTTTTATGTTACATATTTGTGCAGCAATTTTTCAAAAGTTTTTTTTGGAAAGAAACTGTTTCATTCATAAAAAAAAACACTAAAGTTAGCACGATATTTTTTGTGTACCAAGCGATGCTTTAATTTTTTTACAGGTTACATGTTTAGAGTTACAGAGGAGGTCTAAGGCTAGAATTATTGTTCTCACTCTAACGATCGTGGCATATGTAACCTGTGTGTATCTGGATCTGATACTAACCAGTGCCTACCCAGCCACTGACTAGTATCTCTCCCCAGCCTGTCCCCACACACCCTCTCACCTGCTGACCTGTGAATGGGGGAATCACTCCTGCAGTGTTATTGTGTTCTGCCAGTGAATACGATGATCAGTGTTGCTAACTATAGCTGGCAGCACTGATTGTTTTGGGGAAAACCTGACAGGCTGGTTGTACTCAAGTCGGTTAATAGGTTGACTTGTGTAAAACCAGGTAGCCCATACATAGATCGACTATGGCTGGTCTCTGCTTAATTGGTGCAATTTCAATCCATGTATGGCCCGCTTAACCACTACACAGTCCCTAAACAGCCTTCCACAAACCTTTACATTTTTCCTTCCCAGATTCCTTCATCCTCCTCTCCTATACATAGTGCCCACTGTCATACTCTGCACACTTCTCTCCTGTACATAGCGCCCGCTGTCATATCCTACACACTCCTCTCCTGTACATAGTGCCCGCTGTCATACACTTCTCTATTGTACATAGTGCCCACTGTCGTACCCTCCACACTCCTCTCCTGTACATACTGCTCACTGTCATACCCTCCACACTCCTCTGCTGTGCATACTGCCCACTGTCATACTCTTCACACTCCTCTCCTGTACATAGTGCCTTCTGCCATACCCTCCGCACTCCTCTCATGTACATAGTGCCCACTGTTAGACCCTCCACATTCCTCTCCCTCACCTGCACATACTTCCCACTTTTATACCATCCATTCTCCTCCCCTATGCCTCTTACCCACAAAAACAGTTCTTTAAAATTGCCCCATTATTAGTACTTATTTAATTTTGTAATTACTATTGTGATGTATAGAGGAACATGTGTGATGTCAGCTACTCTAAATATAGCACTTGTAAAAAAGTGTCCCTGAAAATATTTTTGAAATGTTGGCAACTATGCGGGTCAGTAGAGGGCCCCATGAGAGGCTCCTGGATTCCAATGATATTAATGCGGTAGTAAACTTTTCTAACATTACTATTTTTTAGAGGCCCTTAGGTAGGTTATGCCATAATGTACAAGTATGCACAGCATATTAGCACATTAGGGTCAGGGCCGGATTAACATAGGGGCTATTGGAGCTGCAGCTCCAGGCCCCTTTCTCAAGATAGGCCCATTTGTCCCAAAAAAAAAAAAAAAAATTCAAAAAAAAAAAAAAAAAAAATCGACTTCGAGGGTTGTAGCTCAACGATCAGGAGTCACAGAGACCCCACAGTGCTGGAGTAGGTAGCTAAAGACCTACTCCAGCACTGGTTAAAATATGGGGCTGCTATCATCTATGGTTCTGGAGATATGGGGTTGCTTGCGCAGTCGATCAGAAGCTACATACAGAGTGGCCAGTATAAATACAAGCTGGAACACTCTGCCGAAGACTGAGAGGATGAACTCACAGTGCTTATAATAATTATTTGTATATTACTTATGATAATTAACCCCTTGCCACCCAGGCCAATTCTGACACTTCTCTCCTACATGTAAAAATCATAATTTTTTTGATAGAAAATTACTCAGAAGCCTCAAGCATTATATATGTTGTTTTAGCAGACACCCTATGGAATAAAATGGTGGTCTTTGCAACTTTTTATGTTACATATTTGTGCAGCAATTTTTCAAACGTTTTTTTTGGAAAGAAACTGTTTCATTCATTAAAAAAAACACTAAAGTTAGCACGATATTTTTTGTGTACCAAGCGATGCTTTAATTTTTTTACAGGTTACATGTTTAGAGTTACAGAGGAGGTCTAAGGCTAGAATTAATGTTCTCACTCTAACGATCGTGGCATATGTAACCTGTGTGTATCTGGATCTGATACTAACCAGTGCCTACCCAGCCACTGACTAGTATCTCTCCCCAGCCTGTCCCCACACACCCTCTCACCTGCTGACCTGTGAATGGGGGAATCACTCCTGCAGTGTTATTGTGTTCTGCCAGTGAATACGATGATCAGTGTTGCTAACTATAGCTGGCAGCACTGATTGTTTTGGGGAAAACCTGACAGGCTGGTTGTACTCAAGTCGGTTAATAGGTTGACTTGTGTAAAACCAGGTAGCCCATACATAGATCGACTATGGCTGGTCTCTGCTTAATTGGTGCAATTTCAATCCATGTATGGCCCGCTTAACCACTACACAGTCCCTAAACAGCCTTCCACAAACCTTTACATTTTTCCTTCCCAGATTCCTTCATCCTCCTCTCCTATACATAGTGCCCACTGTCATACTCTCCACACTTCTCTCCTGTACATAGCGCCCGCTGTCATATCCTACACACTCCTCTCCTGTACATAGTGCCCGCTGTCATACACTTCTCTCCTGTACATAGTGCCCACTGTCGTACCCTCCACACTCCTCTCCTGTACATACTGCTCACTGTCATACCCTCCACACTCCTCTGCTGTGCATACTGCCCACTGTCATACTCTTCACACTCCTCTCCTGTACATAGTGCCTTCTGCCATACCCTCCGCACTCCTCTCATGTACATAGTGCCCACTGTTAAGCCCCATACACACGGTCGGACTTTTTCATGGATTCTGTCCGATCGGACAAGGTTGTCGAAAAATCAGACCGTGTGTATGCACCATCGGACAGTGTTCGTCGGTTTGTCCGACGGACAAAGTCTTATCTCCTGCTGGAAATCTTTGCCGTCAACACGGTCCGATCACACCAAGTCCGATCGTGTGTATCGAATTCCTGACGGACAAAGTGCCACGCATGCTCAGATCACATTACAAGACCAAAGCTATTGGCTACTAGCCTCTACGTAGTCCCGTCGTAGGCAACAAACGTCACCACGTTCAGAATGATCGGATTTTTCGACAACTTTGTCCGACCGTGTGTACGCAACACCAACATCGGACAAAGTACGACGGACATGATCCGACGGACCTGGTCCTCGGATTGTCCGACCGTGTGTATGGGGCTTTAGACCCTCCACATTCCTCTCCCTCACCTGCACATACTTCCCACTTTTATACCATCCATTCTCCTCCCCTATGCCTCTTACCCACAAAAACAGTTCTTTAAAAATTGCCCCATTATTAGTACTTATTTAATTTTGTAATTACTATTGTGATGTATAGAGGAACATGGGTGATGTCAGCTACTCTAAATATAGCACTTGTAAAAAAGTGTCCCTGAAAATATTTTTGAAATGTTGGCAACTATGCGGGTCAGTAGAGGGCCCCATGAGAGGCTCCTGGATTCCAATGATATTAAAGCGGTAGTAAACTTTTCTAACATTACTATTTTTTAGAGGCCCTTAGGTAGGTTATGCCATAATGTACAAGTATGCACAGCATATTAGCACATTAGGGTACACTTAAATTGTCAGCCCTCCAGTGCTGTGCTGTGATCAATCCGACCCGGGCGCTTCCATCGTCTTCCTTCCGGGTTCTGTGCCTTCGGTCACTTGCCTTGGCCGGGCTGTGTTGATGTCATTCCCACACATGCTCATGTGCATCCTCTTTCTCTCATCCCCCCTTTCTCATCCTCTTTCCCTTACCCCTCACACCTCTTTCATCCCCTTTCTCTCTCTCTCTCTCTCTCTCTCTCTCTCTCTCTCTCTCTCATCCTCCCTCTCTTTTTAATTTAATTTGTTAAAACAAAACATTTTTTGCATTTTTATTTATTATTTATTGTTTATAAAAGGCCCCACCAAAATCCTCAGCACCAGGCCCATGATGTTCTTAATCTGGCCCTGATTAGGGTACACTTAAATTGTCAGCCCTCCAGTGCTGTGCTGTGATCAATCCGACCCGGGCGCTTCCATCGTCTTCCTTCCGGGTTCTGTGCCTTCGGTCACTTGCCTTGTCCGGGCTGTGTTGATGTCATTCCCACACATGCTCATGTGCATCCTCTTTCTCTCATCCCCCCTTTCTCATCCTCTTTCCCTTACCCCTCACACCTCTTTCATTCCCTTTCTCTCTCTCTCTCTCTCTCTCTCATCCTCCCTCTCTTTTTAATTTAATTTGTTAAAACAAAAAATTGTTTGCATTTTTATTTATTAATTTATTGTTTATAAAAGGCCCCACCAAAATCCTCAGCACCAGGCCCATGATGTTCTTAATCTGGCCCTGACTGTAGACATGATACAAGAGATGGTCAAAGACTATTAGTTAGTTAGTGTGCTATACTGTGCTATTTTGCTTCAACTGTCAGTGTAGAATATTAGTTTAATGTCAGTCTAGGTATAGTGTGAGTGTAGTGAGGAGGACCATCATTTAGCTTTGCATAGTGTGCAGCTAAAAAAGGGACAGCTCAGATAGTTTCACTGTAGGGTAGCGAGACCGTGTCATTCATACATACATTAGTGTAGAGTAGAGACAGCTCAAATAATTTCAGTGTAGTGAGACCGTATCAGTAATCTTGACATTAGTGTATAGCTAGAGTAGGGACAGTTCAGATAGCGTTAGTGTAATGATGGTTGAACAGCGTCTATTTGATTGTTTAACGCTATTTACTTCTGTGTGCGTTACTGCAAGTTTAATGCCATATAGTTCTGTGTGTCACTGTACATTTGGCACATTATATTTCAGTATTTTATAGTGTATCTGTGGAGTGTGTCTGTGTAGTGTGAGTACTCAAATTGAAGTGCACCAAACACCACTTTACATTGATTAAAGTGCATCCACGTACAGATTTCAAATTTCTTCTTTACATTTGCTTATAAGCACCACCCCCTCCCTCCCAATAATGTCTGGGAGGACAACAAGGATAGGCAGACGTTCACATGGCACTGTAAGGGGTCCAGCAATAAATGTGCCCACAGGCAAAGGGGGAAGTGGTGGTCAGTCCTCAGGCAGGGCATCATTTGCTCTGTTTAGTGAGTTTGCTCGTGCAATTTTTTTTTTGCCTTCATCAAGAGCACCTCTAAAGTGTTATGGTGGGAATTTGCACCCGAGACACACAAAGAGTAATTTTTCTGCACCTGTTTGATAGGTGCATATCATTGCAATTTATACAGCAAGGCCAATTCTTGCTTTCATCAAGAGTACCTCTATAGGGTTACAGTGGGAAGGCTCCACCAACACCCAAAGATCATTTTTTAAAAATCTCTAATCTTGTTCCCAGTGCACTATATTGTGGCCTCATCATACACACCGGCTCCCCAGCTGTTGCTGAGCAAAATAAAGGCAGCTTGCTGGAAAAATGTCATTTTTTGGGCTTTATAAATGCAATTATTGCTGCAGCAGATTCTAGACATGGTACAGATCTGCCACTTTATATGTAGACTAAGGGGGTGCCCCAGGCACTACATTGGAAGTAATTTTAAAATTTTATGCTTTCACTTTAAAAATCAAAAAATCACTACTGACGTTTTTCATAAACTTTTTTTTTATTGACAGGACCCGGACCCCTAAAACCATTGTATGCCCAATTACTTGCATATAAGCCTTCAAAATGGGCACTTTTGATTTTTGACGTTCGGGTCCGATTGACTTTAATGGGGTTCGTTATTCAGGTCCCAACTTTTGCGGTGTTTGAAAGTCCTGGTGTGAACCAAACAGGGGTCCATTCGGCCTATCCCTATGCCACACTACCAAAAGCAGCAGTTGCTCTGATACCAAAAGGGAAAGTTATTGTAAAGTCTCGTTTTTTTTTCTCTAAAAAAAACAAACATGTTATACTTACCTGCTCTGTGTAGTGATTTTGCACAGAGCAGCCCAGATCCTCCTCTTCTCGGGTCCCTCTTTGGCTCTCCTGGCCCCTCCCATCTGTCGAGTGCCCCCACTGCAAGCAGCTTGCTATGGGGGCACCCGAGCTGAGTCACAGCTCCCTGTGCCTCAGCCAATCAGGAGAAGAGTCCGGGATGGCCGAGGCACTCGTGGACATCGCTGGAGAGAGATGGGGCTCAAGTAAGTGTTATGCCGCGTACACACGCTCGGACTTTGTCCGCCGGACCTAGTCCGGTGGGACTTCCCACACACGCCCGGACTTCCGAGCGTGTGACTTGCCCACACACGCCCGGACTTCTCCGGCGGACAATCCGCTGGAAAAAGTCAGCGGGAATGAACGGACTTTCCAATAAGCGGCAAGTCCGTTCATTTCAAAAGTCCGGCGGACTAGCCTACTAACGGCGGGATTGTCCGCCGGACTGCCAAGTCCAGCGGACAATTTTAAAACAAAACTTAAAACCTAGTCCGCTGGACTTTTGGTGCCAAAAAGTCCGCCGGCGCCCACACACGAGGGGATTGTCCGGTAGACTTGAGTCCAGCGGACAATCCCACGGGATAGTCCCTTCGTGTGTACGCGGCATTAGGGGTTGCTGGGGCGGCTGCTGCACACAGAACTTTTTTTTTATCTTAATGCATAGAATGCACTAAGATAAAAAATCTTCTCACTTGTCAACCACTTTAACTCTTTCCTCCATGATTAAATCAGGAACCATTGTATCCAGACAGTTCTAAGGTCTTTTACTTTTAAAGGCTGTTTAAACGAATTAGCTGCATTCAAGCTTGTTTGAGGTCAGGATTACAATAAGAAGTTTGTCTTTCACACAGGCAATAGTCTCCCTGATACGAATGTGAACATTGCATTATAACAAGGTCACTGCTTTGATGTTATCCCCTTCTCAATATTATCTCATTAAGAGAAATTGATTTTTATTGTGGTTTACACCAAGGAAATAAATACTGACCAGAGGCTTGCTAAAAGAACTGTATGCTAGTTTCAGTGTATCTACATGTTTTTTTTTTGGGCTCACTGTGTAGTCTCCAGTATTGCGGTTGTTAACATAGCTAATAGTAAAGTGATGCAATTGAATGAAACCTGGAACATAAATACATAAGGCCTCATTCACCCGAGTGTACTTAACCACTTTCTGACCAGAGCATTTTTTGTGATTCGGCACTGCGTCGCTTTAGCTGACAATTGCATGGTCGTGCGACATTGTACCCAAACAAATTTTTTTTACCCACAGATAGAGCTTTCTTTTGGTATTTGATCACCGCTGCAGTTTTTATTTTTTGCGCTATAAACAAAAAAAGATCGACAATTTTGAAAAAAAAGCAATATTTTTTACTTTTTGCTATAATAAATATCCCCCAAAAAAATATAAAAAAAAAATGTTTTACTCCGTTTAGGCCAATATGTATTCTTCTACATATTTTAGGTAAAAAAATCGCAATAAACGCTTATTGATTGGTTTGCACAAAAGTTGTAGCATCTACAAAATAGGGGATAGATTTATGGCATTTTTATTATTATTTTTTTTTATTAATAATTACGGCAATCTGCGATTTTTATCATGACTGCGACATTGCGGCAGACACATCGGACACTTTTGACACTATTTTGGGACCATTCACATTTATACAGCAATCAGTGCTATAAAAATGCACTGATTACTGTGTAAATGACAATGGCAGGGAAAAGGTTAAACACTAGGGGCCGATCAAGGGGTAAACTGTGTTCCCTCCCTGTGTTCTAACTGTAGGGGGGGGGGGTGGGCTCACTAGATCATGACAGAGATCACTGCTCCAATCACTGGGAGCAGTAGATCCCTGTCATGTTGCTAGGCAGAACAGGGAAATGCCTTGTTTACACAGGCATTTCCCTGTTCTGCCTCTCCGTGCCACGATCGTGGGCCACCGGCAGGACATTGAGTCCGCGGGACCAGCGCGCACGCTCAAGCAGTATCTATCTCTGTGCAGCCACTGCATTCCAATTGATTGGAATGGAACTGCCTGCAGGCGAATGCAAGGAACACCTGTACATCCTATACGGTCAAACACTACTCTCGCATAGACGTTAAGTGCTCTTGTGTGAACAAGTCCTAAATGTAGGCAAACAGATACAGTTGAAATCATGTGTGAATTGTCCTACCTGCCAATAAAAAAACGAATTCTGTTGAGTCAGTTTTATAATGCTGACACTCTTGACAAATACTATATAAAGTGATTGAATAGTGACGGAACAGCTGTTCAATGATGTGGTTCAACTGTATGTAAACCCTAACAATGAACTTCTCCTATTTGCTATCTTTTTGGTTAAGCGTTTTGTTATTTGTGCTTAAAAAGTGCAAAAAAATACCTGTGGATCCTGACAGAAATCCAGTGAGCCTGTATTTTCTTGTGCAGTCTTATGCCAGCCATACAAGGATCAAAGTTCAACCAAATCAGCAGCATTCAAGATGGGCAAGATGGTTATACTAAAGTCGATCCATCAATCAACTTGAATACAGCCAGCCTGTGGGATTTTTTACATGCAATTACTGCTGGTGACTAATCAACAGTAACTATTGTGTTCTGCCAGCCTGGAAGGCTCCCCGTGCCCCCATCCCCAGAAGAACATAATAGTGCTGCAGGAGGCATTCCCCCATCAACACAGTCAGGGGAATCAAGCAATTTTCTTTACTTTCACCTGTGATAGAAGGAAAGAAATTTGAATCAACTATGGCTTCATCTTTGCTTTGCTGAAATCAGTGTTATCAGCTCTTCTGTGTTCACCCCTGTGAACTACGGAACTTCTCCCTATTTTAGGATGATGAGGAGAATGGTAGGTGTCCTAACATACTTCTTATTCTACGGGGACAACACTTCAGCTACATAGATACACTACAATGAGTAAGCATTGTCACACTGGGACAAGTGGGTAACTCTCGGGATCACTACGTGAAAATATAAGAGGAAGAGAAAACAAATGCAGCCACCTCATCTAAAGACTAGATACATTTGAAGTCTCCACTCTAGAGCAAGGTAGGGTTATAACCCCTTGTAAAAAAAAAATTGCCATCTGTGCCCCATTGGGCAGATTTCCCTACACTTCCTGTCCCATAGCCAAAACAGGAAGTGAGAGAAAATTCTTCTAAAGTGAGGGAATCCATTGTTATCAACAGGATTAACAGAACTAGTGTCCCCCATTGTAAAATAGCTCCAATTAATAATAAGTTTCTTTTACTTTCACTTTCATTGATAAAAGGTAAAGAGGGCACATAGAGAGGATGAACCTCCCTAAAAGGGGCACAGCCAGCAATAAAAACCTGACAGCGGTTCTTAACTCTCTTCCACTCTATCCAAAACTAGAAAACACGTTTTGCTTTTAGCTACAGCTAAGTTAACTTAAAGGTGCATTTGCTAAATTCACCGCACTGCACAACACAGCAAAGCCTCAAAAGAATAAGTACAAATCTTTACCTTATTCATTGCACCGACAGGCTTCCTCCTCTCTTAATAACTAGTCCCCTAAAACTGACATCATCAAGTGCAAAGCATGATGGTGAGAGCCCACATTCTGGAGCATTAGACAGTGGAAGAAAGCTCCGGCTGTTGGGGAAAGGAGAAATAAGATATTTTTCCTTATTATATACCAACAATGTGTTGCACTGTTGTATTTATATCTATCATGAAACACATTACATATGTGAAGGAACAACAAGTGCACTTTGGCAACCTTCTGAGGATGTTCCATTTCTTTGGAGCGAAATGCATCAGCGCGGGACTAAGTGATGACTGGCAGCGTCTTTGGCGGCATGCCATTTGAGATCATAAAATTGTCGGAGGTCATACACTCATACCAGATTTCTACACTCTTGCAGATGGGTGGGAGTATAGAGCTAGTACTGCTGTGTGTATGTTGCCCACAAAACCAAATTTTTTGAGAACTGCTCTAAGGTAGGATCAATGGACTCTGTCAAACGCCTTCTCTGCATCCAAGGGTATCCTAGGTATGAGGGAATAGATGGTGATGGCAAGAAGGGGCTTTGTCTTGCATGAAAGTTATTTTCTGGACGCATAGTATATCCGTTTTTTTAATTAATAGCTTCTGTCCATAAACAGGATCTTTTGAAAGGACTGTTAAGGCCTTTTGCATTAATAGTAGCAATGTGTATAGACATCGTGAGTAGTGTAGGCGGCATTAGATGGATGCAGAAAAGAGGGTGTGGGTAGATTATGACTTAACAGGTGTATGAGCGGGTAGAGAGTGATACACGGGTGTGGTCTATTGCTCTCAGAAACAGAGCGAACTATCTATAAGAGCAAGTGTAATCAATACAGAAAGCAATATTAACAGTTGAGCTTAGTATAGGCTGTATGCATAGCATACTTTGTGCCAGGGGTGTGTGATAACAGAAAGATAATGAATCAAACAGTTAGGCAAAATATAACATAATAGTTCACTATCCGGGGCTCAGGTCAGATAAGCAAACTAGACAGCAATGGTAAGATGGCGGACTAGGTATCCAGGTATTTTGTAAGGCAACAGGCCATTATTTAATCAGGTTTTCTGGGTTGAGTTGTTACTTGGAGGTCTTGCAGTTGGTGGGGGTGCCAGGCCCCAATTGTGTAGCATTTTGAGGTCATCTTTCGGGGATGTAATGGTGACCTGTTAGTCCTGGTATGTGACCAGCAATTTGGTGGGGAAACCCCAGCGGTAGACGATGTTATGGTTTCGCAGTACCGCAGTAATGGGGGTGAATTCTTTCCTCATCTTAGATGTTGCGGCAGAGAGGTCCTGGTATAGAGCTATTCCTTCATATGGTGCTGGACGTGAGTGGGAGCGTCTAGCCGCTCTTAGTAGGCGCTCTTTGATATGGTAGAAGTGTATCGTGTCAGGTAGGTACGCTGGTTTAGGAATCCTGTGGGCTCTATCCATCAGCAAGTCTCTGGGCGTGAGATTTGGGATGAGTTTCAGGAAAAATTGTTACAGATAAGGTATGAGTTCCTGCGGTTTAACAGCTTCTGGCACTCCCCTTATTTTTGTATTATTGCGGTGAGAGCGATCTTCTAAATCTGCAACTTTTAGCTGTAATTTTCAGATCGTGTTTGCCTGTTCTTCATGTGCATTCACTATTTCATCATGTGCCTTTATGACTACCCCTAGCAGGGATTCTAGATGGTCTGTACGGTCTTCAATATCCTCCATTCTATTACTGAGGTGAGATACTGGGGAGCATAGCTCAGACTGGAGACCAGTGCTTTCAGAGGCTGGGGTGTCAGCTACTGGGAAGGCAGCTAGTGGTGCAGTGAATTCTGCAGCTGTGTTTGTGTCAGTCAGGTCTGCCCAGTGATGCTTCTTTGCAGAGGGCTGTTTCTGTGGGGAGTATGCAGGAGAATCTGCTGCTCTCTTACCTCTGTCAGATGTTGAGGGGTTGTCCTGGATTTGTGAGGCTTCCTCCATGTCAGCCAGGTTTTCTGTATCCAGTGCGGGCTGGACAGCTTGTGCCTGTGTGAGAGGCTGGGGAGGAGAGCGCCCGCTGTCCCGGGCACCATCTTGGCTGTTTTTAACCACTAACTGCATAAAGAATTCGGTCAGACGGCGCGGCCCTGGTGCCTGGTTCCTCCTGTAGGACATAGTCTGGACACTGTCCGGTATGTGTGACCCCTTTGGGGATTGAAGTCAGCTGGCTATGTGGCTCTGAGCCGCTGTGGAGACCCAGTGTGGTAAGGAGCTCTAAAGCCGAGCGCCTATCACAGTCAGCACGCCCCTCTGTTCAATTACATTTTTTTTGTAATTTCACATTGACTTTCATTTTTCTCTACATTGACATGTAGACCAAGCACCCCTGCTGATAAGAATAAGTGATAAGAATACAATAACAGTGTTCTTTTAAACATGCATTTGGGGATTATTAACAGATTGGTTGCGTGCAGAACTTTACTCTTGGTAGATAATGGAAGTGCTAAAGCATATAGAAATAGCATTTGTCAAAAACCATTACATAAAGTCAATGCGAAAGCTGTTCAGACATGTCTAACAGAATGCTATGAAGCATCTGGAATACTACATTATTTTAGAATAGTAAAGGTTTTAGCAGCGGGGTTGCCTTTGAGTTGGCTCTACAATAATTTTACACGAGGGTCTCATGTATATGTATCATGTATAACTATGTCTGTGCTGTTATTACTGAGAAAACTTTTGTATCTGTTACTCGAGAAAGAAATACATTTCCTAAAAATGGAGGGCTCAGATCCCTCCAGGGAAAGATTTTAGAAAAAAATGATTATATACACTTTTCTATTTTATACAGATACCTTCCTTAGTAGCCCTGTAAAATCTTACACAATATATGCCACGAGTATTGCCTGGTTACCTCAAAACAGAGTGAAATCTTCCTATTATTTAAAGCTAAACTCCAGGAAAACAGCAAATAAAAAGATGAATAAATATATGGGAGCTGTTTTATCTGCAAAAGAATTAATAATTCTGCCTGTGACTGGACAGCGAAAGGAGATTAGTACACTGATAAGATTCTCTCTCTGTCACTTTGCTCCTATCAAAAATGTTCTTGCTAGTACATGCGTACTGCAGCATAGCTAACTGCCTATCTGTGCTGCTTCTCACTCTCCTGGTCTGAGCTGTTGCCACTGTGCAAGTGGCTGATACTAGGTCTAATGTATGTACTTACAATGCTTGCATTAAAAAAATTATAATTAAAAAGACATATTAATTACTACATTGGTGCATTATTTGTATTTATGTCTGCCTAGAGTTTGGATTTAAAGACAAACTTCTACAGATATAAACAGCACTAAAAACAGTGACTGTACTGTACTTAATGAAAAACAGTGCATGTACAGGCGTACAAGGAATATGTCTTCAATCGTCCTTTTTTTCCCACAAATAGAGCTTTCTTTTGGTGGTATTTGATCACTTCTGCGGTTTTTATTTTTTTGCACTATAAACAAAAAATGAGCGACAATTTTGAAAAAAAAAGCAATATGTTTTACTTTTTGCTATAATAAATATCCCAAAAAAAAAAAAAAAACTAATTTCTTCATCAGTTTAGGCCAATATGTATCCTTCTACATATTTTTGGTAAAGAAAAAAATTGCAATAAGCGTATATTGGTTGGTTTGCGCAAAAGTTATATCGTCTACAAAATTGGGGAAAGATTTATGGCATTTTTTTTTTTTTACTAGTAATGGGGGTGATCTGACAGTTTTAGGAGGACTGCGACATTGCAGCAGACAGATTGGACACTTTTGACACTTTTTTGGGACCATTGACAGTGATCAGTGCTATAAAAATGCACTGATTACTGTGTAAATGTCACTGGCAGGAAAGAGGTTAACACTAGGGGGCGATCAAGGGGTTAAACGTGTTCCCTGGGAGGTTTTTCTAACTGTGGGGGATGGAACTGACTGGAGGAGGAGAGAGATCGCTGTTCCTAATCACTAGGAACAGCAGATCTCTTTCTCCTTCCCTGCCAGAACGGGGAAATGTCTGTTTACATTGACAGATCCCCGTTCTGGATTCCTTTCACACGATCGTGGGTGGCCGGCAGACATCACCGCTGCCGGCCACGCAAATTGGGTCCCTTGCCGGCGGCTGCAATGGCTCTTAAGGGAAGCCGATGTACAGCTATGGCGATTCACGGGAATGAGCTGACCTGCCGCTGAACAACGACGGCGGCTGGTCAGCAAGTGGTTAATGTAGTGGTTAATGTAATTTACACATTGTATAAACATAAACACACATGGCACACATACATACTAAAAACAAAATGGCAGGGATTTATTAAAACTGTAAAAATCTGGTGCAGCTCTGCATAGAAACCAATCACCTTACAGGTTTTATTAAAATGTTAAAGTCCCTACTTCCTCCTAGCTCAGCGCTATGAGTTTCAAATTTTACCAATAAAAGCAAATGGTTAAACAACCTTAAATTAAAATCCCAATATATATCACTTTGTCAATATATATCTCAAACAGCAGCCACTTAAAATATAGATACCAAACTCATAAATGACAAATCTTTCAAACTGTAAAATCAGATAAAAAATTTATCAAAGCGGCGCTTTATTCAGAAAAAACTCTGATTAGCTAGCATATGTACAATGACACATACGAACATGAATTGCACAATATTGAAAACATAGTAGCAAATAATAATAATAGATGGTGATAAAGGAAGTCCGTAGTGAATGAAGATGGTGGACCTAGAGTAATCTGCTGATGAGTGTACCTTTCAACAAACTCCTCCAAACTGTGCTCCACACACCCCGCTGGGGTTCAAACTCACCAGAAAGATGAAATGATCAAGCCTCAATCAACATCGGTCTCTTGCCCCATACACGGATAGATCCACACTAGAAAGTCTCAGGAATCAGGAAATCCAGGAACATGAGAAGAAAAATTCCACATAGGACAGTTCCGTTTGACTTTTTATTGTGCTCATGAATAAAACTTTCACATGCCTTGTCCGAGTTGACCATGTAGATTAGTGTCGGTATACCGGTCTATCTCTACCTGATGCTAGGGAGCCGGAGGAGCCTGAAGCGCGGGAACGGTCTTAGTGAACTCACCGCTTAGCACTTCCTCCTTCCAGTTAGCAAGCTGGGTCCTTGGAATGCACAACGTCTGTTTTGTCACTTCAGGTCGCCGTAAGATCACGCACTGACGCGTTTCATCATTACGACTTCGTCTGAGGGCGTCTTACAGGTTTTATTGTCAAAGGTTAAAGAGGAGCTCCAGGCTCCTTCAGAAAAAAAGTAAAAGTCAGCAGGTACAAATACTGTAGCTGCTGACTTTTAATATTAGGGCACTTACTTGTCCAGGCATCCAGCGGTGTCTTCACCCAAGCCCATTATTCAATTGGCTATTGGGTGCTGGTACCACCATCTTGACTAAGGGAAGCCGGCAGTTAAGCCATGCGGCTTCACAGCCAGTTTATTACTGCACATGCACAAAGCGCACTGCACTTCATGAAAGGTGAAGGCGGGGTGAACTGAGCCATGGCAAACGTCAGAAGTGGGAGTTGGTACCTGTCAAAACCAGGTACCCACTCCCTCTCTCCTCCCCCCCCTCCCCCTCAAAAGTAACCAAATATGGCAGTGGAGGGGGGAGGCAGACAAGCGAAGCTTCCCCCTTTTGGGTGAAGCTCCGCTTTAATTGAACAAACTGAAATTAGAAGCTGATGGGCTACTATGCACAGCTGCACCAGATTATAAGTGCTCCAGTTTTAGAACATCTCCCCCACTATGCAATTCTTAGTTATAGAAATAAAATTACTGAAATAAAATAGGGTGTTTATTTGACTAATAATAATCGGCTCCATTCACAGAGTTGCATCTTCCTCTTTAAAATTTGTGGTAAAATAGCTCATTGCGTTTTTAAAAAAAATGTTGCAATTCACATAAAAAATGCTTAAGAAAAAATTGCATGCAGTATTCATCTCATGAAACCCTGCAGTATTTTATTAGACCTGTCAAATCGAATGACAAGTCACTGTCAATGTGAAAAAGGGCTAAATGTTAATTTAATAATGAGCATCAAACTGAGTTGTACAAGAAGCAGTGTAAAAAAGTGAGGAACATGAAGCTAGAGAAGATGAGAGGAAGGAGAAAGGGAAATAAATGTAGTGGGGATGGGGAAGAGTTGGTTGGGGATGTCCCAAGGTTCATATGTCTGAGAGCGCAGAGGTGCAAGCCATCACAGCATCTAGAGACAGTGCTGAAAATCTTATGGAAGATAGGTAGAGAAACAAGGATTCCAGACATGATGGATTTTGGGCATCTTGCACTGAAACTGAGCTGTCAGGTTTTATTTAAATTGGAAGTAAACCCATCCATAAAACAGTTTCCTTTTTCTGCACGTGCCAGAAATGTAACATTGGTTGTCCTCTCAACCAAACTGTCAAACCATCCAATGGCTGGTGTCATAACTGATCACATGTGCAGCATCATGGCAGTTGTAGATTAAACAGATGCAAAGATGGCAGCTTCCTTGGCTGAAAACGTATTTGGGACAATGCTTGTAGGGAGATGTTTCGATAGCCAAGCCTTTGCTATAACTTGTTTCACAGCAGTGAAGACGTGGGTTGGTCTTTCCTTTTCAATCTTCAGCTTCTGTAATTTTTTGAAAAAGGAATGCAATATAGCAATCTAGAGGGATTCTGTACACTGCTGGTGTACACAACACCTCCAGAAATGTAATTTACTGTTTTTGGAATTGGCTTACCAATTTCCTCAGAAGTCTACTCTAAGATACAAGTCAATTTTAGGCAGCCCTTGCAATAGGTATTTAAGTTTAGGTGAGATACTCCCCAAGTGTTAAATATTTCTAAAGAGTTGCAGACACTGCTGCTTTTCCCATTAGAACACTAAAGCCCCATACACACGGTCGGAAAATCCGACCACCAAATCCATCAGATTTTTTCCGACGGATTTAGTCCGACACTGGTGTTACATACACACTGTCGGACAAAGTTGTCATTCTGAACGTGGTGACGTTTGTTGCGTACGACGGGACTACGTAGAGGCTAGTAGCCAATAGCTTTGGTCTTGTAATGTGATCTGAGCATGCGTGGCACTTTGTCCGTCGGAATTCGATACACACGAACGGATTTGGTGTGATCGGACTTTGTTGTCGAAAAATCTATCCAGCAGGAGATAGGACTTTGTCCGTCGGACAATCTGATGGAAACTGTCCGATGGTGCCTACACACGCTCGGAATTTCCGACAACATTGTCCGATAGGACAGAATCCATCGGAAAATCCGACCGCGTGTATGGGGCTTTAGAGTGCACTAGCTTATTATAATAAACCAGCCCTTCCCATTCAGAATTAGTCTGCAAAAGACATGTTAAGACAAACAGCTATTTCTTCAAACCAGAAAAAGGTAGGACTCTGCTACAAAACCCACCAGGTCCTCCTCTTCTCATTATGCCACCATAGAAAACCGCTTCCTATGGGGCGAATGTGCAGGCTCACTTCCGAGCCAGGCTGTGTGCTTCTATAGACGCACATAGCATTGATTGGCCCCGCCCTCAACTCCCTGCTCTTTTGATAGGATTGATATTGGCTCCATTGGCTCCTGCTCTATCAATCTGCCCTGTGGGACCAAGGAGAAAGAGCAGTGCTGCTGCAGATGGGTACATCAATTGATCAATACAGGACTCGGGTAAGTATTTAGGGAGGGGGGGGGGGCAGCTTTATACATTATGATAAAAAAAACTTTTAACTTTAGAACCACTTTAAAAAACCTAATGCATAAGTTATAAAAAAAAAAAAATCATATGTTCTGCAGATCCAGTAGCGGAATCATGCAATTTATACATCCTTGTTCATATTAAGACATGAATTATACAGATGGCATTTGCCGAAATCGCACCAATTTATGAATCAATCCATTCATCTTTAATCAACAGTGCAAATGTTAATGCTAGGCCTCTCTTTTTAGGCCTCTCTTTGTAGAGCGTGGAAAAGCTGTTGCACTTGTTCTGTTACCTTCTAACATTATCGCATTAACATTTACTTCCATCAATCCAGCTTGAAGAATCTGATAAGAAAGGTTGAGAACAAGCTAAATTGCTTTTTTTTTTTTTCCCTGTAGCAGGCAATGATTTGTTTTTATTAACAGGAAATGGTTGTTTTTATTTCAATTAAAAGATACAATTTGCAGATTTCATGCTGAGAGGTAAAGTTTAAATCTTTTTTCTAAATATTTAAATACAACCATAAAATACAGTTGCTATGGTAATGCGGAGTCTCACATCTCACAGTTCTTGGATACCTTATTACAATGTGTGTAGAAAATGATCAATGGCAGCACATAAAAATGTATTTAAGGAATTATTAAATGAATTTAATCGATGTTTGATCTATAAGAAATAAAGGACTACTGCACACTGGTTCTGAGAATTACAGACATGACCTATAAAGGTAAAATACATAATTTTATCTTAACCGGATATTACTTTGCAGCTGGGTTATGAGTACAACAATTTCTTATAAATTAACAGTCTGATAGGATTGAATATATTTAAAGTCAAATACTACTTTCTGTTTAGAATAAAAACAATCCCGTTCAGAAGAAAAATTAATGCATATATAAATTGTGAAAATTAGCAACCTTATTTTCTCTTGTCCTAGCAGATTCTTACCTTTTTTTGTGTTCCAAAGAATTTGCTTTTCCTGACACAGCAGGACAGCATATACGTATGGGTAGGCTCCGCCCCCTGCCCTATTCCAGGACCAGTTATACTATATAAGTAAGTCTCCTCCCATGCTGCTTCTGAAAGCAGGATTTTTCTTTTCCCTCACCTTGCCGGATTCATCTGCAGGCGCAATCCTCTCCTGGGATGTAGCTCCCCGCTGTACATATTGAAACAAACTCCTATATGGGGAAACCCCCCAGGATCCATGATGAGGGGGGTGAAGGTATCCGGTCTCTAGGGATTGCTCCTTCATCATGACTCCATGGATGGACATTCATTGGACTTCTGGTTTGGCCATGAAGCGTGCAGGTGGTAAGGCACCACATGGTGCACCAATCCATAGTATTCAGTTACTGCTGCAAGCATATGTCACACATGCAAATTTTCTGGCTTTTCCACAGTTTCAGTCTGTTTACTATTGCCTCACAGGCTGTGGTTTGTGTCTGCAATACTGTTAATGCTGATAGCAGGTGTGCTGTGCTGTGCTGTGCTGTGCTGGGCTGAAGTCTTCCTATTAACTCAACAAGGCCTGGCCCTACAGGCTTGACTTATTGTCTCAGGTATGCTGTTAGTTTGCACCACTGAAAGCGTATATCACACATGTGAATCTTACTGGCTGTCCATAGTTCCACTCTGTTTACTAATGCTTCACAGGGTGTGGTCTGTGTCTGCAGTATTGCTAATGCTTAGGATAATATCAGGTGGTGTTGAGCCTTTCCTATTAACGCAGGGCCTGGCCCTGCAGGCTGGGCTTACTGTGTATTAATGCTTGGTTGTGGGATGGACCTTTTGCGGTGCGTGTGTCTAAGGTAGGTTTACCCTGCTAGTGCTAATTGTCCCAATGGCTCACAATAGAACAGTCCCTGCACAAAATGAAATTTCTAAAGGAAAACAAGTAATTTAAAACTACTAGTGGCTATAATGGATTGTCTATGGGAGAAATCAAAAGTGCTAATTTTAAAGGCTTATATGCATGGTATTGTCCTAAAAAAAATTGGGGACCTGGGTCCTGCCCCAGGGGACATGTATCAATGCAACTGATGTTTTTTCGGGAGCAGTGATTTTAATAATGCTTAAAGTGAAATATTCCTTTAAAATTTGTACCTGGGGGTTGTCTATAATATGCCTGTAAAGTGGCACACTTTTCCCGTGTTTAGAACAGTCCCTGACATTTCTAAAGGAAAAAAAGCAATTTAAAACTTCTAACGGCTATAATGAATTGCCGGGTCTCGGCAATACAGATAAAAGTCATTGAAAAAACTTCCCCATGGCTTTCCCAGGGCATCAGAGGGAGGCGGGCCCACCCATTTACGTAACTGTGCCTCATGGTCCCCAGTTTTTAGGTCTAAGCCTGTTTGGAAAGTTGCCTTATTGTCTTCAGCGGTGAGGGTTTAGACTGTCCAACATTCACGTTTAGTTAAGGAGAAGATTGTTCTCTAAGTGCTATGTGCTATTTGTTTTGGAGTATCCCATGCCCTAACCCCAATGCTGTTAAAGTTTATTCAAGCAATAAATCTTAAAAAGACACCCCCTAGACTGTGTTATTAGAGCTTATGTGAATGGATTGGTGCTTGCAGGAATGAGCACAGCCTCTGTACTATTAGGGAAGAACCAGTTAATCCCAATGGCTCCTATGGAGGTAGCACTAAACTTCTTACTTATATCCCCTCATATATAAAAAATACCTTATCTGAAGTTCTACAACTCAACTTATTTGCCCTGGTGATGTATCCTGAGCATGACAGCGACCTTCTGGGAAGGCTACATTACCAGTGAATTACAGGCTGATCTTAGACTCGGATCTCAGATTCACAGAGCTCTGTAGTTCCTTCATTAGAGTGTTACTAAACCCGCAACAGTAAAATCTGTCTGTATATTCAGACTAGCAAGCTAGCTATACTCTCTTTGGAACTTAAGGGGTTAATCCTCTGTATTGTGTAAAAAGGCTCTTTGATCCTATATGGACAGATCCTTCCCCTCCTGCAGGGTCTCTCTTATCTGCAAGGCCAGATAAATAAAAATGGTCCTGCACTTGCTCAGTTTGGTCTCTATTGCTGTAGAGAATATTTCCTTGTTGAGCTGAGCTAGTCATATCACATGGTATTGACATCACACATGTGGGCATGTATACAGATCCTAAAGGACAGCCCAGTCCCTCCCTCCTCCTCCATGCCCAGTAATTTAAAAAGAACACAGTGGGTGGGATGTCACATCTTGATTCATGGATTATCTGCCTCCCATAACAGCATGAGGACACAGGCTTTAGTGTAAATCTGAACACTCAGCACCCGGACAGACCCTGCAGTTTATCACTTGACCGTGGTATACAGATCAGCCAAAAAGGTATAGTGGCAGCATTCTAAAGGAAAAAGAAGATATATAAGCTGTGGGCATGGGGGGAGGAACTATTATCATAATACTGGGTTTAGTAACACTTTAACCGCTTGCTCCTGTACTTATACATCGGCAGAATGGCACGGCTGGGCAAAGCAACGTACCCGTGCGTTACTTTGAATTTCCCGACGTGCACATGCGCGCGCTGAAGAACTGGGAGATGCTGATGTAAACACAGCATCTCCCCATTCTGCCTAGTGACCAGACACTGATTGTCTGCTCCCTGTCATCGGGAGCAGCGATCAGTGTCATGTCACTGCTAGCCCATCCCCCCCACAGTTAGAATCATTCCCCAGGACACACTAAACCCCTCCCCCAACCCCTAGTGGTTAACCTCTTCACTGCCAGTGACATTTTTACAGCAATCAATGTATTTTTATAGCATTGATCGCTATATTAATGCCAAGGGTCCCAAAAATGTGTCAAAATTGTCCGATGTGCCCGCCATAATGTCGCTGTCCCGATAAAAATTGCTGATCGCCGCCATTACTAGTAAAAAAAAATGATTAATAAAAATGCCATAAATCTATGCCCTATTTTGTAGATCCTATAACTTTTGCGCAAACCAATCAATATACACTTATTGCGATTTTTTTTTTTACCAAAAATATGTAGAAGAAACGTATCGGCCTAAACTGAGGAAAAAAAATTGTTTTTTTATATATATTTTTTGGGGGTATTTATTATAGCAAAAAGTAAAAAATAATGTGTTTTTTTTCAAAATTATCCCTCTTTTTTTGTTTATAGCGCAAAAAATTAAAACCGCAGAGGTGATCAAATACCACCAAAAGAAAGCTCTATTTGTGGGGAAAAAAGGACGTTCATTTTGTTTGGAAACCACATCGCACGACCCGCGCAATTGTCAGTTAAAGCGAAGCAAAAAGTGCTCTGGTCTTTGGCCAGCCAAATGGTCTGGGGCTTAAGTGGTTAAGGTTTATCTAAGCAATCACATTGAAACATGCAAGACCTAATAAAGCGCATGTTCAAGGTCTGGTGCCAGTGTCAATGGTGGTTTTGGCACTTAGAACCAGGAAGAATATGGTGAACCAGGCTTCTGGAGTGTTGTACAGATAGAGCCTAGAAATAGAGAAAAATCTAGAAAGATTGATGGAGAGGGCGGCGGGGGGTGGAATGTTTACTTTAAGGAAACTGAGATATTCCCCAATGGTTTTTGTGAGATTTCTCTTGTCTGACTGCAGCTCTTTTAAAGATTCTTTATAGGAAAGGCATGAAGAGCCTCAGACATCTATGACTTGTAACGTATTTCTTAGTAACTGAAAATCATTTTGTTCATGCAAATCATGTTTTTGGAAAAGAAGATGCATTAAATAATACATTTGGATAGCCACTTGAACAGCGTGAATTCCTAAAAATATTAGGCATGTACTCTACCAACAGGTGATTAGAGCTAAATTAAAGTCATTCAAGTCTTCCCTGGAGTACTTATGTCTGGCTGATGAACATTATTAGTTATTGCTACTGCAGTCTATCTACATTGCCTATGTAGCTTTCCTATGCATCATTCCAAATACGCTTTTTTCAGTATCAAGCAATATTAACCACTTCAGCCCCCGGAAGTATTTACCCACTTCCTCAATAGGCCATTTTTTGTGATACGGCCAGGGCCGGACTTACCATTGGGCTTGACTGGGCCCCGGCTCAAGCCCATGGGCCCCACCCAATAGAGGGCCCTGCCGAGATACATAGCCGAGTGTACTCGATTTGACTCTGCTCACAGTCACGCCCAGTCCCACCCTATGATGGACATAACACAGGGACTCGGCTACTCTCGGCTCCGCTCGGGACTGCGAGAGGACCCGAGAGCCACCGAGAGGACCCGAGAGCAGTCGAGAGGACAAGAGAGCCGCCGAGAGGACCCGAGAGCCGACGAGAGGACCCGAGAGACGCCGAGAGCCGACCGAGAGGACCTGAGAGCCGCAGATAGGACCCGAGAGCCGTGGAGAGAACCCGAGAGCCCCTGAGATACACAGGACTCTGACATTTTTAAACTTCAAGACTGCAATGACAAGGCTGCAAATGACAAGGCTACACTGACAAGGCTGCAAATGACACTGACAAGGCTACACTGACAAGGCTGCAAATGACACTGACAAGGCTGCAATGACACTGGACAAGGCTTCAGATGGATGGGCAAGGCTGCAGATTGACACTGATAAGGCTGCATTGATGGGCATTTAAATGTAATTTTTTTCCTTACACTTCTCTCCTAAAAGTTTTTTCCTTAAAATTCCCTCCTAAACTTGGGGTGCGTGTTATATGCCGATAAATACGGTAATGTATAGAAGGTAGGGCCCGAAAGTGACTCAAATCCAGGGGCTCCCACCACCCTAGGTCCTGCCCTGGATACGGCACTGCGTCGCTTAAACTGACATTTGCGTGATCGTGCAAAGCTATACCCAAACAAAATTGATGTCCTTTTTTTCCCACAAATAGAGCTTTCTTTTGGTGGTATTTGATCACCTCCTGTGGTTTTTATTTTTTGCGCTATAAACAAAAAAAGAGCAACAATTTTGAAAAACAATATTTTTTTCTTTTTGCTATAATATCTCCAAAAAATTAAAAAAAAAAAAAAATTCTTCATCGGTTTAGGTCGATATGTATTCTTCTGCATCTTTTTGGTAAAAAAATTGCAATAAGCGTATATTAAAAGGTTTAAACGAAAGTTATCACATCTACAAAATAGGGGATAGATTTATGGCATTTTTATTATTCATTTTCTACTAGTAATGGCGGTGATCAGTAATTTTTAGTGGGATTGCGGCGGACAGATCAGACACCTAACTGACATATTTTTACACTTTTTTTGGGAATCAGTGACATTATTACAGAAATCAGTGCTAAAAATATGCACTGTTATTGTAATAATGACACTGGCAGGGAAGGGGTTAACATCAGGGACGATCAAGGGGCTAAATGTGTTCCCTGCAGGTGTTTTCTAACTGTATGGGGGACTGTGTGACTGGGGAAACACACAGAAACAACTTCCTGCTTATCAGAAAGACAGGATCTGTTTGATCTCCCCTGTCAGAACTAAGATCTGCCTTGTTTACACAGGCAGATTACCGTTCTGTCACTGCGGGGAACGATCGCGGGTGACCGGCGGACATTGAGTCTGCCGGACTCGATAATTGGCTCCCCCGCTGGCCAATGCTAGCTGCACGCGCAAGCTTACAAAAGCGAGTTCCCGAGCCGCTGTATACCTATGGTGGTTTGCAGGATTGTGCCACCTTGCTGCAGTATGACAGCGGCTGGTCGGTAAGCGGTTAAACTGAGAATGGCAGTGTGGGCAAACATTTTACCTAAAAGCTTGGCCTGTTACAGGAAGTGGAAAGATAACAAATGTATTGTCAGAATCAAATAATAAAACGATGTTATTGGGGGGGGGGGGGTGCTGTAACTGCAATTCTATGGAAAGACTGTTTTATATGTCATTTTTTATTTTACCCATGATTATACTTTAAGCTTTTTTTCTCCCTTCACTCTACAGCAGTGTTCTAGGTAAGAACTGGGGGAGAGGGGCAGATGTAGAATAAGCGCTTTTAAAAGAAAAGTGCAGGGTTACATATAAAAATACATTTGCTCTCTGCTGGCTCTCTTTATCATCTTATGCTTCGTTTCCACGGAGCGGAACGGTTCGGGTCAGTAAAGTTTGGAAGGGTTAGAATGGTCAGGCCTATTCATGTGATCGTTTCCACTGCAAGTCGGACCGCCAGGGGCCATACAGGGTTTAGAAAAAATGCCTTTGACTTAAGCATTGACATTTTTTCTGTCCGCCAATCAGTGGAATGGATCGTGTGATGCCAGTAGCTCCGCCCTAACCATACTGTACCATTTTCTATGGCCCTGCATCTGAAGCAGGACCATAAATGGTGCAGGATCGTTCGGTTGTATGGGCCGCTTTCATAATGGAAACACTCAAAATATCGTACCGTACCGAACTAACCCAAACCGATCCACTTAGTGGAAACGAGGCATTAGAGTACTTACTAAACGGGTGTAATGTAGGCAGCCTGATCATTCACCAATCAGGCTTCCTCAGAAGCATCAGTGCTTGAGACGTTCTCTGTAATTGGTTCATGAGGTCTACAGCCTTGCAGGCTGTAATTGATTCCATCAACCTGCAAGTTGACAAGAGAGACAGGTCTATAGGACTAAGTGGTATACATTGTGAGTTGAGAAACTCTGACCCTAAGAGCTAACCTGTGCCACTAATTACCCAAATCCAAATAATTATTGTAGGCAAACCTAAATCACCATACAGGCATACCCCACTTTTAGGTACACAGTGGGGTTTATTTACTATAGCTGTAAAGTGCAAAATCAGGCTCCCTGCTGCATAGAAACAAACGGGCTTCTAACCCCGGCTTGTTCTATTAAGCTTTGGTAATAAAACCTGGAAGATCATTGGTTTCTATGCAGAAGTGAGTCTGATTTTGCACTTTCCAGCTTTAGTAAATAAACCCCATTGCGTACTTAAAAGTGGGGTATGCCTGTTCATGGGAAATCTGATATTTCCTATGTTATCAATCTAATCCCTGAGAAATTCTTAAATCTCTTTTTTATCCAACATAGTGCACTTAGTCCGGCACACCTTGCCATTTTTCAACACACCATGCACCACACTGCTGTGCCGAGACATAAAAGTGTCGCAAAGGGGTTGATTTACTTAAACTGGAGAGTGCAAAATCTGGTGCAGCTCTGCCTGCAAACCAATCACTTTCCAGGTTTTATTGTCAAAGCTAAAGAAGAATTGAACAAGCTGAGGTTAAAAGCTGATTGGCTACCATGCGCAACTGCACCAGATTTTGCACTCCAGTTTTAGTAAATCAACTCTTATGTGGCGTTTAAAATAAAGTTTTAAAAAAAGAAAAGAGTAAACACTGTGATGATGCACCCTGCGAGACCTCACACAAGACATTAGCCTGCAAGGTAAAATGCTGTGTTCTACTGTGTAGGCTAGTGTAAACAAAGTCGAAACATATTCCAGGTGCATCAAAACAAAGAGCATTCAAAGTTCAACAGTTAGCTTTCTTTCTTTAAAGTGATTGTAAAGTCTTGTTTTTTTTTTTCTATTGAAATAACAAACATGTTATACTTACCTGCTCTATTGCAGTGGTTTGCACGGGGAAGCCAGGATCCCTCTCTTCTGGGGTTCCTGGATAGTGCTCCTGGCCCCTCCCTCCTGTTGAGTGCCCCCCACAGAAAGCAGCTTGCTATAGGGGCACCCGAGCCAAGCTGCAGCTCTGTGTATCCATTCAGACACGGAGCCACAGTTCGAGACACCCTTTCTCTCCAAATTGGCTTACTGAGTTTGACAGCAGCAGGAGCCAATGGCGCCATTGCTGTGTCTCAGCCAATCAGGAGGGAGAGTCCCGGACTGAAGATGCACTCGTGGACATCGCTGGATAAGTATTAGGGGGGCTGCTGTACACAGAAAGCTTTTTATCTTAATGCATTAAGATAAAAAACCTTCTGACTTTACAACTATTTTAAGACTTTGAATATCTTTTTGTTTTGATGCACCTGTATATATATATATATATATATATTTAGCAGACTTAAACCGAAAGTTCAATTTTAAAGGCTTTAAAGTAAAACTGTGGTTAAGCTATTGCCATTCAAATGATTCCTTATTCCTTATTCCTAATAAGCAGTAGATAAAATATAAAACAAATGCCATTACTCCATTACTGCCTTCTGAAGCTGCAGTAACTGTTGAATAATTCACCCTCAAAGTTTGCAAAAAAATGAGTGGTCCCCCTCCACTGTAGTGGAGGAGAGAGCTGGGAGGAGATGTGGGCTGTGCTCGCTCCTCCTTCAACACTTCCCTCTGTACACAAAGAGGATGCACACAGCCAGAGAGAGGAGGAGACTACTTTCTTCAACTGAAGGCCTAAACTAAAGATGATAGAGGAAAATGTTGTAGAAGAAAAAACACTGAACTCTTGTGATTGCCTATATTTTGCCACGCTTGTTTATTGCCCATATGTTATTTGTGTGTTGTAAAAATGTCCCGTTTGTTGCCCATGTATTGTCGCAGCTACTTGCTTGTCACCACGTACAGAGAGTCCCGGAGCAAATAATAAGAGAAATAAGTGCAGGGATGGCATGACAGTGCTGGACAGCACAGTTGCCAATTTAAGATAGGTGTTTCCCCTTTTAGGAAAAGGGGGAGTATCCGGGGGAAGGTGTCGCTCAGAGCAGGAGAGAGGAAGGGAGAGGGGGAAGTTACCTCAGTCGTAGAGTGGCAGAGGAAGCGATTCCCACCCACCGGCTTTGAGTTTGTTGAAAAGGGGGTAAGGGACGTGTCAGGATGACCTTGCAGTGTTGGGTCGCTGGAGGAGGAGAAGATAGTGGTTACATGTATGGAACATGTTGTACCCATCCATGGGATGGGGGTTGTTTCTGGTACTTTCAGGTTACAAGGGATTAACCTGGAAGGGTTAAAAAGAGTAGGTCACTGCGAAGGTTGGGTACCGCCTCCGAGTCAGGGGTTTTCCGACTGGAGGCCTAAAGTTTAAAGAAGTTGTTCGCAGTTACCAGTGGTATGTTGTTTCCCTCCATGACCCCCAAAAAGTACAAAAAGTTTAATGATTATTTATGAAGATGTTATTTATTTATTTTATAATTTGTTAATAAAAAGGCCATCAAGGCCATTTACTCCAAAAACCTGGTCAAGTCATTTGTGAGGGATTTGGAGGGGTGAAGTTTTGGGATAAAGGGTGTGATTAGGATACTGGGCTTAAGTCCTACAAATGTCAAGTATTGACTGTTAATTTATCCAAGGCCTTGTATTCACACGAATAACACATATTTTACCAATTCTCTGTTTGTTGCATATGTAACTGTCCTTTTGTGGTCTATATATTGGCTCAATTGCACACTTGCATGTTGTCATGCTTGCCCATTTGTTACCCACATTCTGTTATGATTTTAGTTGGGTTACCAAAATTACACATTGTACTGGTTTGACTTTAGAAAAACAAAATTCCAATTGGACAGCTAGTTACAGCAAAGACAGATGCAAACTCAGCTGGAAACATAAATTATCTTCAGAAAATTTAATACATTTTATTGGAAATATTTTAGAGGTTATGTATGATGCCAGTGTAGTTATACTGATGGAAATCTTGTTGCTAAGCAATGAACAAACCTATTATATTTATTTAAAAGGTAATTTAATTAGGATTTTGGGATATGATTAATTACATAAATGTTTTACCTCAGATAGCTGAGACTTTTTGTATGTAAGCTTCAGTCATTTTTTCATCTTTCCATCTGTTAAATCTTCTGCCCTTGTTGTTTTAACTTTGGATTGTAAAACTTTCTTTCCTGCCAGTAAATACCTTATGCCTCGTACACACGAGCGGACTTTCCCACGGGAAATTCAGTTCTGTGTTTTATAGAAGTCAGCAAGCAACATTGTAGCTGCTGGACACCTTTAATCCGCCCGTGTGTGGGCGTCGGCGGACTTTTTGGTGCCAAAAGTCCGGCGGACTAGGTTTTAAGTTTTGTTTTAAAATTGTCCGCTGGACTTGGCAGTCCGGCGGACAATCCCGCGGTCTGTATGCTAGTCCGCCGGACTTTTGGAAATGAACGGACTTGCCGATCATCGGAAAGTCCGTTCATTTAGAACGTAACTGCAAGTCGACGGGACTAGCGAAGGCAGTGAATGCCGCCGCGCTAGCCCCGTCACCTGGCATGGATTTAAAGGGAATCCCTACGCTGAAAAAACGGCGTGGGGGTCTCCCCAAATCCATCTCAGACCCTTATCCGAGCACGCAGCCCGGCCGGCCAGGAAAGGGGTGGGGACGAGCGAGCGCCCCCCTCCTGAGCCGTACCAGGCCGCGTGCCCTCCACTTGGGGGGTGCCCTGGGGAAAGGGGGGCGTGCGCCCCCCCACCCCAAAGCACCTTGTCCCCATGTTGATGAGGACAAGGGCCTCTTCCCGACAACCCTGGCCGTTGGTTTTCGGGGTCTGCAGGGGGGGGGGCTTATCGGAATCCGGGAGGCAGATCCGGCAGATCCCGGCCCCCCACCCTATGTGAATGAGTATGGGGTACTCTACCCATTCACCTAAGGTGTAAAGTGTAAATAAATAAAAACACAAAATTTTTTAAAAATATTTTATTGCACTGCTCCAGGGGTCTTCTTCCGTCTTGGGGGGTCTTCTCGCCGGACTCCTCCGCTATTTTACCTAGCTCTTTTACCGAGCGGAGGAGCCTGGCTTCCTTCTTCGTCGTCGCCGCCGCAGTCTGGGGGTCTCGATCCGCCTTCGGGGGTCTTCCGGGGTCTCTTCTGTTCTTGCCGCTGTCGTCGCTTTCTGCGCCACCGCTGCCTTCTTCTTCTTCCAACTGCCAGGGTTGTCGGGAAGAGGCCCTTGTCCTCATCAACATGGGGACATGGTGCTGTGGGGTGGGGGGGCCGCACGGCCCCCCTTTCCCCAGGGCACCCCCCATGTTAAGGGCACGCGGCCTGGTACGGCTCAGGAGGGGGGCGCTTGCTCGTCCCCACCCCTTTCCTGGCCGGCCGGGCTGCGTGCTCGGATAAGAGTCTGAGATGGATTCAGGGGGGACCCCCACGCCGTTTTTTCGGCGTAGGGATTCCCTTTAAATCCATGCCAGGTGACGGGGCTAGCGCGGCGGCAGTCACTGCCTTTGCTAGTCCCGTCTACCTGCAGTTATGTTCTAAATGAACGGACTTTGCTCCGTGTGTGGGCAAGTCCATTCATTTTCAAAAGTCCCGCAGACTTTTTCCCGCGGATTGTCCGCCAGAGAAGTCCGGGCGTGTGTGGGCAAGTTAGACGCTCGGAAAGTCTGGCGAAGCCCAGCTGGAAGGTCCGGCGGTTTGTCTGCCAGACTAGGTCCGGCGGACATTCCCGCGGGAAAGTCCGATCGTGTGTACGAGGCATTATACAGCACACTTCCTGTTTCTTGTCTGGAAAAAAGCCTAGGCTTATGACATCATGCACAGCTCACTCTCTCACCCTTGTGACAGCTTGCCAGGAAGGGAGGGGGGGGGGGTGAGTCATAAGAGGGCCAATGAGAGCTGCAGAGCTGAAGGTGTGCCTCTGTGTAAATCCAGGAAGTGAACAGACAGCAGCTTCAGCTGCCCACAGTTAAAATGGTTGCAGCACGACTCAGTGGAGGGAGATTTCTGCAGCATATTTGGCAAGTACAGAATCACAGTATATATATAATAATATGCAAAGTGGTTTGACGGCAGCTACAGAATGGCAAAGATGTTTTTATTACAAATGATGTGAGCAGACTTCAGTTCCTCTTTAACAAACACAATTATAGAATCAAAGGCTGGTAAAAGACTATAAATCCTATATGTTTTGAAAACTGAGAAACTACAATGTCAAAATCAAAACATATGTAACGCCAAAATATATATATATTTTTTTTTTGTGAGGGAGCTTTAAAACTCAACAGGTTGTTATTGCTGTTTCGCTGGAAAAATTTACCCATGCACTTTAAAGCCCAATTCCAGGAAAAAAAATGTTTGTTCTAGGACTCTACAAGACAGTCAGCCTCATAGAACCCTTATGCAGAAATAGTTAGAAATATTTAAGGTAAATAATTTTTTCATGATTTTATCTAAAGCCTTTCTTGTGTACGCATGTAATCTGTTTAGCTTTTTTTACATTAGAAAAATGTATAAAATAATGAAATGTATTTATAAAATTATAAATGTATTCATAATCCTCCAACATGAGTGGGGATTCCTATATGTGTAGCTTATTTGTGTCTGCATTTGTGGGATGCGTGTCTCAAATGTATTTGTTTTTCATTTTATACTAGTTTTCATTTTTTGTATTTTATTTTATTTTATGGTTTACTTAAATTACTGTCTCTTATTTGGAAATTTACAAGTTGTGAAAGGTCCATTTTATGGAGACCCTCACTTGGAGATCAGAGACAGAGCCTCTTATCTTCTCTTTCAGCACCGGGTACCCCACTGACCTCAAACTTAGAAATGCTCAGAAATTCTGTGTTTTATAGAAGTCATCAAGCAACATTGTAGCTGCTGGACACCTTCAATCATTTCCAGAGAGGCCATGATTTAAAACTGAAGAGGCCTCGCTATTCCACCTTTATCTAAACTTTCAACTGCCGTGAACTTTTTCCAAATGTAATTGGCTTCCTATGGGGAAGGACAGCAATGGCATATGCATTAACAATTAAAGCCAAACTTCTGTCAAAACTGTTTTTTTTTTGTTTGTTTTTTAGGCTTTGGATACAGTGGGGAATCGTTTAACACTCTCTGTATCCCTATTGAGAACATTTCCCTTCACTTTCTGTCAGAACCAGAAATCACAAAAACACATTTTTTTGTTGCACAGCAACAAAGGCAAATCAGTATAAGTAAAGAGATCAGAGTCAGGGAATTTGTTCACTCTCCTTGATGGAAGTGAAAAAGAGAGTGTACAGGCATACCCCACTTTTAAGTACACGATGGGGTTTATTTACTAAAGCTGGAAAGTGCAAAATCAGACTCACTTCTGCATAGAAACCAATGATCTTCCAGGTTTTATTACCAAAGCTTAATAGAACAAGCTGGGGTTAGAAGCCCGTTGGTTTCTATGCAGCAGGGAGCCTGATTTTGCACTTTCAAGCTTTAGAAAATAAACCCCATTGTGTACCTAAAAGTGGGGTATGCCTGTACATAGGGTAAATATGATAAAAGGATCATATTGTTATTGGCCTATATAGCATTTTACCACAGCCTGTCAGAAATCCTAAAAATACTGTGCTGTCATGAATATACTTTGTAGTAAATGTCTATTTGCAAAATTTATATTTTAAATTAAACAAATATATATATATTATAAATATATGTACAGGAAGGGGATGGACGTGCTGACGTAGCGCGATCAGCACGGAGGGAGGGGCTGGAGCCCGTCAGCCAGGCAGGATAGGAGCGAGGCGGAGAAGAACGCCGGCACCCCGTCGAACGAGCGCGAGCTCGTGGATGACGTATGAGCCGCCCGAGAAGCAGAGAACACCGCGGCCCCGCCGGAGGATGTGAGGAGCGCACGAAGTGGCTTTCGATGCTGCTCCAATTCCCGGCGAGCGTGGCCTGATTATCCTCTCCCCGGCCTCCCCCCCCCCCCGCCCGTCGTTCACCCCCGCACGCGGACCGGCCTCAGCAGCACACAGTAAAGGAAGAGGAAACAACAGACGGAGCCTCCACCCGCGGGAACGTCTATATCGGTCCGTGAGTATATGGCCTGGAAACAGGACCAAGGTTAAAGGGCATACCTAAAGCGAGGTAAGACAGCAGAAGCAACCAAATGATGTGAAAACTTTTCTGAAGATCTTTGGTGATAACACATAGTGTACGTCTACCTTATGCATGGAGGCCCTGTATGCAAACCAGATCAATACCTGATTAAAATGAACTGAATAATGTTGTGTGGGCGGAACAAGGAGTTTTAGTTGGCTGTGCCCCCTCATGACCCCCCTTTTTGCGCCAAAACCTACTATTGCTTTATAAACATCCAGGGACTTGTAAACTAAACCAGGGCGTCTTAAATTGAATAAAGTTTTATGGGTGGAATAAGGAGTGTTACCCGACCGCACGGAATTTGTGAGGCAGCGCCTCCCCATGACCCCCCATGCGTCAACCCTTTTTACAGACACTATAAACGCTCAGGGACCAGATCGATTAACTTTTGCATGCTTTCCTGTACTAGTTTGTAAACTAGAAAAATGCCTTTTTAAACCGAAGTAAATGCTTTTTGGGGGTGGAACTAGGAGCAGCAGTTGGGGTGTGTCGGAATACGTGGGGCGGTGCCCCCCTACGACCCCCCGTTCACTCTTTTGTTTTCTTGTAAACCAGACAAGCGTCCCTCAAACTGAAATAAATGCTTTACGGGCGGAGCAAGGAGTAACAGTTGGTGGGACGGAATATGCGAGGCTGTGCCCTCCTACGACCCCCCTTATACTGAATCCCTATTATGGGCATTACAAACATCCAGAGACCCGATTGACGATCCTCCGAACACCCCTTGAGTGGTACACCCTCCCTCGAGGTACCAAACCCACGTTACGGTCATTATAAATTCCTAGAGGCTCGATCGATGAACTTCTGAAACACCCCTTGAGGGGTACACCACCCCTCCGAGGTGGGGATCTGACCGGCCATAATAAGAGCTCTCAACCTACCAGAGCAAGGAGCCTGCTATTACAGGAACGGACATTGTCTCATGTTGGCTTATATCGTGGCTTGTGATAGGGTCCCTGGAGGGTGGTTTAATCATCGAGGGGATTACAGTATCTTAGCCAGACTAGGAAGGCCTCTGTTTTCCTCGGAATAGTTTACCTCTGTCCCTGCGAGCCCTCCTGAATGCACGAGGCCTAACCCAGCTAACCTAGTAAACCCAGCTTAGCCTAAAGTCAAGTATCACCCTGCCAAAACCCCCTGGAGGGTAAATTTCTGAAGTGTAGTGCAGGAGGCCCCCCCTTAGAACAGCGCGGACATACCCAATTAAAAAGGGAAGAGGAGGGGGAAGAAGAAGGAAGGAGAGGGAGAAGGAGAGAGGAATAAATATAGGCGACCGGAAGGATACATTGCTAAGCTGGGGAAAAGAATAAGAGGAACAAAAAGAAACACCATGAGCAAAGAGTCCAATAAACTACCTAAGAAAGGGGCCTCAAAAGCACAAAAAAGTGACCCAAGCTCCATAAAGCACTATCTCAGGCAGGGGGCCAGCCCGACAGCCCCTGGACTTGATCACTCCCCAAAGGCCCCAAAGGACAAGGGAAAGGAAAAAGATAAATCCCGTAAATCAGACATAGCCCAAGACCACTCGAGGGCGGAATCCCCAATAGAAAGCGAGGGGGACGTGAGCAGGATGGAGGAGCTGCCAGTGGGCTCGCAACCCCCGACCAAAAGGGAAATGGAGGAGATGATGCTGAGGCTGGAAAACGTGTTTAAATGTGAAGTCAACAAACTAAGAGATGATATGGGCCAACTGTTAACTAGGGTGGAGGGGACGGAGAGGAGGGCCGATAACACTGACCAGGAAATCCTAGAATTAAAGATACAACTCAAGAAAATCCAGACCCACCAGAGAGATATCTCCTATAAAATGGAAGATCGGGAAAACCGCGATAGAAGGCAAAACCTGAGGGTTAGAGCGATCCCCGAACGAAGGGGGGAGGATTTGGAGTTAATTATAAGGAAGATTTTTGCCCCTATAATCGGAACAGGGGAAGACCAGTTCCCCAAAATCGAAAGAGTACACCGGATCGGCAGAGCATATCGAGTAGAGGCGGGCAGAACCCGGGACGTTATAATTCGATTCAGTTTTTTTAAAGACAGGGAGGAAATCTGGCAAAAGATCAGAGGAAAGACACCTCTCAAGCTTGAAGAAACTGAAATCCAGATCTATGCCGATCTGTCAGCCAGGACCCTTGAGAGGAGGAGGCTACAGAGACCCCTCTTAGAGTCCCTCCGTAATAACAACATTAAATACAACTGGGGGTTCCCGGCATGCCTGGTAGGCTCAAAAGAGGGCCGATCGGCTGTACTGAGACATCCCGAGGAATTGACAGAGTTTTGCAGGAAATTGGAGATCCCGGTCCCTGACCTTCCGGGTTGGGCAGAAATGAGTTAAATTTAGGCTGGGAGTCGGTGCGTGGGGGGGTGGGTGGGGGGGGGGGTCTGGGGGGGGAGTCGGGAGGTGGCCGGGTCAACAACGGGGGACCAACCCCGTTCGGGTACGCTCGGCTTAGCCTGGTGCCCCGCACCCCAAGGCCCTCTACATCGGGGCGGGGGTGCGGATTTGTAGGGACGGGCACCAAATCTTCCCTCTCCGGAGATCATGAGCTCAGGGGAGGCCAAGAGGAGTTGGCACCCTCGGGTTCAGAGACCCAGAGTTGGGCAAGTGAGGATAGAGGGGGGTGGATTAGAGGGGGGTGTGGGGATGGGGGAGAGGGGCGAGGAGGGGGGAGGAGGGGGGGGAGCGGAGAGGGGAAGAGGGGGGGATGGGAGGGGGTAGGAGGGGGAGGGGGGGTGGTTGGGAGGGAGAAGGGAGCACGGGAGGGGGACCCTGCCTCCGGGGGTCGCTTCAGAGTGGCTGAGGTTATGATAACAAAAATAGGATGCCTGAAATCAAATGTTTGACCTATAATGTGAGAGGGTTGAATGCCCCAAGCAAGAGGCATAGGGTCCTGGAGGAACTGAAGAGATATGGCACGGACCTGGTCTTTTTGCAGGAGACTCACCTCTCTCTCTCGTCCAATATTAGATTGTTCTCCCAAAACCACCCCACATGGTACTATAGCGATACAGTCTCCAGTAGGACGAGAGGGGTGGCCATAGGGTTGGCAGGAGACCTGCAATTTAATTTAGAAGACAGGAAGACGGACCCGGAGGGAAGGTTCCTCTTCTTAAGGGGCACCCTCTACGGGACATCCTATACCCTCGCAAACATATACGCCCCAAACACGAGATCCCCGGAATATATGGTCGCGATCCTAGCTAAGCTAAGATCTTTTAGAAAGGGCTATTTGATATTGATGGGAGATTTGAACCTTGTCTTAGACCCGGAGGTGGATAGTTCGTCCGGTGCACGGGGGACGGGAAGCGCCCAACTGAAATTATTAAAGAAAAAGATGAGCTCCGAACAACTGGTGGATGTGTGGAGAGTACAGCATCCTCAGATTAGAGACTACACCTTTTTTTCCCCTGTGCACGGGATGTACTCGAGACTAGACTACATCTGGGTGGACCATGGATTATTAGAGAGGGTGACAGACACTAAGGTCGAGATTGCAACACTCTCTGACCACGCACCGGTCAGCATGAATTTAAATTTCCCTGAACATAAACCGCCAAGCTGTGGGTGGAAATTGAATGAAGAGTTATTAATGGACAAAGAGATTAGGGAAAGCGTGGGAAAAGAGCTTGAATGGTTCTTCAAAACGAACGACAATGGGGAGGTAATGGGGTCAGGTTTATGGGATTCCCACAAGGCATTCATTAGGGGGGTCCTGATATCAAAGGCGTCGTGGAAAAAAAAAGACAGAACGAAAAAAATACACAACCTGACGAACGACATAAAAACCCTAGAACAAAAACACAAGGGGGACCCCAATCAGCATCACGCAATACTCCGAGAGATAATCCATAAGAGGGAAGAGCTAAAAGAATGGACAGAACAGGAAGCCAAACAAGTTTTCAACAAAGCCACCAAAGATCGCTATCAATGGGGCAACAAGGCAGGCAAAGTACTTGCAAGGTTGCTCCAAAAAAATAAGTCCAAAAACTTTATAGAAAAAATAAAAAATAAAAAAGGAGAGGTAAAGTTTCTCTCAGAGGATATTGCGTCGACGTTTAGGGACTTCTATGAGGAACTTTATTCCGTGGGGCAAAAGGGGGATGGACAAAAGGGTGGGAATAGAGATAAAATCGATAAGTTTTTGAGAGGGGCTAAACTGCAGTCTCTAGGGGTAGAGGATAGGGAAGCGCTGGAAAGCCCAATTACCGTGGAGGAAATCTCAAGAGCCTTGAACAACTCGCCAATGGGCAAGAGCCCAGGCCCCGACGGGTTCACGGCTCTTTATTATAAAACCTACAGAGAGATTCTAATACCCAGACTTCTTAGTTACATGAACGGCCTTGGCTCCGAGTTTCGCATGAGCGAAGCTTCACTGTCAGCTACAATTACGGTCCTGCGTAAGGAAGGGAAAGACGACTCGACGTGCGCGGGGTTTAGGCCGATATCTCTGCTAAATTTCGAGACAAAGCTTTACGCGAAGATTCTGGCGGATCGTATAAAGGGCTGCTTAGATGGGTTGATTCACCCGGATCAAGTGGGCTTTACGCAGGGAAGAGAGGGCAGGGACAATAGTGTCCGAACTCTACTAGTGATGCAAGCAATGAGGGTTGCACGAACCCCCAGTCTACTAATGTCTATCGACGCAGAAAAAGCGTTCGACCGGGTAGACTGGGGGTTCTTGTTTAGGACCTTGGAGGTCATGGGTTTCGGACCCAAAATAATCCAGAAAATAAGAGTCCTGTATAGCCAGCCAAAAGCTAATATTAAAGTTAACGGAACCATCTCCTCCCTCTTTGAAATGCACAATGGGACAAGACAGGGTTGCCCCCTGTCCCCCCTCTTGTTTATACTCTCCCTGGAACCCCTGTTGGCATCTATTAGACTAAACCCGGGTATTGAAGGCTGCGTGGCGGGTGGAGAAGAACATAAACTTGCGGCATTTGCGGACGATGTCCTTTTCTATGTAAGTGCTCCACAGAAATCTTTGCCAAATATTTTGAAAACGATCAGCACGTTTGGTGCAATCTCAAATTTTAAGATTAACCAAGCAAAAACCTTCATACTTAGTATCAATATAAATAAGGCAGAGAAACAGGATCTCATGAAACTTTATAATTTTTCATGGAAAAAACAGATTAATTATCTAGGAATTACTCTGACCAACACCATAGGGAAATTATACAAGGCTAATTATATCCCTCTCCTAGACGAAGTAAAAAAAAAATGCCAAGAGTTTAAGAATAGACCCACCTCCTGGATCGGCCGCATCAATGCGATTAAAATGATGATACTTCCGCTAATAACCTACAAGTTTCAAATGGTCCCAATCTCCTTACCAGAACAATATCTGAGGAAATTAAAAACAATTATCATGGACTTTGTGTGGCAACAGAAAAAACACAGAATCTCACTCCAAATTTTGAAAATGGACAAAGGTCAGGGGGGCCTAGCGGTACCCGATATTATCAATTATTACTATGCAGCCGCGCTATTAAGAATTCCAGAATGGGGGAAGACACAGGGCGTAAAAAGATGGGTAAGCTTAGAAGAGGCACTGAGTGAAGCACAATTAGGAAAAGCTATTTGGAACCCCCCGAAATTTAGAAGACTAGGGGAAAAAACACATTCAATCACTAAAAACACTTTTAAAGTTTGGGATAAAATTCACAAAAAAATGAAATTGAAATTTAATTCACCTTTAATTGCACTAAAAGAAAATGACCTCTTACCTCCAGGAAGAAGAGAACTGGGAGGGGATTGGTTAAAAAATGAAAATTCACGGTTAGGAGATTTAATAAGCAGGGGGAAAATCTTGGCGATCCAAGATCTACAAAAAAAAAATGATTTATTCACAATTGATGAATGGCGGTACCGGCAGTTATGTCACTTCATAGGTTCGATCCCCCCTCCGTTGAGAGGACGGGAAGACCTTACGGCAATGGAACGTATCTTTACAGCGGAAAACACGAAAAAAATAATCACAAAAATCTATAAATTCTTGCTGTCGAAGGACAGACCGGAGGGGCCGCCGTTCCTCAAGAAATGGGAGGGAGAATTAGGCTCACCAATACACACGGGGTTAATTAAAAAAATATTTAAACATACCCATAGCTCAGCAGTCGATGTTAGAACCGCAGAAACCAACTATAAGTGCTTATCTGGCTGGTATCTAACCCCCGACAAAATAAATAGATTCCAGCCAGAAGCCTCAGCAGACTGCTGGAGAGGCTGTAAAAAGAGGGGAACCATGGGTCACCTTTGGTGGGATTGCCCAAAGATCAAAATATTTTGGAGCTCTATCCTCAAGAATATTGAGGAAATAACCCAAGTCGTAGTAAGAAACGACCCCTGGGTTGTATTGATGCACGCCACAGAGGAAGGAACCAGGCAATACAAAGGAACCTTGGTGCCTCATTTGCTCAACGCAGCGAAACGAGTGATCCCAAGAAGGTGGAGGGACCAAGAGACCCCCCCTATCTGGGAATGGGTCGACGCAGTGGAAAAAACATACACCCTGGAGTGCCTAGTAAACAATGGGGTAGAGGAAAGGGAGGTCACAAGAACTATGTGGGAGGGCTGGAGAAAGTTTAAAAAGGCCTGGAGCTATGCCGAAGCCTTAAGAAAATAGGACGAGAGACAGTAGGTAGACGTTTGATTTAACTAAAAGCCAGCAAATCAAAATTAGACTTAAATTATGCAAGCCACTGGGGGGGGAGATTCTGGCGGCAGGGGGGGGAAGGGAAGGGGGGGGTGGGGGGGGGGGGGGGTTTGGGTTACTTAATAATTTTGAATTGGTAAATAGCGAGCTCAAGCAAGAATTAATGGAAAAGCTCTCACAGGCTGTGTTAAGGTTGTGAATATGGAAAAAAAAAAAAAAAAAAACACGAAGCAATCTCCACAATGATGTTAAGACAAATAGGGACGCTGTTGAGGGCGCTACTGATTCAGTCCCCTAAGGAATCTTGCTGAGGTGGAAAAAAAAAAAAAAAAATATATGTACATTATTTAGTGTATGCAGATAAACTTGAAAAGGGTGAGAAAAATAACATTGATCAACAACTGTTAGTTTAATTACAATGAGGCCTGTAAAATCTATCCAGTAAACTACAATTGTTCTTACAGAAAACCATTGTATTGCTTAGAGAAAACAATTATTATTTATGGTGGATATGATGCAATACCAGTTTTCATCACTGGGTGATGCAGCGGGTTAACATTTTGGCTAGAGACCACAGTTCTTCCCGAAAATCTGGAAGATGCTTGCAAGTGGAGGGCATTCCTTATATAGGTAGGTAACCCAAAACTTTATTTTTATAATAGAAATACACTTAACCACTTCCCGACCGCCTCATGTAGATATACATCTACAGAATGGCACGGGCAGGCAAAAGCACGTACGGGTACGTCCCCTTTAATTTGCCTGCCCGTGGCTGCCGGCGCGCGCGCGACCCGGTCGGGAGCTCCGTGACCACGGCCGCGGGACCAGCGGACCCGATCGCTGGTATCCCGCGATCGGGTTACGGAGCTGAAGAACGGGGAGAGGTTTGTGTAAACAAACCTCTCCCCGCGCTTCCTACACTGACTGTCAGTGATCGGCTGTTCCCTGTCATCGGGAACGCCGATCAATGACGTCAGACGTACAGCCACGCCCCCTACTGTAAAAGAAAACACAACACGTCACACTGACTCCTCCACGCCCCCTAGTGGTTAACTCCTTCACTACAACTGTCATTTACATAGGAATCAGTGCTATTTAAATAGCACTGATTTCTGTATAAATGACAAATGTCCCAAAAATGTGTCAAAAATGTCCGATGTGTCCGCCATAATGTCGCAGTCACAATAAAAATCGCTGATCGCCGCCATTACTAGTAAAAAAAAAAAAATATTAATAAAAATGCTATAAAACTATCCCCTATTTTGTAAACGCTATAACTTTTGCGCAAACTAATCAATAATCGCTAATTGTGATTTTTTTTACCAAAAATATGTAGAAGAATACGTATCGGCCTAAACTGAGGAAAAAAATGTTTTTTTTTATATTTTTTGGGGATAGTTATTATAGCAAAAAGTAAAAAATATTGCATTTTTTTCAAAATTGTCGCTCTATTTTTGTTTATAGCGCAAAAAATAAAAACCGCAGGGGCGATCAAATACCACCAAAAGAAAGCTCTATTTGTGGGAAAAAAAGGACGCCAATTTTGTTTGAGAGCCATGTCGCACGACCGCGCAATTGTCAGTTAAAGCGACGCAGTGCCGAATCGCAAAAAGGGGCCTGGTCCTTTGGCTGCAAATTGGTCCGGGGCTGAAGTGGTTAAAGAGTTTTTACATCACCACCTCTGACCTATTCATATACACACTACTGCTTGTCTGCTTCGAAACACTTCTGTCCTAAGTAGGGCTTTAAAGAGTAATGCCCCATACACACGGTCGGAAATTCCGACCACAAAATCCGTCCGTTTTTTTCCGACGGATTTTGTCCGAAACTGGTGTTGCATACACACGGTCGGACAAAGTAGTCGTTCTGAACGTGGTGATGTTCTTTGCGTACTACAGAACTACGTATAGGCTAGTAGCCAATAGCTTTGGTCTCATAATTTGATATGAGCATACGTGGCACTTTGTCCGTCGGAATTCCCTACAAACGATCGGAAAAAGTGCGATCGGATTTTGTTGTCGGAAAATTTGAGATCCTGCTCTCAAATGTTTTCCGTCGGAATTTCCCAAATTTCCCAAAAAGCCCGCTAGAGCCCACACACGATCGGATTTTCCGACTAAATAATCCGATCAGACTTTTTCCATCAGAATATGCTACCGTGTGTACGGGGCATAACTCCTCTTTTGTTAAGAAAATCCTCTGGATGATCAATGTATGCTACAGGTATTTTAATAAATATTTTATCATATTCCTACCCTTTTCAGGTTGGAATAAGTAACTGTTTGTTGCACCATGTCCTTTGCTGACTGATTCTGAGTTGGAAGGGCTGATTTTTTAATAATCAGATGGTGCACTGAAAGTGTTCTAATGAGAATCAGAATTTTCATTCTTTAGAAGTATTTTATCCTTGAGGAGTATCTTCCCAAAACTGTGATTCCTTTGCAGGGAATGTCTAAAATTTGACTTATCTTAGTGCAGACTTCTGGGAAAACCAGTGAGCCAATCACACAAACTGGAAATTACTTTTTGGGGGGCATTTTGTACACCAGTGATGTACAGAACACCTCCAGTTTGCCATATTGCATTAAGTTTTACAAAATATTACAGCAGCTGCAGACTGAAAAAGAAAAGTAATTATTTAATAACATGAAAGTGGTTCTAAAGCCTGAAGGTTTATCACCTTAATGCTTTCTCTGCATTAAGGTAAAAAAACATTAGTATGAAAGTCCCCCCCCCCAGCACCCACTTATACTTACCTGAGCCCAATCTTGATCCAGCAATGTGCACAAGAGCAGATACTCTCTTGCTCCTCATTGGCTCAAACACAGGGGGAAACCATTGGCTCCCACTGCTGTCAATCTCAGCCAGTGAGGAGGGAACTGGGGGCGGGGCCGAGCTGCACTCTGTGTGTCTATGGACATATAGAGCCACCTTGGGAGCAAGCATGCACAAGTGCCCCCATTGCTATAGGGGCACTAAGGGGGGGGGGGGGTAGGAGCACCAGCGGGGGACCCATGCCAAAACGATTGTACAGAGCAGGAAAGTATGACAATCACTTTAAAATACAATATGAATAGTGTAGCAGTATACTACAGTGTGTGTGTGTGTGTGTGTGTGTGTGTGTGTGTATATGTAGCATTAACCCCCGAAGGAGCTGTACAATAATGTACCTTTACCTGTACCTGGGAATCCACTGCTTCGCCTGTGGGAGAAGGAAAAATGCTTCACACCAATTGTAGTTAACCAGAATGTGTTTTTACTGGAACTGGTATAAAAAACAATAATTACAATAACTGTACTGTGACACAAATATAATGCAACAGCACAGTGGGTATTCACAGCAATTTTTACATATAAAGAATTCTTGGATGACCCTTGCTCAGGCGTCTCCAAGTGGGACCAATGCTCAGAGTGACAATGCCTTACTCTGGGCACCAGCACACTGTAATAAACACAGAAATGTAAAACCATCAACACTGTACAACACACTTGCTAGGGAGCTCCCCCTTACTTTATAAGACAGTTCTTTCTATTTGTGATGAATGCAAGGCCTTACAATGAAGATGTAGTCTTTATTCTTCTGTCTTCTGCTAGCTATTGTGTTAAAGTAATTGTAATCCAATTAATAAACAAATTTAAAATTAATAAACAAAGAACGGTACAGAATGAGTGTTGAAACAGTTATGTAGTGTAGTGTAGCACACTTATAACTACCTCTGGTGTAGTCGTCTCTAATCCACAAAGTGTCAGTTCTCAGTGGAGTACTGAACTCAGTCTAATAGTGTGTAACTGCCACTAAGGGACTACAGGTCCCAGCAACACTGTGAAATGAGTCTAAAGCCTCATACACATGGTCAGATTTTCCGATGGATTCTGTCCTATCTGACAATGTTGTCGGAAATTCCGACCGTGTGTAGGCACCATCGGACATTTTCCATCGGATTGTCCGACGGACAAAGTTGTATCTCCTGCTCTATAAATTTTCCGACAACAAAGTCCGATCACACTAATTCCGATCATGTGTAGCGAATTCCGACGGACAAAGTGCCACGCATGCTCAGATCACATTACAAGACCAAAGCTATTGGCTACTAGCCTCTACGTAGTCCCGTCGTAGGCAACAAACGTCACCACATTCAGAATGATCGGATTTTCCGACAACATTGTCCGACCGTGTGTATGCAACACCAGTGTCGGACTAAATCCGTCGGATAAAATCCAATGGATTTGGTGGTCGGATTTTCCAACCGTGTGTATGGGGCTTAAGTGTGTAAAGGTGCGTTAGGAATTGTGGGCGGTAGCCCTCTCACCAAATCAGGCCTGGAAGAATAGGAAACCTCTGCTCCGGTTGTCTCAGTCCTGCTTTAAGCCAAAACCGTCACGCTGCTTCTCTTTCCCAAGATGATGCAGACTCTCAAATGGCTTGATCAGGTGTCTCTGGATCCTTCCCGATCCGGTCACACCCAGTGCCGGACTGGCCTACCGGGATACCGGGAAATTTCCCGGTAGGCCGCCTGCTTTCAGTGCCCTGGGGGCCGGGGCCGCTTCTGTCTGCCAGTGTCAGCGGCGCCAGTGTCAGGAAAAAAAAACAGCAGCGGCGGCCGCCGGCCCGCCGCTCTTTGCAATGATTGATCCTGGCACGGGTTAGTGTTAGGGAAGATTAGTGGACGGGCGGCTATGTGTGGGGGGGGGGGGGGCGCGCTTGCCTGTATCTCCGCGGCCGCGCCGCCCACATTGCTATGCTATCCAATCTATGCCTGTCTGTGACTGAGGGGCGGAGCATGAGGAAGGCTGATTCCTTCATTCGGCCCGTGCGGCGCCACGCACGGCAGCGCAGCACCGCTGATTTCTCCTCCCCATCGGCCCGCCCACTAGTCTGCAGTCTGCACGAGGAGAATAGGAGAACTGGAAGTGGACGGCCGCTCATGGTGGAGAAAGAAGAATTAAGGTACTCTCTCCCCCCTCTCTTTCTCCCCCCTCCCCCCCCTCTCCCCCCCTCCCTCTCCCCCCCTCTCTCCCCCCTCTCCCCCCCCCTCCCTCCCCCCACCCTCCCTCCCCCCTCTCTCCCCCCTCCCCCCCTCCTCTCCCCCCCCTCTCTCCCCCCCCCCCTCTCCCCCCTCTCTCTCTCCCCCCCTCTCTCCCCCTCTCTCCCCCTCTCTCTCTCTCAAATAAATAGTGCATCTTTTGTAGAGAGCGTTGCAGTGTCTTGGGGGGGGGGGGGGGGGGCGCAAACTGAAAAAACATCAATTGCATCACTGTGCCCTCAAACGCAGCCACTGTGCCCTCAAACGCAGCCACTGTGCCCTCAAACGCAGCCACTGTGCCCTCAAACGTAGGACACTGTGCCCTCAAACGCAGGCCACTGTGGCCTCAAACGCAGGCACTGTGCCCTCAAACGCAGGCCACTGTGCCCTCAAACGCAGGCCACTGTGCCCATAATTTGCCAATAAGGTGCCCATCAAACGCATGCCACTGTGCCCATCAAACGCAGGCCACTGTGCCCATCAAACGCAGGCCACTGTGCCCATCAAACGCAGGCCACTGTGCCCTCAAATGCAGGCCACTGTGCCCTCAAACGCAGGCCACTGTGCCCATAATTTGCCAATAAGGTGCCCATCAAACGCATGCCGCTGTGCCCATCAAACGCAGGCCACTGTGCCCATCAAACGCAGGCCACTGTGCCCATCAAACGCAGGCCACTGTGCCCTCAAATGCAGGTCACTGTGCCCATAATTTGCCACCAAGGTGCCCATCAAACGCAGGCCACTGTGCCCTCAAACGCAGGCCACTGTGCCCTCAAACGCAGGCCACTGTGCCCTCAAACGCAGCCACTGTGCCCATAATTTGCCACCGCTGTGCCCATCAAACGCAGCCACTGTGCCCATCAAACATAGCCACCGTGCCCATAATTTGCCACCAAGGTGCCCATCAAACGCAGCCACTGTGCCATCAAACACAGCCACTGTGCCATCAAACACAGCCACTGTGCCCATAAATTGCCACCACTGTGCCCATTAAACACTGCCACTGTGCCCATCAAACGCAGCCACTGTGCCCATCAAACGCAGCCACTGTGCCATTAAATGCAGCCACTGTGCCCATTAAATGCAGCCACTGTGCCCATAAATTGCAACCACTGTGCCCATTAAACGCTGCCACTGTGCCATCAAACACAGCCACTGTACCATCAAACGCAGCCACTGTACCCATAAATTGCCACACTGTGCCCATTAAACGCAGCCACTGTGCCCATCAAACACAGCCACTGTCCATCAAACGCAGCCACTGCGCCATTAAATGCAGCCGCTGTGCCCATAAATTGCCACCACTGTGCCCATTAAACGCTGCCACTGTGCCATCAAACACAGCCACTGTGCCATCAAACGCAGCCACTGTACCCATAAATTGCCACACTGTGCCCATTAAACGCAGCCACTGTGCCCATCAAACACAGCCACTGTCCATCAAACGCAGCCACTGTGCCCATAAATTGCCACACTGTGCCCATTAAACGCAGCCACTGTGCCCATCAAACGCAGCCACTGCCCATCAAACGCAGCCACTGTGTCCATAAATTGCCACCACTGTGCCCATTAAACACTGCCACTGTGCCATCAAACGCAGCCACTGTACCCATAAATTGCCACACTGTGCCCATTAAACGCAGCCATTGTGCCCATCAAACGCAGCCACTGCCCATCAAATGCAGCCACCGTGCCCATCAAACGCAGCCACTGTGCCATCAAACGCAGCCACTGTGCCCATAAATTGCCACCACTGTGCCCATCAAACGCAGCCACTGTGCCATAAATTTCCACCACTGTGCCTATCAAACGCAGCCACTGTGCCATCAAACGCAGCCACTGTGCCATCAAACGCAGCCACTGTGCCATCAAACGCAGCCACTGTGCCATCAAACGCAGCCACTGTGCCATCAAACGCAGCCACTGTACCCATAAATTGCCACCACTGTGCCCATAAATTGCCACCACTGTGCCCATCAAACAAACGCAGCCACTGTGCCCATCAAACACAGCCACTGTGCCCATAAATTGCCACCACTGTGCCCATCAAATGCAGCCACTGTGCCCATCAAACATAGCAGCTGTACCATCAAACATAGCAGCTGTACCATCAAACGCAGCCACTGTACCCATAAATTGCCACCACTGTGCCCATTAAATGCAGCCACTGTGCCATCAAGCGCAGCCACTGCCATCAAATGCAGCCACTGTAACCATCAATTGCCACCAGTTTGTCCCATCAGATGCTCCCAGTGTCCCCCCTGCCCGACACTTACCTGTCTCGGGTCATCGCATTCCTCCACGCTTCCTCCAAGTCCTTAATGTCTTCTCCCGTCCTCTTTTGCTATGATTGGACGCCCGATAGGCATCCAATCACAGCGCCTGTCGCTTCAGCCAATCAGGTGACAGGTAACCAGACCCGGTGCACCTGATTGGCTGAGAGGTGGGTCAGTGTTAGGGAAGCGATTTATTTGATTCCCTAACACAGCACTGTGTAAGCAGCGAACGCACAGCAGTGCGCCGGCTGTTTACCAATTTGGAAGCCTATTAGAGCCCATGGCTCTAATCAGGACGCCTATTAGAGCTGACGGCTCTAATCAGGCACTTCCAAAAACACCCCCTGTAATTTAGATGCCCGGTGCCTGGCAAGGGCCTGGACACCTGAATAGGGGGTGGCAGCGGCGACAATAGATAGATTCATGCAATGCATGAATCTATCTATTGAAGGTTGACGGGTGCAGGAAAGAGGGGGCAGCGCTTCTGCACCCTCTATGGATGCACCGCCACTGCCCGGTTGTATTTCTCCTGGGTGGGGAAATACCACCATGTTTTACATTTACATGTGTGCCCTATAAAAAGGAGGTTGGCATTTACGGACAGAGTAAAAAACTCCTAAATTTTGATATACCATACATGTGTAAAGGGCAATGGTGTGCAGGCAGTTTTTTGTGTTCATTAACGGGCACTTTCGCCCCCTTCCTTCCCAGGCCAATTTTCAGCTTTAAGCGCTCTCGCACTTTCAATGACAATTGCGCGGTCATGCAATGCTGTTCACACAAATAGAGCTTTCTTTTGGTGGTATTTATTCATGACTCCGTTTTTTATTTTTTGTGATATAAGCGGAAAAAAAGCAGAAATTTGGGAAAAAAATATTTTCTTCTTTCTATTTTAAAAGAAATCCAATAAAATCAAATTTTTCATAAATCTTAGCCAAAATGTTTTCTGCTACATGTCTTTGGTAAAAAAAAAATCCTGTTAAGTGTATGATAGTGTGCAGTATTGCGCAGTATAGATGTGTGCAGATCATCATTGGGACATGTGATTTTACTGTTACATATGTGGGGGATGGGTGTTTTTACTGTGTAGGGATATGTGTGTGGGGACATTATTTTGGGGACTTTGTGTGTTTACATTGTGTGGGGACACTAGGCTGGTGATCAGTGTGTAAAAAGCTGTAAAAAAACAGCTCATACTCACTGATCACTGGCTGGCTGCAGCGATCCGCTCTCCTCTCCTCACTGAGAACTTCCGTGTGAGGAGAGGAGAGCTGATCGCCTAGCAAGCGGCTCTCTATTTACATCACATGTAATCATGGCTGTGATTGTCGAGGTGACACAAGCGCATCGGGATCATGCCGCTATAGTTATATATAATTTGCTTTTATATATATATATAAAGCCCTATGTGCTTTTATATGTGTCTTATCTATATATAATGCACTCTTCAAATGTGCTTTAAAATGTCTGGTTTTCCCTTTTATGAACAAGAAAATAATGACGTTATGCTGTTGGGCTGGTATAATAATGCTATGGGGCTGGTATGAAATTTTTCCAGGGCTGGTTTTCATTCCCAGTCCGGCCCTGGTCACACCACCTCTTCAGCACCCGGGTCGCTGGTTGTTCCGCTCCTCAGAAGCTGGAGGCTGCGCTCTCCGGAAGGCCTCCCGACAGGTCCTTATAGGCAGGCCACGCGTTCCGAAAAGTAAGAAAATGGCCGTGTGTGTACTTTTATACCTACCCAGCATGCAGTTCAGTGCTGAGTGTTCGTGGGTAGGTCACTTGGCATTGTGAGTAGGTAGGTCATTGTGAAAGTAAACAGTCACTTCCTGTAACATTTCTAATGTTCCTGGAATAAAAAATAACTGGAGTCAATTTGCCGTATAGGCCACCAGATGGTGCCAAATACTAAATTATAACACTGCTCATAGATTAACATTGCATTACATTAGCAGGCAAAAATACCAGCGCTATATATATATTATCTTTTTTTTTTTTTTTGCTATATTTTGTTCAATAAAATTGGAGTTATCCTTTAAACACAGTTTTGAAAAATACATTTTTTTTTAATAAATAGTACAAGGAATTTATATAAAATACATGTGTATATATATATATATATTTTTTTTACACATTTATATAAAATAAAATATATATCTGTATTAAAGAGAGAATAAAATAAAATAGACCAAACACCATTTATGTTTTTTCTTTAAATGAAGGCAACACCCTAATGTATGGCCATAGAGAACCATTGTATTCTATGGCTGTGCTGCAGTACTGAAGTTGTATTACTGGGTGATGCTGCAGGTTAAAGCTGTAGTTTTCAGTCCCTCTAAAATATGATAAATGATAGGAAGTGGTGTGTGTATAGGTGTGTGTGTGTGTGGGGGGCATTACCTACATAGGTTGATCATAAAATAAATAAATACATCAATAAATACATTTTTGTTTAGAATTGAAATCCACTTTGTTAACCTCTTACACGATCATTTTGAGGCTTTCTATACCTTAATATAGTAAAATACAAAAGAGCTTCTATACCATTCACAACTGCAGATGTAAAAGTAAAGTTGGAATAGTAATTTACAAACATATTGGTATGCAAGTAGTATTTCCAGTTATTTTATAGTGCATTACTGCCTACAAAATCTGTCAGAAAATGTCATTGTAGGTGAACATCAAGAAGCAGAATGATGCTTCCAGCTAAGGAGAAACTAGGCACATTTATGAATACAAATGCATGCTGTGTTTCTCTTTGTTTTTCTCTTCATAAATAATGTCCAACAGTTTCCTTAGAAATCCCTTTGTCCAGAGAAATTTTTCTAGCAGGCAAAGTATTTCTCATGGTAAAGGGATGTTGATATTTTCTTAGCATTTGTATTCAACTTAAAGACACCCTAACTCTAGGATGTTGACTCCCCTGTTAAAAAAAGATGTTTCATACCTACCTATGCTGATGTTTCACATAGCAGCTGCAATATAACTAATGTGTCCTGTGATAGAGTAATGGTAAGTGGAACCATAGCACGTGTGTATGTAGAACATGCTACCCAACACACTTGGAAGTGTCTGATAGCAACAGCATCCATAGCTTTTCAGGAGAGTGAAGATTGCCACCCACTGGACAGGTAAACAGGCCCTGACTGGGACAAAAAATAGGTACAGGCATTTTAGACTGAGTACCCAATTTATGAGTGTCGGCATCTCTATTGAGCACTGCAAGATGACATTGAAGCAGGAGGATCACTCGAGAAGAGTAAGTTCCCGCCTGTGTCACAGTCCCTCTCTGGAGGCCCGCACTGGACCCGATATGGAAGTAGAAAACAGAATCTGGCTACTCCCATTACGTAACAGATTCTGTTTTCTGTCTTCCTCCACCGGGTGTTTACAGGCAGCTACCACTGAGTGCCGGAAACATGTTCAGCGGTGAGCGGTGAGGCCAAAGGGAGTGACTTAGTGAGTCACTTAGTGACAGGGTTGCTTTGAGATACAGTCTCGGCTCCCGCTACTACACCATTCTGCGATGGGATACTGACATACCAACCATGGAAAACCTTTGAGCCTAACTATGGAGTTTACTTACATGCTTGTTTCCATTCACTAAATGTGAGTTGCCAATTTATTGTGTTTTTAATAAACGCAGGTGTTTTTAACCACTGCACTTAGTCTGCCGCCCCTTCTGTTTCTCCTTGGTTTCTGCAGGGTCTGCTTCACTCAATAAGGGTGCTGCTGTGGGTGCCGTGTCTTATCATCCACCTGTCCTCCACTTTATATGTCTCATACTTTTATTAACTTTTCACCAGTGACTATCAGTAGTCCTCCAGTGCTATTTTCCACTGTATTGTTATGTATGCTCATTTATACTAGCTATTTGATTAGGGTATGATGGGGGCGCCACAAAACAGTTGACCTACAGGGACAGGAAGCATTAATCTGTCCGAGCCTTTGGGGGACATGACTGGTTTACTTTAATAAAATACAGTATATTTCTTTATCGTACATCACGGGACAAAGAGCACCATAGTAATCACTATGTGGGTATATAGGCACCTTCAGGTGATGGACACTGGTATACCCAATACAGGAAGTTCACTCCCTATATAACCCCTCCTTCTACCAGGAGTACCTCAGTTTTTTCGCCAGTGTCTAAGGTGTTGGTCACAAGTGAAGATGCTCCAAACTGGAGGGACCCTTGCTGGATTTAAACAGCCTCCATAGACCAGATCCATCCAAAGTGCCACTGAGGCCAAGGTGGATGGTACCCGGGCCTTGTATACGAAGCACAAAGTTTTGTCTGTAACGGCTCTCCTTGCAGGGCTGGCCCCCTTTGGTCATGCCTACATTACCTAAAGTTCTTCCTGGCGGGGTGCTAATACAGGTCCAATACTGGAACCCTGATAAAAAGGGACCTGGTCCTTGAAGGTTTGTTAATGCATCCCGCCGTGATGGGTGAAGTTTGGATCTGTCTGCTACAGCAGATCCTGCAGCAAGAATAAGGTAAGAAGCCAAGGAATTGTAAAAAGTCCACCTATGTTTTTTTCTTCCATGAGTAAAATGTTGTAATGCTTTAAAGACTCCACTAGAGGGAGTAAATGCACATACCTTTATACGTTGCTTCTCAGTCAGCTCAGTGTGCTGCTAAAACAGCACATGTGTGGTCTCAGCAGCCAGAGGGGGTGAGTTTGCAGCATGTTCTTTCCCCCCCCTGGGGGAACTAAGGGGCTGGGAGGTTCAACAAAAGTTTCCCCCCCCCCCTCGGGGGGTGTGGTGGCGGCTTCCCTGTGTTGTATTTATCTTACAGCCTCTGCATGTCTAACAAAGTCAGCTGAAAGATTCCCCACAATAGCCATAAAGCTTTATTTTCTCCCCAGCCCTTGTCTCTCCTCAGCCCTTGTCCATACTTGATTTTACGAGGACAGAGCCCCCCCTTCTACGGGTCTACAGTGGCAGACCCGAATGCCATCCGTGAGCAGACTGCTGTTAATTTGAAACAGAGGGGGGCGGGTTAGTGGTGAGGGGGAGTGGCTTAGGCACAGCGCCGTGTGAGGGACGTTGCGTTCACAAGGAGCAGGCACTGGGAACGTGAGCAGAGCTCGCACCTGAGGCTTTTAAACAGACGTTCTCATCAACAGAAGATCTCTATCAGATGCAACTGAAGAGATGGAGGTCTGACACACAGGACACAGAAGCGCTGGGGCACGGAGGGACGTACAGGTAAGACCTTTTGCCCACCCATGCCATTGTGCCGACGTATATCGGCATGCGGTGGTTGGGAAGGGGTTAAACTTCTCCACAACTTTGTTCCTTGGCCTTCATGATGTTGTATGTTCACTAAGGTTCTCTAACAAACCTATGAGGGCTTCACAGAACAGCTGTAATTACACTGAGATTAAATTACACACAGGTGGACTCTATTTGCTAATTAGGTGACTTCTGAAGGCAATTGGTTCCGGTAGATTTTAGTTAGGTGTATCAGAGTAAAGGGGGCTGAATACAAATGCACGCCAAAGTCTATTTAAAGAGGACTGCTCAGATACGGAAGACTGATGTCTTATTTATACTGACAGAGAGTCCTAAGAAAGGATAGGCAGCGCCAAAACCCACTGTCGCTAAGTGGATTTGCCAAGTTAGAATTCAGACTTATGATTTTTCAAGTCAAAGCGCACTCTACAAGGGCGGTTAGTGCTTCTTGGGCAGTGCATCACCAAGCCTCCATGGCTCAGATCTGTAAGGCCGCAACTTGGTCTTCAGTACATACATTCACCAAGTTTTATCAGGTGGATGTAAGAAGGCATGAGGATATCGCCTTTGGGCGCAGTGTGCTGCAGGCAGCAGTATAGGTCCTCAAGTCTGGGGGTGCCCTACGGGTTGTCTCTCCCTCCCCTTAAATACTATGGTGCTCTTTGTCCCGTGATGTACGATGAAGAAAATAGTTTTTTTATAACAGCTTACCTGTAAAATCCTTTTCTTGGAGTACATCATGGGACACAGAGGTCCCGCCCCTCTTTCTGGGGTTTAAGTATATTGCTTTGCTACAAAAACTGAGGTATGCCTGGTAGGAGGAAGGGTTATATAGGGAGTGAGCTTCCTGTATTGGGTATACCAGAGTCCATCACCTGAAGGTGCCTATATACCCACATAGTGATTACTATGGGGCTCTGTGTCCTGTGATGTACTCCAAGAAAAGGATTTTACAGGTAAGCTATTATAAAAATCCTATTTTTTCATGTATACATGACCCCAGAAGACACTATTTTTCAAGGCTCCACAGATACATTTCTAATGCTATGCATTGACTTTTTTTACAATTGCTATGTTGTACGGTTATTTTCTGTCTATATATAATCTCTTCTATTGACCAGAATAATACCTTTCCTACCAGTTCAATATCCTAGTAACGCTCTCAAAGAGAATGGAATTCTTTGCATTTGGAGAACTTTGATCTAGCCATGTATGCCATTATTCATTTTCTGCACAAAGACAAAGCCACGTGCCTCCCTTATAGATCGCAGTGTCCACACATATATTAGAAAGTACGTCCTTTCTGTAAAGGTCATTCTGATACATTTCCTCTTCCTAAATTACACGTTTCTGTTGCAATGTAAAAGCAAATATAGAAACATGCATATGATTTTTGCCTATGTCGTTTTTTGCATTTTTTTGCTGTTTCTTGCTGAACAGCTAGAGATATGAGGTAAATTGTTGAAGGGTAAATCATTTTAACCACCTCAATACAGTGCATTTTCACCCCCTTCCTGACCAAGCCATTTTTTCAGCTTTCAGCGCTGACGCACTTTGAATGACAATTGCGCGGTCATACAACACTGTACCCAAATGAAATTGTTATAATTTTGTCCCCACAAATAGAGCTTTCTTTTGGTGGTATTTGATCACCTCTGCGTTTTTTATTTTTTGCGCTATAAACAAAAGAATAGTGACAAGTATAAAAAAAAACAATATTTTTTACTTTTTTCTATACTAAATATCCCCCAAAAATATATAAAAAAATGTTTTTTTCCTCAGTTTAGGCCGATACATATTCTTCTACATATTTTTGGTAAAAAAAAAATCACAATAAGCGTATATTGATTGGTTTGCACAAAAGTTATAGCGCCTAAAAAATAGAGGATAGATTTATAACATTTTTATTATTATATTTTTTTTTTTAACTAGTAATGGCGGCGATCTGCGATTTTTATTGTGACTGCGATATTGCGGCGGACATCGGACATTTTTGACACATTTTTGGGACCATTCACAATTATACAGCGATCCATGCACTGGCAGGGAAGGGGTTAACCACTAGGGGGCGCTGAAGGGGTTAACATGTTCCCTGGGAGTGATTCTAACAGTAGGGGGAGGGGACTCACAAGGGGAGGAGACTGATCTAGTGTTTCTCTGTACTGAGAACACACCATCGGCTCCTTTCCTCTGACAGGATCATGGATCTGTGTGTTTACACACACAGATCCACGGTCCTGCTGTGTTTCCGGGCAATCACGGGTGCCCAGTGACACGGTGGCATGCACGTGCGTGCTGCCGGCGGCGCGTGCACGCTCCCTGGGGAGCCAAGAAGGGGAGGATGTCATATGACGCCCTCCCGTCGTGAGAGCTGCGCCGAATGGCCGTCAATAGACAGCTGGCGGTCGCGAGGCGGTTAAGGTACAATGCAGATGAATTTGAACGTTAAAGTGTTACTAAACCTGTGTGTAATTTAATCTCAGTGTAATTACAGCTGTTATATGAAGCCCTCATAGGTTTGTTAGAGAACCTTAGTGAACATACAACATCATGAAGGCCAAGTAACAAAGTTGTGGAGAAGTCTAACCCATTCCCAACCGCCGCACGCCAATATACGTCGGCACAATGGCACAGGTGGACAAAAGGGCTTACCCGTACGGCCTTCCGTCTAGCCTAGCAGATGCACGCAGGCCGCCGGTGGAAGTATGCCCGCAGGTCCTGCAGACTCGATGTCCGCTGGTGGCCCGTGATCATGCGAGGAGAGGCAGAACGGGGAAATGTAAACAAGGCATTTCCCTATTCTGCCTAGTGACATAACAGGGATCTACTGCTCCCTGTCATCGGGAGCAGTGATCTCTGTCCTGTCATAGGTAGCCCATCCCCCCTTACAGTTAGAACACACTGAGGGAACACAGTTAACCCCTGATCGCCCCCTAGTGTTTAACCCTTTCCCTGCTAGTGACAGTAATCAGTGGCTATTTTTAGCTCTGATCACTAGAAATGTCAATGGTCCCAAAATAGTGTCAAAAGTGTCCGATCTGTCTCTGCCGCAATGTTGCAGTCCCGATAAAAAAAAAAAAAGATCACCGCCATTAGTAGTAAAAAAATATATAATAATAAAAATGCCATAAATCTATCCCCTATTTTGTGGACACTATAACTTTTTTTTACCAAAAATATGTAGTAAAATACATATCGGCCTAAACTGAGGAAACATTTTTTTTTATATATTTTTTGGGGATATTTATTATAGCAAAAAGTAAAAAATATTGCTTTTTTTCCAAATTGTCGGTGATCAAGAAGCTCTATTTGTGGGGAAAAAAGGACGTAAATTTTGTTTGTTTGTACAGCGTCACACGACCTCGCTGATGTCAGTTAAAGCGACGCAGTGCCACAGCGCAAAAAATGCTCTGGTCATTAAGGGGGCAAATCCTTCTGGGGCTGAAGTGGTTAAAGCAGAGTCAGGGTATAAAAAATATCCCAAGCCTCGCAAGTGCACAAAACAAGACTAAAGGGGTTGCTATTCTCTTTGCTAAATCATGTAATTTTCGCTGGATCTCAGACGTCAGGGACCCAGAGGGCAGATTTCTGCTAGTGAAAGGTACAATAGACGGGCAACTTCACTCCCTTATATCTTATTACGCACCAAATAGAGGTCAATCATCCTTCTTTAAAAACCTATTTGAGTCCCTATCCCCTGAGCTGGAGGGTACTGTTATCTTTGGAGGAGACTCTAACTCCGCCTTTTACCAGGGACTCGATAGATCTAAACCCCCAAATTCCCAACTCACCAGAACAACAAAGGAAAGTCTTAGGATCGCCAGACTAATACATAGGCATGGCCTGGCAGATGTCTGGAGGGAACTTAACCCCAACAAACAGGATTTCTCACATTTCTCTAGTCCACACAACCTATACGCTAGAATTGACCATCTCCTAGTCCAAGCCTGTACCACCCCACTCATATCTGAAGCGCGAATCCAAGACACCGTCCTATCAGACCACTCATTATAAACTGTTATATACATAAAGACCAGGTGGGGTTCATTCCGGGTAGACAGGGCCCTGACCAGATCCGAAGAGCAGTAGACATAGTCTCTATTCTACACACAAACTGGTCAGGGGGCCCTCAGCAATCGGGCATGTTACTATCACTAGGACCTCCAAAAAGGCCTTTGAGGGGGCCCTCAGCAATCGGGCATGTTACTATCACTAGACCTCCAAAAGGCCTTTGATTCGGTCTCATGGCCATATATCTTCACAATCCTAGAACGTTGGGGCTTTGGCGATAAATTCATGGGCATGATGCGGGCGCTCTACTCAAACCCTACAGCCTACGTTAAACTGCAAGGGCACTACTCAAATCCAATACAAATAGCTAGGGGCACCAGGCAAGGATGTCCGTTATCCCCGCTTATATTTGCAATAGCAATTGAGACACTTGCCATCTCAATTCGCCAAAATCCTGACATTCGGGGTGTTCAATGTGGTCCCCAAGCTCACAAATGCGCCCTCTTCGCGGATGACATTCTCCTATTCCTAACCTCCCCTATAACCTTGCTTCCCAACCTTTGCCACTCTTTAGACGAGTTTTCCAAGATTTCAGGCCTACGAATAAATTATTCAAAATCACAGGCCCTCAACATCTCACTACAACCAGACACTGTAAACCTTTTAAAATCCAACTTTGACTTCCAATGGAGCTCCTCCTCCATTAGATATCTGGGCATAAATCTCACGGCTAAACCGGAAGACCTGTATAATAGTAATTATCCACCTATGTTCCGGAAACTGAAATTGGATCTTTCTATTTGGTCCAAACACAATATATCGTGGTTTGGGAGGATAAACTCTGTTAAGATGACACTACTCCCTAGACTTCTTTACCTCTTTCGCTCACTACCGATCCCCATTAAAAAAAGCCATATTAAGGCGTTCCAAAGCAAAGTCCTCAGATTTACCTGGGGTAAAGCTGGCTATAGAATTCCCCAACAGACCCTATATTTACACAGGAAAAAAGGGGGTCTAGGACTACCTCATCTGCACAAATACTACTTGGCAGCCAGGATAGCACAAATGTCAGTGATCTATTCCAAATATGAGAAACCTGACTGGGTTCAGATGGAAAAGCAGGCAGTCCCTCAGTTCACCCTTGACTACCTATTATGGTCTAACCCTAAAAAATGCCCCCCGATCTTAGCACCTACCCTATCCCACACATATGCCCTCTGGGATTCCCTGCATTCGAACTCTACATTGGTTTCACCCTATAGACCTTTGGCACATATCTTTAACAACCCAGCCTTTCCTCCTGGAGAAGATATCCTAGCGTTTAAATGGTGGCTGGATAAGGGGCTATACCGGATCGGACACTTCTTCACATCGGCAGGCCCGATCACCTTATCATTCTGTATTAATAAGTTAGACCTACCCATCTCGGAGAAGTTTAGATTTCATCAAATCTCGCATTTCCTTCAGAAAATATGGAAAGACAAGCCTACTCCCCCACAATTCACTGAATATGAACTATGGTGTGCTCAGTCCATGGACCAGAAGGGGGGAGTATCTGTGGTCTACTCATCACTTACCTCTTCTCCCAATAAACTCTCCTATATGACATCTTGGGAATCAGACTTAAATTTCCACTGGGACCTGGGGGTCTGGCAGAAAGCAAGCTTCTCTTCATTTCAGAGTATACTCAACACAACATTAATGGAAGCAAGTTTTAAAATAATATCGAGATGGTATTATACTCCATCGAGACTAGCCACGATCTTCACAGCAGCCAATCCTCTTTGCTTCATAAACTGTAATCTCAAAGGCACAATGGCCCACATCTGGTGGGAGTGCCCCAGAATCCGTCCATTCTGGAAAAAGCTCTTTAATCTCATTGATAGGCTTGTTGGCAGCCAGATTCCCAGGACCCCTCAAATAGCACTCCTAAACGCATACATCCCTAATATTTCAAAGGCTTCACGTAGGCTGATTCACTTCATCCTTCTGGGTGCTAAACTTACAGTGGCCAAAGCATGGAAAACGCTGAAGATCCCCTTCCCAGCCGTAATTCGAAAAATCTCTTGGATAATGTCACAAGAGAAGTTGTCCCGCGCTCACCCCCAACATCCTCATCGCCGCTCAGCCTGGCCGTTGATTGGTTACAGTGGATGGATTGAAAGCAGCGCAGCCATTGGCTCGTGTTGCTGTCAATCACATCCAATTACGCGGCGCGCCAGGGGGGAGCCAAGTGATGGCCGCCGGCTGTATCACGTGAGCGCGCACGCAAGCACTCCACACCATGCGAGGGAGCTCACATGAAAGTTGTGAGCCGAGACAGCCACCGAGGGACCCCAGAAGACCAGGTTCGGGGCCACTCTGTGCAAAACGAGCTGCACAGTGGAGGTAAGTATAAATTGTTTGTTATTTAAAAAAAAAAAAATAATTACCTTTAGTGATCCTTTAAGCTATTTTGCAAAGAAGAATGGGCAAAAATGTCACTCACTAGATGTGCAAAGCTGGTAGAGACATCCATAAAAAGACTTGCAGCTGTAATTGCAGCAAAAGGGGGTTTTAAAAAGTATTGACTGAGGGGGTGAATACAAATGCACACCACACTTTTCAGATATTTATTTGCAACACATTTTGAAAACCATTTATCATTTTCCTTCCACTTCACAATTATATGCCACTTTGTGTTGGTCTAATACATAAAATATCCATCCAAGTTTTTTGGTTGCAACATGACAAAATGTGGAAAATTTAACCGCTTCCCGACCGCCTAATGTAGATATACGTCTACAGAATGGCACGGCCAGGCAAAACCACGTACCTGTACGTGGCCCTTTAAATGCCTGCCCGTGGGTCGCGTGCGCGCCGCCACCGGCGCGCTCGCGACTCGGTCGGGAGCTCCGTGACCCCGGCCGTGGGACCAGCGGACCCGATCGCCGCTGGTGTCCCGCGATCGGGTTACGGAGCTGAAGAATGGGGAGAGGTTTGTGTAAACAAACCTCTCCCCGCGCTTCCTACTCTGCCTGTCATTGATTGGCTGTTCCCGGTCATCGGGAAAGCCGATCAATGACGTCAGACGTCAGCCCCGCCCCCTAATGTAAAAAAACACACACACGTCAGAGCCCATAACCCCTCCCCTCCCCCTAGTGGTTAACTCTTTCACTACAACTGTCATTTATACAGGAATCAATGCATTTAAAAAGCATTGATTGCTGTATAAATGACAATGGTCCCAAAAATGTGTCAAAAATGTCCGATGTGTCTGCCATAATGTCGCAGTCACAATAAAAATCGCTGATCTCCGCCATTACTAGTAAAAAATAAAATATTAATAAAAATGCTATAAAACTATCCCCTATATTGTAAACGCTATAACTTTTGCGCAAACCAATCAATAATCGCTAATTGCGATTTTTTTTACCAAAAATATGTAGAAGAATACGTATCGGCCTAAACTGAGGAAAAAAAAAAGTTTTTTTATATATTTTTTGGGGATATTTATTATAGCAAAAAGCAAAAAATATTGCATTTTTTTCAAAATTGTCGCTCTATTTTTGTTTATAGCGCAAAAAAATAAAAACTGCAGGGGCGATCAAATACCACCAAAAGAAAGCTCTATTTGTGGGAAAAAAAGGACGCCAATTTTGTTTTGGAGCCACGTTGCACGACAGCGCAATTGTCACTTAATGTGACGCAGTGCCGAATCGCAAAAAGCCTGGTCCTTTGGCTGCCAATTGGTCCGGGGCTGAAGTGGTTAAAGGGTTAGAAATACTTTTTTTCAAGGCACTGTATGCTGGGAATCATGTTGTTATACTCACTGTGGAACCTAAGGAGTTAATCCTCTGCATTGTGTAAAAAGGCTGTTTGATCCTGTCTTCTCTGATCCTTCCCCTTACACAGTCCCCAATTTTTCTCTTGACATTACAGAGCCTTGGGGGCTGCACATGCTGAGTTTGGCGTGTATTGCTAGAGAGTTTTTTTTTTTTTGGTAGTGTGCATGTGATTAGCACAGGGCCAACCAGCACTGTCCAGACAGAGGGTCAGGGGTCCTGCAGCCTCATAGGACAAGTAGGGGAGAATGAAATCTCCTGTTTACACACTCAGATCCAGATTTTCGCTCTGTTACAATCGATCGCGGGTGCGCATCGGCTCCGGGGACAAGCAGCGGCGTACAGCTACGGCGATTTAACTGCGACGGCTGGTCGGCTAGTGGTTAAGATTACAATACACACGGAAAGCAGAGTCTTCATGCTCAGTATTTTCGTATTTCATCCAGGGAATGTTCATTTGTCCACTCCACTATGATTTATCAGTAGGATTCCCCATGTCAATAAGATAAGTTCAGGGCCTATTTAGATCTTTGCAATATGTAAACACACTTGCATTAATATGCATTTAGCTGCATATTAATGTGCATTGTGTTAAAGTGGAACTTTACAACTTGATAAAAAATAATGTTCTTTAGCAAGGAAAATACATTTCACATTAACCGCTTGCCGACCAGCCACCGCAGTTATACTGCGGCAACATGACTCAGCTGCGCGAATCGACGTCATGTTACATTGGTTCCTATTTTGGCCACTAGGGGCACGCGTGTCCCCCCTGCTCACCCACGGAGCCGATGCGAGTGCCCAGCAAAAAAAAGGGCAAGAAATAGAAACCGCAGAGGTGATCAAATATCAATTTTATTTGGGTGCAACGTCGCAGGACCGCGCAATTGTCAGTTAATGCCGAATCGCAAAAAGTGTTCTGGTCAGGAAGGGGGTAAAATCTTCCGGGGCAGAAGTGGTTAAAGTGGTTATAAAGTCCGAAGGTTTTTTATCTTAATGCAATCTATGCAAAATCTGTGTGCAGAAGCCCCCCTAATACTTACCAGAACCCATCTCGATACAGCAATGTTGCACGAGAGTGTCTGGGACTCATTGGCTGAGACAGCAGTGGAGCGTTATTTGCTCCCGCTGCTGTTAATCAAAGTCAGTGAGCCAACAAGGAGAGAGAGGGGGTGGGGCCGAGTCGCAGCTCCATGTCTGAATGGACACACAGAGCAGCGACTTGGCTCAGATGCCCCATAGCAAGCTGCTTGCTGGGGGGGGGGGGCACTCGGCAGGAGGGAGGGGCCAGGAGCACTGGCGAGGGACCCGAGAAGAGGATATGGGCTGCTCCGTGCAACAACACTACGCAGAGCAGGTAAGTATAACATGTATAATTTTTGCATGCAGATGAACACTGCCATTTTCAGGTTGCAGTGTTCATATGCAGTGCCATACTGTATCTATGGAGGGAGCTCTGGTTGCCACCCAGGCTGTACTTGAAACATAAACAAAAACAGTCTTTGCACTAAAAAGTATATGGAGTCCAAAACAAAAACACACTGACCAAGTGATTCCTCAATTAAAAAGTCTATCTGACACCACACTCCTTGCAGCTCCACGATCAGCAGGAAACTGATAGCTGTGAAGATATAAGAAATATACGAGCACACAGGCTCATGGTGCAAATAACGTTTGTTTATTGAGTTAGGAAAAATAAAATCAATACACTTACAAAAGTAGGTGAATCACAAGCATCAAAATCCTCCAGTACTGATCCCTGAACAGGGTCGCATCTGAGCTCCGGGATTGATGAGATATCCACAGGGTGGAGGAATGCGCTGGCTCCACAGACCCTGGCTGTCGACAGGCTGCAAGCGAGCCACACACTGACACCGGGAATCGGCCGATCAAGACATGGCTCTAGGCACCTCCACCACATAGCCCAGGGAGAGCTCAGATAAAACAAACTGTCTGTCAGGGGACGCTGTGTGGTTGCCAGGACAATGCGTTTCAGAGGATGTGGCCTTCTTCCTCAGGTCCGCTCTGTGTTGTCCAGGGAGCCCTTTTGTAGCTACGAGAAAATGTCCAGGATTTTAACCCTTTGCTATCAAATCATGGAGCTTCCACTGGAAACAAACAGGGAATACTATATGGCAACTGCATACAAATCATGAGAGATCTACAGATATAGATTAAATTCTGTAAAAATCAGTAATAAAAAAAAAGATAATAATAAAGACAATATATTCATATATTTTTTATTATTGATTTCTATTGATTTTTCATGATTTTTACTGATTTTAATCTATATGCATTTTTACATAGACACAATGGGGATTATTTACTAAAGGAAAATCCACTTTGCACTGCAAATGCACTTGAAAGTGCACTTTGAAGTAAAGTCACTGTAGAACCAAAGGGGACATGCAAGGAAAATAAAAAAACAGCATTTTAGCTTGCACATGATTGGATGATAAAATCAGCAGAGCTTACACTCATTTCAGATCTACCCCTTAAATTTAGAGCGACGGCACTTCCAAGTGCACTTTCAGTGCACTTTCCAGTGCATTTGCAGTGCAAAGTGGATTTGCCTTTCGTAAATAACCCCCAACCCCCCGATCTCTCATGATTTGTATGCAGTTGCCATATAGTATTCCCTGTTTGCAGGGGCGCACAGTGTCCTAGCAGATCTGCGATCTCTGTAAAGGTTTTTAAGGGACTGTCACTTCGTCTAGATATAGACAAAAATATATTTTAACATAATTTTATTTTGTCATAACCTTCCACATGAACATCAGTCAAGCATTTCTGAAGAACTCAGTAGTGGTCATCCTGAAACCTCTATTAAGGGGTCTGGGGGTCCCCAACATTGCCAAATATTACCTTGCTGCCCAGATTACCCAATTATCCCTGCTTCATACCTCAGTAGATGTTCCCCTGTGAGTGCTTCTGGGACTGCCCAACTGCTTGCCTATCACCATGCCATCCCTTCTCTAGCTCCCCTACAATCTTCACCCATCGTTATTGAGTCCACTGGTGCTTCATAGCTTACAGGTCTGGGATTCTGTACAGGACTGTGCCGGCTTAATGTCCCACTTTTTTGCCCTTGCTCTCAATCACTAACAATCCTCTTTTATCCCCCAGGCTTAGACCAACCACAGGCATACGCCTGGTGGGTCACTAATGGATTCACACATGTCCAACACTTTTATAACTGCCAGATCACTCCCAATGAGGGCCTCGCTTCGGGAGTCCCATGATGTTCCAGAGGCAGAAGTTTTCCACTACCTTCCACTTTAGCATTGGCTCACCTTACTGTGTAGAACTTCCTCATACCCATTCTAAAAAACTTAATTTGAACACATCTGCTTGCATTCTCCGGGATCCCTGGGATTTATTTCAGCCCTATATGCTTCTCTGAATAACCGATCTCCCTCCACCACTCTCACCTATGTAGCTCAGTGGGAACGAGGCTTGGCAACTGTGATAGACTTGGCAGATTGGAGCGGAGTCTGGTCTTCTGTGGTCCAAATGCTAATTTAATACAGCCACCTTGGAGGCGGAATATAAGGTGATTCGCCATTGGTATTGGGTCCTTGCCCATATTTCCTATGCCAATCCATCCTACAGTGACCTCTGTTTCCCCGGCTGTGGCCATCGGGGTGACGTTGTTAACATATGGTGGACGCGCCCTAGACTAATTCGTTTTTGATCCCATGTTTTTGGCCTTCTGTTCATTTTATTTCACCTCCACATACAAAAATAAGCCAAGTGTGCCCTATTACATTGCCCAATACCAGGCCTGTTTGCCTACCAGCGGAAGCTCGCTTCCTAACGATTTTTGCCAGCCAAAAGAACAATTGCCCATGCTTAAAAGAAACCATCTGTCCCCTTTCAGGGGGTGAGAGATTGCATGATTGCATTGATGCTTAATGAACAGATGTCTAGCATCAGCAATGACACTCATGCTAAATTCCTGAAAGTTTGGGAGCCATGGCTGGCTTATGCCTTTCCTACTCTCCCCCAGCCAGCTTGGGTCTCTTATGATGGACGGCCTCAGTGATCCCAAGCCCTTACCTCTTTCCCTCTTTAGACTTCTAACCCTGGCCTCCCTTCCTCTCTAGCTTTCCCCATCCTCTCCCTGGCTACTCGTCAGGTGCGCATTCTTTCTTTCCCTAGCATCACCTTTCTGCCTACCTTCCTCCTGATTTCTGATCTCCTCTTCCTAGATTTGTATAGGCAAAAAATTGCATCATTGTATGTATATTAGTGGGCCTAGAGGATACCCTGCTGTTGAGGGAACCTCCCCAGGACCACTTGGCCCCCATCGCTTTATATAAAAAGGTCTATCCTCTGTTAGTGCTCTTTCACATGAGCGGACCGTATGTCCGTATTTCATCCATCCGTTTTCGGATGAAATACGGACATACATGCATCCCTATGGGATAGCGGGTGTCAGCGGATGAGCATCTGCTGACACCCGATATCGTCCGTGTCCGCTATAGTCCGTTTCTGCAGACGGAGGAAAACCCTATTTTTCCATCCGTCTGCAGAGCGGATCGGATGACGACGGACTCTACGGTCCGTTGTCACCCGATTTCCCATAGGGGCGAGCGGCGCTCTGACAGGTCCATCCCTGCACAGAGTGCAGAGACAGACCTGTCATCTTCCTGCTCAGCGGAGATCGCTCCGGCGATCCCCGCTGAGCAAGCACTGATCCGCCCCGTGTGAAAGAGCCCTTATTATATCAGTTCTTGTTTTCATAATGTTGCATTTTGTTTACTTTTGTAAGCTAACTTTTGCTACTACTGTCAATGCTAGCCCCTGCGTGGGAGGAACGATAGCATGTTAAAGCGGAGTTCCAAGCTAAAGTGGAACTTCCCCTCATCGGAACCTCCCCCCCCCCTCCGGTACCACAGTTGCCACCTTTCAGGGGGGAGGGGGGTGCAGATACCTGTCTAAGACAAGGGAGTCTATGCCTCCTCCTGTCCCGCCACGCTGTCTGCTGGGACACACATGGGTCCCAGAGACAACGCAGAGCATTCTCATTGCGCTGCGTGACTCACGCATGCGCAGTAGGGAACCGGGAAGCGAAGCCGCAAGCGTCACTTCCTGATTCCCTCAACGAGAATGGCGGCGGCAGCAGCCGAGAACCGAGCGATTTCTCGGCTTCGGCTGCCGACATTGCTGGACCCTGGGACGGGTAATTGTCCTTTTATTAAAAGTCAGCAGCTGCAGTATTTGTAGCTGCTGGCTTTTAATATTTTTTTTTTAGGTGCAATCCCTCTTTAACTACCTGTTAATCTGAATAAAATTTATTGAAATAGAAACATCTTTTGAGAGTGATCATCTTCTTAGATTGGCTGACCTGGTGGTGTTGGCACAATTCACACATACCCATGAGGCACAAATGAGGCATCATCAAACAAAATATCTCTGAGAGCCTCTGGATACTTGTGAATAACTTCAACAGAACTAAAAAGGAAGGTGTAGGGTCCTTTCACACGAGGCGGATCAGCAGTGATCCGCCTCGTGGATATCCGCTTGCTCAGCGGGGATCGCCGGAGCGATCTCCGCTGAGCAGGAAGATGACAGGTGCGTCTCTGCACACAGCGCAGGGACGGACCTGTCAGAGCGCCGCTCTCCCCTATGGGTCGTCATCCAATCCGCTCTGCAGACGGATGAAGAAATAGGGTTTTCCTCCGTCTGCAGAAACGGAGCATAGCGGACACGGACGAGATCGGGTGTCAGCAGATGCTCATGCGCTGACACCCGCTATCCCATAGGGATACATGTATGTCCGTTTTTCATCCGAAAACGGAAGGATGAAAAACGGACATACGGACCGTCCGTGTGAAAGAGCCCTAAAATTACTGGTGAAAAGAGTCAAACGTCACTGTATGGCTAAAATAACAAGCAACCATTTCTACAGGCTATTGAGAGGCAGAAATCTACTGTACAAAGCTAGCAATCAACATAAAAAATACCTAAATACTGTACCTATTTTTTTGTTATAAATTATAAAATAAATATCACTCAAAAAATAAGTAAGAGATCCCAGAACAGCATGATCATTATATGCAGGCATTTATTTCAAACCCCCATATAGCTTCTACTTTACTGGAATCTTCCTACCATCTTTGTTCCATCTTGCAAGCTGTTGATCAATATTACATAGCTCTGAATCACTAATTTTTCCTAATCATGCACAGCGGCAAATAATTATCACAGCTCCTGCAGTGAATGATAGCGCATCTTCTATTTGTTGACATCCTTCATCCGCTAATTGTTAGTTACAAACTTAAATTATGGTATAAAGATCAATAAATTTGATGTTCTAACACCGAGCAGTGCACAAATTAGACAAAATAAGGCTGGTAAATAAACAGCTGCACACCAGAAAAACTTGGATACAGTATTCAGTTTTGACTACCTTAATAAACTTTTGTTTATGTCAACAGCTTTCCGAATCCTTGTCAATCAAGTGCACAAGACTAATGCCCCGTACACACGGTCGGAAATTCCGACCACAAAATCCGTCAGATTTTTTCCGACGGATTTTGTCCGACACTGGTGTTGCATACACACGGTCGGACAAAGTTGTCGGAAAATCCGATCATCCTGAACGTGGTGACGTTCGTTGCATACGACGGGACTACGTAGAGGCTAGTAGCCAATAGCTTTGGTCTTGTAATGTGGTCTGAGCATGCGTGGCACTTTGTCCGTCGGAATTCGCTACACACGATCGGAAAAAGTCCGATAGGACTTTGTTGTCAGAAAATTTGAGAGCAGGAGATAAAACTTTGTCCGTCGGAAAATCCGACTGAAAAAGTCCGATGGAGCCTACACACGGTCGGAATTTCCGACAACATTGTCCGATAGGACATTTTCCGTCGGAAAATCCGACCGTGTGTATGGGGCATTAGGGCTCTTTCACACGGGGCGGATCAGTGTAGATCCGCCCTGTGGATAGCCGCTTGCTCAGCGGGGATCGCCGGAGTGATCTCCGCTGTGCAGGAAGTTGACAGGTCCGTCTCTACACACTGTGCAGGGACAGACCTGTCACAGCGCCGCTTTCCCCTATGGTAGATCGGGTGACGATGGACCGAAGAGTCCGTCGTCATCCGATCCGCTCTGCAGACGGATGAAAAAGTAGGGTTTTCCTCCGTCTGCAGAAACGGACCATAGCGGGCACGGACGAGATCGGGTGTCAGCGGATGTTCATCCGCTGACACCCGCTATCCCATAGGGATACATGTATGTCCGTTTTGCATCCGAAAACGGAAGGATGCAAAACGGACATATGGTCCATCCGTGTGAAAGAGCCCTAAGTGAGAAGGCTTCACTTTAAAATTGTCCGCAGAGGCAATTGTGTACAAAGTCAGGCTTTTTTTAATGAATCAATCTAAAATGTTATAACCGCAAACAGATCTCCTGCATGCGTGGTAGCCTGTATGCATATTGTATTACAATGCTGTTTGATGCTTTTATTTGTAAAATTGAAACTTTTGTTAAGCAAGATGTAATTGTTAATATAATACCATATATTTAATTATGACAATTATTTCAGCTGGTCCAAACAATAGCACAAAAGACTGGAACATTCACCGATCTTATTCAAGAGCTTTTTATTTTATTTTTAGACCCTATTTGTTAGGCATGTTTTATGAATTCATAAAATAAAATGTATGGTTATTAGTTTCTGTCTTGGTTGCATATAAATTAAAACAGCTGGATCTACCCACTGTGCTGTCTATTAGACTGGAAAAAGTATTTATTATACTAAAATTACAAAGCTTTAAGCAAACCGTAATACTGCCTTATTATAGCATTTTTATTTGACAATTTTGTTTAGCAATTATTAATTCATAAGACTTTTTGTCTATTCGTTTTTTGTCACAAATGGTTGCATATTAATAAAAACATTCCATGACTGTGATACATATTGGATTACAAGAAAATATGTTTATTATACAGCAGTAGCTGACTATTGTAACAATTGCAGGGAGAGACCAAGTGGCTTAAAATGACTCTACTCTGTGAGAAGGGGACATGGAGGTGACTGGATTTAAAACATAATTATTGCTGCTATTATTATTTAACTTTTTTACCTTTTGTTAACCACTTGCCGACTGCCGCGCGCCGATGTACGTCCCTAATTTGGGGACGGATATTGTTGTTATGGCAGCAGCTAGCTGCCATAACCCCGGTATTCCCGCGTTCGGCCGGCTACAAGATAAAAGTGGTCTCTGAGGCGGATTTGCTGCAAGATCACTTTTATCAGTGCCCTCCGCCACTTACCGGAGCCGCCGGCAGCGGCAGAGGCAATCGCGTCTGTACCCTGGGCTGACATGGAGATCAGTGAGGGGAAGATGGCTCCCACCCATCTCCATGACACTGCAGGGCGGAAGCAATGTCAAAACGTCACTTCCGCCCATAGCTCTTAAAGGGCCAATTTATTTTGTTTATTTTTTTGAATGACAATTTATTTTTTTATTGCACTTTAGTGTAAATATGAGATCTGAGGTCTTTTTTGACCCCAGATCTCGTATTTAAGAGGTCCTGTCAAGCTTTTTTTTTCTATTACAAGTGATGTTTACATTCCTTGTAATAGGAATAAAAGTGATAAAAAATTTTTTTTAAAAATACAAAAAAAAAGGTTAAATAAGAAAAAAATGTTTTAAACGCGCCCCGTCCCGCCGAGCTCGCGTGCAGAAGCGAACGAATACGTGAGTAGCGCCCGCATATGAAAACAGTGTTCAAACCACACAACTTTCACAATATAAAAAAAAAATTAGGCTAACTTTACTGTTGTCTTATTTATTTATTTTTTTAAAGTGCGATTGTAAGACCGCTGCGCAAATACAGTGTGACAGACCGCCATTTTATTCTCTCGGATGTTAGAAAAAAAATGTATAATGTTTGGGGGTTCTAAGTAATTTTCTAGCAAAAAAAAATTTTGTAACTTGTAAACACCACATCTAAAAAAAGAGACTTGGTCCTTAATTGGTTAACTGATCCTTCAAAGCCATTGTGATGCCCCCTTTGGTCTATGACACCCTGGCACTCACAGTATGTTCTCTGCCTTCTGGGTAGAATGACACTGAAAGACTGAGGATGATCCTTTACATGTGTGTTTTTCATTAAATAATGAACCTACTGCTATCAAATGAATCTAAGCCGACAGTAAGCTCTATGATTGATTGCCACATGCAAGTGGTCTTCACAAGCTTTTTATTTATCACGTGTTTGTGACTTGTGAATAGTATTTTACTTAATTTTTTTATTATTAATACATTATCTTGGGATAATGCACAAGACGGGTGCGTCCTTGGTGCATCCTTTTCTTTTTATCTTTCCCGTGACTACTAGGATATCCCCTATCCAGGAGGGCAGCAAGGCCAAATACACTATCCCTTGAGTCACCAATCACCTGACCATCACACTAATGCACAAGAGTGTTTGTTTGCTTTAAGGGTTTCGGTCCTAAAGTCCCCGGCCACTCTATTGAATCTCTTCTCCAAGTCGAGTGAGAGCATGAAGCCGGGTTTGTGGGTTGTTGTGAGCCAATGGTGTATGTTGATCGCTCTGAGGGTATTATCCCTCGCTTCCCTGCCTGGAATGAAACCCACACGATCCAGGTAAATCAGTTATGGAAGAAGGGGTAGGAGTCGATTAGCTAGAGTTTTGGCCAACATTAAGTAGCGATATTGGCCTGTAGTTGGTGACTAGTGTGGTGTCCTTTCCTGGTTTGGGGTTGATGTGTCCTTGTGTGGAGTCTCTCTTCTTTCCAGGATCCTCGCTGAGAGCGGGCGGCTCTCGTGCAGTTTGTTGGTGGCTGCTCTTTGACTATTAGACAGAGACTATCAGTTCGCTTTACATCCAGCTTGGATTTCTGGACTCAGGAGAGCAACCACAGACTTTATGGATGCGCTTGTTTTTATCTACACAATGTGAGTGTACTACATTAATTTGTCTATATATTTTTTTAATAAACGATGTTACACTAGGACCGCTCTCTCTTTTACTCTTGTCTTACAAGCCTGCTGTGCCTAATGATATATCTGACCCTGATTGTTATCTAGGAATTGTGAAGCTATTCATTTTACTTTTAATATGAGTTTTTTGTAATCAACTGTGCTTCTTGTCACTTGAATCTAGGCTGTGCAATCTCATTCAATGGAAACTACAGAGGCTATTGCTTTGAAATTGGCAACATTTTAGGAGCATTTACCAAAGTAAAAAAGTCTATTCAATTAACCTTAACATTTTATGCATGACTTACAGCACAACTTCATGTCTTAATTGGTGGATTCCCCAACTAAAAAGAACGCCCTGCTAGATTTATTACTGGACAACTTGGGATTTAGCGATCATAGGATGATCACATTTAACCTAAAACATAGAAAAGGGAGGCACAAGAACACTAAATTTCAAACGAGACAATTTTTCTGAACTGCGGTCATTACTACATGACATCAATTGGGACTGAATCCTAGATACATTGAACACAGAAAGAAAATGGGAATGGTTTAGGAGCATATTAAACAAAGGTATTACACAGACTGATGGGTTAGAGTGATCAAGACACAGATATCTTAACTTGACACCATTGTCCGTTTGAAAAAGAGCGGGGACGTATGGGACCTTGTGGGTGCTTGTTACATTAAAATTAATATATCACAACGAAGTATGAAAAAATAAATAATTTTATTACAAAAACACAAAAAACAGACAAAGACAATAATCACATAGAAAAAAAGCAGGGGTCGTTTTCTCTATACAGTATATCCACATATATGTTCAATTCTCCACACATGAATTCTACACGTTTCGCCTTGCGTCTTTCTCAGGAACTTGCATGGACATTTTTCTCTAATAAGTATGTAGCGCCATAACCCCTGGGGGGCGTCTATGTATTTTCTGGGCTTACCGATTCTCTCCTCCTTGAAGCTCGTCGTTCGTTGTCTAGGGGTTCCCAGGGTTAGTACCCAGTAATTGTAGAGTCCGATACTCAAAGTCCTTTTGAGGATTTTTATTTGCAAACAACCGTTCAAACATAACACAGTCTCTTAGTTGGGAATAGAGGGCATGGGTGATAAAGCTCTGGCACTTCAGAACTGCTGACATAAAATAAATGTCTCCGTAGATAGCCCAGAGAGTAGCCACTCGCAACTGGACTCTTCACTGTTGGATAAACCCTTGTCTGATTCCCAGGCTATCATGTTTTGAGATTTCTCACAGGGTTGTTTGTCTTGTACACCCATATACAACGTGGACATGGTTGTGAAACTTCAAGTGAACAATGTAAACTTTTCAGGGTCTGGTAGGGAGTAATCTACTTGCAAGGCGCTAAAGGTTTTAACTGAGGTTCCTGTCATTACGTCTTCTATATATCTGATGTCCTTTTCCTTCCAGGTGTTAAGATTAATGTTTGGGATTAGATGCGTAATTGAGGATATAAGTGTTTTTAAAGGTTGATAATTCTCTCTCTCTGGGTTCCTATTCCTGAGGTAAGACCATGCTCTTACGGCTGCTAGTATCGTGGGGGATTGTTTGTTGTCTAGAGAGGGATTAATGTGTGCTGTCAAGACATAGTCTTTCAGTGTTCCTGACCTTACTTGATGTTGTTCTAGTGTATGCCATAGTGCCACTTGTTCTGTTGCTGGTGTCATCCAGCTCTTGATCTGCGCTAAAACTGTTGCATAATAATAGTCTTGAATGTGTACATGTCCCACCCCTCCAGCTGATCTGTGTTTCGTCATTTTACTGAATGCGCATCTAGCTTTCTTGCCTTGCCAGACATACCTGTTTATTATGGGTTGAATTGCTTGGAAATATGAGTTGGGGATAGGAATGGGAAAGGTTCTAAATAGGTAGAGTAATTGGGGTAAGATTTGCATTTTAAAAGCCGCTATCCTTCCTAATCATGATAATTCGAATTTCGCTAGAGCCTGTAGTTTGTTTTGAAGTGATCTAATCCAGGGGGTATAGTTGGCCGAGATGAGGTCGCTTATTTTGGAGGTGAGTGTGATACCCAGGTATTTAATCCCATCACTTTTCCACTTATAGGGAAACAAGCTTTCTAATTTGTGTTTGGTTTGGTCTGGGATCCCAAGATTTAGTATGAAAGATTTGGACTCATTAACTTTGTAGTATGAGATTCTGTTGAATTCCTGTAGTGTTTGGTGTACTTCCGCTAGTGAGGTGTTCACGTTAGTCAACATCAGTATAATGTCATCTGCAAATAAGCTTATGACGTGCTTTTTTTTTCCTACTTGTAACCCTGATATGTGTGGGTGAGTTCTCAAATATGAGGCTAGTGGTTCCATCAGTAAGTTAAATATCAGAGGGGACATCGGGCACCCTTGCCTAGTCCCGTTAGTGATTTTAAATGGCTTTGAAATTGTTCCCGCCACTAGGACCTGTGCTGATGGGTTTGAGTATAAGGCCATTATTGCAGAGAAAATTGCGCCCGTGAAACCAAATTTCATTAGTACCTTTTCCAGAAAAAGCCAGTGAATCCTATCAAACGCCTTCTCTGCATCCAGGGCTAGGAGCAGAGAAGGCGTTTGAGTCTTGTTGGCCAAATGAATTATGTTCACCAGTCGTCTCGTAGCGTCTGAAGTTTGTCTGCCCTTTGTAAATCCTGACTGATCTCTATCTATTAATTCTGGTAAAATATCTATCAGCCTTGTAGCTAGCAGTTTAGCATAAAGTTTTACATCGTTGTTTAGCAACGAGATGGGCCTAAAATTCTGAGGGGAATCTGGACTTTTGCCCGGTTTGGGCAATGCGACTATGGTGGCTGATAGCATTTCCTGTGGGAACGAGGAGGAGGCAACAGCAGACCCATATACTTCCACCAATTGTGGAGCCAATATATGTTGGAAAATTTTATAATACTCTCCTGAGAAGCCATCAGGTCCTGGGGCCTTGTTGAGTGGTAATGTTTTTATTGCTTGTGTAATTTCTGTGACTGTAATGGGGGTATTGAGAAGTTCAATCTGTTCTGCTGTTAACTGTGGAAGATGTACTTTGCTAAGAAATTGATTAATTTCTTCGGGTTTAGGTTGATGTGTAGAGCAGTCTTCCTTGAGATTATATAGTGTACTGTAATAGTGGCTGAACGCGTCAGCTATTTCTTGTGGGTGTTGTAGTTTGGACTGTGTGCTAGGGTGAAATACGTGTGGAATATGTGTCTTGTATCTATGGCCTCTCAGTTTGGAAGCTAATAGTTTGCCAGCCCTGTTACCGCTGGTGTAGTATTCTAATTTCATTCTCCTGGATGACTTTTCAAAGTAATGTAGCGCCCTTGCGGGTCAATTTCTATGTCATGTAGCTTAAATGCCACAGTGTCTCTGATGGCGATCATAACGCCAACAAGTGATTCAGAATTATCACAGTCTTGAACAGGTAAACGGTCAACAATGTGGCTTTACGCCTACTTGAAAGGGTTTGTAACATAGTGTGACTCATGGTCACTCAATTGTAACTTGGGGAAAAAGTTAATAGAACTTAACGGAGCATTATTGTGACACAGCGGTTAGTGTTGTGATCCCCTGCCCTATTCGGGTTGAAGGTCAGGTGGGCGCTTTTTGGGGTACGACGACGTGTCCATCACAGAGTCTGGGGGGAACTGAATCCATTATGTGTTCCTTTCCTTCCCTTGTGACAATGAGTTTTGTGGGGAAGCCCCATTTATAGGGGAGGTTGTGATTCCTTAAGGCCTTGGTAATGTCATGTAGCTTAAATGCCACAGTGTCTCTGATGGCGATCATAACGCCTTTTGTTTTTTTTTCTCTAGGTATGTTATCAGATAGGAAGCTAGGCTTCGGGAGTCTATGGATCCTGTCAACCGTTCCAAAGAGAACGTCTTTTGGCTGGATGATTGAGGCCCTTGGCATTCAGAGTTATAAATGTAAAAGTCTCTGCCACAGACTATGTTGTAACCGAAGGATGGGTTAGGAACTTTTCCTATGGTACCTGAATCTTCCAGCCATTTTGGCCATACCGTAGGAAATGCGGATTCACTAGTGTCCATACATCTCAGCTCCCAGGCTCTTACCGAGCAGCCAGCTTCATGGCCCTCCTCCGAAGAGTCCTCCCCTGGTCGCTTGTACAAGTTGCTGTGCCTCTACAATCCTGAGAGGACCCCGGGACACTTCAGAATCCTCCTTCACTTGCTGAGCCTCGAACTAGCCAGTTCCGAGGCTCGGGAATGGATGGATCCCCACCCCAGACCATGAGGGCCTCTGGGGCTGGTCAGGGTGACCAGGCTTACGGGGGCAGCAGACACTCCTGGGTCCGGGACCCCTCACGGGGTTGGTCCGGACCGGAACCAGGAATCAAAGAGCAAGCTGAACCCTGAACACGTGACTCCAGCATCTTAAATGCCCCTTCCCGGAATACACAGCGGGCCAGACGCACCCACTGATTGGCTCAGAGAAAGATTGGTACCTAAAGTGTCCAACCAGACTGCGTTCTCAGCCTGTCACAGGTGCTCACCTCACCTATGACCAGGCAGAACTCCAGTACAGTCCAGCCAAACTGATGACAAAGTAAAAACCTAGAACAATTAACCCCCAGCACTCAGTTACAGTTCTGGAAAAAACAAAATGTACGGAATAGCGCAAAATATATAAATATACTGCGCTATCGCTAAATATAGCTGACAGCACTAAAGGTGTAATAGTAAAGTAAATATGTGTAAAGCAAGTGCAGCGCTTCTAGAAAATAATATAAGTGCAACAAAAATAATCACTTCAAAACAATATACCATACATTAACATATAGTGATGTAAGTGATATGATACAATGTGAATATTAGGTGACTGGTTTGAGCTAAATCAAATTAACAAAAGTCCAGAGAAATAAATAATATCCAAAAATTATGAGTGCAGTCCAAAGATGAGTGGGTGTAAAGTAAATATGTACAAATGTGTCCAATCCAACTAGTGACAAAAGTGAACCACCACCGACAGCACAAAATGCTTACCAGAAAGCAATGACGCACACAAGCATACACTTGGTGGGTCAAACAAGCTTAGTAATATAATTCCAGGGGTCCCCGGTTAACGGATGCAGATAAAATCTTTCCAGCGATCGTTCTCAGATAATGGAATCAGAGTATGACGAAGTCAAACTCGCCATACAAGCCAAAAGTGAAAAGAGAGGGAGGAACATAGCATAATTCCGTATAAAAAGGTATTTATTAAAACCAGTGATAGGAAATGCACTTACATGCTTCCAAAGTAACAAGTGCTTGTTAGGACAAAACCAGCGGTGTTGAGCAAGTCAGCATACAGTCCCTGTATGGATATTATTTATTTCTCTGGACTTTTGTTAATTTGATTTAGCTCAAAACAGTCACCTAATATTCACGTTGTATCATATCACTTATATCACTATATGTCAATGTATGGTATATTGTTTTGAAGTGATTATTTTTGTTGCACTTATAATATTTTCTAGAAGTGCTGCACCTGCTTTCCACATATTTACAGAATAAGCCGAATCACCCACAGAGAGGAGTACCATTGATTGGCTTAGGTACCGTTGTAAAATCTACTGTTACCTATAAACGATCTAAACATATTGATATGACATGTCAATGGCAATGCATGTCATTCGATAAATGTAATTAGATCAAATTATTTGGACATCTCATAAATAGGCAAAACGTTAAAAGTATGCTTACATAGAGGGTTTCTATTAAATGAGCGACTAGGAGCCTAAAGTGTCCAACACAATGCAGCTGCAAATGTATGGCTATATTCAAAGTTGAAGTTCCACGCCTACAGTCCTGCAGAGGTATAGAAAAAACTCCAAATATAGTTTCCAAAAAAGGGAGACCAATTTAAACTGTCATCATAAACGTGATAGGAAAAATGCTTGACTGTATACACTGTTGGATCCATATAATGAGGACTCCTTAGCAGGACGGGACAGTAACATAACCGTAGATGATCTAATCTGCAAATGAACGCGAATGGTAAAAAAGGAAAATGTTACCCCCAGAAACTGGGGAATGGCACCTCTCAAGGCAAAGCAAGACACCGCCCGTTAATATCCCTGGATAAAAAAGGTTATACCTGTTTGCAGCTTAACCAATGCCACATGGATCTATTTGTACTCCTCCCTATTGCATCGGGTAGGCATGACTTGCCCCTGAAGAATGCCCCTGTCTCCACGAGAGCTGAACAGGGCCCCCATTGAGGGATGGGGACCATGCTGCTGTGGGCCCCTTGGTGTCCTTTGCCAGACCAATCTGTTAATATTCTACGAGGAAGTGAGCTGCTATCTAGACAGGGGAAAGCCCGTGGATTTAGTGTACCTGGATTTTGCAAAGGCATTCGATACAGTCCACCATAAGCGCTTAATCTATAAGCTGAGGTCCGCAGGCATGGACCATAAGATTTGTTCTTGGGTAAAACACTGGTTACAGGGTGTGCCCAAAGGGTAGTGATAAATAACATATACTCAGACTGGTCTGGAGTGGTAAGTGGGGTGCCCCAGGGTTCTGTCTTGGGACCAATTATATTAAATTCATTCATAAATGATATAGAAGATGGGATAAATAGCTCAATCTCAGATTTTGCGGATGATACAAAAGCAGGGCAATAACTTCATATCAAGATATAGAAATTTTACAGAAAGACCTGAAATAAATAATGGAGTGGGGAAATAAATGGCAATGTGGAAAAATGTAAAGTAATGCACTTGGAGGCAAAAAACATAAATCGCTGGGGGAATCAAGGATGGAGAAAGATTTTGGGGTCCTAGTAGATGACAGATTGAGCAATAGCATGCAATGTCAAGCTACAGCTACCAAAGCCAGCAGAATATTAGCATGCACAAAAAAAAGGGATACCACTTTATAAAACTCTGGTTAGACCACATCTGGAGTATTCTGTCCAGTTCTGGTCATCAGTCCTCATAAGGGATGTGCTGGAGCTGGAGAGAAACCAAAGAAAGACAACAAAACTAATAAGGGGACTGGAGAACCATCGATTACAAGGAACGACTGAAAACACTAAATCTATTCTTGCTGGAGAAACAACGCTTGAGAGAAGATATAATAGTGATTTACAAATACCTCAATGGCGATCCCAGCATAGGAAAAAAATGATTCAGTCTCAAGGAGTGTAAGAGGACACAGGGACACACTATGAGATTGGAGGAGAAACAGTTTAACCTTAAACTGCCCAGGGGTTTTTTCTACTATCAGTCAGGGCAATAAGGATGTGGAACTCTCTTCCACAATTGGTGGCGGCTGCAGGGAGTATGGATATTTTTAAGAGACTCTTGGATGTGCATCTTAAAGAACACAACATACAGGGATATGGGAAATAATTAAAGACACTGACACATGTGCACCTACACAGCTTGAACTGAATGGGCTATTGTCTTTATTCAACCTTACCCACTATGTAACTATGTAACCTTTTATATAAACCATTTTTTAATTCAGATCCACAAGTTTTTTTTTTCTCTGGGTTTGTCTGGTGCCTCTTATCATATGATTATGTGTTGTTGATCATCCCTCCCATGCTGCAATCTGGCCAAAGTTGATGATGTACTCATTGCTAATACATTATAGGCTCCCTTTAGAAAGTTTTCACCCAATGCTTTTCACTGACGGAATTACTGTACGTAATTGAAAATATACCTTACCCTTTTTAAGCACATTAATTATTAACCTGTGCTAGTACAACGTTAGGACACATTTATGGCACTTAAGCATATTTTAAGTTGTACGTACAGAATGCAGTAATTATAAGGGCATAATTATTCAATCAAAATAATTATAATGTGGAAAGAGCATCTTCACCTCTAGGCATTCATTCACCTTGCAAGTAATCCTTTTGCAAATGAAAAACGTTTGCTACATAGTGGTTAATCATCACTCCTTATGTCAATTAACCTTTATCTGATTTGTGTTCAACTAAATTAACGCAATACCCCGGTCATGCAAGTTCCTACCACATCGCTCATTTGGCTACCTGCATCGAGAGACATTACCTAGTTCATAATCTTCTATTAGATTGACCTTATTAAGATTGAATTTATATTCATATGTTTGGAATTTGATGTCTTTGGCACCTTGCTTTTGCAGATGGGAAGAAGGAAGGTCTGAAAACAAAATGCAAAGGCTATAAAAGTTGACTGCTGACCTAAAAGAGCTTACAGCAAAACCTGTTTCATGGTTTGTGAAAACGAAATCATCCTACAGGCACGTAGCAAGCATCTTGCAGTACTTTTTACCTATTGCATTTCTACCCACCTTCACAGTTACCCATTGTAGCCCCTTAAAAAAAAAAAAAAAATGTATTGCAAGGTGCTGTTTTTTTTATTTTGCCTGAGATTTCAGAAAAAAATAGTTATTGGCAAGAAAACTATTAGATTGCTAAGAGACATCACTTGCAACAATGCTTGGAGGTTTCCAGAGAATTTCTGAGACTTGAACAATAGTGGAATTCAGCTAACAAGAGCTGTGACTACACTATTACCGTATATACTCGAGTATAAGCCGAGGCTTTTTCATGGATTCTGTCCGATCGGACAATGTTGTTGAAAAATCAGAATATAAGCCGAGGCACCTAAGTTTACCACAAAAAACTGGGAAAACGTATTGACTCGAGTATAAGCCTAGGGTGAGAAATGCTAGGCTACTGTAAGTGGAAAAGAGGGTCAACAATGCCCATTTGCAGCCTCACTGTGCCCATTTGCATGCCTTACTGTGCCCATTTGCAGCCATAGGTCCCCTGAACTTCAAACTTGGTAGCTAAGGGTTCCTAGAGGCCCCCTAGCTGTAGCCAAAATCTGGGGTCTGTGGACCCAAAGGGTCCCGAAATGACATTGCTGCAGGTGGACAAAGTTGAACGATTTTGGGGCCCTGTATCTCGGTGCCACTTGGTGCTAGGGACCCCAAATTTGGATATGTTGAAGTGCTAGTTCCACTGGGTTTGCATAACAACTGGGTTCCTAGCACCAAGTGGCCCCAAGATACAGGGCCCCAAAGTCGGGTTGGAAAATGTCATTCTCTGCTGCAGAAAAGTGCTTGACTCGAGTATAAGCCAGGGGGGCACTTTCAGCACAAAAAAATGTGCTGAAAAACTCGGCTTATACTTGTATATACGGTACTTATATTTAAAAAGACTCCCATTGTGATGCTAAGATGTGATATTCAAGAGTGTAACACAATTGATAATATCAACAATATCATCTAACTACCGTATTTATCGGCGTATAACACGCACCGGCGTATAACACGCACCCCAAGTTTAGGAGGGAATTTTAAGGAAAAAAGTTTTAGGAGAGAAGTTTAGGGAAAAAAAAAACTTACATTTAAGCTTCATTTGCAGCTTGCCCAGCGTCATTTGCAGCTTGCCCAGCGTCATTTGCAGCTTGCCCAGCGCCATTTGCAGCTTGCCCAGCGTCATTTGCAGCCTTTGCCCAGCGTCATTTGCAACCTGCCCAGCGTCATTTGCAACCTGCTTAGTGTCATTTGTAGCTTGCCCAGCGTCATTTGTAGCTTGCCCAGTGTCATTTGCAGCTTGCTAGTTTTATTTGCAGTTTGCCAGCATTTAAATTTCCCGCCGCGAGACAAACCGCGCATGCGCGGCCGAAAAAGACCGAGCCGCGGCCGAAAAAGGCCGAAGTGCGGCCGAAAAAGACCGAGCCGACTGTTCGGCTCCGCTCGGAGTCCCGCCTCCCTGCTGTTTCGGGAGCGAGCGCAGGGAGGCGGGACTACGAGCGGAGCTGAACAGCCGGCTTCGGTCTTTTTCGGCCGCGCTTCGGCTTTTTCCGGCCTTTTTCGGACGTGGTTCGGCCTTTTTCGGCCGCGGTCGCCATTTTTCGGCGCCGCAACCAATTTTTGTCTTTTTTTTTTTGGGGTATCAGCGTATAACACGCACCCACGACTTTCCCCCGATTTTAAGGTGGAAAAGGTGCGTGTTATACGCCGATAAATACGGTACATACTCTATGGTTAAGAAAAGGATTTGCATTGTATATTATACCAGATTTTATCATCTCTTAGGTGAGAACCAAGAGCAAACAATACATAGTAAAAGTTATAGCCCATGACATATATTGAATTTGTTATACTGTATGCAGTAACAGTATAAAAATCTCTCTATATAAAATATTTTGATAGTTTTTCTCTTTGCACTCTGGGCATTTCTTTAAAGTAGATCTAAACTCAATCACTAAACTCTCATATAAGAATTAACATATTAATATAATTTCAAAGGTAATTTTCAACCATTTTAAATCTGCAGCTTTAAAAAAATGATATTTGGTAATCCTGATACGTGAGTCGAGGATTAGGCCCTTCCTTCTATACAATGACAAATGTCTCCCGCATGTACTTTTGCTCTGTCACTCTGTCACAATCACTTATGGTGGGGACTTTAAATGTCATGCTGACATACACTGTGCAAGCATGGTCCACCACAGTTACTATCAAGAAGCTGATAAAGAGCAACGATGTGTAACTGATGCTGGAGTGACTGCATTAGGTAGGATGGAGCTAACAGAAACTGGAGGACATTAGAAGCACTGCGGTGTAGACACGAAGGAAAAAAAAAGGATTAGTATTTTGTCGGTAAAAAAAAACAACAACAAACAAACACACAAACATGGCAACTGATTGTAATACACTATGCTTTAGCAAACCAAATACTATCCAGTTAGGGATGTTGGGGAAGGGATCTTAGGGAAGTTGCATCTTATGCAACCTCTATGTATGGGCTGGTAATGGTGGAGTTCACTATACTTCTTGCTGGCATAAAGATGTCACACCAGGTGTTTGCCACACCAGACATTACATCCTCACGTCAGTTCAGTAATATTGCCCTGTTTACACAGGGCAGCATTATTGATCTGGTTACATGGATTCTGCGTGGCTGCTTACACAATGATACTGTACAGCCCAGCCACGTGTCCTAGTGGCCAAATGTGATGTGAGGCCCACTTGCCAGTGTCCTAGAAACCAGAGGCATAGCTTGAAGCTCGTGGGCCCTGATGCAAAAGTTGAACTCCCCCCCCCCCCCCCCCCACACACACACACACACACACAGGGGTAGGCAACCTTTTGAAAGGTAGGGATCTACCTGAACAATATGAAAGAGATCAACGATCACCAGAGTTAGGCAACCTTTTTTTTTTAAATAAAATAAATGAACTAGTAATGCCACGTACACACGGTCGGAATTCTCCGCGGAAAAAGCTCTGATGGTTTTCCCGTTGGAATTCCGACGGAATTTCACTCAAACTGTCTTGCCTACACACAGTCACACCAAATTCCAACGGTCTGTAACACAGAGGCATAAAACACGTTCGACAGCACTATAAAAGGGAAGTTTAATGCTTCCGAGCATGCATCGAATTGTTTCCGAGCATGCGTCGGAATTTTGCGTGTCGGAATTGCATACATACGATCGGAAAATCCGATAGAAAGGTTTGCCGTCGGAAAAATTGAGAACAGGTTCTCAATTCAAAGTCCGTCGGAAATTCCGACAGAAAAAGACAGATGGGCATACACACGGTCGGAAAATCCGATGAAGAGCTCCCATCGGACTGTTTCCATTGGAAATTCCGACCGTGTGTACGCCGCATAAGGCCCAACTAAATAGTAAGGAAAACTTTATTAAAATAAAAAAAAAACAAATGTCACTGTAAAATTATAAACTTACACTACCTTAAAAGTGGACAGTGTCAGTCAATAGAGCAGTAAGTAATGGTAGGGTGGTCAGTGAGCAATATGTAATAGCTGGGCAGTCAAGTAGATGCTGTCAGTATCTCCTGACTTGGGGAGAGCTGATAAAAATGGGACAGGGATAGTGGTGTTTGGTGTACTACTGTCTGGGTGAGCAGTATGTAGTGTCAGCAGTATGTAGTGGCAGTGAGCAGTATGTAGTGACAGAGAAGTCAGTGAGCAGTATGTAGTGACAGAGAAGTCAGTGAGCAGTATGTAGTGACAGAGAAGTCAGTGAGCAGTATGTAGTGACAGGGAAGTCAGTTAGCAGTATGTAGTGGCAGGGAAGTCAGTGAGCAGTATGTAGTGGCAGGGAAGTCAGTGAGCAGTATGTAGTGGCAGGGAAGTCAGTGAGCAGTATGCAGTGGCAGGGAAGTCGGTGAGCAGTATGTAGTGACAGGGAAGTCAGTGAGCAGTATGCAGTGACAGGGAAGTCAGTGATCAGTATGCAGTGACAGGGAAGTCAGTTATCAGTATGTAGTGGCAGAGAAGTCAGTGAGCAGTATGTAGTGACGGAGAAGTCAGTGAGCAGTATGTAGTGGCAGAGAAGTCAGTGAGCAGTATGTAGTGGCAGCTCACTATACCCCTGCCATTATCAGCAGTGAGCACACAGAGAAGTCAGTGACCAGTATGTAGTGGCAGGGAAGTCAGTGAGCAGTATGCAGTGGCAGGGAAGTCAGTGAGCAGTATGCAGTGGCAGGGAAGTCAGTGAGCAGTATGCAGTGGCAGGGAAGTCAGTGATCAGTATGCAGTGACAGGGAAGTCAGTTATCAGTATGTAGTGGCAGAGAAGTCAGTGAGCAGTATGTAGTGACGGAGAAGTCAGTGAGCAGTATGTAGTGGCAGGGAAGTCAGTGAGCAGTATGTAGTGGCAGATAAGTCAGTGAGTAGTATGCAGTGACAGGGAAGTCAGTTATCAGTATGTAGTGGTAGAGAAGTCAGTGAGCCGTATGTAGTGACGGAGAAGGCAGTGAGCAGTATGTAGTGGCACGGAAGTCAGTGAGCAGTATGTAGTGGCACGGAAGTCAGTGAGCAGTATGTAGTGGCAGATAAGTCAGTGAGCAGTATGTAGTGGCAGGGAAGTCAGTGAGCAGTATGTAGTGACAGGGAAGTCAGTGAGCAGTATGTAGAGACAGGGATGTCAGTGAGCAGTATGTAGTGACAGGGATGTCAGTGAGCAGTATGTAGTGACAGGGAAGTCAGTGAGCAGTATGTAGTGGCAGAGAAGTCAGTGAGCAGTATGTAGTGGCAGCTCACTGTACCCCTGCCATTATCAGCAGCGAGCACACTTCCAGCAGCAAGCATCGATCACACATCCCTTATTTTGGTTGCTAGTTCACGATCCTCTGAGCCGGGAACTCAACCCTTCTCTCCTCCAGCCAATGAGAGCGGGGGAGGGGTGTGGTCTGGGGCTCTGGGGAGAAGGCAAACTAGAAGCTCCGGACTGGATTGCAAAGCTCAGCTTGGGCCCTTGGAGACACAAGGTGGATCGGGCCTGGATTCTGTTTCCAGGATTTTGTGATTGTAAAATTCAGCATATAAGATGACAGCTCATAGCAAGGAGCTGCAGGCCCCCTGGTCGATATGGCGACTCCTGCACCCCTTCACGCAATGCCCATGCTAACGACCAATTATGCACAATTGATAGTTACAATGCTGGCCAGCAGGACACAATGTCATTGGTTACTGTATCAGTGTCCTAGGAACTAAAGGAGAGGGTAGGTAAACATGGAGTGGATTCTGGAATGTCAATGGGACAAGGTGTATCAGAGCTCATACTGGCTTTTCAATGTTTACGGTGGGGGGGGGGGTGAAAAAAAGTCCCCCTAAGGTGGCAGTTAGCCTAGGCACACTACTGATGTCACATTCCTGATGTCACACTCCTGATGTCACTCACACACAATCCTAATTTTACATTTGCACCTTAGTGTTGTAATATTTCAGACCTTCAGCCAATTCAACTCAAAACATGAAAGCAGAATTTCAGGAAATATTAGTAGAAGTAACTGTAATTCCGCGTACACACGAGTGGAATTTCCATCGGAAAAATCTTGGATACATACACACCGTCACACAAAAGTTTGCTGAATTTTCGACCATCAAGAACGCGGTGACGTACAACAATACGACAAGCCGAGAAAATTAAGTTTAATGCTTCCAAGCATGCGTCAAATTGTTTCCGAGCATGCGTAGGAATTTTGTGCGTCAGAATTGGTACAGACGATCGGAATTTCCGATCGGAACTTTTTCCGACCGAAAAATTGAGAACATGCTCTCAATCTTTTGCTGTCTGGAAATCCGCCAGCAAAAGTCCGATGAAGCATACACACGGTCGCATTTTCGGACCAAAAGCTCTCTCCGGCTTTTGCTGGCGGAATTTCCGCTTGTGGGTACAGGGCATTAGAGAGAAGTGTAATGTGTAAATTACAGCAACCTGTTTGCTATCCTTCTGAGACACAGATTATGTGTAGGTGACGTCAGAAGTGTGCCTAGGCAAATTGCAACCTTAGTAGACCTTTTTTTACAGCCCCCTGTAAATATTCAAAAGCCAGTATGATCTCTGCTATACTTTGTTCCATATTCACTCCAGATGCCACCCCATGCCGCCAGGACACTGGTATAAGAACCAATGATGCTGTAGCCTGCTGACCAACATTCTAGCAGTTAATTGGGTTCTGGAAGCCAGGCTACATAGTGTCTATGGTGACTTGTAAAATGGCAGCTGGGCCGTATAGTGTCATTGTTGTTATGGTGTAGGCACCCACATAGCATACAAAAAAAAACAGATCAGTAATGCTGCCCTGTGTAAATAGGTTAATGTTACTTAGCTGCATTAAGGATGGAGTGTCTGATGTAGAAACTCTAGCCTCAACTGTTGACTGAAGGCGGTCACCTAACTTTTCCTCCTTGGAGGCACACACCTCCAAGGAGAGACATATAATGCTATTTGCACATCTTTATGCCAGCAAGAAGTATAGTGAGCTCCCCTTCCCCCATCACCAGCCCATACATAGAAGTTGCCGTAAGTTGCTAGATCTTTATATTCACAGTAGTGCATAAGCCCACATACAGTATCTCACAAACGTGAGTACACCCCCCCCCCCCCACATTTTAGTAAATATGTTATTATATCTTTTTATGTGACAACACTGAAGAAATGACACTTTGCTACGATAAAAAGTAGTGAGTGTACATCTTGTATAACAGTGTAAATTTGCTGTCCCCTCAAAAATAACGCAACACACAGACATTAATCTCTAAACTGTGAATGGAAAAAATTATGGTGCTAAACTCAAAAAAAATAATTAAATAATCAAGGATAAAATAAAGCAGCTGCGCTAGAATGTGCCAAAAATTCAATGAACAGTGTAAAAAAGAGTGCAGCGCTAAAGCATATAAATAGGTGTGATACCCATAAAACAAGAAAAACAAATATCCAAAAGAGAAGAACAGTGAAATATACTCCTTATAATGGACCAATAATGAACGTAAATGTCCAATGTATAAATAAGTGCAAGTAAATCCTATAACGAAATGTCCAAAAGTGATAAAATAAGAATGGTGTCAAAACAAGGTGATCTTGGACTAGATCCTCTGGTGCACACTTTCAAGACAGATGAAATAGATGTACGCTTACCGGAACCGGTGGACTCCCTGTCAACAACAGGGAGTCAAACGGGCATGGAAAGGCTCAAAGAGACCAGCAGACTTGACATTCCAAGGTGGACAAATGGACTCCGTGGAACCCAACACGATCTCACAGACCAGATGCAGGTAATCAAAGCGTGAACAGCTTGGCTGGAACTTGGACCAGCAATGGTGAAGCAGGAACTGGAAATTCTTGATGGCAAATCCACAGATGGGAAAAGGCCGAGCCAATACTAGATTGCCACTGATGATGTGGCGAGGGCTCTCGTAGGATGCTCCCCAAAATGTTTCAAACCATATAGTGGAAAGAGAAAAGAAACCAGGAGGGGACTCCAATGGTGTAGATCAAAAGGGCATGCCCTAGGTCATACTCATTCCCACACTGCTTTTTAAATGTGATCACTTTTAATTTTTTGTTATATATTGTTTTTTGTCAATAAAAACCTGCCCTTTTGATCCCTTTTGATCTACACCATTGGAGTCCCCTCCTGGTTTCTTTTCTCTTTCCACTATATGGTTTGAAACATTTTGGGGAGCATCCTGGGCATGGAGTTCACTATTGCTGTTCACCATTGGAGTTCACCATTGCTTCACAGTTTGCCACTGGAGTCCTCTTCCACTCCTCCATGACAACATCATGGAGCTGGTAAACGTAAGAGACCTTGCACTCTTCCACCTTCCATTTCAGGATGCCCCACAGATGCTCAGTAGGGTTTAGGTCTGGAGACATGCTTGGCCATTCCATCATCTTTACCCTTAGCTTCTTTAGCAAGGCAGTGGTCGTCTTAGAGGTGTGTTTGGGGTCGTTATCATGGTGGAATACTGCCCTGTGGCCCAGTCTCCGAAGGGAGGGGATCATGCTCTGCTATAGTATATCACAGTACATGTTGGCATTCATGGTTCCCTCAATGAACTGTAGCTCCGCAGTGGCGGCAGCACTAATGCAGCCCCAGACCATGACACTTCCACCAACATGCTTGACTGTAGGCAAGACACACTTGTCTTTGTACTGCTCACCTGTTTGCCGCCACACATGCTTGACACCATCTGAACCAAATAGGTTTATCTTGATTTCATCAGACCACAGGACAAGGTTCCAGTAATCCATGTCCTTAGTCTGCTTGTCTGCAGCAAACCGTTTGCAGGCTTTCTTGTGCATCATCTTTAGAAGAGGCTTCCTTCTGTAACGACAGCCATGCAGACCAATTTGATGCAGTTTGTGGCGTATGGTCTGAGCACTGATAGGCTGACCTCCCACCCTTTAACCTCTGTAGAAATGCTAGCAGCACTCATACATCTATTTCCCAAAGACAACCTCTGGATATGACGCTGAGTACGTGCACTCGACTTTTTTGGTCGACCATGGCGAGGCCTGTTCTGAGTGGAACCTGTCCTGTTAAACCATCGTATGGTCTTGGCCACAGTGCTGTAGCTCATTTTCAGGGTTTTGGAAATCTTCTTATAGCCTAGGCCATCTTTATGTAGAGCAACAATTATTTTTTAGCGTTGGCCGGAAATTACATAATTTACGAAATTACGTAATTTCCGGCCAACGCTATCACTGATGTCACTTCCTGCCTCCGTGGAACGCACGCTTATCCAGCGGCGATCGCGGAAGTTCCTTCTGATAAGCTTGCCTTTGCTTTGGATCCTGTGAGTAGCGCTTAGTGCGCATTTTTTTCTCTTACATCACAGTACTTCACCATGTAGTGTTCTCTTTTCTCTGAGGCATTTCTAATGATTTTTGGAGCTGACACCAGCGGAAAGTTCTCTGGGCTACTTGGACACCTTTGAGCCATTAGCTGGGCTTGCATTCTGTGCTCCATGGACTCCGTCCTAGCCTGTTTGCTTGATTCACCAGCTGCTACAGTCACTTTACCTGGGTGAGTTCAGCCCAAGAAGGGGATATCTATTATCTTCTAAATATACTTTTGTTTTGTGTTCTTTTGCTGGACTGTCTTATTCATTTATTATAGCTTAATTTGGACACTTATTAAGTTTTCACCTATGTCACTATTGATATGTATCCAGTGGGTTAATCTATAACGAAAGTTGTGTTTTTTTGCTGCGGTCTTACATTTGTTATATGCACCAGTAGATTTGAACATTATTTACCTATTTTGGTAATATTTGCTAGCGCTGTTCTTTTCTGGCACCTACATATTTTGGAAGTTTTAGCACTTTTTCCACAGCAGCTGCAATTTATTTATTTATTTTATTTTATTTTAATTCACATTCGCACCAATTATTGTTTTTGCTCCAGCGCCAGTATTTGTTGTTTTTATATTCAAGTGAATGGGAAGCTCCCCAAATGCCCCATGCCCCACAGTGCAAGTGGTTTTGGCGCATTTGTTTGCCAATAATGGGGGTTAAAATAGGCAGTGATCAGGTGTCACTTCGCCTCCTCGTCATGTCAATTTACAGATCGCTTTTTAGAGTAACAATGGCTTTAGATACAGGTGTAAACCTAGACAACAAAGAAAAAAAAATGCATGTTAAAAAATTATTTGTTAAAACAATAAAAATGTAACTATTCTGACAATTTTAGATGTAACCGCAGTATAAGTTATAATATAAAGATTCTCAAATCTTTTTTCCCAGAAACTGTATGGAAGATGCTAGATGAAAGCACCCCCTTTATACTCTCAAAGCTGATCCTAGGTTTAGAACTGCCTTTGTTTATCACAAATAATAGCATAATTCCTGGCACAAAATAAAAGATATAGCTGATGATGAAATATAATGGCGACTTTGCTCATTTTCTGCCAGAAGAATACATTGTTTCCTGAGGCTTTTAATTCAGAGAGGCTTTTGAACACAAAAGAGACACAGAAAAGATAAAGGGGAAAAAAAAAACACTCTATATTACTTATAAGCAATTAGACAGATTTAATGTGTCCATAAATGCAAAGGCTGAATTTAAAAAGGTACATTATGGATATAAATAATACCAGACATTTGTTCTAAAAAACATTACGCACAAAAATATAAATCACTTCTTTTTTTTTTTTATAACCCTAACAACGCAGATTGGAGAAAAATCACCTAAAATTACATGGTGAAACTGCATAAATGCATCAAAATAATACAGAAACAAAAAAAAAAAAAAAAAAAAGAGAATCTTTGATGCAATATCTGTCTGCAGTGGATTTTTACTACATAGCAAATGGTATCTATTAAGCAGTCTTTCACATTTCTGGGATGCTGTGGAGAGAATATAAAGCAAGCCATTTAAGTGGTCTTTTTTATTACTTTGCTCTGTTTTGGAGATGACACTTTTTCACATTGAACCGTAGACAATACGGATGATTTACTGGTAACAAAAATGCAGGATCTGACTTTTTTACTTATGCGCCTGCTTATATGTCTATAATATATTTAGATATAGATGCACTTGTTTTTTTAGTTGCAACAGTAAAAAGATATTTTAAAGTGATATATATATACTTAAAGTGAACCTATACTTCCTGTAAAGATAACAATCTGTCACCGGACAAGGTCAGCAGGCACCTACTAGAGGTACTTGCATGACTTATTCCATCAGCCTGGGGAACTCTCATGCCGCGTACACACAGTCAGAATTTCCGACCGAAAAAGTCAGATGGGAGATTTTTGTTGGATATTCTGACCGTGTGTATGCCCCATCTGACTTTTTCTGTCGAAATTTCCAAATGACTTAGATAGAGAACATGTTCTAAATTTTTCCGTTGGAAATGCCAACGAAGGTTATCCCATTGGCAAGTCCGACCGTGTGTATGCGGCATCACTTTTCAAGTCCACCTGTGCTGTCACAGCTTGTATACATTCCCTTCTACCTCCTACATCACACTAGTGGTCTGTATTATTATGTTTCAGAAAGTGGATAAGAGGCACTGGAACCATTATGATTCTTTTTCTTTTTTTTATCTCATTTACAATTTTACTTTATATTATTGTTTTCATCCAATATTATGGTAAATGTAGAGAATCTGAATATAGGACTAGCAAATTATGCATACTGTATGACTTCCATGGTCACCTTGGGTTGTGGTGGGGATGAATAATTTAGAATTGTAGCGCCACTTCCAATGGACCTTGATCGTAGAGTAACAGCCCTCATCCTTCAGGAGGTTAATCTTAGTCCTCTATACACACCGTACACCAAATACAAACGTTTTCTATAAATTGTTTTCAGTTCCAGTCAAATTATAATTAGATTTTTATTGAAATCAGTTTGCTTGAACTAGCTGCTGACAGATTGCTGTGCAAACTTATTTCAATAATGTTCAATCTATAGACTGATTGATGAGATCACATAATGTACACTGGTACATTGTTTTATTTTTTCCAAGCCCCAATGAAGGGGAGGAGGTACAACCTCTGAAAAAAAATTAACACTTCAAATCTAAATTATGGAATATTATCAAGTGACCTTGCTGGAGGGGTAGTCCTAAAATTTTGGTTGTAGAACCTGGTTGATCTCTAGTGGTGTGTAAGCCTTTCATAAATGTTGTGAACCATTTGGTGTGTTCCACTGAGGGTGCAAGATCAGGCTAGGGGTCTTCCCTGACTCCATGTAATCCACAAAACAAATAGAGAAAAATCTCAGCCACCGCACACCATACATGCCCAAAGTGTAATAGGTGTTAGCAGCCTCAGCCTAAGTAATACAGGAATAATGAGGATTGCTATTTTAAACTCCATTTTTCGATTTATATGGAGGCTTGGAATGCAAGTTGACCTCCATCCTCTAACCCACATTGAGGCTTGGAATGCAAGTTGTATTTCCGGCCACACCCCAAACGAGGTGTGGTCAATAACATTCCTCATTTTTTAGTTTATAAATACCCCGGCAATGTGGGGAGGTCACAGATATGCCCCAGTTGAAGACCCATTGAGTGGAAACGCGTCGGCCCTGCCTATCTTGTGCCTTCCACATTGCTGTTTTTATGATTCTAGTGATCAGATTTTATTGTCGCATCAGTTTTTTTTACAAGATATGAATATATTTTATAAAATTTTTGACTTCAGAGTGTTTTCCGTTTTTCTTTTCACATTCTTTTCCTTACCCATTGGATTTCTGCTGAGCCACTCCACCGCAAGATTTACACTTGGATAGATGGTGCTCCACTACAAGTTCATCCTATCGTTTGGTTTTTCCGCAAGATCCTTTTCCAGCTTCCTTGTTAGGATCCGTTTGGTTCAGTTTCCCTAAGCGCAAAAGGCTAAGCACTGCAAGCTCGTATGATACACTGCCGTAAGGTAGATGTGTCCAACATATCCCGTAAGAGTCTCATCTCTTCATTTGAATATCATCTGTGAAGTCTTTTAGATCCATCAAGATCATTTGTGGATTTTTTACAGACACCTTTAGATTTCTTACTTATTGGACTTTGTGATTTGATCACTCACTGGACACTAGTTTATTGGTTTAATCATCATTTATTAATTTAATTTGCCTATGTACGCACATCTAGGATTGTGTGTATTCATATAAAGGGTCCATTGTGGGCTATACAATAGCCCTTCTTATTTTGATTCTTGTGATTTTCATCTTCACTTTATGGTTTATATCATCACTGTGTGCACAGACTTATTTTAGCGCTACACTAATTTTCTTGGAGCCTCAGCCTAAGGGCCAGTTCATAACACATGCAGTCCAGTGTGTTGTTTTCGGCATAAAATATGCATGGAGAGTAGGTTATATGGTTTCCAATGGCATAGTTCACACCAGTGCAGTCAGTTCCAGAAAAAAAAAGTAGAACATGTTGCATTTTCCCTGCACCTGACTGTATTGGAGCGCAGTAAAACACATCAAAAATGCACTGGAATACATTGGAGCATATCAAAAACAAATTTAAAATAAAATGCATCGGACCCAAGTACAGTGAATAAAAAAACAGGAAAAAAGAAAAAAAGCATCTGGAATGCATCCGGAAGTGCATGGAAAACATATCAAAAACGAACTGGAATGCACAAAAAATGCACAGAACTGGAACAGATCTGGAGTGCGTTTTTGTGGTGTGAACCAGACCTAAATCCATCCAGGCCACGCCCCCAGAAATGTTTTGCCCCATCCATGGGGCTTAGTCATGGAGGTAAGGATATCCCTGTGGTATGAAGGATATATATTGCATCATGGGGCACTGTGGTGATTGATTAGCAAACAAACAAATGAAGACTAAAGAGGGGGAAAGGAGGAAGAACAAGGAGCGCTGCACAAGATAAAAAGTAGAAATAGATTTGTATAGCCAGCAGGCACTTATGGTCTTCTTCATACGTGGTAAAAAATATAACATGTGTTGTATGGATTTTTAAGCGCATGTGACTGACAAACTATTAAAAAAGAAATTCAGAATTCCGAATAAAAATAAACAGCGATCAAAACTAAGTAAGGGAAAATAAAAGGCTAGCAACAAAGAATACCCTGTATAGAACCCCAGAGTGCTTTCTCAGGGTTATATACAGCATATCTGTTGTCACTAATCTTTTTTTTTTTACTTTAGTTTTGGTTGCTCTTTATTTTCATTCTTAGTTTTACTTTTTGTTTTAATTTTTGAGAGGGGGGCTTTTTACATTTTCACATTTTTTCTTATCTTCTTCTTCTTCTTTCTAATAGTTTTGGAGTCACATGTGCTTTAAAATCCATGGCATGATATGTTTCTTGCCACATATGAAGAAGACCAAAAGTGCCTGCTGGCTATACAAATCAATTTCTGTTTTTTATGATGTACAGCACTCCTGGATGCCCCCCCTTCCCCCTCTCCCCCTTTAACCTTCACCTGTTTGCTAATTAATCACCACAATGGGCAATGATGCAATATAGAAACCTAACATTGTTGCGCTGTACTTGAATAACGAGGCGAGGTGGAACCTGTGCTGACGTCACCCACGCCTGTCTGGAACTGGTGTTCTGACGAAAACTCCAACTCGCCAAAATCTCCAACCATGTCACTTCTGGTGACTCTCCAGCAGCAATAATTGGGAATTTCCACAAGTTGGCTGTTTTGACAGAACAGCTGCAGCGCATACACTACGGTACACAACGAGTCGGCTGTTTTGACAGAACACTGTGTAAAGAGGAAAAAAGATGTCGTCGGCCATGTTGCCATGCCATGGGAGGTGGCTATGTTGTTGGTTAGTATTATCGGGCAGACTAACAATGTCCACTCATTATATGGTGTACCACCATAGTGTATACTCTGGCAGTGTTCTGTCAAAACAGCCAACTCCACTTATTGGTGCTGCTGAGTCACCGGAAGTGGTTGGAGATTTTGGCGAGTCTGAGTTTCCGGCAGAAGACACCAGCGGCGTTTTTAATGTTTTGTGTGCTTACTCCCCTGAAGTTTTGGAAATCGTTTTCAGCTGTTTTTTAAATAAACTTTTGACAGCATTATACTGATTTGGAGTTTCACAATGGAATACCGCCTGTGTTTCCTATGCAACAAATCCTTGAAGCAAGATCTATGCAGCTTCATACTTTGTTAGACCTCCTATAATTTGGGGTCTAACTATCTGGTAAGAGGTCCTGGTTTTAGCAGTGGTGGGAGCACTGATCATATGCCATCAGGCTTTAAGAACAAGATGGACATAATTTCTTTTTAGGAATATTCAGTATATGCTCATGTACATTTAATATATATGGACTTTATAATTGTTTTTCACTGGTTCACAGTTATGGTGATCACTACAATTTGCGCTTAAAGTGATTGTAAAGTCTCTTTTTTTTTGTATGAAAATAACAAACATGTTATACTTACCTGCCCTGTTCAGTGTTTTTGCACAGAGCGGCCCAGATCCTCCTCTTTTTGGGTCCCTCTTCTGCACTCATGGCCCCTCCCTTATGTTGAGTGCCCCCATAGCAAGCAGCTTGCTATGAGGGCACCGAGCCAAGCCGCAGCTCCGTGTGTCCATTCGAACACAGAGCTGAGGTTTGGCCCTGCCCACCCTCTCCTAATTGGCTACCTGACTTTGATTGACAGCAGGGGGAGCCAATGGCGCTGTTGCGGTGTCCCAGACAATTAGGAGGGAGAGTACCAGATAGCCGAGGCACTCGTGCACATCGCTGGACAGAGATGGGGCTCAGGTAAGTATTAGAGGGTGTTGGGGAGGCTGCTACACACAGAAGAATACATAGAATGCATTAAGATGAAAAACCTTCTGACTTTACAACACTTTAAGGATAAGCACTTGATTTAGACATTGGTGTATATTTGGTTGTTTATTTTTTGGGTTATTCACATACAGCGCAACAATATTAGGTTTATGTTATTGACATGGACATTCACTGTATTGTTCATTTAAGCACAAGAGACTCCATTTTGTTTGCACTGTTGAAATGCGTTCTGTAACCTTCACCTAACACACAGACACATCTTCTGCTAGAAGCTCTCTCTGTCTCTACTCCCCCCTCCCCTCTCAAGGTTTTACCTTTGCGATTGTTCTATTCGTTAGCTTTTAATAATATATTTCTATTTGTTAGCTTTTAATAACATCTCACACCACCCCTTTCTTATCCATGTATAAAATAACATGTAAAAAATACATTTTGGCACTGAATGGACATTTTAACCGCTTTCCAACCGCCTCACGCCGATGTACGTCGGCAGAATGGCACAGCTAGGCAAAACCATGTACAGGTATGTGGCCCTTTAAGAGCCTAGCAGTGGGTCCCGGTCGGGAGCTCCGTGACCACGGTCGCGGGACCAGCGGACCCGATCGCCACTGGTGTCCCTCAATCAGGTCACAGAGCTAAAGAACAGGGAGAGGTCTGTGTAAACAAACCTCTCCCTGCGCTTCCTACACTGCCTGTCATTGATTGGCTGTTCCCTGTCATCGGGAAAGCCGATCAATGACGTCAGATGTCAAACCCACCCCCTAATGTTAAAAAAAACACACACGTCACAGCCCATAACCCCTCCCCTCCCCCTAGTGGTTAACTCTTTCACTGCCAGTGGTCCCAAAAATGTGTCAAAAATGTCCGCCATAATGTCGCAGTCACAATAAAAATCGCTGATCGTCGCCATTACTAGTAAAAAAAAAAATATTAGTAAAAATGCTATAAAACTATTCCCTATTTTGTAAACGCTATAACTTTTGCGCAAACCAATCAATAATCGCTAATTGCGATTTTTTTTTACCAAAAATATGTAGAAGAATACGTATAGGCCTAAACTGAGGGAAAAAAATGTTTTTTTATATATTTTTTGGGGATATTTATTATAGCAAAAAGCAAAAAATATTGCATTTTTTTCAAAATTGTCGCTCTATTATTGTTTATAGCGCAAAAAATAAAAAATGCAGGGGCGATCAAATACCACCAAAAGAAAGCTCTATTTGTGGGAAAAAAAGGACACCAATTTTGATTGGGAGCCACTTCGCACGACCGTGCAATTGTCAGTTAAAGCGACGCAGTGCCGAATCACAAAAAAGGGGCCTGGTCCTTTGGCTGCCAATTGGTTCGGGGCTGAAGTGGTTAAGCAGCTGCAGTTTTAACTTCTGTTTTTAGAGTCCCAATCACAAATAATTCCATAACATTATTGAGTATCTGTATTTGTATGCTTTTTTTTAGTGCAGCTATGCATATTTGAAGTTTGTTTATAGCACTAAGCGCAGTTTTTATAATTATTCATAATGCAATATAGACCCTTCCTAGCACAGGGATATCCTTACCTCCATGACTAAGCCTTGTGGGGGACAGGCCTGGATGGAGTTAGGCTGGGGCTTCTATCATCTTTTACATGCTGAGTTTGTATGGTGTGCAGTAGCTGAGATTTCTTCTTTCAAAAGTGATTTTGATGAGCTTTTCTGAGCATACAAACATACCGTAAATAGCCTTGTGGAATTATAGAGGTTTATATGACAGTATTGAGATGCTGTCTAAAAAGAGACACTGACTGATCTTCTGATGGATGACCAGCAGGAATTTGTCAAGGGAACCATTGCATTTTGTGATAATGGTATAATAATAAAATAGGGCTCTGGGGTCATAGCAGCAGTCCTGCGAGAAGAAATGGATAATAAACCCCATCTCATCACTCAACAGATACTTGCAGATGAGGAAGAAAATAGATGTTGGGTAGTGAGGCACTAGAGTGTGGAAGGGGCACAATGCACATAAGAATGTTTAGGTATAGTTAGTATTAAAATATATACAGTATATATACACATTGTATGTGTGTGTATTTACATAATGTATTTATTTCAAAGAAGTGCGGTAAACAACACAACGGAAATCATTTCAGTGCTTAGCAATCAGACCATCCCAAAGGTCATATATACAAAAAACGAATCAGGGATTGATTTTTACTGCACGTAAAAATTATTGTATATCCATAAGGTTACAAAATTTACAAAAATTGCATAGAATGTACCAAACATACAACAGTTTCAGGCAAAGTGCTTAACGCCCTTCTTCAGGTGTGAAAATTAATAAATTGACATTTATAGCACATTTATATATGCATAAAGACAATGTTTACTAAATAGAAACCAATTACCAGATTAGTATATACAGTATCTCATTAATCATTGCAGAGAGGTGGCTATCGAGTGATATTTTTTTTTTCCCCCCCCCCCCCCATTCCCAAAGAGGAGAGGCATCCCGCTGATGACTCAATACAAAACATATCAAATAATTAGAACAAGAACATCAAGTAATCAAAAAAATATATATTTTTTTTACAAAATAATAAATATAGACACACAAAAGCATTCTTAATGTCCCCCTGTAAGATCCAGGTGTCCTTAATCATTTTAATAAAGTCACTTTACAAATATGAATATACATACTAGAATGTTTAACCGCTTCCCGACCGTCTCGCGCAGATATACTGAAGGGCACGTACAGGCAGATTAACATACCTATATGTTGCCCTTTAAGAGGCGGCTCGCGGGCGCGCGCGCCAGGAGCTCCGTGATCGCGGGTCCCACGGACCTGATGTCCGCGGAGATACAGTGTCATTAGGCGTTCTGCCTAATGACACTGTCACTAATCACAGCTCCCTGTAATCAGGAGTGGTGATCAGTGATGTGTCAGACACAGCCCCCCCCCCACAGTTAGCATCACTCCCCAGGACACACTTAACCCCTACAGCGCCACTTAGTGGTTAACCCCTTCACTGCCAGTGACATTTTTACAGTAATCAATGCAATTTTTTAGCATTGATCGCTGTATTAATGGCAATGGTCCCAAAAAAGTGTCAAAATTGGCCGATGTGTCGGCCATAATGTTGCAGTCATGATAAAAATCGCTGATCGCCGCCATTACTAGTAAAAAAATAATTAATAATAAAAATATAAAAAAACTATCCCCTATTTTGTAGACGCTATAACTTTTGCAGAAACCTATCAATAAACACTTATTGTGATTTTTTTTTACCAAAAATATGTAGAAGAATACATATCGGCCTAAACTGGGGAAAAAAAAAATTTTATTTTTTTTTTGGGGGGTATTTATTATAGCAAAAAGTAAAAAATAATGTTTTTTTTTTTTTTTTTAATTGTCGCAATTTTTTTGTTTATAGTGCAAAAAAAAAAAAAACACAGACGTGATCAAATATGACCAAAAGAAAGCTCTATTTGTGGGAAAAAAAGGGCGTCAATTTTGTTTGCGAGCCACTTCGCACGCCCACGCAATTGGCAGTTAAAGCAGTGCCGAATCGCAAAATGTGCTCTGGTCTTTGGCCAGCAAAATGGTCCGGGGCTTAAGTGGTTAAAGTGAATATTTTTTTAATTAAAGTGACATTAAAGGTTTGATTTTTATTTTTTTTAAATAACAAACATATCATACTTACCTCCACTGTGCAGCTTGTTTTGTACAGAGTGGCCCCGAATGGCATTTTCTGGGGTCTACCGGCAGCTCTCCTAGCTCCTCCCCGTCTCAGATAACCCCCTGGGAGAAACGCTCCTGAGTCCTTCATTCAGTGTACATAGCTGGGGGGGTCGCACTTTGACATGTTTTCCCTGGGCTCTAAATGACCTTGTCCCGGCAGTGATGTAAGGGCAGGCTGAATGTACCAAGTTGATTGATTGATCAACTTGGGTACAACCAGCCTGCCAGATTCACTTTTGACTATCGCTAGCAGCTGCTATAGTCGCTAGCAATAATCACTGTCTTCTCAGACAATTGCTCGGCAGGAGGGATTCCCCTGTCATCACTGTCTGTGTGGATGGGGGGATTGTATGAATTTCTCTCCTGCACCTGCAACCCATGGTTGCAGGAAATAAATATGCACCGCGTAAGGCCTGCCTTGGTGTTCCTGAATTCAAACCTGGTTATCTGGATTTAATACAAATTTCCTAGAACATGGGCATGATTGTCTGGTAGAGACTCCAGCAGTTGTCTGTAAAGTGGATGTGGTTGTTCTTCTTGATAGAAGAGATCAGGAGAAAAGTATTCTTGCCCTGAGAGTGAGATAAGAGGAACACTTTTTTTTCTGAAGGTTTGTTGAGCTAAAGCTAAATATGCCTGGGAGGGTTGAGCATAAGACATGGTGGGCAAAAGACGGAGTGTGCATACTGAACCAAAACTCTTGTCAAAAGCTACTTTTCCAAAGCATTGAGGCTGAAACTGTGCAATTATCCGAAACCTGTGGAACTGTCACAATAATGCTAAGCCTGTCCATTGAGTTCCTGTGCTGCTTTCATAATATTAAGAACTATGTCTTAAAGTAGAGTGTGCAGTGAACAGTGTACAAACCATCAGAGGAAAGTGCCATTTCATTTAGAATATTATCACCAAACTGTGTTCTTTGAAGAGTTGCACTGCTTCTCCTTGTTAAGTTGAAAATTGGAGACAAAGCAGGTGAAACGCAGCTTTTTCATGTCAAATGCTGGGATTTCCTTCTAGTTCAGATGCATTTAATAGAAAACTCATCATTTGACTAGAACAGACATTTTCAACCGGGGTTCCCAGGCACCCTGTGGTGCCTTGAGGTTTCTTCAGGGGTGCCTTGGCAAAATGCCTAAAAATTTACCAAAAATGATATACAAGCCAGCAGGTGGATCAAGCCTGCCCTTTAGTTACACAAAGCCATGGGTTTTCATTATGCACCACTACCATTTTCTAGACACTGGCATCCTAACAACCAATGACTAGGGATGAGCCGGGTGTTAGATTCAAACCCATGTTCGAATCGAACGTCAGCCGTTCGTCCAAACCAGAACTTTGTGGGCCGTTCGCATCAAATTTGTGTGATACGAACGGCCCACAATGCACTGCGCCAGTCGCAGTGCACTGCTGGCTGATGATTGGCCAATCACAGCGCCGGCAGCGAGGAGAGCCATAATTGGCCACAGGCAGGATGCCTGTGGCCACTTATAGCTCAGGGGGGTTTAGTACACGCCCCACAATATATAAGGCCACCAGCGCGGCGGCCTTGTGTAGTGTGTTATGAGGCGTTCATAGAGAGAAGGATAGGCAGGGACAGTGTCAGCTGTGCTTTATACTTCTTTAGATAGCGCTTTTACAGTGAGTGTAGTGTTCAGGGAGAGAGCAGGATAGGCAGGGACAGTGTCAGCTTTGCTTTGCTTCCTAACCTAGCGCTGTTACAGTGGTTGTAGTGTGCCTCCTGCACAGCATACACCTGAATATACCCCCTCATTGCTGGTGTTGTGTAGTTCATTTGTGCAACACAGCATCTGCCTAACATTAACATAACATATTTTGGGTGAGGGGTTCCCCTTAATATCCATACAAGACCCAAAGGGGCTGGTAACTGGCTGGGGTGGGGGGGGGTAGCCATGCCATTTTTCTCAATGATTTTCATCCATATTGCCAGGACAAGACATGACATTAAAGCCGCAAGCAGTTTTAAATGGCTTTTTTTCCTTTACAAATGTAATTTTGTGCAGGGACAGTTCTAAACGCGGGAAACACATGTCACTTCACCTGCATACTTTAGACACCCCCCCAGGTACCATATTTAAAGGAATATTTCACTTTTTTTTTCACTTTATGCATCATTAAAATGAGTGCTCCAGAAAAACGTCAGTTTTTAAAACTTTTTTTGCATTGATACATGTCCCCTGGGGCCGGACCCGGGTCCCCAAACCCCTTTTAGGACAATAACATGCATATTGGCCTTATAATTAGTACTTTAGATTTTTAATGTTCGCATCCATTGTAATTAATAGGGTTCTAACGTTTGTGCGAACTTTCGGTCCGTTCGCAGGTTCTGGTGCGAAGCGAACCGGGGGGGGTGTTCGGCTCATCCCTACCAATGACCTCATCAGTTGATAAGGAGGATGTCTGTCGCCTTCACAACATCCTTGCTTGACCCTTCTGTGTCGCTCTCCCTCAGCACTGGGGTGACATTAGCTGACCGATGGAGAGAAATTGAGGGAGAAGAGAAACATTGGAATACTAGTCAGTACTAGTGTGCAAAAGTGTATTTGCTTTGGAAGAATAAATCACCTCTAATGCTGGGTGTCCTACGTGTGGATGTTGCTGCATTACTATTATGCTGCGTACACATGGTTAGACTTTCCGACGGGAAATGTTCGATGTGAGCTTGTTGTCGGAAAGTCTGACCATGTGTATGCTCCATCGAGCATTTCCTGACGGAATTTCCGGCCACAAATGTTTGAGAGCAGGTTCTCAAATTTTCCGACAACTTCACTTGTTGTCGGAAAGTCCGATCGTGTGTACACAAGTCCGTTGTACAAAAGCTCACACTCGTAATCAAGCAGAAGGAGCCACACTGGCTATTGAGCCTTTTTCTCGGCTCATCGTATGCCTTGTACATCACCACGTTCATTTGTGTGACCGTGTGTATGCAAGACAAGTTTGAGTCAACATCTTTCAGAAAAAAATCCACGGTTTTGTTGTCGGAAATTCCGATCGTCTGTACGCAGCATTAGAATCATTTTTTACATTTTAGAATGGGGTGCCTCAAGAGTGCTTTGAGATTGTCTTTAATTTTAAAGGGTGCCTCGACTGAAAAAAGGTTTGGAAACACTGCACTAGAACACCTGTGAACATGAACCCTTCGTTTTGTGCTGTTCTGCATGTGCTAGAACAACCTTTTGCACATTTTACTTAAATTTCCAAGCATTAGACAACCAACAAGCCCGTAAAAAATAAACCGGCACATTGCTTAATAAAAACAGCACACAGTACACAAGTAAACAATGTTAGGCACACATTTAACCCCTTGATCGCCCCTGATGTTAACCCCATTCCCAACCAACATCATTAGTACAGTGACAGTGCATATTATTAGCACAGTCAGTCAGCACAGTCAGTCAGCCCCCCCCCCCCCTCCCCAATGCACTGCATAAAGTCCCATTATAAGTCGCTGATCACTGCCATTACTAGTATAAAAAAAATACAAATTCCAGTATATAGACCATAGCTATAACTTTCATGGAAATCAATCAATATACACATGTTGGGATTTTTTTTGCCAAAGGCATGTTGCATAATTTGAAGACATTTTATTTATTTCGTTTTTTATTATTTGATGTGTCTTATAGCAGAAAGTAAAAACATTTTTACAAACCAACTACGGCACTACTTGCCTGCATGTTCTCCCTGTTCCTGTGTGGGTTTCCTGCAGCTGTATACAGTATATATTGTATACAGTATATATTGTAACGGCTTGTTCTGAACCCTCCATAAATGCTGTTTAAGGGCTTGGTGACCCATATATATATATATAATACCGGGGTTATGGCAGCAGTTGCCATAACCCCCGTATCTTTTTAAACACTTTCACATAAAAGTGGTCTCAGCGGTGGATTCACCACATGGTCACTTTTATGGGCAGCGGGAGTGGTCTCTGCTGCTTACCAGAGCTTCTGGAAGCAGCAGAGACAATCCGGTCCTGTAGCCTGATGGACACTCAACCGTTTGACCTTGGAGGAATGGAGCAACGTCAAACATCACTTCCGCTCAACGGCCTTAAAGGTATAATTTTTTTTAAATAAAAAAAAAAAACTTTTTTTTTCTTTTGCTTTTAAGTGTAAATGTGAGATCTGATGTCTTTTTGACACAGAGGTCCTGTCATGCTTTTTCTTCTATTACAAGGGATGTTTACATTCCTTGTAATAGGAATAAAAGTGATCCAAAAAGTTTTTTCTAAAGGGACAGTGTAAAAATAAGTAGTAAAATAAATAAGAAAAAGAAAAAAAATGTAACCACATGCCGATTTCCGTCAGCAGAATTACACAGGCAGGCAAAAGGGTGTACCCGTACGTTCCTTTAAAATTCCCACCGCACGCTTCGGGAGCGTGCCTGCCGGTCCAGTGAACTTGATGTTTGCTGGCGGCCCGCAATTGCAGTGAGGAGAGGCAGAATGGGGAGATGCCTATGTAAACAGGGCATTAGCCTGTTCTGCCTGGCAACATGACCAGTGATCTCTGTTATGTTGTAGTGAGCCTACCCCCCCCCCCCCCACAGTTAGAACACACTGAGGGAACACACTTAACCCCTTGATCGCCCCCCTAGTGTTTAACCCCTTCCCTGCCAGTGACATTTATACAGTAATCAGTGGCTATTTTTAGCTCTGATCGCTGTATACATGTCAGTGGTCCCAAAATAGTGCCAAAAGTGTCCGATCAATGACGCAGTCACGATAAAAATCGCAGATCGCCGACATTACTAATTGTAATAAAAATGCCATAAATCATCCCCTATTTTGTAGACGCTATAACTTTTGCGCAAACCAATCAATATACACTTATTGCAATTCTTTTACCAAAAATATGTAGAAGAATACATATTGGACTAAACTGTGGGAGAATTTTTTTTTTTTTATATATTTTTTGGGGATATTTATTATAGCAAAAAGTATTCAAAGTATTTTCAAAATTTACACAATTTTTTTTGTTTATAGCGCAAAAGATAAAACCCGCAGAGGTGATCAAATACCACCAACAGAAAGCTCTATTTGTGGGAAAAAAAGGACGTCAATTTTGTTTGGGTACAACGTCGCACGACCGCACAATTGTCAGCTAAAGCGACGCAGTGCCGAATTGCAAAAAATGCTCTGGTTAGGAAGGGGGTAAATTCTACCAGGGCTGAAGTGGTTAAAGCACCCCATCCCTCCGTGCTCACCCACAGAAGCGAATGCATATGCAAGTCGCACCCACATATGTAAATGGTGTTCAAACCACACATGTGAGGTATCACCGCAATCGTTAGAGCGAGAGCAATAATCCTAGCCCGAGATCATCCTATGAAATAAAAAGTGGTAACCTGTCGACAATTTTAAACCACGCCTATGGAGATTTTTAAGTGCCAAAGTTTGTTGCCATGCCACAAGCGGTTGCAATTTAGAAGCGTGACATGTTGGGTATCTATTTACTCAGCGTAACATTATCTTTCACAATATAGAAAAAAATTGTGCTAACTTTACTGTTTTCTTATTTTTTTATTAAAAAAAGTGTGAAGTCTTGGTCCTCCTGATCCCAAATATAATATGGCAAAATCCCCAGTTAATTCTGCATAGCAAACATCCGTCACAATAAAGGTGACTACCTTTTTATTTTGTTTAATGGTTTATTTGTTCTGCATTTGGTTTGCTCCTTTTTTACTGATTATTTCCGCAGTAGAAGTGTCAATGAGACAAGGGGATGCCCACTAAACTAAAACCCACTAAGAATCTAGGTTCCTCTCATTGGGCCGTCTCTCCTAGTAGAACAACACATGTGACAATATAGATAGAAGCGGATTACAATGGCCCCTTGTGGTCTTTGGACCACCAAACTTGGTTATATGTACTTCAATACTATTAAATGTATCACTTGTTACATACTTTGCACCACCCTCTGTAATTGATGCTTATTGTTACTGCTCTTTATTTTCTCTAATAAAATAGTTTGTATTAAAAAAAAAAAAAAAAAAAAATGCGTTCGGAAGACCGCTGCACAAATACAGTGTGACATAAAGTATTGCAACGATCTCCATTTTATTCTCTAGGGTGTCTGAAAAAAATATATGTTTGGGGTTCTAAGTAATTGTAGCACTGACCCCCGAAGGAGCTGCTGATTTTATTTGGGCTTACCGTTACCTCACCTGTTGTAGCTCTGTCTTGGGGATCCTGTGGAAAGTAACCCAGGGAAAAGGTTGAGACTGACACTAAATCCTCTTTTAGGTTATTTATTCAGGAATAAATACCCCAGGCCAGGAGGGCCATGAGGCTAGGTCAGGAGGACCACCAGAACCACGCGGACAGGAAAAGCTCTTTTGTTACATGGTGTCGGTACAAGAATGCACAGCGAGAGAACACTCCCACTGGGCCGGTTCCGAGAGGTAAGTGGCACTTAATGCATCCAGCTAGACTGCTTTCTACTCTTGCCGGCGGTGACAGTGACACCTACAGTCAAGGAGAACCCAGTGCAACCCAGCTGGAATGGTACTGAAACCAGAAATTTAAAATAATTATCCTGAAGCCCAACTGTGGCTTCAGGCAACTTAATTTTCAAAAAACAATAGCGCATGCTCGTCAGGAGCCAGCGTTACATAATTTTCTAGCAAAAAAAATATTTTTAACTTGTAAACACCAAGTGTAAAAAATAGGCTTGGTCCTTAAAAAATAAAAGTTCATACAGAAAATCAGTTTTCCACCATCAACACAAACATAAAAGACAATCAGTCTTGTTGCTCTCTCTAGCAGCACCATTGCTCAGGCCTTTGGCCTTGGTCCTCCAGACCATCCAACACAACACCTAAGTGCTCCTCTACACACTCCATACCTTGGTTCTCTTCCAGCTCCTTGCTGCTCTGTCACCATCTGCACTGTGCAGACAACATGCTCTGGTTGCCCTGTGCAGCCTCTCTGGCTCCTGGGGAAGGATTGGGTTCCTCCAGACCCTCTGCAGGGACCTCCTGTCTCTCTGGTGGAGCCCTGCACTACTGTCAGGTCCTAAATTATAAAGGCTGTGAACACATGCACACTCAGTCTACTGGTTACTGGCAATACCTGGACATTGGGTTGGAGACTCTTTTCCTCCCAAAGCACTTCAGAGTCTCTGAGCTCCAGCCCCTGATTTGGGAATGACAAAACCTGGGGAAAAACTACCTTTCTCCGCTCAGAGCTGACATTCTGGGGTTGATTTACTAAAGGAAGATAGACTGTGCACTTTTGCAAGTGCAGTTGCTCCAAGAGCTTGGAAAATGAAGGGGAGCTCTGCTGACTTTTTTCAACCAATCATGTGCAAGAAAAAAGCATTTTTTTAAATTTTCCTTGAATGCGATTGGGTATTCTTTGTAAAGTGAAGTTTTACCTCATTTACTAAGATCTAAGATTTTTTATTTGTTTTGCACTTGTCACTTATAAAGTGATTGTTACACTGGATGTCTTTTTATGTTTGTTTATGAATTTTTATTGTTTAATTATTTAGTGCTGCACATTCATTCTTACCTTTTATTGAAATTTGACATCAACAAATTGTGCTAGCAGCTTTCTTTGACATTTGTTTAATAGCCTGAGCACATCGGGTATTGGATTTTCCTTTTTTTTATTATCAGTGACCTTGCTTGGTGAATTTTTCCAGAAGTTGGTGTCAAATTGCAGGGAAAACCTCTACTGCACCATATAGGTTAGTATTACCAGTTGCATATACTATAAGCACACAGCATAGTCATTAGACATGTGCGATTAGTTTCGTACGAATTCGTAATTCGTACGAATTTTTCGTAATTCGTACGAATTTTTCGAAATTCGTACGAATTTACAAATCTGTAGTACGAATTTTTTTTTTTTACGAATTCCGTACGGAATACGAAATTCCGTTTACGAATTTCGTCGCCGAATGATTCGAATGAATTTGAATGAATTCGAATGGATTCGAATGAATTCGAATGACAAAGTGTCATTTTTGCAGGAAAAATTCCGTTTACGAATTTCAGCTCCAAATTATTCGAATCCAACTACCAATATCAAATTTCAACTAATTCAAACGAAATTATTATAGCAGATATAACGAATGAATTCGAATGCATTCGAATGCATTCGAATGCATTAGAATGATTCGAATGACAAAGTGTCATTTTTGCAGAAAAAAAAGCTATTTAAAAAACAGTCATTCATTGATGTAAAAAAAAAAAAAAAGCGTAGGGGTCCCCCAAATTCAATAACCAGGCCCTTCAGGTCTGATATGGATATTAAGGGGGACCCCAGCCAAAAAAAAAAAAAAATGGCGTGGGGTCCCCCCCAAATATCCATACCAGACCCTTCAGGTCTGGGATGGATTTTAAGGGGAACCCCGGCCAAAAAAAAAAAAAAATGGCGTGGGGTCCCCCTCAAAATCCATACCAGACCCTTTATCCGAGCACGCAACCTGGCAGGCCGCAGGAAAGAAGGGGGGACGAGAGCGCCCCCCCCTCCCGCCTGAACCGTACCAGGCCACATGCCCTCAACATTGGGAGGGTGCTTTGGGGTCCCCCCCAAAGCACCTTGTCCCCATGTTGATGAGGACAAGGGCCTCATCCCCACAACCCTGGCCGGTGGTTGTGGGGGTCTGCGGGCGGGGGGCTTATCGGAATCTGGAAGCCCCCTTTAACAAGGGGACCCCCAGATCCCACCCCCCCCCTGTGTGAAATGGTAAGGGGGTACAAAAGTACCCCTACCATTTCACCAAAAAAGTGGCAAAAAATGGTAAAAATGACAGGAGACGGTCTTTGACAATTCCTTTATTAAAATCTTCTTTCTTCTGGTCTTCCTTTCTTCATCTTCTCCTTCCGTCATCTTCTCCTTCCGTCATCTTCTTCCATCTTCTTCTTCCTTCGATTCGCTTCTTCTTCCTCCGGTCTTCTCGTCCTTCTCGTCCGGCGTCGTCCTTCTCGTCCGGCATCGGCGTCTCTTCTCGCAGGCCGCTCCTCGCAATGGGAGGCTCCCGCTCTGTGAGGCTCCGCTCCGGGTGACAGGTCTTTTATAACGAAGGCACCTGGTAACCCCGCCCCCTCTGACGCATGGGGACGTCATGTGGAATTCCCTATGGCTTTCCCCATGACGTCAGAGGGTGGGGCGGGGTCACCAGGTGCCCTTCGTTATAAAAGACCTGTCAGCCGGAGCGAAGCCTCACAGAGCGGGAGCCTCCCATTGCGAGGAGCGGCCTGCGAGAACAGACGCTGATGCCGGACGAGAAGGACGAGAAGACCGGAGAAAGAAGAAGCGAATCGAAGGAAGAAGAAGATGGAAGAAGATGACGGAAGGAGAAGATGACGGAAGGAGAAGATGAAGAAAGGAAGACCAGAAGAAAGAAGAAAGAAGATTTTAATAAAGGAATTGTCAAAGACCGTCTCCTATCATTTTTACCATTTTTGTCACCTTTTTTGGTGAAATGGTAGGGGTACTTTTGTACCCCCTTACCATTTCACACAGGGGGGGGAATCTGGGGGTCCCCTTGTTAAAGGGGGCTTCCTGATTCCGATAAGCCCCCCGCCCGCAGACCCCCACAACCAATGGCCAGGGTTGTGGGGAAGAGGCCCTTGTCCTCATCAACATGGGGACAAGGTGCTTTGGGGGGACCCCAAAGCACCCTCCCAATGTTGAGGGCATGTGGCCTGGTACGGTTCAGGCGGGAGGGGGGGCCGCTCTCGTCCCCCCCTCCTTTCCTGCGGCCTGCCAGGTTGCGTGCTCAGATAAAGGGTCTGGTATGGATTTTGAGGGGGACCCCACGCCATTTTTTTTTTTTTTTTTTGGCCGGGGTTCCCCTTAAAATCCATCCCAGACCTGAAGGGTCTGGTATGGATATTTGGGGGGGACCCCACGCCATTTTTTTTTTTTTTTTGGCTGGGGTCCCCCTTAATATCCATACCAGACCTGAAGGGCCTGGTTATTGAATTTGGGGGGACCCCTACGCTTTTTTTTTTTCTGCAAAAATGACACTTTGTCATTCGAATTTATTCGAATTCATTCGTTATATCTGCTATAATAATTTCGTTCAAATTAGTTGAAATTCGATATTGGTAGTTGGATTTACTAACGATTCGTAACTATTCGTAACGATTCGTAACGATTCGTAACTTGAAATTGAAATTCGATATTTGTAGTTGGATTCGAATTGTTCTCTGTGTTATGAGAACCAACAATTCATTAGCCGCGTTAACGATTCGTAACGATTCGTAACTTTACTAACGATTCGGAAAAAAAATTACGATTCGTCCGAATTTCGTATTTCGTACGAATTCGAACGGAATTTCGTACACGAAGTACGAATTACGTATTTTTTTATATACGAAACGGGACGAAACGAAACGAAACAAATTTTTTGACAGTTCCCATGTCTAATAGTCATGTCTGGAATGGTAGGGGTCCTGATCTTTCTCTGCCGTAGGTTTGCTTTCATTTACAGGTCCAACTCCACCACCACCCCGTAAGTGGACAGTAAGAAGAGAAACAAAACACAGATGAGCTAATCTCTCAGTCACCCTGCTTTCTCTTCCTATTAGCATGGCTCGTTGCACTGTAGCACACCTGACTAGCTACCTGTGCTGCTACTCCCAACCACTTTCTGATCTCTGCTGTGCAGACTGTAGTAGACTGCAAGAAGCTGATACAAAGTCAAATTCTGCTACTTGTGGTTGTAAACCCTAAAAAAAAAGCAGTGGTCTTCGTTCACGGCTCCGGTGGCCAACATCTCTCCCGGGGGTTACTTAAGGGTATCGCGGCTCCGGCACTGTGATTGGCCGGAGCCGCGATGGCGTCACTCACGCGCATGTGTGCAGGAGTCGGCGGTAACGGCACTGTCTAATTGAAGCAACGGCACGTACATGCCATTGCTTCAGTTTTCTTAAGTGCGCATGTGCCGATGACATCGGCACATGCAAATACAGGGGATATCTCCTAAACCGTTTAGGCTTAGGAGATTTCCAGTGTAGCTACAGGTAAGCCTAATTATAGGCTTGCCTGTAGTAAAACGTTGTTGTAAAGGGTTTACAACCACTTTAAACTGCTGTATTAATTATTACAGAGCTGCAGCTTTATAGTAGCTGGAGAAGGCGCTTTTAAGTGCAGTATTATACAGTTTATTAGGCTAACACAATAAGAACACTTTACAAGGTGTAACAGGCTCATCTGACAATCATAGTCCAAGTCCAGGTTCCTGCCCCTGTGGCTCTGAGTTCCCTAGCCGTCCAGCAGCGATAGGAGGGATTGATGGCAGATAGAAGGAGGAGGATATGTCACCCGGCGGGGGCGGTGGACCACACAAACCAGAAGTGACGCCAGAATGTCGGTGGTAATGGGTTTCATATGCAGGATTCGGAGCAGAATCAGCAAACCCATCAGAATTGGTAACGGAAGTGACATTCCATCACAACATTGTGATGGCCATCTTGTTACACCTTGCACTCGTCCGCAGTAAGCCTGCAGTCAGAAGGCAGCAGTGGTCATCTTTTTACACTCGGGGGTAAAAAACACATTAATATATTGTGTTTATTTCGTATGATTGGTGCCTAAATAGTAAATTTTTTTCACTTTCTCTATTTGACCAATTGACGTGGCACTGCGCTACCTTAAGCTCCCACAGTTCCATCATGTGTTGGTGCTTTGATAACTCTTTGATTCATCTTTTTACACCCAGTCAAGTCTTGCATTTCACACTTATTTTTACCAGTAAACTGAGCTTATATAGTGAAATACAGTATTTTGAAATCTGTGACACTGTTTTGATGTTGAATTTTAAAAGCAGCGGCAAGCCTGCTGATCTCACAGGTTTGCTAATCTGACAGAACACCGCTGCTTTAAAATTCAACATCAAAATAGTCTGACGGATTTCAAAATACTGTCTTTCTCTATATAAGCTCAGTTTATATGATAAACACTAGTGTGAAGATGAAGACTTGGGTGTGTGTAAAAAGATGTCCGCTGCCACCTTCTGACTGCAGGCTTACTGCGGCCGAGTGCAGGGTCGCGGTGTAGTGATGCAACATCACTTCCGTTACCTAATCTGATGGGTCAATGATTCTGACGGAACACTGGCAAGCAGCGCTCCCTACTCAGACTGATATCTCAGAATCAGAGCCTAATGTTAATAGAGTATGCGGGAGAGGGGTGTGTCAATAGGCAGGGGTACACCGTTACTTGTCGGCACCGGGACAAGGGGACACAGGGACGGATTACATGCCTACATATGATCTATAACACATAGAGCCCATATAGCCCAGCTTTAAAGGGGTTGTAAAGGTTTGTTTTTTTATTTTCTAAATAGGTTCCTTTAAGCTAGTGCATTGTTGGTTCACTTACCTTTTCCTTCGATTTCCCTTCTAAATGTTTTTCTTTCTTTGTCTGAATTTCTCACTTCCTGTTTCTCCTCAGTAAACTTCACACCATCATCCGAGCGGTGTTTAGTCAGCCAGAACAGCTTACTGAACAGCTTACTGAGGAGGAACAGGAAGTGAGAAATTCAGACAAAGAAAAAAAAACATTTAGAAGGGAAATTGAATGAAAAGGTAAGTGAACCAACAATGCACTAGCTTAAATGAACCTATTTAGAAAATAAAAAAATGAACCTTTACAACCCCTTTAAGAAAGCAGTGTTCTGTTTCCAGAATTGTTACTAAATAATACTGTTTTACTTCTATAAAACAAAGCTTCTTTTGCAGTACTATGTCCTTAAAAAACTATTTTAGGCTATTGGTAAGCAACTGTGCTACTTATTTTTTGTTCTGAGCCTTGTTTGTAGGTAAAAGCGGTTTTGCTGGTGTTCTTTATGTCTCCATTGACCTTTTAGTATATGACCAAGTTTTTATTGTTGTTATTTTTGGAGGGATGCTCGTCATGCCAGGCATTTGAGGAGTAGCAGCAATGTGAGTGCTACATGCGGGTAAAATAGGTGATATTTTTGTGCATTGTACATTTAGATGAATTATCAAAATACCAAATATTAGGAAAATAAGAATGCTGAAAACAGTCCGTTCTACTTTCCATTATATTGACAATGGATTTTATGCATTAAAAGAAGACTAAAAGCATTGCTTGAATATAAATGGACAACGTAGATGGCTGAGAGCTTGCCTTACATCCTGCTTACACTGAATACCTTCTGTGTGCAGGTTATCCTTTTGTCTCTACTGCATTTTGCTATGGAGTGGACATTCCAGTGCTTAATAAGATCATAACCTTCAAAATGCTGGTAATGTACTTTCACTCTGCCCTTTGTGCAGAAAAGTGATTCTCAACTAGAGAAGCTTAATTGAATTCACTGCTTTATTGTGTGAACCTTTGGTTGAAAAGGACAGTTTTGATTTTACAAGAATCTCCCAAAGCTGCTTGCTTTGCTCGCAGCAGTGAGTAATCCAGTTAACAATAAAGAACATACAAAGGAAGCATGTAGTTTTTAGTTTTTTTCACAAGTGATTGGTTAAACCAGATATTTACTCTAGTATATTATATTTCAAATGAACTAAAAGGCAAGCCTCAACTTTAGACCCCTTTCACACTAGGGCTGCGGTCGTGCTAGGGCTAAAGAGCAGCTCGTTTTAGCGGTGCTTTAGCGCTGTTTAAGCGGTGCTTTTCGCCCACTAGCTGAGAGCTTTTAATCCCAAAGGAGGGGTTAAAACTCTCGTGCTGCGGCTCTTCCGAAGAGCTTTTCAGGCCCATTCATTGTAATGAGCAGGGACATTTGGGAGCGATTTATACAGTCCTCCCAAACTGCCCCCAAAAATGCTGCTTGCAGGACTTTTTCTAACGTCCCGCAAGCGCACCGCTCGGGTGTGAAAGCATCCATTGGAGAGAATGGGAGGCAGTTTTCAGGCGCTTTACATGCACTATTTCTTGACAGATGTGCTTGTATATTTATTTTAGATGTGAGTGCAATATATATTTTTCATTTTTATTGAGTTTTAATAAAGGCTTCGACCATGATTTATGCCAAAGACATGTATCCATTCCATGCGAGGGCTAGTTGACTCTGCCCCTTCCCTCCAAGGTCAAATGTTCTTAGCCCTCTCCTGGTGGAGTCCAATGAAATTAGTCATATGGCTGATATTTTCATCAGTATCCTAACATTAAAGCTTTGTTAATTGAGACACGTGTTAGAAGGCACCATATGTGTTTGCATTTTTGGAGGTCTACAAAGGTCCACTGTAGACTTCCATTTTTGGAGGTCTACAGAGGTCTACTGAGTCTAAGTGAGCAAAATTGTATGGACATATAGTGTTTTTTTAATATGAATTATTTATTTGTAGCTCAAAAACAGAGGAATGCCCCGTACACATGGTCGGACATTCCGACCACAAAATCCGTCAGATTTTTTCCGACGGATTTTGTCCGAAACTTGTGTTGTACACACACGGTCAGGCAAAGTTGTCAGAAAATCCGATCTTTCCGAACGAGGTGACATACAACACGTACGACGGGACTACGTAGAGGCCAGTAGCCAATAGCTTTCGTCTCCAAATTTCTTCTGAGCATGCGAGGCAATTTGTGTGTTGGAATTCTCTACACACAATCTGAAAAAGTCTGATCGGATTTTGTTGTCGGATCCAGTTAGATGTTAAAGGAACACTTATGTTTTAAAGATTATAGAGGTGAAGTTGGCTTTAACACAAACACTCCTTATAACTTTTTTCTGAATAAACAACAAAACTTTGATATTTTGTATCTAATTTCCATGTCAGTATAACAGTGAGGAGAAGCATTAATTTGATTGATGAATTGATCATATCTTAGTATGCATGCTGGTGGAAAACATAGCAATTCAATATTGTGCTTAAAGGCAACATTAAGTATCAAAGATTCCTGTTGGCAAATTTGAAGACGTAATTAAAGGACGACTTGCAGAGAAGAATGACTGAAGAGAGGAATGCACATATTGTAGCTCATCCCTGGCATTTATTTCCTAAGGAGACGCTGCTGTTTGACTGTGGTTCAAATTAATATCTAAGTAGATATTCTTTATCCATTAATCTTCTCAATGTCTCTAAAATGGCTGTGCTATCAAATATGGAGCATGATCATGCAGCATAAAGGCAATGAAAAAGAGATGTTAGATTAAAAGCAAGAACAGCTTAATGTGTTTGCATTTAAAGTAATGATAGGAAAGGAATATCTTACTTGCAATGTAACCCTTAATGGGGTAACTGTATACTGGGGAGAAAAATAAGTGTTAGACAAATATAGGTTACCTTGCTAACATTAGTTAAAGCTGAGCTCCAGGTAAACATCTAAATACACTTTCTTTGTTACAGTTAAGGAAGAATTCCAGGTCAGGAAATTTTATACATAGTTACATTGGTCCAGCTTGGACAAATGTAACTATGTAGATACCATACCTGGCTGATGCCCCTGGAAGCTGGAAACCCACTGAAGTACACACCGCTACTCCAGTGATCTAGACTTGCTCTAGGGCCCCATGTTGAGAAGCTGCCCTGTTGCTTGTGAGCACAGGAGGTTGGCTGCTCGTCATTGGGTGCCATTCAGAGAATGCTTTCATTTTCTGAATAAAAGCAAAGCATTCTCTAATTGGATGAGGTGAAGAGGTGAAGTGGTGAAGTCACACTCTCCACCTTGCTCAATCAGAGAATACTTTTCATTCAATGCTCTACCAAACAACATCCGCTAGGAAGAAAACCATCAGGTCTTCAGGAAAAAACTCAAGACCCACCTCTTCTAAATATTGCATGACAACAAGAGCAGTCAAGCGCCTTGAGGCGATTCAGTTTGCATTTGTAGCGCTATACAAATCATTCATTCATTCATTCATTTAGAAAATGCTAATTATTCATTAAACAGTGCCCATGCTAAGTGTCCAACCTCCTATTTTCAGAATTCAGCAAGGCAGCCACTCGATGCAGGACCCAGAAGCAAATGGAGATCACTGCCGTAATGGGCCAGGTATGGTAAGTTGTACGTTGGTCCAAGCTAGACCAATGTATTTCGGTATAAAATATCCATACCTATTTTGCATGTGAGTGCAATATATATTTTTCATTTTTGTTGAGTTTTAATAAATGTTACAGGTAGTAGCACTCTTTCTTCCTCTTTCTTTACTTTTTGGTCATTTAAAACCACCCCCTTTCACCATGACCATGATTCACTGTACACTTTGTATGAAATACTATATTTATATATTTATAAGACATATATCCATTCCATGCAAGCACTAGTTGACTCTGCCCCTTCCCTCCAAGGTCAAATGTTCTTAGCCCTCTCCTGGTGAAGTCCAATGGAATTAGTCATATGGCTGATATTTTGATCAAGTATCCTTGCATTAAAGCTTTGTTAATTGAGACACGTGTTAGAAGGCACCATATGTGTTTGCATTTTTGGAGGTCTACAGAGGTCCACTGTAGACTTCCATTTTATTTCATGTTGCCCTGAGAAGCTGCCCTGTTGCTTGTGAGCACCGAAGGTTGGCTGCTCGTCATGGGTGCTATTCAGAGAATGCTTTAATTTTCTGAAAAAGCAAAGCATTCTCTAATTGGATGAGGTTGAGAGGTGAGGTGGTGCTTCCAGGGGCATTTCAAGGAAGAGGTGCTATTATCTATTCACCCACAGCCTGCTGATTGGACAGTGAAGCAGCAGCAGACTCATCATGTCATCTCTCAATCTGCTATATGGGAGGTGTCAGTTCGGGTATAATGCCCCAAGTATGCAATAGGGCCATTCCCTTTTCCACTGACGTTATAACGGAAGATGAGCCCTTCCTTTGCACTAGCAGTTTGGAAGGTTGTTTACATTTGTATTCTATTTTGTGGTTGCGAAGTGCCTTTGTATTTGTGGACAGCTGCCTTCTTACATCCAGAGTATGTTTGGACAGGTCAGCGTGTATTTGAATCGGGCTGTATGGGTTTGGTAATTGGCCAATAGATCTGGATTTGTACAGGATTTATTTTTTTTTAACAAGAAATTATTTTATGTGGTAAAAATGAACTCATAATAAGTCGTCATGTGGGACCGGTTGTGGTAAAAAGGCCTGTTTTGGCACACTGTGTATGCGATCGATAGTAAGCTCTATGGCTGGCGCTTCAGGTAGAAGAATAGAAAATAGATCCGTGGCATCTTTTTTGAGGTCTGGTGGTTGGATCGCTTCAGGAATTCCTCTAAGTTTGAGGTTATTTCTCCTCGAGCGGTCCTCTAAGTCCTCTATTTTTGCTTTGAGTCACGCATGTTCTTCTATGTTTTCGTCATGGGCTTCCACCAGGTCATTAATGGTAGTAGTCATTTCTCCCATAGATTCCTCTATAGTGTGGACTCTGTCTCCCAGTGAGTAAACTTCCCTGGTGAATTGCCTGGTCAGTGTGAGAATGTCAGCATGGAGTTATAAAGGGTTACTAGCATCTCTGTAAGTTGGGTGTCCATTGGCTGGTTTGTAGTGGGGAATGAGGCTATTGGTGATATTTCAGTCAGACTGGGGCCTGGGGGATCAGCATTGTGGCTTACCTCCTCTTCCTGGTAAGATCCAGCTTCAGGCGTGCTTTTGCTGGGCTGCAGCAGGTTTGGCTGAGGGAGTCTTCCCTGGAAGGGGATAGAAGGCCTTCTGCACCCCCTGCAGCCGCGGGAGTCTCGTCAGGCATGTCTGTGTAATGATGGTGTGGGAGGTAGCAGGGGCCGTGTGGCCGGCACCATCTTGTCTGCTACCTCGCGCTGGCAAGGGGAAAAAGGCAGTCAGTTTTTGAGGTCCCCTTTCCTCTTTGCGTTTCCTGGACATGGCAGGAGTGGAGGGTGTATGTCCCCTGTTAGTCTTGCGCAAAATATCCACTGTTCAGTGCTTTCAGTCGCTGGAATCCCAGTTATTTCTCCGGAGCTCTCTCCTTAGGTGTCCATTCAGGTCACGCGCTGGCCAAGCCCCCCAAAGTCAGGGAGTTTCAAGCTTAGTAATAGATATATAGAAACTGAAACACAGAAAAATAAACCAAAAGTCAGGCAGTTGCCCACAACCACCCATTTAATGACATGTGGGGTTGATTTACTAAAGGCAAATAGATTATTCACTTAACAGGTGAAATTGCAATTTGCAAATGAAATTGCGCTTTGCATGGAAATTATCCCTGGAGATATTTAAATGTAGTGAACTTTCAAAGAAAAGAATACCCAATCATGTTCAAGGAAAATACAAAATACAGCATCTTCGCTTGAACATAAGTGGATGATGGAAGTTGGCAGAACTTCAGATCCTTCACTAAGCTCTGGTGAAAATTCCCATGCAACTTCCGTAGTGGAGAAGGATCTGGGAGTTTTGGTAGATCATAAGCTCAATAATAAAATGCAATGCCAAGCTGCGGTTTCCAAAGGGAGCAACGTCCTTTCTTGTATTAAGAGAGGTATGGACTCAAGAGAGAGAGAGATATAAAATGATTCCCCTGTACAAATCATTAGTAAGACCTCATCTGGAATATGCAGTTCAGTTTTGGGCACCAGTTCTCAAAAAGGATATCAGAGAACTGGAAAAAGTGCAGAGAGGGGCAATCAAAATGATAAGAGGCAAGGAGGAACTCAGCTATGAGGAAAGATTAGAGGAACTGAATTTATTCTCTCTTGAGAAGAGAGGATTAAAGGGGGATATGATCAACATTAGGGATGAGCTTCGAGTTTGAGTCAAACTCATGTTCGACTCAAACATTGCCTGTTCGCCTGTTCAGCGAACAGTGAATAATTTGGGGTGTTCGCGGCAAATTCGAAAAGCCGCGAGCACCCTGTAAAAGTCTATGGGAGAAATCTCAAGTGCTAATTTTAAAAGCCTATATGCAAGTTATTGTCATAAAAAGTGTTTGGGGACCTGGGTCCTGCCCCAGGGGACATGTATCAATGCAAAAAAAAGTTTTAAAAATGGCAGTTTTTTCAGGAGCAGTGATTTTAATAATGCTTAAAGTGAAACAATAAAAGTATAATATTCCTTTAAATTTCGTACCTGGGGGGTGTGTATAGTATGCATGTAAAAGGGCGCATGTTTCCCGTGCTTAGAACTGTCCCTGCACAAAGTGTCATTTTTGCAGGAAAAAAAGCTATTTAAAATCACTCGTGGCTATAATGAATTGCCGGATCCCGTAATACAGAAAACAGTCATTCATTGAAAGTCATTGATAAAAAAAAAAAAAAAAAAAAACGTGGGGGTTCCCCCAAATTCAATTACCAGGTCCTTCAGGTCTGCTATGGATATTAAGGGGAACCGTGCGTCAAATTTTAAAAGAAAATGACGTGGGGTTCCCCCTAAATATCCATACCAGACCCTTCAGGTCTGGGATGGATTTTAAGGGGAACCCCGCACCAAAAAAAATGGCGTGGGATCCCCCTCAAAATCCATACCAGACCCTTATCCGAGCACGCAACCTGGCAGGCCGCAGGAAAAGAGGGGGGACGAGAGCGCCCCCCCCCCACTCCCTCCTGAACGGTACCAGGCCACATGCCCTCAACATTGGGAGGGTGCTTTGGGGGTCTGTGACCCCTCAAAGCACCATGTCCCCATGTTGATGGGGACAAGGTCCTCGTCCCCACAACCCTGGCCGTTGGTTGTGGGGGTCTGCGGGCGGGTCTGGTATGGATATTTAGGGGGAACCCCACGTCATTTTTTTTTAAATTTGACGCAGGGTTCCCCTTAATATCCATAGTAGACCTGAAGGGCCTGGTAATTGAATTTGGGGGAACCCCCACGCTTTTTTTTTTTTTTTTTATCAATGACTTTCAATGAATGACTGTTCTCTGTATTTCAGGAGCCGGCAATTTATTATAGCCGCGAGTGATTTTAAATATCTTTTTTTCCTGCAGAAATGACACTTTGTGCAGGGACAGTTCTAAGCACAGGAAACATGCGCCCCTTTACATGCATACTATACACACCCCCCAGGTACAAAATTTAAAGGAATATTACACTTTTATTGTTTCACTTTAAGCATTATAAAATCACTGCTCCTGAAAAACGGCCATTTTTAAAACTTGTTTTTGCATTGATACATGTCCCCTGGGTCAGGACCCAGGTCCCCAAACACTTTTTATGACAATAACATGCATATTAGCCTTTAAAATTAGCACTTTTGATTTTGAACGTTCGAGTCCCATAGACTTTAATAGGGTTCTAAAGTTCACACGAGCTTTAGGTCTGTTTGCAGGTTCTGGTGCGAACCGAACAGGGGGTGTTCGGCTCATCCCTAATCAACATGTACAAATATATAAGGGATCCATATAGTGAACTTGGTGTTGAGTTATTCACTTTACGGTCAACACAGAGGACAAGGTGGCACTCTTTACGCCTAGAGAAAAAGAGATTTCATCTCCAAATACAGAAAGGTTTCTTCACAGTAAAAGCTGTGAAAATGTGAAATAGACTCCCTCCAGACGTGGTTGTGGCCAGCTCGGGTAGATAGCTTTAAGAAAGGCCTGGATTATTTCCTAAATGCACACAATATAACTGGGTACTAACATTTATAGATAAAGTTGATCCAGGGTAAATCCAATTGCCTCTTCAGGGGGTCAGGAAGGTTTTTTTTCCCCTGCTGTAGCAAATTGGATTATGCTTTGCTGAGGTTTTTCGCCTTCCTCTGGATCAACTGTGGGTATAGGATTGGGTATATGGGATTGTTTCATATTTTTTATTTATTTATTTTTATGGTTGAACTATGTGGAATTGTGTCTTTTTTCAACCTGACTAACTATGTAACTATGTAACTTCTCTTGCAAAATGAACATTTTATTGACCTTTAGTAAATCAACCCCAATGACGCAATTGGTTGCTTAGGTTAATATCTCAGATTTTGTTACATTTTTCCACAACAGCCTTATAGTAGCTTAGTAACTACTGGTAGGATTACATTTTTCTGTGATATGGCACTGCATTGTTTTAACTGACAATTGTGCTGTCGTACAAAGCTGTACCCAAATAAAATTGATGTTCTTTTTTTCCCACAAATAGAGCTCTCTTTTGGTGGTTTACATCGCCATTCTGCCTCTCTGGGAAAGGATCACGGATGGCTGGCAGACATCGGTTCCGCCGGACCCACTGATTGGCTCCCTATCTATCCGCATGCCCCCAGTATCTATTGCACAAAATCATGTACAGGTATATAATTTTGTGCAATAGAGTCGCCAGTTGCAATAGAGTCATCCTGCCGCAGTATATATGTGGTAGGTGGTATTTAACCCCTTCCCGACCAGCCGCCACAGTTGTACTGCGGCAGGTTGGCTCCCCTCCCTGGGCGAACCAACGCAACTCTATGTCGGTTCGCCTTTTGACCACTAGGGGGCGTGTGCGCGCCACCAGAGGCGCGCTCACGCGCCTGCGACAAGACACCAGAGGCGCGCTCACGGGCCCGTGACAAGACACCGGAGCCAATGCGTGTGCCCGGCAGTCGCGATGACCGCTGAGCACCAGTGATCGCTCCACACAGAGACAGAACAGAGATCTGTCAATGTAAACAGACAGATCTCCATGCTGTCAGGGAGGAGAGTGATCTGTTGTTCATACTAAGTATGAACAATGATTGATCTCCTCACCAAGTCAGTCCCCTCCCCCCACAGTTAGAATCACTCCCTAGGGAACACAGTTAACCCCTTGATCGCCCATAGTGTTAACCCCTTCCCTGCCAGTGACATTTTCACAGTAATCAGTGCATCGTGCATACTAGCTCATTATGCCTTTGCCTTACAGGGTTTTATTTTTTTATTTTTATGTGGGGTATACAACCGCTTTAACCAGAAACTCCTTCAAGCCAATGTGGACCTAGTTGCCTGGTGCTCAACCAGTGTCATGAGGGCCCATTGGTAGGTGGGGTACTGCTGTTTGTAGTCAGGGTATAAGCACTGATTTTTAAAGTGGTAAAGGGGTATTACCAGTAACCTCTATTTGCCTCATGTAACATGTCCCCAGTCTCTCGCTGCCTTGTGCAGCATGTTTTTAGTCTCCAATCTAAACTGTAGAATGTTCATAGTCTTTGAACATCATTTCTTTTAGTATGCCTGGAGTCCAAACCAGTCTCAAAACATTATGCGTGCCCCTTTGGTCATGTTAGGGGCCACAACTGAGGTCAGCTATACCTTGTAAGTTGACAACCCCTGGCTTAGCTACTTGACATTTCCTGATCGCAGCCCTGCTGAAATATTTAAATTCATATAGATGGAAAAAGCACTTACCTAATAAAAAACAAAACAAATAAAAAAAAACAAAGTGGACAGGTTAATGGAAAGGCCTTACAGAATTAAGAACTAGCTGCATTGAAATACAATAATATTTTGCAGTTAGGCATTATCAGTTACCAGCATACAGTATTGGTTTGGAAAGATTTTCTTTTTGTTGGAGTTCCTATAAATCTTCGTAATAATAGTTCTAAACATAAAATCTTTTCAAATTATACTCTTTATTTGCCTTAATCTTTTGTATCACTGTTTTGCAACTTTCAAATGCTATTGTTATGATTCCAAAAACACAAAACCAAAAATATATTACTGCCTCATTTAAGATTCTGATGAACGGAAACTACTGAACATTAGTTATACTCATTAAGCACTAATCAACAGTACTACACAGTAAGATGAAATACAATACATATATTTTAGAAATCAATAAAGTCATTTAAAGAAGCGGTTAATTCAAAACTCTTAAAATACCAAAGAACACTCACACCATAAATGATCTATTTTGCCCTTAAATAATTTATGAATTATATTCATACACAAATATAACAGGAATGCAAAATAATCAGTAGCAAAAAAAAGAAGTTATATGTTCCAGTTACATTTTTTTACAACGGTCCTTTAATAGCTAGCATGTCAAGGTTACAAAGTCATAGTGATGACATCTCCTTTTCCCCAGTGAATAATAAAAGACATATTGGAATTATAGAAGAAGATTTAGAAATTGTCACTTGGAGCTAATATTACAGAAAAATGATGTATGGGACAATCTCTTTATGTATAGATTTCATTCTCCTTTGTATGTGCCACCAGGTCAGTTTTGACATTAATGGAAACTTTTGTTGAGAAATCATTGAACCCTACAATAGAGACAATATACGTTTACTTTAAACAAGAATATTGTAAACCTATGCTACACAGATGTACAGACTGCATAGACAACAAATTCAGGCTTCCTAGCTGTCATGCTGAATATTTTTCTTCTAGGTTTGTCTAAAGAGTTTGGTGAATGGTATCAGAAAACAAACAAAACAGAAGGTACCAGAAAATTACCTTTATTGGCCTTCAAAATAATCACTGTCCTTCACAACACACTTTTGGCAATGTTCATAAAGCTTCCGGAAATTGTCAGCAAAGGCCTCTTTAGGAATCAATCACAGAACCGCTGTCGCACGTTCTTGGATTGCCGCCACGTCTGCAAACGTAAGGCTTTCATGATGCTCCTCAGGTGGGTAAACAGAAAGAAGTCCACAGGCGCCAGATCAGGGGAGTATGGTGGATGACCGAGAACAGGTACACCACGCTGAGCCAAGAATTAGCGCAAGGATGGATCCTGGTCACACATGGTAATGAAATCTCCAGAGGATTCCATCCATTTTGCTTTCTGTTCATCCGTCAGCTTGTGCGGCACAAAATAGGAACAGATCTTCCTTTTACCCAAATCTTCACAGACGATGATGCGCACTGTGTCCTTGCTAATGTCCAATTTCTCCGCCATCAATCATAGAGTCAGTCAACAAACTCATGCCAGAATTTGTCGCACTCGATCGATCATGTCTGGGGTTCTGCTTGTTGACGACCGACTCAAATGTGAATAATCCTCAGTCATTGCCTTCCTGTCACGAAAGCGTTTGAACCAGTTGTAAACATATTTTCTGCTCACGACTTCCATCCTGTACACTTACAACAACATTTCATGTGTGTCAGTCGCCGCTTTCCACAATTTGTAGTGGAACTTGATGTTCACTTGTTGCTTCATTGCACTGTGTCCCTACCTCTCACACTGACTACGTTCGACTGCCTACAGCGGATTTACCCTGACTGTCACATGCACTCCACGCTAGGTGGCGCTTCTCGTCATGTCTGGATAGTCATGTGCATGCATGCACCTGGACTGTGTTGTTGAGATATCAGACCATTCACCAAACTTTTTAGTGGACCTGGTAGATATGGAATCCTGCCCAGAACACTGAGTGAATTCCTCAGTGTTCTGGGCAGGACACCAAACTCACAGGATGCACTATGCAGGCCAAATCTTGTGGTAACCCCAAGTGGCACTCTGTATAGCGACATGTTTTACTTTAAATTTTCATTTGATCAGGCCTTGTCCATTCTAGATCATTTTGCCACTTTTTCTGGCCTGCGTGTAAATTGGCACAAATCTACAATTCTTCCCCTGAAGCATGTCTGTCAGTCTGCCATAGCCTCCACACCTCTACAGAGGGTCTCAAAGGTTAAATATTTGGGGCTTACCATGACCTTTTTAGTCTCAGACTTTATTAAGTTGAATGTGACACCTATTATATCAATTTTTATGCAAAAAAATTGTGCTTGGCGAAATCTCCCTCTCTCCTTAAAAGGGTGAACTTTCTTAAAATAAAAACTTCTACCCCTCTTGCTGTACACATTGCGAAATTCATCCGTTTGGATTCCTAAAGCTATTTTCAAATCTATACACGGTTTAGTGTCAGAATTTATATAGCAGGGGAGGGTGGCTACACTTAAAGCGGACTACCACCATAAAGTGGAAGTTCTGCTCATCGGAACCCTCCCCCCCTCCGGTGCCACAATTGTCACCTTTCAGGGGGGAGGGGGGTACAGATACCTGCATAATCCAGGTATCTGCACCCACTTCCAGGAATAGCTTGCCGCAGATATCCCCCCCGCCCCCCCCCCCAATTGTGTTCTGGGAAACACACAGTTCCCAGGACACAACGGGGACCAGTGAAGACGCACAGCGTGACTCGTGCATGCGCATTAGGGAACCTGGCAGTGAAGCCCCAACGCTTCACTTCCTGATTCCCTGACAGAGAATGGCGGCGGGGGCAGCCGAGAGACGAGTGATTGCTCGTCATCTGCTGCCGATATCGCTGGACCCTGGAACAGGTAAGTGTCCATTTATTAAAAGTCAGCAGCTGCAGTATTTGTAGCTGCTGACTTTTAATATTTTTTTTTTTTAGGTGCCACTCCTCTTTAAGCTTGGAGTATTGCAGCAGCCTTGGAAGGAGGGGGGCCTAGCTGTGCCAATTTTTTACAAATACTTCTTGGCAGGACAGTTGGTTATAGTCAATAGATGGCTCACTGGTCCATATGATGATGCTGCAGTTGTCCTCAAGGCAGCACTCGTAGGAGAACCCCTGCTCCTTGAAGTCTTTGTAGAATGCAATCTTGATTTATTTATATGCGAATACATTTTTAATGAATTGTGTGGTTTTATAATGTATATGGAAAGCACTATGGTCTATTTGTTTTTTTATTTCTCTGAATGGCAGCACTGTAACTCCCTCCCTGAAGCTCACTCTAATGTGAAAAAAGGTTTTTAACCCTCCAGTGTATTAGATCCCGGGTGATTGAAAGGGAAACTGTCCATTTTGAACTTTTATAATTTAAAGGTCCTACTAAGAAGGTGAGAGTTTGTCCAGCTGGTCCTCGGTGGAGGATTGCACACTTTTTAATGTAATGAATTTATGCAAGATGAATCCGGAGTTTTGCGGTTGTTGAAGATCATTTATGATCTTTGTGGCTGTGTACTTATATGAGCACTTTGTGGCACTATAACTACTATTAATGTATGCATTTGTTTTGTGATGTGATTACTGAATACTTTGCATAGTTATTCATTGGTTTTAGTTATTTGTCAGCGTAGTCCAATTCTTTCTTTTATAAGGTTTGCAATTTTGCAGTACAAGCCAAAGTTTAAAGTAGTTTTGAATTATTGTTATAGAGAAATTGTGCACAGCAGTGATAACAATTATATATATATATATATATATATATATATATATATATATATATATATATATATATATATATATATATATATATATATATATATATATATATATATATATATATATATATATATATATATATATATATATATATATATATATATATATATATATATATATATATATATATATATATTAGGGGGTTTCATTTTTCCAAAGATGTGATTTTCATATGACTTTGCTTACGCCCCTAGTCTTAGTGATGTAAAAGATATATATGCCAAATTTCAAGAAGATTGGATAATATTTAGGGGTTGCACACATTGATCACTTTTATCAAAGCAAAGTCTGTGGGCTTCACTTGATAAGAAGTCATATACAACAATGCTGGATGAAGAAGGTCCCGTTCAAGACTTTCTAGAAGAACAACGAGTGAAAATGGTTAACTACATTTCAAAATGTCCTAAAATATGGAAGTCATCCAAGAGAAGACTACAAAGAGTTATTACAACTCTCAGTCCTGTACCTAGGAGGTTGGTCTAAAAACGACTTCTGTTTCAGGAGCGAAGGCAATAGATGCACTTAAAATTGTCCTCTTCACTAAACAGTTGAATATTCCTCAACTACAATTGGCAGGGATGAAACGGGTTGCACATTTTGTCAGCCTCATATATGTTCGCTTTTGGCACGAGGCAATTGTAAGTCGATGGGCTCCAAAGAATGATTTGGATGTGCTACAGCTTTTGAGCACTTACCCAGATGCAGACGTTAAAAAATGTGCCCTCACAGTTGCTAAGAGACTCCTTTGGTATCTGTCAGAAACAAACATAGGATTGTCTTTTTTGGATGAACGTATTACTCAGGCTGTTAAGGAAAATATGACAAACAATTTAGAAACCAAACCTGCAAAGAAAAAGGAAGTGAAACGATTAGAGGGTAAAAACATGTTTTTTAAAGAAAAAGACCTGAGCCATTTCGTTACTAATAAAACAAAGATGTTCTTTGAATTGTTTGGGATCCACGACGTGACAGAATACAAGGGATCGCATCGTTCAAAGTTCATTAATATAACACGTTTTGCCTATCATATTACCTATTAATCTTAGTGTATAGTTTTAACAGTATTTTAAGTTTGTGATTTCTAGTTTTCCCAATAAAAGTAATTAACATTGAAAAATCTTATTTTTTGCCTACTTTTACAAAACAGATCAAAGTGTGCAACCTCTAAATATTATCCAATCTTCTTGAAATTTAGCATATATATCTTTTACATCACAGGGCGTAAGCAAAGTCTGCAAAAATTCTACAGTTTATTTTTTTTCATTAGAAAATGAAACACCCTAATATATATATATATATATATATATATATATATATATATATATATATATATAATTATGAGTAATAAACCACAATGTTGAACACTTGCTGGCTGGAGAGGTGGAAAGGCCTGGAACTGGATAGCCCCAAGTCTCAAAAAAATTAATAAAAAATAGGTGATTCTGAAGAAGCAAATTTGATGTGGTTCTAAAGTCTATAGATTTTTTATTTATTTTTTATCTCAATGCATTCTCTACATTCTCAAGACATATGCCTGTAAGCCCCCGTACACACAGTCGGAAATTCTGACCACAAAATCTGTCAGATTTTTTCAGATGGATTTTGTTCGAAACTGGAGTTGCATACACACGGTCAGACAAAGTTGTCGGAAAACCCGATCATTCCGAACGTGGTGACGTTCGTTGCGTACGATGGGACTACGTAGAGGCTAGTAGTCAATAGCTTTGGTCTCGTAATTTGATCTGAGCATGCATGCCACTTTGTCCGTCGGAATTCTCGACACACGATCAGAAAAAGTCTGATCGGATTTTGTTGTCGGAAAATTTCCGACAACATAATCCGATCTGACTCAAACCAAGAGTTAGGCCCCTTTCACACTTGTGCAACTTCAAAGTGATTGTGATTTTTGCCGCGATTTCGCCGCGATTTCAAGGAATGCCTGTGTAAGTGGCATCAAAATTGGACCAGTGCAGGGACTACTTTGAAGTTGGAACGACTTGAAGTCGTACTAATACAAATGGCTGTTGACTTGGGGAACGACTTGTCATGCTACTTTGCAGTCCCAAATCGTGGGACAAGTCGTATAAGTGTGAAAGGGGCCTAAGGGACCACACATTGCTGAGGTGCCTTGACACAGCAGTGTTGCTTTACATACATTTGCAAATGAATGCAACAACAATCTAAATGTTAAAACAGTTCAATTAGGTACGATGTTAAAGAAACACATATTTTGTTTTGCAGAAGCCCTATTACCTGTGGCTAAAGTACTTAGCCACTAGCCACATCTACAACAAAGATATTAAAGAACCTTGTTGTAAGTACCTTTAAAAACACCCTTTTGCCAAACCTTTTTTTTAATATTCCCTGAAGATTATATGTACATTTACCATATTTTAGCATGTTATTTCCTTGGAAAATACTCTTGTGTGTAGACATCCAAAAGCCTAGGATGTGATGTCAGCATCCCCAGCAGACTCAGAGCTGTGAGATGTGAGATACAGACAGCCTGTGAAAGAGACCTGAACCCGGCGCACTGTGCATAGCACACCCCTAAACCCTGCACTCTGTTTGTAGCACACTCCTCAACCCTGCACTCTGTACACAGCAAACCCCTGAACTCTGCACTTTGTATATAGTGCACCCTTGAACTCTGCACTTCTTGCATAGGGCACCCCTGAAACTGTGCTCTGTATATAGCGCATCCCTGAAGCCTGAACTCAGTATGTAGAGCACCCCTAAACTCTGTACTATGTACATAGCACACTCCTGAACTCTGCACTCTGTCATAGGGCACCCCTGAAACTGCACTCTGTACATAGCACACCCCTGAACTCTGCACATAACGCACTCCTGGTATATATTGCCCCTTTAATATCCTCCAACTGTTATTTTGGCCACACCCGCCATGTAATGCAATTCAACAAGGGGGCGTGGTTGTGTTCCTGCATCTATTCTCTGAGAAAAAAAAGCCCTGGATAAATTTATATAGTGTAACAGACACAACTGGCTCTTTGAGGGCAAACATAATGCTAAAGTAGGCCACAATTAAAATGAGTTTGACACCCCTGAATGAATGAATGAATAATTTGTATAGCGCTGCAAATGTGAACTGAATCGCCTTAAGGCTGCTCTACAGTATTCCACTTTGCTCCTTCCCTGATAGCTACATAAAAGGTTATAGAGATGAGGGAAAGGGCACAAGAGCTGGGCCAGCACAGATAGTTATTCAACAATCCCAGAAGAGAAGGGGACTGTGATGTACAAGGAGAGAGGGTGGGGGGTGCCAGGGAATTCACTAACAACCTAAAGGAGACGTGGGGCCTCCCTATCAGGTGCTTTTGGCCCTACTTCTCCTATGGATCGCAGTAATGCACTTCGTTTTGCACTCCTTTGACCCCTTTTAAGCCAACAGTGGGTTAAAGCCCGCTGTCTGCTGACATCACTGATCTAGTCCAGGCTCTGAACCAATCCCGACTTTAGCCTGATGCTGACCGATCCACGCATGTTTACTGCCGCAAGGCACCTGCTTTGCGCAGAATTACGTACAGGTACGTGATTTAACACTTTTGGGTCTGGGCCGTGCACGTGAGCCACCGGCGACCCCCTCCCACTGTGATTGGACACTGATCTTGTGTTTCTAGTAAGCAGAAACACGGATCTCTGCCTTCCTACAGTACAAGCACTCCCCACACAGTTAGAAAGTACTCCCTAGGAACACATTTACCCTTTGATCGCCCCTGATGTTAATCCCTTCCCCGCCAGTATCATTAGTACAGTGACAGTGCATATTTTTTAGCACTGATCACTGGTCCCCAAAAAGTGTCAAAAGTGTCAGTTATGTCTGCCGCAATATCACAGTCGCTGATCGCCACCATTACTAGTAAATAAAATATATCCCATAGATTGTAGACGCTATATCTTTTGCGCAAACCATTCAATATATGCTCATTGAGATTTGTTTTATCAAAAATATGTAGCAGAAAACATATTGGCCTAAATTGATGAAGAACTTAGATTTTTTTTATGTTATAGCAGAAAGTTAAATATATTGTTGTTTTTTTTTGTTGTTTTTTTAAATTGTCGTTTTTTTATTTATAGCATAAAAAAAAAATCAGAAGTGATCAAATACCACCAAAAGAAAGTTGCATTTTATTTGGGTACCTTGTCACATGACCATGCAATTGTCAGTTAAAATAATGCAGTGCCGATTATACTGCAAGAGAAACTCACCAGCTCCTTCTTGAACACCACTCCCCAGTTTGAGGCCACCTGGGAGCCTTGGGCCCACCATTTTGGCATCTCATTGATCCCTGGAGGACAACATTAGTTACTTCCGCCCCTTCTTAACGAACGTCTCTCGGTATGATGACATGTTCCTAATACTACAATACCCTTCTTTTCCCCTTCCCCCTACTTCCCTCCTTCTCTTCACTTTTTCTTATCTACTTCTCTTCCCGGCCCTAATGAATACCGGGAATCCTCCCCGACTCATATGCAAATTTTATCTCTGTTTTGAGGGCTTTATATTTAGGGTACAAACAATACAATAAGGACTTCCTGATTTTTTACAATGCTAACTGAGTTAAAAGACCATCCCAGGATATCAGGGAGGGTCATAGAATCGGAGAGGATTCGCCCGGCACAGTTTGCTCCCTTTAGGGGTGCCGGCGAGTACTCTACGAACACATTTAACTATCACGCACTATTATAGACGCATTTTCTGTGACGGTTTAATCTCTAACAATGTTCTGTTCTGATTATAATCCGTACTGTTATGTTATACCAGCTGTGTCGTTTTTTTTCTCTTGGATTGCATCCAATTTCCCCAAAAATTGTTATGTTTTCATTTGCTTTGTAAAATCAATAAAATCTTTGAAAGAAAATAATGCAGTGCCGTATCGCAAAAATGGCCTGGTGATAAATGGGGGGTAAACCTCCTGGAGCTGGTTAAAGTCGGAATCCACCCAGATTTCTGAGTGGCAGCTGGCTTAGCCTCTCAGCATTCCGCTGGGAGACAGAGCCAGCTACTCCCATCTTTTCCACAGCCCAGTGCTGCAGTGAGTACTGGAAGGGCAGAGCAGAAGGCCGGTGACTGACAGGCAATGTCTCTCTGCAGACTGAGGACTGAACGATCAGCGGTGTTTGATGACTCGGTTCTCAGCCTTAGAGGCGGCAGGGAATAGAACCACAGTGAGTATTTTTTTTATTTTTTATTCCTAAACTTCTCTTTTAATATTGCAATGTTTACACTGTAAGTAAGTACTTAAAATAATAGATTTTTCTATACTTTTACTTTCATTTTTTATGTTGATTGAAGTATCTTTTTCATTTAATTAGAACTTTAGCATTAACATATGAGACTTGCCCTGGGGGTTTCATAAATGATAAAAAAAAAAAACCTTGATCATAATTGTAACATAGCACCACAATAAGAAATACTTCAACTGTCATGGCATAGTAGGAAACATGTTTTGACTATGCCTTGATATAGTTAGTATTAATGTATTTCTTCTGATCTCAATTGCTTTAGAACAAATGTGTGTTCACTTTAAACCTCAGTCAAGTCATTCTATTTAATGTTTCTTTCATCCTACGTATATATTTCATATATAGGGAATAATTCAGAGGTGAATATGCCTGTATTCTCTTCTCTATACTTTAATTTACCAATAATTCATTTCTTCTGATCTCATGGAGACAAATGAAAAAAACAATCCGGCGGCTCCTTAAACCAGAATTATGTTGAAGATAATGTGAATAATGCTTAGATTTTCATAACGTTTGTTTTCATGCACAGATCTTCTCACACAGCTATAACTGCAAGAGATGGCAATTTTGTTTAATTGCAGAACACTACTTTTTTTATATTTTCGGTAGAGACCGTTGTTGTGTATAGTAAAACATTGAGTAAAATTATTTGTTAGCAGCTGCAAAACTAGTCTTCACTTAAAGTGTTACTAAACACAGGATCCTGCATTCACTAGAGCTCCCACAGTACACAGAATATGGAAATGCAATAGTTTTAGTAAATATAACCTGCTAAATACCCTTTCTCATCAGCAGTTAGAGCAGTTTTGTGACTTCTACGAGTGTCTGGAGGATTTTCATTCTCCCATGATTGTCATATGAGAATGCAGGACCCATGACCCTCTGTCTGGACAATGCTGATGGACAGCAATTGCAGAACTCTTGCTCTCTCCCCCTCTCCCTGCTGCCAGCTTTTATCTGCTGAGAAAGAAACAGTCGTCCCTCACTAATCGTGTAGAAAAAAGTGCAGCGCTAAAATATATGAAGAAAGTTGTTGGGCACAACTTACAAAAAAGTGCAAATTAGTGACCATATAATGTGAACAGTGTTACCATAAATCACATATAAAACAAAAAAAATGCTAAATACTGCAAACAACTTGCATAAATCGCATATAAAATCGCGTATAAGCCAAGAAATTGCTAAATACTGCAAATAAATAAAACTTGCATAGATCAAGCAAAACTAAGGAATATACAAGACCAAAAGATTTATGGAGAGTGCTTCAATAAAAGTGCAAAAATATGGTGTGAAAAAAATAAATAGATATATAGTTGATATCTAAAGGAAGTCCATAAAAGTGACTAAAAAATCTTCATATGAATACGTGACTTGGTGTGATTGCTTGACCTCGGGATACCCATCACCTCTAGTAAATAGAAGGCTTACTGGACTGCCAGCGACCCACCTTACTCAGGGAGGTCAAAGAGCGCGAATTGGATCACAGATCCCCAGAAATGGACTCCAGATCTCCTGGGACTCCTTGATCTCCTGGGCGTCTCTTGTCAATGGCCTCTGTGTCCCGGACAGACTCTCAATCACGGTAAGTATCCCAAGCATTCAAAAGATTGTGTGCATCAAGCAAAAAAAATATGATACTCAAAATAGTGTGATATTGTCTCATCAAAAAGATTTATTGGAGTATAGCAACTTTTTGTTTTAAACCTGTTTTTATGCTAATTGGAGACTTGTGGAAGCTCCCAAACAGCATTTGTATCATTCCACAAGTCTCCAGCACAGGGATGGTGGGAGACCCTCATAATGATAAATTCATCATAACGAACGTTCGTAATTGTTCCGAAAAGTTAATGAACCTAACAAAAATTCGTATTTTGTACGAATCCAAATTGAATTTCGGACACGAATTACGAATTAACGGCTAATATGAAACGGAACGGAGCGAAGCAAAACAAATGTATTGACGGCGCACATGTCTACAAAGCATACACAATCAAATACATGTATATACAGAGTTTAACATTTCTTTCACAGAGGAGAACCATTTTAAATCACAAACACTCCAGGATAACATCAAACATTGGTGACTGACACATGCATGAATTCTTAAATTCAATGAACATGCAGATATACAGCAGAAAATAAAGAGATCTGCTGTGTTTGCTTATAATATATTAATAATCTAGCTGTCACTCAATTCAGTTAAAATCTCAGGCATCAGACAAAGACTATGTAAAGTCTGTTGGCATTCTAAGAAAAAGAAATCTGAGATTTGATTTGTTTCTATTTGTTTTTAATGTCATAATTAGATAAATGGATATAAAATTATATTAATCTCCCTGGTGGTATGATTATTTCAGATTTTTGAAGCTCAAATCGGTACAATTCTTTTGCATGGAAATTTTGCTTTTTATATTGTAGGACTGTAATTCCTATGCCTTGTGCACACGGTCGGACATTCCGACCACTAAATTCCATCAGATTTTTTTTGACGGACTTTGTCCAAAACTTGTCTTGCATACACATGGTCGCACAAAGTTGTGGAAAAATCCAATCATTCCGAACGAGGTGATGTCCATACGCACAACTGGACTACGTAGAGGCCAGTAGCCAATAGCTTTCGTCTCCAAATTTCCTCTGAGCATGCGTGGCACTGTGCGTCGGAGTTCTGTACACACGATCGGAAAAAGTCCGAACGGATTTTGTTGTCAGAAAATTTTAGATCCTGCTCTCAAATTTTTTCCATCGGAAATTCAGACGGAAAAAGTCTGCTAGAGCCCACACACGATCGGATCTTCCGACAACATAATCTGATCTGACTTTTTCCATCGGGATATCTGACCGTGTGTACGGGGCATTAGGAATAACACACTTAAATCTGTCCAAACAAAAGTCAAGTAGACATTCGGGTATGATACATTTTGAAACACAAAATCATAAATTATAATATAATAAATAACCATAAATAATTATAACAAATAATAATATAATAATAATAAAAATGATTCAATAATGTAAACAAATCAAAAACACTGAAATTTGCTCAGTTGCAGAATTGTCGCTGTCATTACTTTCAGTGTTTGATGACGAATTTCCCCACAAATCACTATTGCTCAATTCTGCAAGTGATTCTAATTTATTATTGCTGTTTTCTAGCTGGTCTAAAACCGCTTTTGATGTAAAAATGCAGTTTTGGTTGCTATGGACAATCTCCAGTTTCCAGGCAGAAAGAACAGTATTTATAATATAAAACTGCATGCAGGGCACTGGACAAACCACTAGGGATAAAAGGGATGTGAAATTATTTGATACAGTAATGTAATCTGTAAGATTACAGTGTACTGTATGTATTGTGTGTGTTTCACTTTTTGAATTTGGCGCCGTTCTCCATCCCCGTGCGTGCGTGATGAATCGAGTGGAGACACAGCCGCCACAGACAGCGGGAGAACATCGCAGGATCCTGGGGACAAGGTAAGTACGCTGTACCTGGATCCTGCGATGCAATTCCGAGTGTGGCTCGGGGTTACCGCTTTTGGTACTGAAAATCCACCCTGAGCCACACACGGGATTACCGTCAGGGAGGTTACGCATGCCTTCAACTATATGGGGAATATTACATGCCAGCATGTCTGGGCAGCTCAAAAATCAATAAGAATTTGTAATGAAAATATTAAGGGCTGCTAAAGTATGATAAGCAATATCAGTTAGTTTATAAAAGTGTTAACTAATATCTCTATAGTTATACAACTATTGTGAATAATATTTATGAAATTTTAAGGACATGAATACACCTCTCCAAAGATTATTGGAGCAAAACTGAAGCAATAAGTTATAGCTTTTCGTGTTGATGGAAAAGGATGGAGCACCTTCACGGACAAACCTAAAAACCTCAGCCAAAGTGCACTTTGCAACAGTCTATTTGCCTTTAGTAAATCAACCGCATAGGATAACACTATTTAGCTTCTAGGAGCAGGAAAAACGTGCTACTAACAGCTTCTAGGAGCTTAACAAAATTGAGCCTTAAATGTTTCACAGGTTTTGTCTATAGGCCAATTTGCAAACAACATGCAAACCCTAACAATTAACTTGCCTTAATTGCACCATTTGGTTTGGTAAATATACCATTGACAGCCATTTGACACTCCACCCTATGTTATGTGGAAGAGAAGAGGGGGAGCATTTGGCAGTCCTGTTGCTATGGTCCTGACACTATATGCTAAGAAAGCATTATCAGTCTCGGAAGGTGTGTTATTGCAGAATCACTAGAGAAAAAAAAAAGCTTGAAAAAAAAAATGAATCCCCCACTGGTAAGATTCACGGGCACACAGACGTGTGACACTATCATGCATGCTGATGCTGGCTGTCGACGGGGCTCCATGCTCTTCGAAAGCTTTTTATTGTCCTGGATCATGTGAGTACCTTGTGGTGTTTTCAACAATAAATGTGTACTAGCAATATTCAAACTATGTGCAGCCTATGTTCCTTTCCCTCTATGGCGACTGTCTGAGTTGGATCCAAAGTTGTGGCACTGGTATTTGGAAATATCACCCAGTGGACCCTACTGATCGCATTTAGAGACACCTGGAGGGTTCCATCATTTCTCATGTGTGTTTGATCTCTGTAATTGGGGATCACAACCATCTGGTAAGAGGCTTGATTACAGTGGAGGACACGTGTGTATGGTGGAATTCCTTAACAATTCACATGGTTTGGCACCCGGTGGCATATATTATTATCCTGAGGAGAATTAGATACACCTTCATTCCACTATATGCTTTTGTTGCTATTGGCACGTGGACCTATTTCCATATTGAATTTTAAGGACTATTCAATTCACTGTTTTATATATATATTTTTACTTTCGAAAAATTTTTATTTTGGAAAAATGCAGCAAGTATATAAACATGAAACAGTAGAACAAAATACCAACAACAATGGAGCTGAGGTCATGTGTTCAGAGAATACAGTGGAAAGAAGACACATAAGTACCATATATCGTGAGAACTGGTAGGAAATCCAGCAGGCCTGAGTACAGAAATAGACTATGCTTCATAAAATGAGGAAAAAAAAAAAAAGGGAAGGAAAGGGTTAGGGCGGAAAGCCCCCCATCCGGCACCCCTAACGGGAACATGCTGTGCCGGGAGATCCCAACCCCACCCATCAGTCGAAGTCTAGCGACCAAGCCGAGGCATAGTCTGGGGCCATAGCAGAGAACGAAATTCTACTAGAGGCTCTGGACTGAATAAATCAATGATCATGACAAATTATGCAGGGTCTTCCTGAGGATTACAATTTGTGGACCTCAAGTCTGAGCAAGTTACGATTAGAGTAAAGAAAAGGGGAACAAAAGAGGAAAGGTAGGAAAGCTCAGGGTGAGCAGAAGAGAAAGAGAGAGGAGAGCAATGCCTAATACACTGAGATGTCATAGGTTCTGTCATGAGGAGGGAACCAAGGTGACCCCTACATATTGGGCCCAGGGTTCCCAAACCAGATCAAAGTTTACAGTGGTATTTAGCAGTATACTGGATAGCTTTTCTTGTGACATTATCCACGAAATCTTCCTTTTTGCTGCAGAGAACGAGACTGTCGTGTTTTCCAAGCCCTAGCAATAGTGAACTTGGCTCCTAGCAAGATAAAGTGTATCAGTCTCCTAGAGGGTTTAGAGAGCAATGGTATTTGATCATTTAAGAGCCCAATCATTGGGGTGTAATACCATCGCATGAGTACCTTAAGGCTGGCTTCCATAAGTGCTGTATTGAGGATGCCTTTGAAGGAAGAAAAGGAGTCAGTTTGCCATTTATCTAACTCCCAATGAAAGTTAAAGTCGGATTCCCAGGCCGTCATATGAGCTTCTTTGGAGTTCGAAGAGATAAGTGACATGTAGATTATAGATATCCCCCCCCGCTGGTCCATGGCTTGTCCGCACCAAACTTCATAATCGGTAAACTTTGGAGGCATAGGTTTGTCCTTCCATATAGATTGGAGGAAATTAATAATTTGTTGAGATCTATAGAGTTCTAAACTGGGTAAATCTAATTTGGAATAATTTGTTGAGATCTATAGAGTTATTAAAGAGGTGAGAAAGTGGCTTGTACGAGGAAACCAAAGTATCTGAAGTCCGCAATGAATCCCAAAGGGCGAGTGAGTGTGACAGAGTTGGGGCCAATATCGGGGGCCTATCCCTTGGAGGGTGCCATAGAAGGTAGTCAAGAGTGAAACTTGGCGTAGCTAGTTTTTCTATATTCACCCAATCCGGTTTTTCAGATCTAGTATAGACGATTGACAACTGAGCTAGTCTTGCAGCCTGGTAGTATTTATAGAAATGGGGAAGACCTAGGCCTCCTTTTTTCCTATGTTGGGGAGTAGTGTCATTTTGATAGACGTGGGATTAGACCAGGCTGACATATCTGCCTCCAGCTTCCGGTACATGGGGGGGGGGTAGTTAGAATCACTCCATATTTAATTTTTTTTTTGGGTCCAATATTTGGCCGTGGATTTAGAATAGTTCACCTTCAGGCCCAAGACGATAGAAAAGTCCTCTAGTGTTTTACAGATGTTTGGAAGGGAGGTTATAGGAGATGTGACAAATAGGAGAATGTCATCCGCAAACAATCCACATTTGTGGATATGGGGGCCACAAGAGACCCCTTGAATGTTTGGATTCTGACGGATTGCGATGGCCAGAGTTTCAATAGCTATTGCAAAAATGAGAGGGGATAAAGGACAGCCTTGCCTAGTACCTGTCTGAATAGGGATAGGATTAGAGAGGAACCCTTGGATTCTGATACGGGCCGTGGGGTTAGAATAAAGCGCGTGCAGTATACCCAAAAAATGCGTGTCAAAGCCCCAGCGTTCAAGTATAGCAAATAAGTAAGGCCAGGAAACCGAATCGAAGGCTTTGCTGAGGTCGAGTGACAGCAGCATTCCCTGCTGTTTGGGGCCTCCCAACCAATTTGTTTGCATAATAGAGACTATGTCTATCGCCCGTCTTATCTGATCTGGGCCCTGCCTACCAGGGATAAACCCTACTTGGTCTTTATGAATATATTTATTATTTGATATATATTTTTAATATTTATTTCTTGCATAGTAACCAGAAGTGCACTATTATTTATGTATAAATATGGTAAGCTGCAATCAATAATTTTTTGAGGGTGGATGAGATACACTAAAGATGTTACTAAACGATCTCAAACTCCTCAAAACTGACATGGGTATGGTGCAAGAAACACATCTGAAGGTGGGCGCATTCCCCTATGTTCAAAACAGATATTTTCCAAATGTATACCATGCCTCTAACCAGGAGGCTAAAACTAAAGGGGTAGCTATTTTAATCTCCAACCGCATTGCTTGGTCGTTGTTGGATAAATGTCTGGACATAGGGGGAATATATATTTTTTTCAAGGGTTTTATAGGAACAGTAAAGGTGACTTTAGCAACTATCTATCCCCCGAATGTACATCAAGATAGCTTTTTGAATAGTTCTTTCCAAACTAAAGGAATTTAAGGAGGGAAAATTGATCTTGGACTTTAATGTCCCCCTAGATCCTAAATTAGATACCTCTAATGGAACATCCTCAGTTTCTAATGGAATTAGGAAAAGTATTTCTAGGAAGCTAGATGAATTCCAATTAATAGACGCCTGGCGGGCTTTCCATGCAGAAGAGAGGGATTTTACATATTTCTCCAACCCCCATCAATCATATTCACAAATTTATTTCTTCTTAATACCACAACAGATACTCTCGATGGTACAGGATATACTAATAGGAAATATAACTTGGTCAGACCATGCGCCAGTTACAATTAGGATATCCCTAATGGGGGCAACTCAAAGAAGGATGGAATGGAGATGGCGCTTAAATTAAAGCCTATTGCAGTATCATGAAATCCGAGAGGATCTGACTAAAGAAATGAATTCATATTTTCAAATTAATGACAATGGGGAGACTGATCTGGGGATAGTATGGGAAGCTCACAAGGCGGTAATTAGAGGAATTTTAATAAAACATGGCTCTCGAATAAAGAGAGCCAGAGAGGAGCAGACAGTGGGGTTACTGGAGAAGATACAGGAAATAGAGAAACAACACAAGAAGACATTGGAAAAGTAAATAGGAATTGAATTAGCACATCTGAGAAGACAACTTTCTGATCTTCTTCGGTATAAAGCATAGGCAATATTACAACAAGGGAGGAGGGTAATATATGAATCTGGAGATAAGTGTGATAAAGTGTTGGCAAAAAAATTTAAAGAACAACAGATACGACCATATATACCATGCATTAAAACAAAAGGAGGTCAAAATTGTCCAATGCCGAAAGATATTGTAAGGGAATTCAGAGAATTCTATATTTCGTTATATAATCTACCGGTGCCTCCCTTAACTTCCTCGTCTGTGGAAGAATACTTAACCTCCTCACAACTAGTCAGGTTGCCGTCCCCAGTTCGAACAGAGCTGGAGACGGCAATCACAATAGAGAAAGTGTCTACAGCAATGAAGACAATGAAATAAGGGAAGGCACCCGGTCCAGATGGGTTCTCCTTACAATATTTTAAAAGTTTTTTCCATCATTAGGCCCTACATGACTAAAACATTTAATGTTTTAGGTCAAACATCTTCTCCCCCAATGGAGGCACTAAGGGCACATATTGTGGTAATACCAAAAGAAGGGAAGGATCAGTCGGTGTGCAGTAGTTATTGCCCAATATCATTACTGAACATGGGCTTGAAAATATTCACAAAGATACTTGCATCTCGTTTACAACCCCACCTGACGCAATTGGTACATTTGGATCATGTGGGGTTTATCCCTACACAGGAAGCTAGAGATAGCACTATTAAAGTACTGAATTTGATTCACTATGTAAATCAAAGGAAGATGCCAAGTATCTTTGTGAATACAGATGCGGAAAAGGCTTTTGATAGGGTCAATTGAACCTTCATGTTAGAAGTGTTAAAACATATGGTACTGGGGGATCGAATGTTACATTGGATAGCCGGGATATATTCAACACCACAAGCCCTGGTAAAGGCTAATGGAGTACATTCAGAAAATTTCTCAATATCAAATGGGAAACGCCAGGGATGCCCCCTATCACCCCTCCTGTTTGCTTTGACATGGAGCCTTTATTAAATAAAATTCGACAGAACCCCGATATCAGAGGTATTCCTCTGGGAAAACAGGAATATAAAGTCTTATGTGGATGACTTACTTTTTTCACTTACAAACCCACAAAAATCATTACCAAACCTTATAAAGGAGCTGGAGCGTTACGGAGCTCTGTCAAATTTCAGATAAACTATAGCAAATCGGAGGCAATGGGGGTGTCCCTGGAGGGCCCCATACAAACGAGCTTAGAGAATAACTTTAAGCTTAGGTGGACATCAACTGCATTAAAATACTTAGGAATACATATTCCACCTAGTTAACAGATGCCTAAGCCCAGCATTTTTTACCCCTACTTAGAGAAGTTAGAGTATTGTTAGATAGATGGAGTAAAGTTAGACAATCTTGGTTCGGGAGATGTAATACACTGAAAATGAACATAGTACCAAAATTACTGTATCTTTTCCATGCACTACCATTTTCTGTTCCATTGGCCTTCTTTAGTCAAATCTGAGCTGTGTTTACAAAATTTATCTGAGCGAGTAGGCGCCCAAAGATTAACAGAAACCTGTTGACCCTATCCAAAGAAGCAGGAGGAATAGCGGCACCTGATTTATATAAATGTTATCAAGCTGCCCAGCTAGGTAGAATAAGCGACTGGTGCTGACATGAAGTTAGTAAACTGTGGATCACCATTGAACAACAAGTAAGCTCAATCCCATTAAATAGAGCCATATGGTGTTACGCTGCCCCACCCTCTGTGTTAAAACTACATCCTTAAATAGGGCCCACACAGTGGGTGGGATCAAAGGTTATTCAGAACCCCAAATCATCATCTTTAAACTCACTCCTGTTCCCTATCTTGAGTAATCCAAATTTCCCACCTGGCCTAGAGCCAGGAGTATTTGGGAAACTGAAAGAGAAAGGATGCTTTCAAGCTTCGCATTTTTTGAGGTCTAATAACTGGCCAACAATAGATCTTTTAATGCAATCGGGAGGACGATATGAAATACCTTTCTGGCAGGCACTACAGATTAGACATTTTTTGGAAACATTGGGGCCACAGAAAAGTTATAGACAACCATGCACAAAATTTGAGCTGTACTGTGAGGAGAAGGGGCCTCTCTCCCATGCCATCTCTAAGATATATGCCCTGTTGACCGCCCCTCCGGAGGACTTTAGAATGCTAAGTCTGGGAAAGTTGGAGAGAGATTTGAAACAAACTTTTACAATAGACCAACGACAGAAAATAATACATCTAACTTTAAAATTATCTAGATGTACTAAGATACAGGAGTTGAATTATAAATTACTAACGCGTTGGTATTATACTCCCTCACTAATGAATAAATTCTCCCAAGAAGCGTCGGGTAGGTGCTGGATGGGCTGCCAAGAGAGAGGCACTATAGCACATATTTTCTGGACATGTCCGGTAATTAGACAGTTTTGGCAAGATATTCAGAGAATTACCCAACTATTTACAGAATATCGGATCCCTGAGGACCCAGCATTTTTCCTTCTGCAATCCTCACAAATCCCAATGGAGAGGTATAAAAACTCGATCATAAGTCACTTGGTGAATGCAGCCAAAAGCTGCATCAGTATGTGTTGGAAGGACCTAAGAGCACTCCAGATATCCATGTGGCTCAATAAAGTAAGAAGCATTGTGATTATGGAAAATTCTTCCTGTAAAGAAACAAAGAATTAAAAAAAAAAAAAAAGAAAAAGAGATACACTTTAATTTAAAAAAATATAGTCAAAAGTAGAAAAAATAAACTGGACCATGGGTTCAGAATATTCACAACATGTTAATCACAATTTCCTTGAATCTGTCATTTTCTTTTAACATTCTACCTGCTAGCGTGATACAAAATGAAGTCTGTAAAATATCACATCATTCATTTGGTGTTGCTCTGTCTTAGAGCATTGTCCTTTTGCTGCGTCTTCTCCTTCCCTGGTGTTCTCATTGAAATGCTGGACATTTCGCTGGATGATAAAAGTGACAGATGTCCTGATTGAATCTTAGAGCTGATATTATTTTCTATCTATTAATCCAGTGATTCTTTCAGAACACAAAAGATGTGTGCTTTAGCTAAAGAAACTTGCCTAAGGATGATCGATTTATACCTTTGAAATACATTTGAACAAAATGCACTTAAATCAGCCTATTAAATAAACCAGCCTAAATTCTATACCAGTTACATCTCCGAATAGCTTGGAATTAGTGCTCGCTACAATGAGGCATACAGTGACAGCCAAGCGTGATTGACCTTTCCAAGATGGAATTGAATACATATTTCACCCTAATTCAAAGTGTCAATCAAAGTAAAGAGCTTGTTGTAAATAAATGAAACTTGTGCTACATTACTATCATTGTACTCATCTACAGACAGTTCCAGTAAATTGTGAAGCAATATACACTGTTTAAGAACAGCCAATGTGAATTTCACTAAATGTATTATAAGAGACTCATTGCTTGGCTTTAATATCAAGCTAAGGAATCTATGCATACTGGATACTAAACAGTTCTATACATTAGAAAATAATAAAAGATCACAGGTTGAAGAGAAGAGCTGGTGTCTAATGGGAAAACAGGGTATTGTTTCAAAATAAGGTGTTGAATATTTTTACTTTTACTTTATTGGCTATAGGTACATACTTCCATGCACACATATTTTATGTATTTATATTTACTCTGAAGGCATTTCGCCCTTGAGATTCCTGCTAAATGTGCTTTGGTTTTTACTGGACCAGTTGGGCTATACATTAGCCCATCCATGTTTAGATGTCAATCCATATTTGCTGTGCTCTGTTGGTTTGTAGGCAGCGGTAGGGACGGGAAGAGGCAGAGGCAGAAGAGGCTCCTCTTCTGGTGCTTTACTGGATGGGGTGCAGATCAGATGGGGGCTTATTCTGCCTCCACATTCATTGCCTGTGCTGGCTATTGCACTGTTGCACTGGGACCCATGGTAAGGCCGGCCCCGGTCACACCCATCCAAAGTTACATCAAAATTGCATCAAAGTTATCTTTCAAAGTCGGCGCAACTTTGGAGTTGTACAAGTGTGAAGGGAGCCTTATGCGGCGTATACATGCCCGGCGCCCGACAAGGGGCCGGACACCTGAATAGGGGGGCGGCAGCGGTGACAAAATCTAGATTCATGCAATGCATTAATCTATCTATTGGTGATAGAGCGGTGCAGGAGAGGGGGGGCGGCGCTCCTGCGCCCTCTATGCACGCACCGCCACTGCTGTCCACTGGCCTGATAATCTTGTCAAGATGGATGGCTTACCCAAATTAAACTTAAATTTTAATGCCTTTAGTTCTCCTGGAAGTGTTGAGGTTTACTTGTCCAAAACAGATACTCATTCAACTCCCCCTTCCTAAGCTTTTTTTAATGTGCCACAGAGGGGGTGAGGGACCATATAATTGTACCTTTTTATTTTGTTCTTGAAATGCACTTTTACATGTTAGAATATTATTTTGGCCCACAATGTTTGTGTCAAATATGTTTGCAATTTAATGTACTCCGGTATTAATTTTTGCTTTATTTGTTTGACTCCACAGTTTCCGAAAAACAGCCAGGAATGGCAGGATGTTGCTGCGCAGTTTGGCCATTTATGGGATTTCCCCAACTGCGGAGGTGCCATAGATGGCAAACATGTGAGGATAGTGCCACCACCAAATTCTGGATCCTATTTTTTTAATTATAAAGGTTTTTCTAGCATTGTCCTCCTTGCTGTGGTGTCAGCAAAATATGAGTTTTTATATGTCGACGTTGGTATTAATGGTCGTCACTCAGATGGAGGAGTTATGATGAACACAGAATTTTATGACCGGCTGCAGAGAGGAACTTTAAATTTGCCACGTGCTCAGGACAATGTGGAGGGCCTCAATTTTGTTTTTGTCGCAGATGATGCATTTTCTTTGGGGCCACATAATCTAAAGCCCTTCCCAATGCGGAATCTGACCCCAGAGCAACGGATTTTTAATTACAGGCTCTCTCGTGCCCGAAGGGTAGTCGAAAATGCCTTTGGCATAATGTCCAGCCGATTCCGGATCTTTTTAACAGCCATAAATTTGGCTGAATATAAATTAAATCATGTGGTAGTATGCTGCTGCATCCTCCACAATTTTCTACGGAGGAATGCTTCCAGCTACATTGCCTTAGGGGCAACGGGTGAACCAGCTGAAGAGTCCTTGATGCCAGCACTTGAAAGTGCACATGCTGGTTTTGGCGTCCAGAATGGGCGTGTTGTCCGCCAAACAATACACCGACTACTTTATTGGTCGAGGGGCAGTGCCTTGGCAGCAAAATGTTTTGGAGAATTAGTTACAATTGTAATAAAAAAATAAAATATTCTTTAATTTGAATGACTGTTGTCTGTTTCTTATATGTTTGCAACTAGCCATGATCTTTGTCCTTTTTGCCACTAGTTTGAACCAAACCTGATGTGCAACATGAGGGTATCCATCTCAATTCCAGCTAACTTGTAGATTGTGCTGTATTTCACCTACACACATTTTTGAGTACATGGTCAATGCAACTACAACCACGTAACAATTACTGATATTGAGCATTGAAATAAGAAGGCCACATTGGTTTTGTTTCAACTTTTTTTATTCTGTGCACATTCACATGTGCCTTTTCATTTTTTTTTTTTTTTTGGTATTTTTTTGATTATTTTTTTCAACATCAAAATATATTTTTTGGTATTTTTTGATTTTTTTTTTTCAACATGAAAAATATATTTTTTTGGTATTTTTTGATTTTTTTTTTCTACATCAAAAATATATTTTTTTGGTATTTTTTGATTGATATTTTTTTTCAACATGACAAATATATTTTTTTTGGTATTTTTTGATTATTTTTTTTCTACATCAAAAAATATATTTTTTTGGTATTTTTTGATTATTTTTTTTCAACATGAAAAAATATTATATTTTTTTGGTATTTTTTGATTATTTTTTTTCTACATCAAAAATATATTTTTTTGGTATTTTTTTGATTATTTTTTTTTTAACATCAAAAATATATATAATATTTTTTTTTAATCAAGTTTTTTAAAAATATAAAAACAATAAAAACAAATAAACTTTGCAAGGATGATGATGCGCAATCGAGTCAACATCATGCAGCAGCAAATGAGAACTAGATATGATTGAAAACTTTAATTTTTTAAATTTAATTTATTCTGGCCAAAATATCAATCATATCTTTCATTTGCTGCTGCATGATGTTCAGTCGATTGCGCATGGCATCTATTTCCCCGTTCCACCCCATTATTTGCCCGATGAGCCTCTGCGCACTGTCCTGAGTGAACGGTTGCTCCAAAACCAGCACATCATCTAAAAAAAGTAAGAAAAAATAATGTTTAATAAAGGTGTGGCCAGACATAGATTATGTGCAACAGTGGTGAAACAGTGGTGTCAGACACTCACCTGGTGACATCTCTGTCACTTCCTCCACCTCCTCTTCCACAACATCCTCCACATTGCTGGGACTAATTCCCCAAACAGGCCGGTGAGGGTGGGGGTCCTGGCGAGGATGGGGGTCCTGGCGAGGCTGGGGGTCCTGGCGAGGATGGGTGTCCTGGCGAGGGTGAGTGTCCTGGCGAGGATGGGTGTCCTGGCGAGGGTGGGGGTCCTGGCGAGGATGGGTGTCCTGGCGAGGGTGGGGGTCCTGGCGAGGATGGGTGTCCTGGCGAGGGTGGGTGTCCTGGCGAGGATGGGTGTCCTGGCGAGGGTGGGGGTGGGGTGTCCTGGCGAGGATGGGTGTCCAATGGGTATCGTTGGTTCTGGATGTTCTGAATTATCAACTGTTGAGAGTTCAGAATGGACGTATTTACGAATGTTTCTTTTCGTAAATGCGTCCATTCTGAACTCTCAACATTTGACATTCGGAACATCCCGAAATAACATTACTAAAATATATACACGATCGGAATTTCCGATGGAAACAGTCCGATGGGAGCTTTTCATCGGATTTTCCGACCGTGTGTATGCCCAATGGTCTTTTTCTGTCGGAATTTCCGTCGGACTTTGAATTGAGAACCTGTTCTCAATTTTTGCGACGGAAAACCATTCGGATTTTCCGATCGTGTGTATGCAATTCCGACACGCAAAATTCCGACGCATGCTCGGAAACAATTTGACGCATGCTCGGAAGCATTAAACTTCCCTTTTATAGTGCTGTCGTACGTATTTTATGCCGCTGTGTTATTGACCGTCGGAATTTGGTGTGATCGTGTGTAGGCAAACACAGCTTGAGCGGAATTCCGTCGGAATACCGTCGGAAAAACCGTCAGAGTTTCTTTCGACGAGAATTCCGATCGTGTGTACGCGGCATTAGACTATGACAGGCTTCAGGCTAAATGCTGCACCTGGGTGTCCTGGGCATACTACACTGGTGAGTGGTATGCAAAGCAGCTAGACACCCCCATGTGCTAGGGGCCTAAAGGAAAATCTGCCTAAAAAATCTATCACGTTTTTTTTTTTATTACCATTAACCTCTGGTTATGCATTTTATTTCATATTGTAACTTTGAATTTCCCAGGCTTGTGACAAGTTTACTTTAACTGCTCGTGCTTTATTGTACTATATTCTGTCAATGACAGTTATGTGGTATATACGGTAATATTATCTGCAAGTTTTACTGCTGTTTCTATTTCCAAGTTATTTATTTACTTTGTACTGTAGTGAATAAATATAGAACCCTTGAAAACGAATCAATCAGTTGATTTTTTCCTCTACTTTTCCGCTAAGTAGCATATTCAATATTTTTGACAGCTGTCACACTATAAATATAACATTAGGGTTTGGGTGTTGAAAATTAAGCAAGGACATCAGTTTAGGTCCACGTTGCTGCAAAAAGTTTACCTCCAGGCAAGCAACCAGAGACAATATTGAATTTTTAACTGTGTTCTACTAGTTTTCTGTTAGTTTAGTTTAATATCTGGATATTTGACCTTTACTGCAGTGATAAATTTGCTTTTTTAAGAACACTCCATATGCCCTGGTACTGGGAGATACTGGTTAACCACTTTCAGACCAGACCAATTTGCAGCCAAAGGACCAGGCCCCTTTGTGCGATTCGGCACTGCGTCGCTTTAACTGACAATTGTGCGGTCGTGCGACGTGGCTTCCAAACAAAATTGACGTCCTTCTTTTCCCACAAATAGAGCTTTCTTTTGGTGGTATTTGATCGCCCCTGCGGTGTTTATTTTTTTGCGCTATAAACAAAAGAGAGCGACAATTTTGAAAAAAACGCATTCTTTTTTGCTATAATAAATATCCCCCAAAAATATATAAAAAAAAATGTTTTTCCTCAGTTTAGGCCGATACGTATTCCTCTACATATTTTTGGTAAAACAAATCACAATAAGCGATTATTGATTGGTTTGCGCAGAAGTTATAGCATTTACAAAATAGGGAATAGTTTTATAGCATTTTTATTAATAATTTTTTTTTTACTAGTAATGGCGGCGATCAACGACTTTTATTGTGACTGCGACATTACGGCAGACAGACATTTTTGACACATTTTTGGGACCATTGTCATTTATACAGCAATCAATGCTATTTAAATGCATTGATTCCTGTGTAAATGACACTGGCAGTGAAGGGGTTAACCACTAGGTGGCAGTGTAGGGGTTACATGTTCCTAGAGGCGTGTTTCTAACTGTGGGCGGGCGTGGCTGTCAGCTAGTGAATGCTGATCTCTGCTCCAATCACAGGGAGCAGAGATCGGCATCACTAGTTGCTAGGCAGAACGGGGAAATGCTGTTTATTTCCGCATTTCCCCATTTAGCCTTCCTGTGAGACGATCGTGGGTATCCCCGTGGCGATCGAGTCCGTGGGGGTCCCGACCGGCACGCGCCCGATGGCACGGCGGCATCTTAAAGGGGACGTACCTGTACACCCTTATGCCTGTCCATGCCGTTCTGTCGACGTACATCGTCGTGCGCCGGTCGGTAAGCGGTTAAATCTAAACTCTGCTCACCATGCTCCTTTCTGTTATCAGCATGTTTTCCTAGTAGCACGGTTCAGACACCGACTTTTCCGACGTTTCAGATGCCAGACACGGTACCGCGTTTAGGCGTGTTTTTATTTAGAAGCGTTTTTAAAGGTGCCCTATTTTTTTTACATTACAAAACTTAAAAATGATAACAAATGATGAAAAACCACAAAGAAAGTATTTTGAAAACTTGTAATTGCTTGCAATGCTTGATAGACTATTTATTATACCCCTAATGAGCCATTAATCCAATTCAATACACCACTAGCATTGCTGTAAGCTGAAGTAGAATGGGAATTTGATCCATATGTTCAAATTTTGAGATTTGAACCAGATGACCCCACCATTGAGCTTGACCCCCTCCCTACTTGATCAAACATAGTTGCATGAAATTTAATATCTGGCTGTTTAATTTCATTTTGCCCTCATGTTAAGTTTTCCAGCCTCAGCAAAAGCAACGTCAGGAGCATTTCCTCACATATACTCATTATGGGATCCATAGTCAAAGCACCAAAATTAATAGATGTATATACGTACACTGCTCTCTCGGCTGCTGCTACTCACTCTGGTCTCACAGAATGGCTGAAATAGTTAATAAATACTGTTTTTTGTGCTTTGGGGGGGTCTACTGATGTTATCTTAACCACTTCAGCCCCAAAGGATTTTACCCCCTTCCTGACCAGAGCACTTTTTGCGATTCGGCATTGCGTCGCTTTAACTGACAATTGTGTGGTCGTGCGACGTTGTACCCAAACACAATTGGTGTCCTTTTTTCCCCACAAATAGAGCTTTCTTTTGGGGGTATTTGATCGCCTCTGTGTTTTTTATTTTTTGCTCTATAAGCAAAAAAAGAGCAACAATTTTGAAAAAAAAACAATATTTTTTTACTTTTTGCTATAATAAATATCCCCAAAAATATATAAAAAAAAATGTTTCCTCAGTTTTGGCCAATATGTATTCTTCTACATATTTTTGGTAAAAAAAAAAAAAACGCAATAAGCGTATATTGATTGGTTTGCGCAAAATGTATAGCATCTACAAAATAGGAGATAGATTTATGGCATTTTTACTTTAAATTTTTTTTTATTAGTAATGGCGGCGATCTGCGATTTTTATCGGGACTGCGACATTATTGCAGACACATCGGACACTTTTGGGACCATTGTCATTTATACAGCAATCATTGCTATAAAAATGCATTGATTACTGTGTAAATGACACTGGCAGTGAAGGGTTAACCACTAGGGGGCGGTGAAGGGGTTAAGTGTGTCCTAGGAAGTGATTCTAACTGTGAGGGGGCTGGGCTTGAACACACAGGACAGTGATCACTGCTCTCGATGACAGAGAGCTGTAGATCACTTTCCTGTCACTAGGCAGAACGGGGAAATGCTTTGTTTACAAAAGCATCTCCCCGTTCTTCCTCTCCGTGACACGATCGGGGGCACCCGGCAGACATCAAGTCCATGGTACCCGCGACTAGCGCGCACACGCTCGCGACAACGTTTCCTAAAGGGGACGTACCTGTATGCCCTTTGCCTGCCAGTGGCATTCTGCCCATGTACATCAGCGTGCGCTGGTCGGCAAGTGGTTAAATAAACACTCCTAGACGCGAACGCGGCAAAACACAGCTAAACACGACTAAACGCGGCATGCAAATGCGGCATGCAAACGCGGCTAAACCGGCGTTTTCAAACTGGTTTCAAGCTGTCAAGAAAAATGTTCAAAAGAGGTTGCCTGAGCGTCCCGTGTACATCAGGCCTTACATTAGCTGCAAAATAAATGCCAAAAAAGCCTTTACACAGGAAAATACAGGGAAAAAAATGTGCCCCCATACTTATGGACGTCAGACCTCCCACCCCTACCCAAGGGCTGTGTTTGGGAGGCCCCCATCAAAAAAGACTACTACTGCTCAAACTATTCTCCGTTCATACCCTACTTGTTACAGATGCCCATTTATAGCAGGTATAACCTAGTATATCGCAGATACCGTGGGGGGGGGCTTCATTCTCCTCCTCTCCACCTACACACCCTGTTTACACCTACTATCCCTACCCTTTCCTTAGCTAGACCCTTTATACAGATGATACAACACAATTTGAATGCTATTAAAGACAGTATTCCCCCATTTTTGGTGACCGTGTAACAAGATGAACTGCTGCTGGCTTTGCATGGATGCTCCAGATCTAGCATAAACACGAATACCTCTTTCGCTATGAATAATCTAACCCCAGTGAATCACTGGTTGGGCACTGATTTCTGATGCATTTTGGTGATGTTTAGAGGACAATATGCAGCCAATTTTTAACCTTGGTTATTATTCCTAGATGTACTCATTGTTTTAAAAGAAGGCAACCTTCTTTCTTTAATGTTTATGCACCCCTGAAGAAGAAAATCTATTTCGAAAGGCGTTGGATATTCTTAGTTCATAGTCTTCACCCCCTGTTTGGTGATTCCTTTTTTGAGTACACTGTATCTAGAATATTATTCAACCCAATTTTAATATGTATCGTCATTTTTTTACATTTTTGTAACAATAAAGAATTTGTGAAATTTAAAAAATCTTTTCTAAGATACTTTCTATTCACTTTAAAATGACCCATTGTCACTATTGTCCCATTATGAGAGTTTCTTTATCCATGTATATATTGTAGGGATGTTGGCACACTATCAGCTACTATCTCTGTTCAGGTTCTATACATGGTACAGATATGCCCCATACAGGCAGACTAAGGGGACCCCTCCCCCATGCACTATATTTAAAGAATTTTTCATTTTTATTGTTTCACTTTAAGCATCCTTGAAATCACTGCTCTTTTAAAAATTATATCTAAACATTTTTTTTTGCATTGATACATGTCCCCCAGGGCAGAACCCGGGCCCCCATACCCTTTCTGTGGCCAATAACTTGCATATAAGCCTTCAAAAGTGGGACTTTTGATTTTTTTTAAGTTTAGGTCCCTTAGACTTTAATAGGGTTTGTGGTTCGGGTCCAAACTTTTTCCATGTTCGGGAGTTCTGGTGCAAACTGAACGGGGGGTGTTCGGCCTATCACTACTGGTGAGATCTACTTCCTGTCCCTTTTTTGTTTTTAACCCCCATGTTTAAGTCTACTCATTAGGTGTACGTGTGTTTTTCAAGAAAGTTAAATAAAAGGCATTAAAGGAGACCTCCAATAACTACCGTATATACTCCAATATAAGCCGAGATTTTCAGACCCTTTTTTAGGGCTGAAAGTCTACCCCTCGGCTTATATTCGAGTCACCGCCGTCTGCCTACATGAACAGCGTGTCATGCAGACAAACGGCAGTTTTCAAAAGCCGTGCCGCCTCCTCCCGCCCGTCCGTGATAGGCGGACACTAATTTTCCCAGCAGTGCAGTGTTCCGCCTATCACGGATGTCCTGTCATTCTCATCTCATGGACGAGGATGAGAGAATGTCCGTGATAGGCGGAACACTGCACACTGACTGCTGGGAAAAAAGTGTTCCTCCTATCACGGACGAGGAGGAGGAGGAGGCGCGGTTTTTGTAAGAGTGGAATGGAGCCGTACACAGGGGACAGAGCGGGACCTCATCGGCTGCACGGAGTGGACACCGGACCCCGGACCCAGGCCACAGGACCCCGCACACAGGACCCCGCACACAGGACCCCGGACCCGCGGATCGGCGCAGATCGGCACAGGTAGGCTGCAATGGGGACACGGGGTGCAATGGGGACACGGGGGTCTATACAGGGGACATGCAGCTGCAGATGGGCATTGCAGTAGCTGCTGCATTTTTGCCCCTCGGCTTATACACGGGTCAATACGTTTTCCCCTTTTCTTGTGGTGATTTAGGGGCCTCGGCTTATACTCGGGACGGCCTATACTCGAGTATATACGGTAACTGCATTCCTGTGCATGCATTGTTCCTAAATTTTTAGAGAATTCTACATTTTTCAGATCCATAATATTTGTTATATACTTGGTATTCAAGTTTGTAATTCTTGAAAACTGCCCTATGGACTTTTTTGTTGAGAAGGAGAGAATTGCTGGAAGGCCCAACAATAAGATTCCAGCTTGCCTCATTATTATTATTATCTTTTATAAACAGGGTAGTGTAAGATGTTGTATAAAATGATAAACAAGCATGGCACAGTTAGATCGACTAGGAATAGGTAGGGGTTAGTAGACAGAAGTTAGAGTGATGTGACATTTTGCTGGTTAGACGCAAGGAAATTAAAGCTGTTGAACAAGCCTGTCTTAATGAATGAAATGGTTTGTACGTGCTGTAACAGGAGAGTAAATAACAGTGTGCAGCTAAACTGTGTGGTTTCCATAATGAGGACGAGATCGGGCACTAGCATGGTTCATTATTTTGCTAAAGGCAAAAAAACAACTGCATAAAATAATTGCAAATCACCATGAATCCCACCCTATGGTGTAAGGATAGATATAACTAGTATATTACTTCTTTAGGGTCCAGCAATATAAACAGCCTATTACTTATTCTCTTTGAAAAAAACACAGACATATGTCAACTGAAACAATTATGGAACTTTTTTTTTGTTCTGCTTTTTATATTTTTATTTTTGGTGTTAAGCAATAAGGATGGGCCCGGTGCTCGATGCGAACCCACGTTCGCATCGAGCACCGGGCGTTCGCTCGCTCTGCGAGCCCAGAACTATTTTGGCCGCTCGCATCACGTTCGTGTGATGCGAGCGGCCCCGCAATGCATTGCGGCCGGCGCGGCCGACGCAGTGCATTGCTGGCTGATGATTGGCCAAGCATGCACTGTGACCCCGCATGCTTGGCCAATCACAGCCCCGGAAAATCGAAGAGCCATAATTGGCTACAGGCAGGACGCCTGTAGCCAATTACAGCTCAGGGGCTGTAGTACACGCCCCCCCCCTATAAAACGCCGCCACGCCGTCTGCGCCGGTCACATGCTGTTCCGGCGCAGATTGAGCAGGCAGATTCTGTGACACTCTGCTGCATTGAGATAGTTAGATAGATTCACTTACAGAGATTGAGTTAGATAGATTCAGTTACAAAGATTGATTGACAAAGAGGGGCTTGTAGTGTGCTCGTGGCAGGCAGGCAGAGCTCCTATATTTTGTTACCAGAAGCACCTATAGGACTTGTAGTGTGTTCGTGGCAGGCAGGCAGAGCTCCTATATTTTGTTACCAGAAGCACCTATAGGACTTGTAGTGTGTTAGTGGCAGGCAGGCAGAGCTCCTATATTTTGTTACCAGAAGCACCTATAGGACTTGTAGTGTGTTCGTGGCAGGCAGGCAGAGCTCCTATATTTTGTTACCAGAAGCACCTATAGGACTTGTAGTGTGTTAGTGGCAGGCAGGCAGAGCTCCTATATTTTGTTACCAGAAGCACCTATAGGACTTGTAGTGTGTTCGTGGCAGGCAGGCAGAGCTCCTATATTTTGTTACCAGAAGCACCTATAGGACTTGTAGTGTGTTAGTGGCAGGCAGGCAGAGCTCCTATATTTTGTTACCAGAAGCACCTATAGGACTTGTAGTGTGTTAGTGGCAGGCAGGCAGAGCTCCTATATTTTGTTACCAGAAGCACCTATAGGACTTGTAGTGTGTTAGTGGCAGGCAGGCAGAGCTCCTATATTTTGTTACCAGAAGCACCTATAGGACTTGTAGTGTGTTCGTGGCAGGCAGGCAGAGCTCCTATATTTTGTTCCCAGAAGCACCTATAGGACTTGAAGTGTGTTAGTCCCATTACACACACAGAGCTATATTTTCTTCCCAGAAGCACCTATAGGACTTGAAGTGTGTTAGTCCCATTACACACACAGAGCTATATTTTCTTCCCAGAAGCACCTATAGGACTTGAAGTGTGTTAGTCCCATTACACACACAGAGCTATATTTTGTTCCCAGAAGCACCTATAGGACTTGAAGTGTGTTAGTCCCATTACACACACAGAGCTATATTTTCTTCCCAGAAGCACCTATAGGACTTGAAGTGTGTTAGTCCCATTACACACACAGAGCTATATTTTGTTCCCAGAAGCACCTATAGGACTTGAAGTGTGTTAGTCCCATTACACACACAGAGCTATATTTTGTTCCAGAAGCACCTATAGGACTTGAAGTGTGTTAGTCCCATTACACACACAGAGCTATATTTTGTTCCCAGAAGCACCTATAGGACTTGAAGTGTGTTAGTCCCATTACACACAAAGAGCTATATTTTGTTCCCAGAAGCACCTATAGGACTTGAAGTGTGTTAGTCCCATTACACACAAAGAGCTATACTTTGTTCCCAGAAGCACCTATAGGACTTGAAGTGTGTTAGTCCCATTACACACACAGAGCTATATTTTGTTCCCAGAAGCACCTATAGGACTTGAAGTGTGTTAGTCCCATTACACACAAAGAGCTATACTTTGTTCCCAGAAGCACCTATAGGACTTGAAGTGTGTTAGTCCCATTACACACACAGAGCTATATTTTGTTCCCAGAAGCACCTATAGGACTTGAAGTGTGTTAGTCCCATTACACACAAAGAGCTATATTTTGTTCCCAGAAGCACCTATAGGACTTGAAGTGTGTTAGTCCCATTACACACACAGAGCTATATTTTGTTCCCAGAAGCACCTATAGGACTTGAAGTGTGTTAGTCCCATTACACACAAAGAGCTATATTTTGTTCCCAGAAGCACCTATAGGACTTGAAGTGTGTTAGTCCCATTACACACACAGAGCTATATTTTGTTCCCAGAAGCACCTATAGGACTTGAAGTGTGTTAGTCCCATTACACACACAGAGCTATATTTTGTTCCCAGAAGCACCTATAGGACTTGAAGTGTGTTAGTCCCATTACACACACAGAGCTATATTTTGTTCCCAGAAGCACCTATAGGACTTGAAGTGTGTTAGTCCCATTACACACACAGAGCTATATTTTGTTCCCAGAAGCACCTATAGGACTTGAAGTGTGTTAGTCCCATTACACACAAAGAGCTATACTTTGTTCCCAGAAGCACCTATAGGACTTGAAGTGTGTTAGTCCCATTACACACACAGAGCTATATTTTCTTCCCAGAAGCACCTATAGGACTTGAAGTGTGTTAGTCCCATTACACACAAAGAGCTATACTTTGTTCCCAGAAGCACCTATAGGACTTGAAGTGTGTTAGTCCCATTACACACACAGAGCTATATTTTGTTCCCAGAAGCACCTATAGGACTTGAAGTGTGTTAGTCCCATTACACACAAAGAGCTATATTTTGTTCCCAGAAGCACCTATAGGACTTGAAGTGTGTTAGTCCCATTACACACACAGAGCTATATTTTGTTCCCAGAAGCACCTATAGGACTTGAAGTGTGTTAGTCCCATTACACACAAAGAGCTATATTTTGTTCCCAGAAGCACCTATAGGACTTGAAGTGTGTTAGTCCCATTACACACACAGAGCTATATTTTGTTCCCAGAAGCACCTATAGGACTTGAAGTGTGTTAGTCCCATTACACACACAGAGCTATATTTTGTTCCAGAAGCACCTATAGGACTTGAAGTGTGTTAGTCCCATTACACACACAGAGCTATATTTTGTTCCCAGAAGCACCTATAGGACTTGAAGTGTGTTAGTCCCATTACACACAAAGAGCTATACTTTGTTCCCAGAAGCACCTATAGGACTTGAAGTGTGTTAGTCCCATTACACACACAGAGCTATATTTTGTTCCCAGAAGCACCTATAGGACTTGAAGTGTGTTAGTCCCATTACACACAAAGAGCTATATTTTGTTCCCAGAAGCACCTATAGGACTTGAAGTGTGTTAGTCCCATTACACACACAGAGCTATATTTTGTTCCCAGAAGCACCTATAGGACTTGAAGTGTGTTAGTCCCATTACACACACAGAGCTATATTTTGTTCCCAGAAGCACCTATAGGACTTGAAGTGTGTTAGTCCCATCACACAGAGCTCCTCTATTTTCTTTGCATAAGCACCCACAGGACTTCTAGTGTGTTAGTGGCACCACACAGAGCTCCTCTATTTTCTTTGCAGAAGCACCCACAGGACTTCTAGTGTGTTAGTGGCATCACACAGAGCTCCTCTATTTTCTTTGCAGAGGCACCCATAGGACTTCTAGTGTGTTAGTGGCATCACACAGAGCTCCTATATATTCTTCTCAGCAGCACCCACAGGACTTCTAGTGTGTTAGTGGCATCACACAGAGCTCCTCTATTTTCTTTGCAGAAGCACCCATAGGACTTCTAGTGTGTTAGTGGCATCACACAGAGCTCCTATATATTCTTTGCATAAGCACCCACAGGACTTCTAGTGTGTTAGTGGCACCACACAGAGCTCCTCTATTTTCTTTGCAGAAGCACCCACAGGACTTCTAGTGTGTTAGTGGCATCACACAGAGCTCCTCTATTTTCTTTGCAGAAGCACCCATAGGACTTCTAGTGTGTTAGTGGCATCACACAGAGCTCCTATATATTCTTTGCATAAGCACCCACAGGACTTCTAGTGTGTTAGTGGCAACACACAGAGCTCCTCTATTTTCTTTGCAGAAGCACCCACAGGACTTCTAGTGTGTTAGTGGCACCACACAGAGCTCCTCTATTTCTTTGCAGAAGCACCCACAGGACTTCTAGTGTGTTAGTGGCATCACACAGAGCTCCTCTATTTTCTTTGCAGAGGCACCCATAGGACTTCTAGTGTGTTAGTGGCATCACACAGAGCTCCTATATATTCTTCTCAGCAGCACCCACAGGACTTCTAGTGTGTTAGTGGCATCACACAGAGCTCCTCTATTTTCTTTGCAGAAGCACCCATAGGACTTCTAGTGTGTTAGTGGCATCACACAGAGCTCCTATATATTCTTTGCATAAGCACCCACAGGACTTCTAGTGTGTTAGTGGCACCACACAGAGCTCCTCTATTTTCTTTGCAGAAGCACCCACAGGACTTCTAGTGTGTTAGTGGCATCACACAGAGCTCCTCTATTTTCTTTGCAGAAGCACCCATAGGACTTCTAGTGTGTTAGTGGCATCACACAGAGCTCCTATATATTCTTTGCATAAGCACCCACAGGACTTCTAGTGTGTTAGTGGCACCACACAGAGCTCCTCTATTTTCTTTGCAGAAGCACCCACAGGACTTCTAGTGTGTTAGTGGCATCACACAGAGCTCCTCTATTTTCTTTGCAGAAGCACCCATAGGACTTCTAGTGTGTTAGTGGCATCACACAGAGCTCCTATATATTCTTTGCATAAGCACCCACAGGACTTCTAGTGTGTTAGTGGCATCACACAGAGCTCCTCTATTTTCTTTGCAGAAGCACCCATAGGACTTCTAGTGTGTTAGTGGCATCACACAGAGCTCCTATATATTCTTTGCATAAGCACCCACAGGACTTCTAGTGTGTTAGTGGCACCACACAGAGCTCCTCTATTTTCTTTGCAGAAGCACCCACAGGACTTCTAGTGTGTTAGTGGCATCACACAGAGCTCCTCTATTTTCTTTGCAGAAGCACCCATAGGACTTCTAGTGTGTTAGTGGCATCACACAGAGCTCCTCTATTTTCTTTGCAGAAGCACCCACAGGACTTCTAGTGTGTTAGTGGCATCACACAGAGCTCCTCTATTTTCTTTGCATAAGCACCCACAGGACTTCTAGTGTGTTAGTGGCATCACACAGAGCTCCTCTATTTTCTTTGCAGAAGCACCCATAGGACTTCTAGTGTGTTAGTGGCATCACACAGAGCTCCTATATTTTCTTCTCAGCAGCACCCACAGGACTACCGACTACAATGGCTGGAAGACCGCCAAGGGGAGGCAGAGCGTGCAGAGCCAAGAACACAGGGCAGGCAGGCTCTGTTTCTAGTGGACGTGGCCGTGGACGTGGACGTGGTCGTGCATCGTCATCAGCACGTGGCCATGGGACACGCGCGTCTTTGTTTTCGGCAGCTGGACATGTGGAGCCGCATCATGCTGAAGGCTTGGTAGAATGGATGACCAAGCCCTCCTCATCCTCCTCATCCTCTCTCACCCAGGCTCAGGGTACTGACAGAGCATCATCAGCCACCCCTTCCCTAGACCCACCATGTCCTCCTGAGGAGTCCCCCGAACTCTTTGAGCACAGTGTTGGGTACATGCTCCAGGAGGATGCCCAACGATTCGAAGGCTCGGATGACGATACCCAGCTTGAGGAATCTGGCAGTACAGTTCCACCAGCTGCAGCTTACTGCCAGGTTTGCTCTAGTGGTGAAGAGGGAGGGGATGATGAGGTCACTGACTCCACGTGGGTGCCTCAAGGGAGAGAGGATGAGGAGGAGGACGAGGAGGAGGAGGATGCGGCGTCACATGTCCAACGAGGCAGGATGCCCCCTGGAGGCCAGGTAGAGGCCAGCACAGCAACTGTACAACACCGCAGAGCTCCGCCTGTGCAGGGCGCTGCCTCTGCACGTTATCAGAAAAGTTCTTTGGTGTGGGCCTTTTTTGAGACGAGTGCAGCAGATCGCACCACTGCTATTTGCAATATTTGTCTCAAGCGTATCTCGCGTGGCCAAAACATCAGCCGCTTGGGCACCACAAGCATGACCAGACATATGGCGACCTGCCATGCAGCTCGTTGGCAGGCACACATAAAAGACCCACACCAAAGAACTAAGCGGACCTCTCCTTGCTCCTCCTCAGCTGGGATCTCCATCCCCACTACACCTTCAGTCCTCTCTGAAAGCTGCTCTGAGAGGACTGAAGGTGTAGAATTCGGTGTGTCACAACCAAGTACTTGCAGTACACCGACGTCCGAATGCAGCAGGCAAATTTCCCTGCCCCAGCTGCTGGACCGTAGAAAGAAGTACACTCCCAGCCATCCACATGCCCAGCGGTTGAATGCTAGCCTTGCTAAATTGCTAGCACTTCAACTGCTGCCTTTTCAGTTTGGTAGACTCGGCCCCCTTCCGTGAGTTTGTTCAATGTGCGGTTCCTCAGTGGCAGGTTCCCAAACGCCACTTTTTCTCGCGGAAGGCGATTCCGTCTCTCTACCGGCATGTGGAGGGCAATGTCCATGCCTCGCTGGACAGGGCGGTCAGCGGTAAGGTGCATATTACCGCTGACTCATGGTCCAGCAGGCATGGACAGGGACGGTACCTTTCTTTCACGGCCCATTGGGTCACTCTATTGGCAGCTGGGAGGGATGCAGGACAAGGTGCAGTAGTGTTGGAGGTTGTTCCGCCACCACGCCTCCAAAACGCGACTACTGCTACTGGTTGTGACACACCTCTCTCCTCCACCCCCTCCTCTTCTTCTTCCTCCAGTGCTCTGTCCTTGGAACCAGCGGTGCTCCGTAGGCGTACAAGGGGCTACGCAAGTACGCAGGCAAAAAGATGCCATGCCGTGCTTGCGCTGGTGTGTTTGGGGGACAGGAGCCACACTGGGCCAGAGGTTCTGGCAGCTCTGCAGGGGCAGGCCGAGAGGTGGTTGACGCCACGTCAGCTTAAGCCAGGAATGGTCGTTTCTGACAATGGCACCAACCTCCTCTCCGCCCCTGCGACAGGGGCAGCTCACCCATGTGCCCTGCATGGCTCACGTCCTCAACCTGGTGGTGCAGCGGTTCTTGGGCAGGTTCCCAGGCTTACAGGATGTCCTGAGGCAGGCCAGGAAAGTCTGTGTGCATTTCCGCCGATCTTATAATGCCAGTGCTCGGCTGACTGAGCTGCAAAAGGAGCTGAACCTGCCCAAGAACCGCCTAATATCTGACATGCCCACCAGGTGGAACTCAACGTTGGCCATGCTGCAGCGACTGCACACGCAGCAGAGGGCCATCAATGAGTACCTTTGCGACTACGGCACCAGGACAGGGTCAGGGGAGCTTGGTTTTTTTTCCCCACGTCAGTGGAGCATGATCAGGGATGCATGCACTGTCCTCTCACCATTTGAGGAGGCCACGAGGATGGTGAGCAGTGACAGTGCATGCATCAGTGACACTGTCCCTCTTGTCCACCTGTTGGAGCATACGCTGCGTGGGATCATGGACAGGGCACTTGAGGCAGAACAGAGGCAGGAAGAGGAGGACTTCCTTGCCTCTCAAGGCCCCCTTTATCCGGACAGTGTTCCTTCTGTCCCACCCATCACACAGGAAGAGGATGAGGAGGAGGAGGAGGAGGAGGAGGAGGAGGATTGTGTGAGCATGGAGGTGGAGCCTGGCACTCAGCATCAGCAGCAGCAGTCTTTTAGGGATGATGTACAGTCCCAACAAGCCAGTGGACTTGTACGTGGCTGGGAGGAGGTGGCTGGCGATCATGTCATCCTCAGTGACCCAGAAGACTCCGGACCGAATGCCTCAGCTAACCTACGCTGCATGGCCTCCCTGATCCTGCAAAGCCTGCGGAAGGATCCTCGTGTTCTTCGGATCAAGGAGAGGGACCATTACTGGCTGGCCACTCTCCTTGATCCGCGGTACAAGGGTAAGGTTGCGGACCTTATCTTGCCGTCGCAGAGGGAGCAGAGGATGAGACATCTCAGGGAGGCCTTGCAGAAAGGTCTGTGCAACGCGTTCCCAGAAACTGGGAGGCTACAAACTCCTGGTCCTGGGCGACGAGTTGCTGAGGCTTCGGTCAGTGGCAGAAGGAGCGGTGGGGAAGGTGGACGTCTGACCGATGCGTTCAGACAATTTTTTAGTCCGCAGCCCCAAGGTATGATCGGTTCCAGCAACCATCGCCAGCGTCTGATATACATGGTGCAGGAATACCTTGGGGCAAGGTCAGACTTGGACACCTTTCCCACCGAAAATCCTCTGGCTTACTGGGTCCTGAGGATGGATCACTGGCCAGAGCTTGCACAGTATGCAATTGAGCTACTGGCCTGTCCTGCCTCCAGCGTTCTTTCCGAACGCACATTCAGTGCTGCTGGAGGATTTGTGACTGATCATAGGGTGCGCCTGTCCACCGCCTCGGTTGATCGACTGACCTTCATCAAAATGAATCAGTCTTGGATCACCACCAGCTACCAGGCACCTGAGGCGGATATAACCGAATAATTTTTAATGTCACATCCCTTCAAGACTGCCTATGCTGATGCTGAGTGACTGTCCTCTTATGTTCACTGACTATCCTCTTCCTCCTCCTCAATGATCCATGCCACCACACCAGTGCCTAAGGCACAATTTTTCAGCCCCTGTTTAACAGGGGCGTGTACTTACAATTTTTAAAAAAAATGCTTCGCAACACGTGTGACTGCTGTGCTCCAAGTACAGTCTCTGTGAGGGCCGTGTTGCAGTGTTGTGGCACCAGCACCAGTGCCTAAGGCACAATTTTTCAGCCCCTGTTTAACAGGGGCGTGTACTTACAATTTTTTTAAAAAATGCTTCGCAACACGTGTGACTGCTGTGCTCCAAGTACAGTCTCTGTGAGGGCCGTGTTGCAGTGTTGTGGCACCAGTGCCTAAGGCACAATTTTTCAGCCCCTGTTTAACAGGGGCGTGTACTTACAATTTTTTAAAAAAATGCTTCGCAACACGTGTGACTGCTGTGCTCCAAGTACAGTCTCTGTGAGGGCCGTGTTGCAGTGTTGTGGCACCAGTGCCTAAGGCACAATTTTTCAGCCCCTGTTTAACAGGGGCGTGTACTTACAATTTTTTAAAAAAATGCTTCGCAACACGTGTGACTGCTGTGCTCCAAGTACAGTATCTGTGAGGGCCGGGTTGCAGTGTTGTGGCACCAGCACCAGTGCCTAAGGCACAATTTTTCAGCCCCTGTTTAACAGGGGCGGGTAATTACAAATCTTGATCTAATAGTTCACAGCAGGGCCCATTCCTGCGCCCACCAAGAGTAACTATGAGGGCCTGCAGTCTTGTGGCAACACCGTCCACCACCACCGCCAAAGGCCCAATTTTTCTGCCCTGTTCATCAGGTGCTTGCAATTACAAATCTTGATCTAATAACTCACAGCAGGGCCCATTCCTGCGCCCACCAAGAGTAACTATGAGGGCCTACAGTCTTGTGGCAACACCGTCCACCACCACCGCCAAAGGCCCAATTTTTCTGCCCTGTTCAACAGGTGCATGCAATTACAAATCTTGATCTATTAACTCACAGCAGGGCCCATTCCTGTGCCCACCAGTCTTGTGGCTACACCAACATCTAATAGGGCAAATTTCTGCAGAGTATATACGCCAGGCCCCTACTTTCAAACATCCAACTTACAAACGACTCCTACTTGAAAATGGAAAGAGAAAACAGGAAGTGAGAGGAAATCTACCCCTAGGAAGGGAAATTCTATCCTGTTAGATTTAATTTGGGAAAAAGGTATCTCCTCTCTACTGATACTTTATCACCAATCCTTGTTTCAATTAAAACCCCACTTTTTCCAAAAACATTTGTCATTGGGACGGAAAGTGAGGTGACATGTTCTGAACAGATGTGCAAAGACAGCAAATGTTACAGGGGTGATAACCCCTCCCTATGTTCTCCAAAAAGCTTAAAAATAGATTTTTTTGGGATGGAGCTACACTTCATAATGTACCTGTTCAGATTCTACTTAAGATCAAACCTAAAGCCGCAAGTGGTTTTAAATGGCTTCTTTTTTTCCTTTACAAATGTCATTTTTGTGCAAGGACAGTTCTAAACACGGGAAACACATGCCACTTCACAGGCATACTTTGGACACCCCCCAGGTACCATATTTAAAGGAAAATGTCACTTTTTTTTTTTCACTTTATGCATCATTAAAATGACTGCTCCCGAAAAAACGTTAGTTTTTAAAAGTTCTTTTTGCATTGATATATGTCCCCTGGGGCAGGACCCGGGTCCCCAAACCTGTTTTATGACATTAACATGCATATTGGCCGTTGTAATTAGCACTTTTGATTTCGAACGTTCGCGTCCATTATAACGTATAGGGTTCGAAAATTCGCGCGAACTTTCGGTCCGTTCGAAGGTTCTGGTTCGAACCGAACCCGGGGTGTTCGGCTCATCCCTATTAAGCAAGTGAAGTAAGAATAAAGTCTGTGATACTGAGTACATTAAATGGAACATATAGTATCTTAACTGACTTCCAGATCTGTATGTTTGTATTTCTAACATCCCCAGTGCCCTATCCCTTTCCACTTTACTACACTTTTATTTAGATTTTATATGCCATCCTTCTTTGTTCTTTACTACCTCCAGTAAGCCAGGGTTGATGGGGGAATGGCAACATTATGCTACATTGATATGTCCCTGCTTGGCACTTCTAAGGGTGGAGAGGGCAGAGCTTATGAGCATTGCTGGGCTCATGTATAATTTAAAGCCCTGGCATTAGGGTTGCCACCTTTTCTGCAAGCCAAACTCAAACACTTTAGCGGAACAGGGCAATTTTAGTTTTTTTTTGCAATAAACACTATAGGATTACACCTGGGTTATATTTGGGTGCCCCGAGGAGAGTAGTAATGCGGGGAATAATGGGTTTGGCCAAATTGTTCTGCCATACTCAGGAGGAGTAGCACAATGTGTTTTGGGGTGTAGTTATAAGATTGCATATGCCATGTGAGAGAAATAACCTGTTAATATGACAATATGAAAAACATTTATATTTCAAAGAATTGTGGGAAAAAATTAAAATGTAAAAAAACTCACCATGCCTCTTACTAAATACTTTGGAATGTCTACTTTCCAAAAAGGGGTCATTCTGTCACGAGCGATCACTGCCGGACATCGAGCCCACTGAGCATGTGCATTGGCTCGGGGGACACGCGGCAGGTGCACGCGCGCCAGCTATGACGTTTTAAAGGAGCGACGTACAGCTACAGCAATTTGCGCAGCCGTGCCAACCTGCTGCAGTATAACGCATCGGCTGGTTGGCTAGCTGTTATTATGGAAGTTGGACTAGGGCCTTTATAAGGAACTTCACATGGCTATGGAAAAACTAAGGCTTCATGTACACATGGGACGTTTTACAACCTCTCCTGAACGATTTAACTTGACAGATAGTAACCGACGTTTAAAAACGTCAGTTTTGCCGCATTTACATGCCGCGTTTACGTTTAGAAGTGTTTTTTTCAAATAGCCAAAAAAAAAAAAACGCCTGTAAACGAAACGTGGCTACATGCTTTTACAAGCTGTTACAGGCATTTGGTATTTCAAATGCCTCTGAACATCCGTCCTGAACGCATTTTTTTGCATTCCAAAAAATACTTCTAAACTCAACTGCCTAGAAAGGACTATAAACTACCCTGTGTACATGTACTGATAAGATAACATAGAGGAGAGTTCAGGGGCAGCTGAAAATAATGCCCAACTGCTCCTAAACGTCTGCAGTGTACATGAGGCCTTAGAGTCAGCAACTACAAGTACTGTACAGTAGAGATTATCGATGGGGTTAATTTACTAAAACTGGAGAGTGAAAAATCTGGTGCAGCTCTGCATGGCAGCCAATCAGCTTCTAACTTCCGCTTGTTCAACTAAGCCTTAAAAAAATAAATGGAAGCTGATTGGTTTCTTTGCAGAGCTGCACCAGATTTTGCATTCTCCAGTTTTAGTAAATCAACCCCAGTGAGTGTATACGGGGTTAAGATCTGCTTAAAAGATAAAAAGCTAAACATTTTAAAGCTACTTTTATATTTGTAGTCAAGTAAATCTAAAATATTGCATATCCATAGCTCATATTTATTACTTGCAGCCAGCTGGTATAGCTCTCAGAAGGTTTTTTATTTCATAGCAGGGTGACTTCACTGGGAAATTTACAGTAAATATGATTCCTAGAAAGGCGTTTAGGTCCAGATACAAGTAATATTATTTTGTACTTTATTTGTATCTAGCCACTATGTCAATCCTGAGTGTTTCCATGTTCATATTGTCAGTGTGTCACAGGTGGGAACCAAGTGAGCTACAGATAAAGGGATTATAGTATCTGTCCTTGATCTATAGCTGCTGAACACAGAAAAGGCATCCGGGGTCGATTTAGATCCCTAGTGTCTGTATAAATAAAGCTTGCCACTACCAATGTATAGTGTCCTGCAGCGGCACATGTTAGTAAAAGGTAGAAAATAATGAAACATATACTAATGTAAACAGACTAAGTTTAAAACGTATTATTTTTTTGTTTTTACTACACTGAGCAAAATTATAAATGCAACACTTTTGTGTTTGCCACTATTTTTCATGAGCTGAACTTAAAGGGGTTGTAAACCTTCGTGTTTTTTCACCTTAAGGTGAAAAAATGCATTAAGGTAAAAAAACACCTTTCAGTGACCAACACTTTTGGAAATTTATAAGCAAAATTATAAGCAATTAAGAATTATAAGCGTCCTATAATATTTATAAGAAAAATTATAAGCAAAATTATAAGCGCAACTGTTTTGTGTTTGCCCCTATTTATCATGAGCTGAACTTAAAGATCTACGACTTTTTCTATGTACACAAAAGGCCTATTTCTTTCAATTATTGTTCACAAGTCTGTCTAAATCTGTGTTTTACTTACCTGAACCCTCAAACTTGACCCGGCTGGGACGCGCTGTCTCTCTGCCCGGGGTTATCGGCTCTTGATTGGATAGATTGATAGCAGCGCAGCCGTTGGCTCCCGCTACTGTCAATCAAGTCCAATGACGCGAGCGCCAGGGGGCAGGGCCGAGTCCTGTTCTTCAGCCTCTATGGACTCCGAATGCTGGACTTGGGAGCGCACCCCCAATGTAACCCCCTCGGGGAAGCACTTCTCTGAGGGGGTGGGAGCTGCCTGGGGACCCCAGAAGAGCAGGTTCGGGGCCACTCTGTGCAAAACGAGCTGCACAGTGGAGGTAAGTATGATATGTTTGTTATTTAAAAAAAAAATTATAATTTACCTTTACAATCACTTTAAAGATCTACGACTTTTTCTATGTACACAAAAGGCCTATTTCTCTCAAATATTGTTGACAAATCTGTTGAAATCTGTGTTAGTGAGCACTTCTCGTTTGCCATTAACACAGATTTAGACAGACTTATGAACAATATTTGAGAGAAATAGGCCTTTTGTGTACATAGAAAAAGTCGTAGATCTTTAAGTTCAGCTCATGATAAATAGGGGCAAACAAACAAAACAGTTGCGCTTATAATTTTGCTTATAAATTTCCTTATAAATATTATAGGACGCTTATAATTCTTAATTGCTTATAATTTTGCTTATAAATTTCCAAAAGTGTTGCGCTTATAATTTTTCTCAGTGTATTATATATATTTTCCCCTTTATTTACAAAGTATAATGTTTGTAATTTACAACAAAAATTTTATTTAAAAAAAAAAACAAATTAAATGAAAATGATAAGCTCACATAGGGGTCTATTTATGAAGGATTTAGGAAATTTGCACAGTGAATCATTTGTTGACATTCACCCAAGTTAGATTTGATGGTTAAAAAATTCAATGATTTAGTGCTGCTAATACAAAAGAGGTTGAAATAATAAAAATAAACAAGCAAAAAAAAACAAAGAAAAGAATCCATGTGTTTTGTCAGTAAGTGATTGTCCTCAACTTCTTACTTCCGTGACATAAACATAAAATAGGTGTCTCTCTTGATCCAGTAAAACTGTACAAGCGCTCCCACAAATGCAAAGGAAAGGCTCAGGAATAAAACAAAATTTATTTTAAACAACAGATAAAAAATACACTCACAAGAAAAGCGCACAATGACTGGTGCACTGCAGATCATTTGCATATGTCATTTTACAGACCACCATATTTTATAAATCACAAACATAGAGGCTGTAGCTTGTGGAGACCATCTATAAGTATAACTTTCTTACTGTCCCCTAAAACTGGATTCTACTCAGTGTTGATTATAAGCACCTCCAGCGTTCCCTTGCGCCCAACTGTTAGGTAAGAAGTCTTTAATCACTGGCTCCTTCCCCTTACGCGTTACGCTACAAGAAACAAGGAGTGGCTTCACCAGAGGAATTTGATGGTGTTTGTCCAGGATTCCACTGTCATATGGATCCTATTTTTATAGTAGGAATGTTCACCAGGTAAATGCAGCATCTGGTAAATAGGGATGGTCCAGATGTTCGCGTCGAGCGTAAGTCGGGTATTCGTTTGTTTGTAGAACAGACGAACATATGGGGTGCTTGCGGGAAGTTCGAGATCACAGTGCATTGAAGTCTGCTGATTGACCAAAGCATGCACCTGACCTGTATGCTTTGGCCAATCACAGCGCGATGTGCTGTGAGAGCCATAATTGGCCAAAGGCAGTGGCTAAGTCCGCACTCTACACTATATAAGGCTGCTTACATGTGTATAGTGTTTCATGAATGGAGAGAGATTATACAGGTTAGTTAGTGGATTGAGCGTGCAGTCAGTGTAGAATAAATAACCCAATGCAGAGTATATAGTGCAGTCAGTATAGTGTATATAATGCAGTGCAGAGTATATAGTACAGTCAGTCTAATGTATATAATGCAGTTCACAGTATATAGTGCAGTCAGTGTAGTGTATAAAATGCAGTGCAGAGTATATAGTGCAGTCAGTGTAGTGTATATAACCCATTTCAGAGTATATAGTGCAGTCAGTGTAGTGTATATAATGCAGTGCAGAGTATATAGTGCAGTGCAGTGCAGAGTATATAATACAGTGAATTAAAGTGGTAAGGGGAACCCTGTGACACAATTAGGGGACCCTTTGGGTCTGGTATAGATTTTAAGGGGAACTCCAAGCCAAAATTAAAAAAAAAAAATTAGCTTGGGGTCCCCCCCAAAATCCCTACCAGACCCTTATCCGAGCATGCAGCCTAGCAGGCCAGAAACTGGGGGGGGGGGGGGGTGAGCATGCACCCCAAAGCACCTTGTCCACATTTTGATGGGGACAAGGGCCCTTTCTTGACAACCCTGGCCGGTGGTTGTCGGGGTCTGTGGGTGAGGAGCTTATCGGAATCTGGAAGCTCCTTTTAACAAGGGGGGCCCCCAGCTCCTGGCCCCCCCATGTGAATGAGTATCGGGTACATTGTACCCCTACCCATTCACCCAAAAAAGTTTCAAATAGTAAAAACCATAAGAGACAGTTTTTGACAATTCCTTTTTAAAAAAAAGGGAAAAAAAAAGTGTCCCGCAATGTACATCCACCATATATCACGCTGCCTGACGGACCCGAAAAATAGAAAAAAAATTAAAACGCTCCGCCTCGATGGGAGGCTTCCAGGGACTGCTTTCTCTTTGCTTTGACAGCTGTATAGGCAAGGGTGGGGACATCCGGTGACATAACTGAGTGACCCCACCCCCTTCTAATGTTCAATTTTGTGGGTCCGTCTGGCAGAGTGATTGACGGTGGATGTAAATCGCAGGACACTTTTTTTTTTAATGAAGGAATTGTAAAAAAAATTCTCTTATGGTTTTTATTTTTTTACACTTTTTTGGTAAATGGGTAGGGGTATGATGTACCCGAGAAATTTCATTATTGCTGCAGCATGTTCTATACATTGCACAGATGCGCCACTTTGCAGGCAGACTAAGGGGACCCCCAGGCACGATATTTAAAGGAATATTAAATTTTTATTCACTTTAAGCATCATTAAAATCACTGCTCTTTTAAAAATAATTGTTTTAAAAACTTTTTTTTTGCATTGATTCATGTCCCCTATGGCAGTACCTGGGTCCCCATATACTTTTTATGGCAATAACTTGCATATAAGCCTTTAAAATTAGTACTTTTGATTTTTCATGTTCGTCTCCCATATACTTTAAGGCCCCTTTCACACTGGGGCGGGGAGCCGCGGTGACGGTAAAGCAGCGCTTATTTAGCGCTGCTTTACCGTTGTTTTAACCGCGGTTTTCGGCCGCTCGCAGTGCGGTTTTATCCCCCGCGAGCGGCCGAAAAAGGGTTAAAGGCAGAGCGCCGCCGTAGCGGCGCTTTGCAGCGGTATTGCCGCGGTCCCTACTAATGAACAATTATTGAATCTCACTTGTATGGTACATATAAATAAAGAATAGTTTTCCACGTTGCTTAAACTGTATTTTAGCGTTAGGAAAGTTAAAGTAAAACTAAAGGCAAAACTTTTTTTATTTTTTTAAATTTTGAAATGAGTAAGGGGAGATTTTATCCAATAAGCTTTTCAGGATTCCATGGCTGCTTTTGGTCTAAATAGCGGCTATGAAATCCGTCTACTGTCAATCACAAGGCAGGTGAACCTGATGGGGCTCCGCCCACTGCCAGTGTAAACCTGTGTCACTGGTTGCTAGGGTGCTGGCTGCCTGCATCCCAGAAACCAATAAAAAAACAAAACAAGTAGGCTAACACCTTTCCTCTCTCTGATAACTCTGGCGTGTCTGTGGGCCAACTTAAAGCTGGTACCTAATATACTCGAGTATAAGCCGTGTTTTTTAGCCCATTTTTTAGGCTGAACCCCCCCCCCCCGCTTGGTTTATACTCGAGTGAGCTGTACAGAAGCCGTACCTTTGATTACTAAAACAGCAGGTGTCTCCCGCTGTGTTAAGCAGTCTGTTCGGTGGCCATCCATTGTAACAAAGCCTGCCTCCTCCTTGTCCGTGATAGAGGAACACTGATACAATGCTGCGAAAATGTATCAGTGTTCCATCTATCACGGACGAGGAGGAGGCGGGGCTTTGTTACAATGGACGGTCGAACAGACTGCATAACACAGCGGGAGACACCCACTGTTTTAGTAATCAATGGTATGGCTGCAGATGGGCATAGCGAGGCTGCAAATGGGCACAGTGAGGCTGCAAATGGGCACAATGAGGCTGTAAATGGGCACAGTGAGGCTGCAGATGGGCATTGTTTAACCAGTATCTGCTGTATTTTCCCACCCTAGGCTTACACGAGTCAATGCGTTTTCCCATTTTTTTGTGGTAAAATTAGGTGCTTCGGCTTATATTCGGGTCGGCCTATACTCGAGTATATACGGTAATTCCAGTTTCATTATCTAAAAACTGGAGGTAATTCAGTTTAAATTTGTCACAATCATAGGGATACATTGTAAAAGTAGTGCAAATGAGATCTACATTAATCTTTTATGAATGGTGGAATGGTTTCTGAAACAGTCACAAGGCTTTCTTGCATTTAGCCAGGACATTTTAAGGCAGGGGTCTCAAACTCAAATTACCTGAGGGCCACAGGACGAGTTTTCATATCCCATGGGGGCCGCATGCAAACTTTCAAGCTTCAAAAAGAACATAAAACTAGTATATATAGTGGTAGTTACTGCTTGCTGCCAGTCACTGCTTACTGCCAGATGATTGGCAGTGTTTTCTCTGCAGCGTGACCCACAGTTCTGCAGCCAGCTCCCAGCAGGACCCACAAGCTGGCTGTGGACCTGTGGATCCTGCTGGTCTGTAGGCCGCTGCCAGCAGGACCCCACAGGTTCGCAGCCAGCAGGACCCACAGTTCTGCCGCCAGTTCCCAACAGGACCCACAGCTTCAGCAGGACCCGCAGGTCAGCAGGACCCATAGGCCATGGCCACAACAGGACCCCCAGGTCAGCGGCCAGCAGGATCCCACAGGTTTGCAGCCAGCTCCTAGCAGGATCCACAGGCCATGGGCACTTGGGCAGCTCTTAGTGTTGAGGGCTATTTTGAGGTTACTGGATGGGCACTCGGACAGGGTAAATGAGGTGTATAGGGGGGGGGGATAGATGGGATGATCATGTGGGGGTCAGCTGGGGGTGTCAGGGTCTCTCACCGTGACCTCAGCGATGGGCTGATGGCAGCTGCCAGCTCAGGCTCAGTACGCCGAGCAGTGAGTCAGACTCAGCCACGACGGTGTCCAAGAAGATCCCACTGGGAGTTGTAGTTTGGCTGTAGTCAGTGGAGTCACTAGGGTTGGGATCACCTGGTGCGGTAAAACATGGTGTCACCCCCCCCTGTCTAGGCTGCATAGCACCATGCAGGCAGCACACGATCATGGGGCGCACACCAAACCAGCCCCTGAGGGTAGTATAGGGTGGTATAGTGGCAGGTTAGGGTAGTATAGGGTGGTATAGTGGCAGGTTGGGGTGGTATAGGGCAGGTTAAGGCGGTATAGGGCAGGTTAGGGGTGACACAGGGCAGGTTGGGGGTGATACAGGGCAGGTTGGGGGGGACGCAGGGCAGGTTGGGGTGACGCAGGGCAGGTTGGGGTGGCGCAGGGCAGGTTGGGGTGGCACAGGGCAGATTAGGGTGGCACAGGGCAGATTAGGGTGGCACAGGGAAGGTTGGGGTGACACAGGGAAGGTTGGGGGGGACACAGGGCAGGTTGGGGGGGACACAGGGCAGGTTGGGGGGGACGCAGGGCAGGTTGGGGTGACGCAGGGCAGGTTGGGGGGTGGCACAGGGCAGGTTGGGGTGGCACAGGGCAGATTAGGGTGGCACAGGGCAGATTAGGGTGGCACAGGGCAGGTTGGGGGTGACACAGGGAAGGTTGTGGGGGACACAGGGCAGGTTGTGGGGGACACAGGGCAGGTTGGGGTGGCACAGTGTAGGTTGGGGTGGCACAGGGCAGGATGGGGTTGTACAGGGCAGGTTGGGGTGGTACAGGGCAGCTTGGGGGTGACGCAGGGCAGGTTGGGGTGATACAGGGTAGGTTGGGGTGATACAGGGTAGGTTGGGTGGTACAGGGCAGGTTGGGGTGACGCAAGGCAGGTTGGGGTGGCCCAGGGCAGATTAGGGTGGCACAGGGCAGATTAGGGTGGCACAGGGCAGATTGGGGTGACACAGGGAAGGTTGGGGGTGACACAGGGACGGTTGTGGGGGACACAGGGAAGGTTGTGGGGGACACAGGGCAGGTTGGGGTGGCACAGTGTAGGTTGGGGTGGCACAGGGCAGGATGGGGTTGTACAGTGTAGGTTGGGGTGGCACAGGGCAGGATGGGGTTGTACAGGGTAGGTTGGGGTGGCACAGGGCAGGATGGGGTTGTACAGGGCAGGTTGGGGTGGCACAGGGCAGGATGGGGTTGTACAGGGCAGGTTGGGGTGGCACAGGGCAGGATGGGGTTGTACAGGGCAGGATGGGGTTGTACAGGGCAGGATGGGGTTGTACAGGGCAGGTTGGGGTGGCACAGGGCAGGATGGGGTTGTACAGGGCAGGATGGGGTTGTACAGGGCAGGATGGGGTTGTACAGGGCAGGTTGGGGTGGCACAGGGCAGGATGGGGTTGTACAGGGCAGGTTGGGGTGGCACAGGGCAGGATGGGGTTGTACAGGGCAGGTTGGGGTGGCACAGGGCAGGATGGGGTTGTACAGGGCAGGATGGGGTTGTACAGGGCAGGTTGGGGTGGCACAGGGCAGGATGGGGTTGTACAGGGCAGGATGGGGTTGTACAGGGCAGGTTGGGGTGGCACAGGGCAGGATGGGGTTGTACAGGGCAGGATGGGGTTGTACAGGCAGGTTGGGGTGGCACAGGGCAGGATGGGGTTGTACAGGGCAGGTTGGGGGTTGTACAGGGCAGGTTGGGGTGGCACAGGGCAGGATGGGGTTGTACAGGGCAGGTTGGGATGGCACAGGGCAGGATGGGGTTGTACAGGGCAGGTTGGGGTGGTACAGGGCAGCTTGGGGTGGACGCAGGGCAGGTTGGGGTGATACAGGGTAGGATGGGGTGATACAGGGCATCTTAGAACTCCATGTAGTGACAGTGTGCAGAATAAACTTACATAGCATGCCTCATTCCTGCAGATGAAGACCCAGGTGGGTGGGCGGGGCTGCTGTGTCTGTCCTCGCCTCTATCTGCTTCAGCTGCGGCATCATCCATAGTGAAGGAGTCTGTGGGAGGAGTTGAGGAGGCAGCCACACCCCCAGCCCCTCCCGCAACTCCTCCCAATGGATGTATTTAGGCTGGCTGCGCTCGCCGCTCTCTAGACTCCACCCGCCGGGTGCAGGGAGCTTGAGCGCACAGCCGTGGACTACAACTCCCAGAAGCAACAGCGGCGGACGTCACATGACGTCACCGACGTCAGCTAGCCCGACTTACTCCGAGTAAACCATGAAGACAAAAAAAAAAAAAAAAAACATCGTAAGCAGGCGGCCGTTGCCAGGAAATGTATTAGTATGCATCAGTCCTGCGGGCCAATTGTAACCGCTCCGCGGGCCGTAAATGGCCCGCGGGCCGGTACTTTGAGACCCCTGTTTTAAGGCCTATTTTACATTTGTGGTTGGGGGTGAAGGCGTAAAACAGGTGGTTAACCCACATTTTAATGCCCCCCAAGCCACAAAGGCATAGAGGGCTATACACAATAAATGATCCCCCCTCACGGATTCAGTGCCCAGTAATGCTGCCAAACTTGACCCAATCAAGTGAATGGGGCTCCGCCGCAACCATATCACAATGGTGTGGGCAATTAGGGGTTAAAACATTAACAAGACAAGCTAAGTGTTGTAGGGAATGGGAGACTGACTGCCACATCCCATAATGATAGACAAACAACAACACACCCAGGGTCCTCTGTGAACTAGCCTGTGGTATGGCCTCCCAGTGTGAGACCAACCTTATGTTCCAGATTCTAAGCTAAATATATTGATGTTTATATCAGTATGGCTATTTGTTTGTTCTTAACTTTGTATTTTGGTGACTACAATCACTATTTTAATATGTTTCAATAAAACCTTTTTATTTTACCTTTTTTATACTTCATTACCTGGTCTGACAACTGCCTTTAAAGTCCAGGTGGGGCTCCTTTTCTTGTTGTATGATTAGGGGTTAAAACAGGCAGTGAAGAAATTACATAATGACTCCTCACTGCCTTCCAGATGGCCTCTGAAAAGGGATTAAAGTGGCTCTAAAGGCAGAAGGTTTTTTTTATTTTAATGCATTCTACGCATTAACATAAAATGCCTTATGTGTGCAGCCCCCCTCGGCCCCCTAAAACTTACCGAGCCAATCTCTGTCCAGCGATGTCCACGAGCGTCTCGGCATTCCGGGACTCTCCCTCCTGTTTGGCTGACAGCAGCAGCGCCATGGCTACCGCTGCTATCAATCAAAGTCAGTTAGCCAATCAGGAGAGAGAGGGGGGGGGGGGCAAGGCCATAGCTCCATATCTGAATGGACACACGGAGCTGTGACTCAGCTGGGGTGCCCCCCTAGCAAGCTGCTTGCTGTGGGGGCACTCAAGAGGAGGGGGCATGAGCGCTGGCAAGGGACCCAAGAAAAGGAGGATCCGTGCAACTCTGTGCAAAACCAACTCCACAGAGCAGGTAAGTATAACATGTTTGTTATTTTTATAGAAAAAAAAAAAACATTTGTTGGTTCATTTGGTCTTTAACTAAGGTGTAAGAGTGACAATTACATGAGAGATATTAGATGTGATACAGACAATAATTACTGATCTGGTAATCAAAGGATTGGCTTCTTTTTTTGTTTCCTATTTATCAGTTCTTTCATTAGCACTTTCTAATATCATTCTAAAGGGGGCTGGTCTGGTAAATTGGAGCTTGTGAGCACATCAAAGAGCTCCATAGAAACTTGCATCCATCTGTATAATAATACTGATAATGAAGACAAGCACACCACTTCAACATGAGACCAGAAATCTCATTGTGAGGTCCTTACAAAGGTCTTACTAGTCATTAGCTGTCATGAGAAGCGTATCATGTTCTGTTGTAAATTGTGACAAAAGTTACAATGGAAATTATAAGCTGAAAATTAATTATTGGCTCAGAGGAATTTAGTAGAAACTAAAAGTATATTACACTAAATGATTTATACACTGTAATATGTTTGGCGGTCTTATACAGTAACTAAAGAGCCTTTTTAAAGCGGAAGTAAACCCATCGATTTAACAGTTTTAAAAAAAAAAAAGTGAGTCAAACCATCCAATGGCTGGTGTCATAACAGATCACATGTGCAGCACTGTGGCAGTTGAAGATTAAACAGAGGCAAAGATGGCTGAAAACGATAGGGGGGTTTACTTCCACTTTTTTTTTTTGCAACATTTTTTTTTTATATTTTATTTTCAACAGAAAGGCAGTTCGATGGCAACAAGACAGATAATGAAACATGTTTGTATACCAGTATACATGGCTTAAAGTGATTGTAAACCTTTTTTTTTTTTTAATAACAAACATACCATACTTACCTCCACTGTGCAGTTCGGTTTGCATAGTGTGGCCCCGAACCTCGTCTTCTGGGGTCCCCAGGTGGTGCTCGTGGCTCTTCCTTGCATCGAGAAGCTTTTGCGTGCATAGACACAAAATGTCCGACTAGGCCCGGCCCCCCCCGAGCCCACTTTTGCGTGCATAGACACAGAATGTCGGACTCGGCCCGGCCCCCCCCGAGGGCCCACGTTATTGGATTTGATTGACATCAGCGGCGCATGCTCTCTGAGTTTCCCGTGCGCATGTGTGGGAGTGACGACATTGCAGCTCCGGCCACTCACAGCACCGGAGCCGTGATACCCGGAAGACACGCCAAGGGAAAATGTCAGCTCCCTCGGCGTGGACCGAGACCACCTGCCGATGCCTCATTCTAAGGTAAGTATTTCATAATGAGCTCATTATGCCTTTTTCCTTACATGTTTAAAAAAAAAAAAAAGAATAAATCTGTGGGTTTACTACCGCTTTAAGTACATCAAGAGAATAGATGGCATCTAGACACCAAAATGGATCATTGAGTTTTTAGATTATACCTAGCAGGCACAAACAACTAACTATGGCCCTATAGAACCCGTACGTGTCGTAAAACTGGACACCGTAAGAAACAAGGACCGCCCAACTCACTTTAAACATATGTCAAGGAGAAGAAGGAAAAGTTTAGAAGGGTAAAAGAAGGAGACCAAAAGGTTCAGAGTGAGAAAAAAGAGAGAGGAGGAGGGGAAAGGAGAGGAAAAAAAACACACCAAGCAAACAACGCACGCATCAAAAGACTATGAATTTATTTTTTTATGTGATCCAAAAAGAGACTGTTCGAGCCAATTCATCACTCTTTCCCTGTGATTATATGTTTACAGCAAATTCAAAAATGTAGAAGATATACCCTGAAATTTATAAAGTGTGGCACAGACAGACTTTGCCCTGCCCACCAGCGCCCCACGGTGTATGGTTAGGTGGAGACATGTAGGCTGAGGCCGCTCTTTATTGTTTAATCACCTGGGCTGGTTGGGAGTAACAGCAATGCATTCCTATTTACATTTGCTAACCACCTGGATTGATATTCAGACAAGCCTGCGTCCCATGTTCTGGGACACAGGTATATGCTTTCACCTTTACTTTGAGTGGTGCCAAAAGCAATCGAACATGTCTAGAAATTGCACTTGACTTACACTTTTAGCATGAACATGAGACACTTTTGCAAAATCTGTCTGCACCTGTTTCTTTCTCTGTATGCCAAAAGAGAGTTATGCCGCGTACACACGAGAGGACTTTTCGACAGCAAAGGTCCGACGGAACGAATCCGTCAGACAATTCGATCATGTGTGGGCTTCATCTGACTGTTGCTGTCGAAAAATCCGACAGACTTTAGAAATAGAACATGTCTTAAATTTTCCCATCGGAACTCCGCTGGACCCAGCTCCTAACGAAAAAAACGCTCGTCTGTGTGCTAGTCCGACGGACAAACAACGATGCTAGGGCAGCTATTGGCTACTGGCTACGAACTTCCTTATTCTAGTTCGGTCGTACGTCATCACGTTCAAATCTGTCAGAATTTAGTGTGATTGTGTGTGGCCAAGTCCGTTCATTCAAAAAGTCAGTCGGAACTAGTCCATTGAAAAGTCCGCTCTTGTGTCTTAAAGTGTTACTAAACCCAGGACATGGCATTCAAGGGGTTGCAAAGTCAGAAGGTTTTTTAAATCTAAATGCATCTTAAATCCTTCTGTGTACAGCAGCCCCCCCCCCCCCTCCGCCCCTAATACTTACCAAAGCCCCATCTCTGTCCAGAGATGTCCATGAGTGTCTCAGCCGTCTGGGACTCTCCCTCCTGGTTGGCTGAGACACAGTACCAGTGCCATTGGCTTACTCTGCTGTCAATCAAAGTCAGGTAGCCAATCAGGAGAGAGAGGGGCCAGGACCGAACCACAACTCCATGTCTGAAAGAACACAGAGAGCTGTGATCGGCTTGGGTGCCCCATAGCAATCTGCTTTCTGAGGGGGCACTGAACAGGAGGGAGGGGCCAGGAGCAGCGAAGAGGGACCCGAGGAGGATCTGGGCTGCTCTGTGCAAAACCACTTCACAGAGCAGGTAAGTATAACATGTTTGTTATTTTTATAGAAAAAAAAAAACACCACTCTACAATCACTTTCACTATATCTGGTCTCCCACAGTACACCGAACATGGAAATGCAATTATTTTAGTAAATGTAACCTGCTAAATACCTTTTCTCATGAGCAGTGTATTGCAGTCTCGTGACTTCTATCAGTGTTCTGGGGAGCTATGTTTAAAGCTTGTAGGAGTAGTTTTCATTCTCTGCTCTCTGTCCTATGAGGCTGCATGAGCCCTGACACTCTGCCTGGACAGTGCTGATTGGCCCTCTGCTTATCACATGCACCCCCCCCCCCCAGAAAAAAAAAAAAACTCTAGCAATACACACTAAACTGAGCATGTGCAGAGTGCCTCCAAGGCTCTGTACTATCAGCAGATTGATTGGGGACAGTAAACGAAGGGGAGGATCAGATAAGACATGATCAAATAACCTTTTTTATACAATACAGAGGATTAACCCCTTTGGTTCCACAGTGAGTATAACAAGCATGCTTTACTGCATATACAGACTGATTTTACTGTTGTGGGTTTAGTAACATTTTAATTAGCTCCACTTTTGTAAGATATGAAGTGGCAATATTTTATTTTAAATTTGTCACATTCATTGCGCCACAATGTAAAACTTATGCAGTTTTGAGCTACACAAATTTAACGCATGAGTTGCTGTCAGGACCAAAAGTGTTGACAAATGCTTCATGAATTTGGTGCAATATAATAACAAGAGGAATTATTAACACCAGAAAAGTGGTTCAGCAGCTTTATTGAATTCCACCCATAATCTTATGAGGACAGACCATAACGTTACACATTGTGATATGGGAAATATTATTCTGCATATGTCAAATATCCTGTCATAGGGGCAAGATGTAACAGGAAATCTATCCAATAGAAAGCCAGGCAGCACAAAACAAAAGGGGACCTAATGTAAAAAGGCAAATTTGCTGCCTGATATGAAACTAAATATGAAACTGAAATTTAAAAATGTTAAAAAATATGTTATACCACATTTCATATTCCTTATATGTGTCTGGTGTTCCATGCACTTGTATTAACCTCCCTGGCGGTATGATTATGTCAGGAATTTTGTACCAAAAGCGGTACAATTTATTTTGCATGGAAATTTGGCGTTTTATATTGTAGGCCTGCAATTCTTATGAATAACTCACTTTAATCTGTCCAAACCAGAGTCTAGTAGACATCCCGGGTATGATAAAGTTTGAAACACAAATTCATAAATTATAATATAATAAATAACTATAAAAATGATTCAATAATGTAATCAAATCAAAAACACAGAAATTTGCTCAGTTTCAGTTTTATTATCACTGTTTTCTAGCTGGTCTAAAACTACTTTTGACATAAAGGGACACTTTTTGGTTGCTATGGACAATCTCCAGTTTCCAGGCAGAATTTTTTTTTATTTATTATATAAAACTACACGCAGGGCACTGGACAGACCACTAGGGACAAAGGGGATGTGTATTTTTTTATACAGTACTGTAATCTGTAAGATTACAGTACTGTATGTGTTTTGTGTGTTTTAACTTTTTTGAATTTGGTGCCAATCTCCGTTCCTGTGCGTCGTAGCATCGCAGGGAACGGAGATCAGCGGCACTCGGCACTGTGTTAATTTGAGCGGAGGAGCTCGCACACACAGCGGGGAGACATTGCAGGATCCATGGGACAAGGTAAGTAACTTCCCCCTGTATCCTGCAATGCAATCCCGAGTCTGGCTCGGGGTTACCGCTTATGGTACTGAAGTTCCACCCCGAGCCAGACTCGGGATTACCGCCAGGTAGGTTAAAATGTATATTGTTCTCTTTGCATTGCTTCCTTTGTGTGAACTATCTGGTGATCCCACCAGTCCCCCTGCTTTTCTATTTCAAACTGACCACACCAGTGAATAAAGTTAAAACGATTGTTCTGTTCATAATAATACCCAGCCCTGGGGCTGATTTACTAAACCTGGGAAGTGAAAAATCTGGTGCAGCTGTGCTTGGTAGCCAATCAGCTTCTAATTTAAGCTTGTTCAATTAAGTTTTGTCAAAAAAAAAAAAAAAGAAAACTGAAGCTGATTGTTTTTTATGCAGAGCTTCACCAGATTTTGCATGCTTCAGTTTTAGTAAATCAACCTCACGTACAAGAGAAATTTAAAAAAAAGCACATGATTGGATGGTTGAAGTAAATTAAGTTTTACCTCTATATTTCCTTTGCAAAGCAAAATTGTCCATTTAATTCTCAAACCCAATGTCCCTGATCCAGTTGTTTATATATATTTATATGAAAGTAAGTTTAAAGGGTAAAGGAGTTTAACTAGTTTCTGCAAGTCAAAGATCAAAGACTATATATGAGATTTAAGGGGTTATATTGTATGTAAAGCTAATATATTAGGCTGGCTGCTTTATAATCCTACCAAATCCTTTAATGGCATTGCTTCTATCTTAAATAGGAAAAATTACTCTGGTAAATCGACTTGCAATTTAAAGCAGATTACCAGTAAATTTTAATGATTTTATGATGACCTTTATTAACTGCATTCCCTCTATACTTTCAAATAGGAATTCTTTCATAAAATTGCATTTGCAAAATTTTTCATAGATAGAAAACTAACTGAATAGAAGGAAAACATACATTTTTACAGTTTTTTTAATTACTCTTATCGCTTTAAAATTATGGTAAGAAAAATGTATTTGTGTATTAAATGTGGCCTTTTAGAATAAACATTGGATGCCATATTTGACATATGAAAGTCTGTGTTGTCCATTGCAACAAGTTATTCCTTATTTTAATTCCCATATCTTTTTTGGTAGTAGAAAAGGAAGAATTGTATTAATTGTTGGGGGCCTCACAGACAGTACTAACTTCAGACAGTTTCACCCAGGAGGCAACTAAAAACTTTCATAGTTCTTGGCTGCTCAGGATGGCTCCGATTAACTTATATAGGGCACGTTTAACCAGTCCTCAAGTGATCATTTAGCACTTGCACTTTTACAGCAATGTTCCAGATTCTAATCCTTTGTGCCTGTCTCCAGCTTTTGCTGACTCTTATTTGCAGTTATTAGGAATTCAATTCTATTAAAAGGGCTTGAATGGAGTGAAATGTCACATTTTCACTGAAGGATTCTGCCATATTTCCTATGAATACCCGTTGCATAGAACATAGGTCATCCCTGATAAGCTGCTCACGGCACATGTGATGCTCATCGCTATTAAACTGCATGCATCATAAGTGAGCCTTTGGCCCAACTGTTCATAGGAAATCTGATTCTGAGCTCTGTTCAGCTGCTCACAAGACATTTAAATCTCAATCCCTCCTGCTATGTGCTATAAAAAGAGATATAAACTTCCAGAAGTTGACTGAAAGTTACTATCACCAGGGATGACTGTAGCAGGAAAGCACATGCCGCACTACCTAGGTCTGACCTCTGCAACTATAACAAGTCTCCAGCACTTACAGTTCGGTCAGTAGTTCCCACACCCTCGTAGAGACATTCTTTCATTATCATTGTTTTGTTTCTTCCCTCAGCAATGTCCACAACACTAAAAACTCTCTACGCCACTTTGCTCAGGGCAATGCCAGGGTGGATGCCACTCTTACCATTGGTTGTCAGGACACTAGCAGCAGACCACACACCCAATGACACTGTGTGGCTGGAATCTAAATAGACAGAAGACTGAACATGCAGTGAGGGTGGAGAGTCCTGTATGGCCTGTACCACCCCTACCATACCTCCATAAGTGTCATCAGACTTGGCAGCCTCGGTTGGCCTAATTGGTGGCATGGCCCTGCCTGTGCTGTGACTGTTTTTCCAGTATGGCTAAAAATATGTACTAGCTTTCCTCACACCTTCTGCAATAGCTTCTCTGATTTCAATCCCCCCTCCCCCCCACTCGTCCATACTATGTTCTTTAGGATCTCCTTTGCACTATTCATACTGCATTACCTGGATGGTATTAACCCTTTCCCTTAATTTGGATATAAAGTACTTTTCTGGCAACTCTCTCTCCATTATACATGCCACATTTTCTTGCTGGTTTCTCCCGCGTCCATTCTTCGTTCTTTGGCAACCCTTTTAGGTTTTCCAGCAGCTTTCATTCCACTTGTCACCCTATGTTCACTGAGAGCTCCCATCTCCAAGTACAGTACATTCACTTTCAACACCTCTCAACTAGTGATAAGTCGAACACCCCCAGGTTCAGTTCGACACCAGAACTCCCAAACACGGAAAAATTTCAGACCCAATCCCGGAACCCTATTAAAGTCTATGGGACCCGTTTTTAAGGCTTATATGCAAGTTATTGGCCATAAAAAGGGTTTGTGGTCTGGGAACCACCCTGGAGGACAAAAATATTTTTTTTTAAATATTGTTTTTAAACGAGCATTCATTTTAATGATGCTTAAAGTGAAACAATAGCAATAAAAAAATCCTTTAAATATCGTTCCTGGAGGGTCCCCTTAGTCTGTTGTAAAGTGGCACATGTGTACCGTGTATAGAACCTGCTGCAGAAAGACAGACATACTGTATATAAAGACAAAAAAAAGGCACTTAAATAGTTTTTCCTTGCAAGCGTTCTTTATTTTGTAAACAATAGCTTGGGGAGCCAATCTGTATGATGAGGCCACATTTTAGTGCATGTGCTTCCCTGCTGACAGCTTAATGAAAAAAAAAAAAAAACATTGTCGGCAATACAAAAATGTGAAATACAATTCCGGGGGTTCCACACCCCCCCAAAAACCATACCAGGCCCTGTTTTTTTATTTCATTCAGCTATGACTCATCCGTTGTTAAAGATGCAGTGGGCGGCTTCCTGACCCGCACCTTAACAGCTAGCTATTCATTGTGCTCTGATTGGGCAAAGCCTTGCACCTGACCAGCAGTCAAGTGCATTGCTTTAGCCAAGCAGGGCCCTAGAATGCACTGCGCAGCATACAGTGCATTGTGGGGCACTCGGCGGGCTGACATATGTTTGGGTGTTCGGTGAACACCTGAACAGGCGCTGTTTGGGGCTGAACCAATGCTCGACCAGAACAGTTCGCCCATCTCGACTCTCAACCCCAGCAACGTGACATATCTGTATAAAAATATTAAGGCACATTGATACTTGCCAGCCAAAAACTACTAACACAGGCTGGTCAGTATTTATATTATGGAAACAGCAACAGAAGAGCAAGGAAGAATATTTTTTGAAAATGAACACATTATTTTCCACTGAAATAGAATTAGGTGTTAGAAGTGGGCACAAGAGTAACTGTGTTGGCAGCATTTACAGAAAGTGACATATGTGCATGAATTATAGGCAAATAAAAAGGAAGGAATGGCGTGAGGAAGGGTACAAGCACTGCGTTATGGGACTAAAAACATTACATAAAAAGGACCATGTGTAGAACACAGGGCTATGTATAAAATATAATGTAATCTGTAGTAAAATAAATCAGCCTAAGAACAAAATCCCAGTGTTAAACAAGACAAAAAGTCCATAAAACTATAAAACAGTAGGACAGATGGCAGCTCCCTTATGAGTGAAGCAGACTTTGGAAGGCAAGATAAAATAACAAAAAGGGGAGCCTCTAAGTGCAATTTGTTTTAAAAGAATGGTTTATTAATAGTAAAATCAGCTGGCTACTCACATGACAGTTGTGAGAAACAAGCATGGATTTATCTTGATGTGGGGTGTGCAGTCACTCTGGTGTCCGGGGAGGCATCCTGAGTGTGGTCCCAGTGCGCTGAGATGATCCTGGATACAGTGGGGGGATCCGGAGAATGTAATCAGCCCTGTCGGTCTGTATATAGGAATGTAGAAATGTAGCGCTAGATAATGAAAAAAAGTGATAGTGAGACACTGACAACTCAAATCTATAACATTCTGAGTCCAATTAGTAAATAATATGAAAAAAACAGGTCCCAGGTGGGTCAATCCAAACAGAAGGCGATATCCACACCAGCAGAATGGTTGTTCTCATATGGAAACAGGTGATAGGTAGAGTGAATACGAAATCCAAGCAGGTATGACATCCAATGTAAGATAAGATTAAATACTCTTACCGGAAAGAATGGACCTGGATGTCAGCGACACCAGGACAATCAGGCATGGATAATAGGGTCATCGGATCCACAGGAATGCTCCAAAGGGTCTAGATAGGTTCAGGGATCATTCAATGCAGTCTCGATGGCACCAACAGCAACGGAGAAGTGGTTAACCAGAAGGGAAAGCCAAAAAACTCACATCCAAGAAGATATATAAAGAAAAAAAGGGCCTTTCATACTCAGCATCAGAGGGCAGCCAGACTCAGGATGCATCCCCGGACAACAGAGTGACTGCACACCCCACATCGAGATAAACCCATGCTTGTTTCTCACAACTGTCATGTGAGTAGCTGATTTTACTATTAATAAACCATTCTTTAAAACATATTGCACTTCGAGGCACCCCTTTTTGTTCTTTATCATGAATTATAGGCATGCTGTCTTTGTCCTTACATACTAACACTAGCTGGTAAAAGCAAGAAATCACATTGATAATACAAACTAAATTTAAAATTGCATTTGTTTCTGAGACACAGAAGAATTGGAAAGGAAGACACTTTCTTGTATTAAATTGTTGCTCACAGTCAGGGGCTAATGCTTTCCTTGTCCATCTCCTGCCAGCTCAGAGAGCCCAGCACAACAACTACAGATTAATGACATCTGAGAACAATTTGTGACAGATGTTATTTAGATGCTCCGTGTTATTCTATTGTATTTATTTTGTTTGTAGAATTTTTGAAATTGTAAATGGAAAAGGAAGATTAAACCCCCAAAACATTGCTCTGCTCTCTCCACCAATTCATTTAGACCACTTTCTAGTACAAGTCTGTTTTACTTCTAAATGTATACATGTCAAGGGGCACTCAAGATGAGGTGACCCACTCTGAGAAATATTTGGTGAACTCTATCTTTATTAAAAGATTATGTAGTGTACAGGATGCAGAGGATGGGTCCTGCATGGGAGGTATATGTCCTCTTTGAATAGGTTTTGGTCCCTTTAGGAGATAACAAGTAGCAAGAAGAAATATTCAGGGTTTATCATCTATACAGAGTTAGGGGTTCCGGAGTGATCTGGTAAAAGCAGAAAGCTGACCTGCAATTCAGAGGCTCAGAGGGATTTTGGGTGAGAAAGAGCCTCCAACCCTGACCACAGGTACTTTGGTCCTGAAGAGGTTAACCTGCCTGTGAGAGAGGGTGGAAAAGGGGCAGTAAGCAGTCAGCAGGTGTCTGTGAAGTGTAATGTGGAACAGCACACAGTTGTGAGAGAGTTGTAGACTCTTGATCGGCTGAGACCCTGCTGGTTTCTTGTGACCTTTACAAACCTCTGGAACAAGTGGGGGCTTTAAAACCCTGGTAAGGGACGAGAGTTACTGGTGGGGAGTCATAGTTTTTTTTTTGGTATACCATATGCTATGGACTGCTATATTGCTTATACTGCTTAGAAGTTATTTTGTTTTATCTGTTTTTTGAAAACGAGAGATTTTTGCTTTTACAAAGTTGGCTGGCTGGTGAAGCATAAGTTTAGTAGCTGGTAAAATTCAGATCTCCTTTAGATCTGCCAGATATTGCCCTGAGCGGCTGTCTTCCGACACTGTGAGAGTTAGTAGCTGCCGTTGTTACTGAGAAAAGTTGCTCCATTTGCCTGCCTTCTTCTGCCATCCATGCTATTCACAAAAATGGTATTACTACTCTCTCACACTGCATTCCATTTTCGGAATGTGATGCATCGTAGGAGAATAGCAATGTGAGCAATATGAATGTCAGAGAGGACAGAAGGCAGCAGCAGCTCAGTAGCAGCGGAGGCTGTTAAAGTAGAAAAATAGGCAAAACTTTTTTTTTTCATTTGGGATAGAGCAAGGGATAACCTCTGTATGGTTTATGTATGCCTTCTTTTTCCCTTAGGAGAGATTTACCTCCACTTAATTTCCCATAGCCAAAAAGGAAGTGAGAGAAAATCCCTGCAAATTAAGGGAATTCCTTGGGGACCCCAGGTCACCAGAACCAGTATCCCTATTGGATGATTTCCCCTCTATTACATTTCTGGGGACAACCCAAAATTTGGGATTTTTTTTTTTACTTTCACTTTCAATGATAATGGTAAACAGGACAAATAGAGAGGGTGAATCTCCCTAACAGAGATACAGACAGCAATACAAACTCACCGATGTTCTAATCCAGCTCCCCTCTATCCAAAACTAAAAAAAGTTTTGCCATGATGTAGCAACCTGATGTTTAGGCAGGGTGGCTACTAAATGTATCTGCCAACTGATAGTTGCCTTGGCCAATTGATAAGAGGTCAATTGATTTCACCCTAATTCTGGAATTGCTGCACCTCTCTCTTCTGTCACTAGATGACCGGGTATCAGGTGGCATTAGATAAGACAAGTGCATTGCAAGGACAGATGAATTAATGAATGGGGTGTCTCAGCCAATGGGCAGGCATTTTCTTTGTTCCCTTGGACTGCTGGGAGAGCCTATTTATCTGGGTGGAGTCAGTTGATCGGGGGTTCTGTGCCACCTGGACAGCTGTCTGGGTGGATGTGTGTTGTATTGCCCTGGGCTGCTAGGCCATAAGCCTTGAGCCTATCCCGTTTGGTTGCTAGGCTGTCTGAGGGCCTATCCAGAAGCGAGAGAGCAGCGTAGGGTTGGGACTGCGGTTTGCAGTCCAACCAGAAGTAGCGGTTTCTCTGGCCAGGGAACCAGCTGTGGTCAGAGGTAGAGGGGAAGCTAAGGGACACTAAGGGACCATTCAACTCGCCACCAGAGACCACTGTGAGTAAGCTGAGGCCAGTACAGAGCAGACTTCTTGTCAGCCCGGGACAGTGAAGAAGTGGGAAAACTTCATCAAGTGGCAAGTCAGGGGCCCAGCGGGACAGCAGAGGTGACGCTTGTGGAGTGCCAAGCCAGAGACCTAATGTGTCAGCAGGGGTGAAGCTTGAGCAGTATCTGTGAGTGCCAAGCCAGTGACCCAGCGGTGAAGTGGGGGTGGCGCTTGAGGAAGATACTGAGTGCTAAATTGGAAGGGCTCAGGGGATCCAGTGGCAGTGGATCAGTAAGTCATGTGAAAGACTGAGGCCTCAGTGGAAGTGAAGTTCTACAATAGGAGATTGTAGAAGAAGTGAAAGAGTTCATTGCAACCTTTGTTAGAAACAGTTTCAAGACTGTTGCCACAGGAGACAGCGTCCCTACTCATGCAGATGTGGTGTCTGGCTAGATACCTTTCCCTGCATGGCTGTCTACCTATAGAAGTCTCGTAGTCTGACAATTAACATTGCATCTACTTAATGGTGTCCTGGCCCCAACCCTCTCTCCCACAGTTCTGTTTAAGAGACAATAAATCTCTTTGCATTCAAGAAGTGTCTGGCGCCCATCAATCTACTTCACATTACACCCACCATGCCTTGTAACCCACTCACAGAAGGATGTTAGTTGTCCCTAGCCCTGGAGGTCACCCTTAGGCCTCAGGGGCCTGGGGACTTGGCTACAATTAGTTATACTTTAATTCTCACAGAGCCAGAATATAGCCACTCAGGGTAGCATCCCATGGTTCTGAAGAAGGTACTGAACAGAGGATTTCACAAGAAGCAGCAGCCTGCAGTTAATGGGATATGCGCCAATACACATAACGTTGGTGTTTGGTGCTGTATTCCCCCACCACCCACAAAAAAAAAAAAACTTTAGTTTTAATAACATGTAGAAATACTGAAATAAGCTATTCCAGTGCAGTTATTGTCCTCGTTAAAAAGGATGCCAATTAAGAATTGTAATTTTTGGCAGCAATGCAAAAGTAAGGTTTGGCTGCAAACTAAAATGGAGAAATTATTTTTTTAATAACATTAAATTACAAAATGGTAGCTAATATGTATTTTATAATTTAGGTTATCATAAAGTGCCTGAACAAGAACCTTAATATCAGGATCCCATTCTTTCAATAAAAGCTGCCTATTTACACGATTGAAAACAAGTATTTAACGTGGTATTGAAACCAAAACAAAAATGTAATATATTGCTGCTTACAATTTTTTAGCTGTGATGGCTGCATTGGATTTCTTTTTTTAGATTCTTTTTTCTTTATTTCACCTGGTGATCCAGCCAGTAACACTTCCCGATTTAGGGTACAAACATATTGTAAAGGACAAAGGTTCTCTGTCCTATATGCTGACATCCTCAAATCTGTGTAAAACAGAAAAATTCTTGTAGCTATGGATTTTTTCTGGGCCTGTTGAAAATAGTACCACTAAGTAAATTCATAAAATTGTAATGTTTATTGTACAAATAATTATTTGTATAATAAACTTTATGATTTTATGAATTTACTTTGTGATACCATTTTCTATATGCCCAGAAAAAATTCATAGCTACGATAATTTTTCTGTTTTCCTGTCTTAAGATGTCTTTATTCTGAATGAAGTATTACACAGGAACCTTTGGACAGCAGCATTGCACTACTTTAACTGGTAATTGCGCGGTCATGCAATTTTGTAACGAAACGAAATTTGCGTCCTTTTCTTCCCACAAATAGTGTTTGAATTTTTATTTTTTGCGATATATTTTGAAAAAAAAAGAGATTTTCTACTTTTTGTTATAAAAAAAATCTAATAAACTCAATTTTAGTCAAACATTTGGGCCAAAATGTATTCAGCCACATGTCTTTAGTAAAAAAAATGCCAATAAGCGTATATTTATTGGTTTGCGCAAAAGTTATAGCGTCTACAAACTAGAGTACATTTTCTGGAATTTACACCGCTTTTAATTTATGACTGCCTATTTCATTTCTTGAGGTGCTAAAATGGCAGAGAAGTACAAAACCCCCCAAATGACCCCATTTTGGAAAGTAGACACCCCAAGCTATTTGCTGAGAGGCATGTTGAGCCCATTGAATATTTTTTTTTTTAGTCCCAAGTGATTGAATAAAGACAAAAATAAAAAATAATTTTTTTTTTCTTCAAAAAGTTGTCACTAAATGATATATTGCTCACACATGCCATAGTTATATGTGGAATTGCACCCCAAAATACATTTTGCTGCTTCTCCTGAGTATGGGGATACCACATGTGTGGGACTTTTTGGGAGCCTAGCCGCGTACGGGGCCCCGAAACCCAAGCACCGCCTTCAGGATTTCTAAGGGTGCAAATTTTTGATTTCACTCCTCACTACCTATCACAGTTTCGAAGGCCATAAAATGCCAAAATAGCACAAAACCCCCCCAAATGACCCCATTTTGGAAAGTAGACACCCCAAGCTATTTGTTGAGAGGCATGGTGAGTATTTTACAGCTCTCATTTGTTTTTGAAAATGAAGAAAGTAAAGAAAAAAAAATTTTTTTTTTCTTTTTTCAATTTTCAAAACTTTGTGACAAAAAGCGACATCTGCAAAATACTCACAATACCTCTCAGCAAATAGCTTGGGGTGTCTACTTTCCAAAATGGGGTCATTTTGGGGGGTTTTATGCCATCTGGGCATTCCATGGCCTCCGAAACTGTGATTGGCAGTGAGAAGTGAAATAAAAAAATTACTCCCTTAGAAAGCCTGAAGGCGGTGCTTGGTTTTTGGGGTTCCGTACGCAGCTAGGCTCCCAAAAAGTCCCACACATGTGGTATCCCCGTACTCAGGAGAAGCAACAGAATGTATTTTGGGGTGTATTTCCACATATGCCCATGACATGTTTGAGCAATATATCATTTAGTGACAACTTTTTGTAAAAAAAATATATATATTTTTTTTTTTTCATTATTCAATCTCTTGGGACAAAAAAAAAAAAATATTTAATGGGCTCAACATTGCTCTCAGCAAATAGCTTGGGGTGTCTACTTTCCAAAATGGGGTCATTTGGGGGGGGTTTGAACTGTCCTGGCATTTTATGCACAACATTTAGAAGCCTATGTCACACGTCACCCACTCTTCTAACCACTTGAAGACAAAGCCCTTTCTGACACTTTTTGTTTACATGAAAACATATTTTTTTTTTTGCAAGAAAATTACGTTGAACCCCCAAACACTATATATATTGTTAAAGCAAAGGCCCTACAGATTAAAATGGTGGGTGTTGCATTTTTTTTTTTCCACACAGTATTTGCGCAGCGATTTTTCAAACGCATTTTTTGTGGAAAAAATACACTTTTTTTTATTTTAATGCACTAAAACACACTATATTGCTCAAATTTTTGATGAAATAAAAAATATGATCTTAGGCCGAGTACATGGATACCAAACACGACATGCTTTAAAATTGCGCACAAACACGCAGTGGCGACAAACTACATACATTTTTAAAAGCCTTTAAAAGCCTTTACATGATACCACATTAGATTCACGGAGGAGGTCTACTGCTAAAATTACTGCCCTCGATCTGACCTTCGCGGTGATACCTCACATGCATGCTGCAATTGCTGTTTACATATGACGCCAGACCAACGCTTGTGTACGCCTTTGCGCAAGAGAAGGGGGGGCAGGGGTGCTTTTTTTTTTTTTTTTTTTAGTTTTTTTTTTATTTTTATTTAGCTTTTTTATTCTATTTTTAAACTGTTCCTTCCATTTTTTTTCTTTGTTATGATTTTTATTGTTATCTCAGGGAATGTAAATATCCCCTATGATAGCAATAGGCAGTGACAGGTACTCTTTTTTTTGAAAAAATTGGGGTCTATTAGACCCTAGATCTTTCCTCTGCCCTCAAAGCATCTGACCACACCAAGATTGGTGTGATAAAATGCTTTCCCAATTTCCCAATGGCGCGGTTTATATCCGGGAGGGGGGACATTCCCTCCTACTGCTTGTAAAAGCAGTCTAGAGGCTAATTACCCGCTAGAATTGCTTTTACATGAAAGCCGATCACTGGCTGAAAAGAATGATACCAAGATGATACCTAAACCTGTAGGCATCATTCTGGTATAACCATTCAAAGTCCAGCAACATACTGGACATATATTGTAATCTTTTTTTTTTTCATGCAGCCTCTTGGCTGAACGAAAAAAAGAGATTGATTGGTGGGTATGCCCACCATTAGAATACCTCCCTTCATCCACCCACTTCTAATGATGGGCATACATGCACCATTTATATATGCCGATGCATGGGGGCATCCTCCCGCAAAAGTTATGCCGTGTACACACGGTCGGAATTTCGACCGTATGTACGTGGCATTAGGAGCCAATCGCTCCTCCGCCCCCCCTGCTGCCCCATGCTTCGGCACATATGCTCTTTTTTTTAACTGTGGTGGTGAAATCACCTCCTACAGCGTTGGAGTCGCGGCTTTATGTATCGTGGGAGCAAACGCTGTTGCTGTCAAGATAAATAAATCCGCGCTGCAACTGAATGGCGCACCTGAAAACAAAAAAATGCTTAACACTAAAACACAGTAAACAAAATTACATACCTGAAAAGCAAGCATGATAAAACATGATAAAACATAATAAAACATTGCAGAATAGAATGGAGTAAAAAAAGAGCAACAATAGAGAGAGAGAGAGAACAATAAAACGACAACTATTTTTGTTTTTTTTATTTTTTTGAGATTCACAGGTAAAAAAGCTCCTGACTGTTAGCGACTGAATCAAAACGCTACCACAAAAAAAAATGTTAGCGATCGCAGGGATCAGGCCTGACTCTGCGAACACTGCAGTTATGTGTGCTTAGTGTTTTGTAAGTGACAGTGATCGATCGATACTGCACTTGGGTGGGCTGGGCTGGGCGGAGGGGGAAAACGCAGGTGCTAGCAGGTATCTGGGCTGATCCCGCTAACAATGCGTTTTTTTGGAACCCTAAACTGCTGGGACGCTAGTATAGATCTGATCAGATCAGATATTGATCTGTTCAGATACTATACCACTAAGGGAGGTGTATGCTTTGCGCGTGGGTGTTTGCGGTACTGGCACTAACCTGGGGCGACGCAGACCTTATTTGACCCTAAAACCTAATTGATATCACCCGCCGGGCGATCAGGGGGTTAAACCGTTATTGGGTAATAAATGGCGGGTGCCCTGACAGTATAAAAAACAAGCTAACTAACCAGCGTCACCCGTAACAGTAATACAAAAAAAAACTGGTTACCTAGCGACACTAATGCAGGGATCAGAAAAACGATCGCTTAGTGACACTGGCAAAAGGGGGTGAAAGGGTTAACTAGGGGCAATCAGGGGGTTAAACCTTTATTAGGTAATATATGGGGTACCTGACGCAATATAAAAACCTGACGGGGAACCTAAATAACGAAATAACTAACTGGCTAACCAGCGTCACCAGTGACATTTTATACGGTGATCACTGGTGAAAGGGTTAACTCTAGGGGCAATCAGGGGGTTAAAAACCTTTATTTAGGTTGTAATATGGGGGTACCTGACCTATAAACCTATTTATGAACCTATATAAACATGGCGGTTAACCTAAAAAAAAACTGGTTACCTAGCGACACTAATGCAGCGATCAGAAAAACGATCGCTTAGTGACACTGGCAAAAGGGGGTGAAAGGGTTAACTAGGGGCAATCAGGGGGTTAAACCTTTATTAGGTAATATATGGGGGTACCTGACGCTATATAAAAACCTGACGGGGAACCTAAATAACGAAATAACTAACTGGCTAACCAGCGTCACCAGTGACAGTTATACGGTGATTACTGGTGAAAGGGTTAACTCTAGGGGCAATCAGGGGGTTAAAACCTTTATTTAGGTTGTAATATGGGGGTACCTGACCTATAAAACTATTTATGAACCTATATAAAACATGGCGGTTAAAATAAAAAAAAAATGGTTACCTAGCGACACAATGCAGCGATCAGAAAAACGATCGCTTAGTGACACTGGCAAAAGGGGGTGAAGGGGTTAACTAGGGGCAATCAGGGGGTTAAACCTTTATTAGGGGGGGGTAGGGGGCTACCTAGGACCTAAAACTAACTGCCCTGACAGTTATTACAGTCACACTGACACTAAATGCAGTGATCAGTAAATAAATGATCACTGCAATTAGTGACACTGTGACTGGGGGGGGAGGGGGTGATCTGGGGGGTGATCAGGGGGTGACAGGGGGGTGTTGTGTGTGCCTAACTGTACTGGTGTCAGTGTACTGTTGTGCACTAACCTTAACATGTTCGCCGCTCGGCGTCTCCGGTCACATAGACCGGCGCACCGAGCGTGACATCACTTCCGCCTTCCTGTCTATACAATAGACAGGAAGGGGAAGCTTTTCATTGGCCAGGAGCGATCGCGAGGGGGTGGACCTTCACTCTTTCAATCAACATTGATTATTTTAAATCCTCGGCAAGTGGTTAAAGTGGACCTTCACTCTTTCAATCAACATTGATTATTTTAAATCCTAGAATTAGTAAATAGATAGGAAAGTATCATATTTACTTAAACTTTTTTTTTTTGTACATTTCTTCAGCAGCTTGTACTTCCTGGTTTCTTACCTAGGCAAATTATGTCATACATCCCAGGAGTCTTCAGGAGAGGAGGAGGGGTTTTCTTAGCTAAGCACACCCTCCTGCATGCATGCTTGAGCTAAGAGCAGCTAAGAGCAGATGTATTCCAGGAAATAAATGCTGCATGATTCATCTTCCCTTACTCAAGATGGCCACGACCAGAAATGCTAGGTGCTTGTTTTTCAAAGTGATTTCTCAACAAAATTAAGCATAGAGGCATGGATGGATGGGGGAGGAGGGTGTATGTAGCTTTGAATATTAAAAATGAATTAAATAGCATTTTTTGGTTTGTGGTGCTCAGATGCAGTGAAGATCTGCTTTAAAGCCGAACACCAATTAACACTTTATAAGCAGTTACAGCAAACAGTTTAATTTTCCCTTTGTGATAAAAGTTTTGCATAAATTAATAAGAGCTGACCATTATAAGCACCCTCGTCAGTGTTAAATGGTCTCCAGCCTCCAACTGTCCCTTTGTCTGGACAGTTTGGTCTGTTAAAGTAAATTGAAAATAAACCAGACTTACTGGCTGGATCACCAGCTTAAAATAAAGGAAAAAAGGCTATATAAAATTTAAAACAAAAGCAGACACCACATCCGAGAATTGGTGAGATGAATTTTAACGCATTTTTGTTTTGGGGTTTAATACCACTTTAACGTGTTAAAGCTTATATGAGGTTTAATGTTTGGGTTTGGATTTAATTCGATTTTTTTCTGTCAATACTTTATACACAGTTCATTTTAAATGTAAAATAAATAAATGATATACTGTTATTATAATTATATTTAGGGATGAGAACATACAGAACATGCGAGCAGGCAAAACATTTGTGTGAACACCATTAAAGTCTATGGGACATGAACATGAAAAATCATGCTCATGTTAAAGGCTTATATGCAAGTTATTGCCATAAAAAGTTTTATGGGGACTCGGGTACTGCCCCAGGGGACATGTATCAATGCAAAAAAAAGTTTTAAAAAGGGACGTTTTTTCAGGAGCAGTGATTTTGTTAAACAGGGGCAGAAAAATTGGTCACAGGAACAAGCCCTGCTGTTAAATATTATATCAAAAATTGTAATTACATGCCCCTGTTAAACAGTTGTAGAAAAATTGGGTCTTGGGTGGTGATGGTGCCCTAAACCAAAAATATTGTTGGAAGCTAGCATCATCATGATTGAGGAGTAATAGGATAGGCAGTATAGGCAGTCTTCAAGGGATCTCAGATCCATAGCAAATTCAATCAGTTACATCAGCATCAGGTGCTTGATAGCTGCTAATTCAGAACTGACAATTTTTTTTAAATGTGAGCCTATCAACAGTGTCTGTGGACAGGTGCACTCTTTGATCTGTTACAAACCCTCCAGCACTGAATGTGCATTCAGAAAGCATGCTAGATTCAGGACAGGCCAGTAGCTCGATTGCATATTGAGAAAGTTCTGGCCAGTGGTCCATCCTCAAGACCCAGTAACCCAGTGGATGCTCTGTTGGAAAGGTCTTCAAGTCTGCTCTTGCCTTAGATATTCCTGCACCATGTAAAGCAGATGATGGCTGTTGGAACCTATCAGACCTTGGCGCTGAGGAATGAAAATTTGTTTAAAGGCATCGGTCAGCCGGCCACCTTCTCCACCATTCTACCTCTGACCGAACGAAGCCTCAGAAACACGTTGTCCAGCACCAGGAATTGGTAACCTAAAAAGGGTCTGCAAATGCGTTACACAAACTTTTCTTCAAGGCCTCCTGAAGATGTTTCATCCTCTGCGCCCTCTGCGAAGGCAGGATGAGTTCTACAACTTTACCCTTGTAATGCAGATCTAGAAGGGTTGCCAGCCAATAATGATCCCTTTCCTTGATACCATGAATCCTATGGTGCAGGCTTTGCAGAATCAGGGAGGCCATGCAGGGTAAGTTTGCAGAGGCATTTGATTCTGAGTCCTCTGGGTCACTAAGGATCACATTATCCGTAGCTACCTCCTCCCAGCCATGTACAACTCCTCGGGTTTCTGGGGACTGAAAACCATCCCTTGAAGACTGCTGCTGAGTGTTAGCCTTTACATCCATGCTGACACAATCCTCCTCCTCCTCCACTTCTTCCTGTGTGTTTGGCTGCCCCACAGGAATGCTATCTGGATACAGGGGGCCTTGAGAGGAAAGGAAGTCTTCCTCCTGCTGTTCTGCCTCAAGTTCCCTGTCCATGATTCCAAAAATCGTGCACTTCAGCAGGAAGACTAGAGGGACAGTGTCACTGATGCATGCATTGTCACTGCTCACCATTCTTGTGGCCTCCTCAAATGGTAACAGGACAGTGCAACTATCCTTGATCAGTAGCCACTGGCATGGCGAAAAGAAGCCGAGCTCCCCTGACCCTGTCCTGGTGCCATACTCGCACAGGTACTCATTGATGGCCCTCTGCTGTGTGTGCAGCCACTGCAGCATTGTCAACATTGAGTTCCACCTGGTGGGCATGTCACAAATGAGGCGGTTGGTGGGCAGGTTGCATTCCCTTTGAATATCAGCCAGCCGAGCACTGGCATTGTATGACCAGTGGAAATTGATAAAGACTTTCCTGGCCTGCCTCAGGAGATCTTGTAAGCCTGGGTACCTGGTCATGAACCACTGCACCACCAAATTCAGGACGTGTGCCAAACATGGAACATGGGTCAAGTGGCCCTGTTGGAGGGTGGAGAGGACGTTGGTGCCATTGCCACATACAACCATTCCTGGCTGAAGCTGGCATGGCGTCAACCACCTCTGAGCCTGCCCCTGTAGAGTTGACAGAATCTCTGCCCCAGTGTGGCTCCTGTCCCCTAGGCAGACCAACTCTAGCACCGCATGACATCTTTTAGCCTGACTACTTGCATAGCCCCTAAAGCGCGTAGGAAGCACTGCTGGATCAGGGAACATACCGGTGTTGTGGCAAATTCACCACCAGCCTTTTGGAGGCGTGGTGGCATAACAAGCTCCAACACTGAACCCTGCCCTGCATCCCTCCCAGCTTCCAGCAGAGTTATCCAGTGCATCGTGAAGGAAAGGTAACGTGCCTGCCTATGCCTGCTGGACCGTGAGTCAGCGGTAATATGAAACTTACTGCCATGTCCAACGAGGCCAAAATATTGCCTTCCAAATGCCGGTAGAGAGCCAGAATGGCCTTAGGTGAAAAGAAATGGTGTTTTGGAACCTGCCACTGTGGTACAGCACATTCCACAAATTCACGAAAGGGGGCAGAGTCTACCAGCTGAAAAAGCAGCAGTTGCAGTGCTAGAAATTTGGCCAAACTAGCATTTAGCTGCGCATGTGGGTGAGTGGCACAGAATTTCCTTTTAAAGTTTAGTAAATGGGGTAGGGATATTTGCCTGCTGAAATAAATTGGTGGTGTACTGCTAGCAGATTGGCTGCAAGTACTTGTGACACCTATTGCTATACCTTCATTCCTCCCAGTGCAGGTTTTTGAGAGGACTGGAGGTATAGTAGGGTTGGAGATCCCAGATATAGGATGCCTTTTTCTATGATGTGGGTCTTTCAAGTGCTGTTGCCAATAGACTGCATGGCAGGTCGTCATATGTCTGGTCAAGCATGTGGTGCCCAAACTCTCTCTAGGCTCACGCTACTCCCTTCCTCAACCAGGGAACCAACATTGGAGCCTTCAAATCGCTGCACATCCTCCAGAAGCATGTAATTGACACTGTGGTCAAATAATTCTGGGGACTCCTCTGTGCATGATAGTGGGGTTATAAAAGGAGTGACTGTGGACAGTGGAATAGGCCGCGTTGACAGCTGCGTTGGAAGGCAAACTACTCTGAGCCTGGGTGACAGAGGATGAGGAGGATGAGGACAGCTTTGTTATCCACTCCACCAACTCTTGTGCATGTAGTGACTCAATAACACGGCCAGCAGCAGAAAAAAAGGACAATTATGCCCCACAGCCACCTGCAGAGGATGCACCATGTCCATGACCACCACTGTTGACTGTAGACACAGAGGCTGCTTGCCCTCTTTTAGTGGCCTGTGAACGTCTGCCTCTCCTTGGCGGCTTTGCAGACATAATGTTTTTTTTTTTTATAACACTGCACTACACTGTATTATATAATGTGTACACCGCCTGAAGTGTATTAGAAACAGTACACCATCAAATGCGCTACACTGAATGCAGAGTATATATATATATATATATATATATATATATATATATATATATAATAAATACACTAGAATGTAAATATATGGAGGGCATGGACTTAGTCCCCCTGAGCCATGATTGGCCAATCATGGCTCTCACAGCAGAGCAAGAGCACGCTGTGATTGGCCGAAGCATGCAGGTCAGGTGCATGCTTTGGCCAGTCATTATACAGCAATACACTGCGATCTCACAGTGCATTATAGGGCATTCTGCGGTGCTCGAATTTCCTGCGAACGCCCCACAATGTTCGCTGTTTGTCGAACGGACAAGCACACGATGTTCGAGTCGAACTTACGTTTGACTTGAAAATTTAGCTCATCCCTAATTATATTCTTTAATATTTTCTTGTTCTGGTTATTATTATTATTATGATTATTAAGTGCTGGAATGCTATCACTCATAAAAAATACAATTCCATAGTCAGTTAATAATCAGTGTTTACCTTTTGTACCTTCTATCAAGGTTTGCGATAGAACAATTATACAAGGCCAGCCAGCTGTGTGATGTGAGAAAAATAGGGCGATGGCTGCAATGGTTTTTAGAATATGTGATTTGAGGATACGCGTAAAAAAAATGCATGCATGTGACATTAAAATGTTTAAAGCTGAACTCTAGGCAGGTTCAAAAAAAATATATAATTGCGACTCTGTAGTCATGAATACATCATTAAATATGTTTTTAATGTAAACAATGTACCTGTATCAACCCCTTGCGGTCTCTGTAAAGAAGGACTGGAATGTTAGTGGAAGAAGCAGTACAAGGAGTCAATCAGTTCCTGTACTGACAGAAAGCATGGGCTGAGGAGGGTCCATTACCTGGGCTCAAGGGAAGTAGGTTTATTGATGCTGGCCATCAGATAGAGGGCATCCAGTGGCAGAAAAAAATGTCTAAATATTGCAGCAAAAGCTATTTTCGTTATTTTATCTTTTAATTGGCTGTTCATTTTTTATCGTGTCATTTGCAGCTGGATTTCTCCTATAACTTTAAAGTTCAGCTATTATTTTTAATTCTCAATAGGAGATTTATCTGGTGTAAAGGGAGTTAAAAAAAAAATGGTTAGTCTCAGATGTTTCTAAGAACACCTGCAGAGGTGTGACTGGAACTTTGTGTGTTTGTAATCATTTCTAGAAAGCAATTGTATATCTGTCAGAATTGACAGGTACGTGTGTTTCTCTTTACATGCAATGATCTCTATGACAACTAAGAAAAATGAAACACATTTGCAGACTCAAATGAGGGATGAGTGATGGAACTGGGTCATTAGATACATTGTAAGACTCTTAATTAGCAACAGGAAAGTCAGTTTCAAAGAACCGCTAGCAAGCCACCGTGAATGAAGACATCTTACATGGAAAGAAGGGGGTCAGTTCACTAAGCTGTATGAGTTACTGAGTACATGATTGTATCCTACAAAAATCCTTTCATCAAAAAGGTCCATTTCGTGTATATAATTATCACATAAGTGTGCAATTTCAATTTTTTTAACATTAAATTATTAATAAACGACTGCAAGCCAATTCCTTCTCATAAATTATTTAATCTTAACGTTGAATTCCTGGTTTTATTGCTCTCCATAAAAGACAACTCGTAGAACCTCAAAATTATTGCCAATTTTTGTCAATAAATAAGGAGTAAAGTTGCTCATTTTGCCTAGGGGATGATAGACAAAGTGATATACCTACCCTGTCCTTGCTTCCCTTGCAGCTCTCAATGTTCAACCCTAGGATGTGGGTGAGCCCTCTGAGTCCTCATATGAAGTGCAAGTTTGCTAGTCTTGCAGCAAAGAGAAGTGGCTTCCGTCTAATCTTGGGGAGAAAGAGGAGGAAGTCTGTTGGAGCTAGAATAAGGGTAAGTATATCCAGGGCTTTTTTTCTCAGAAAATAGGTGCAGGAACTCAACCATGACCCCTCAAAATCCCCTTGACCCCCACACACACCCTTCAGGCTGGGTTCACACTGGTACGACACAACTGTTGTATGACTGTCATCCTACTTTGCCCTACTTCCATCGGACTTGAATAAACAAGATAAGATTTTGCTCTGACTTTGAGATAGTACGACTTGTCCTTTGACGAATAAAAAAAATCCCAGTGTGACATAAATTCCTTTTACTGCTGCTCTAATCACCATGTCGGATGTCACAAGTCGAATGGTTAGGACAATAATCCTACTTTGATCTGACTTCAATGATATTCAATGGGCTGAAATAGGACCAAAGTCGGACCAAAGTAGTGAAGGAACCTTTTTCAAAGTCGGACCGACTTGTATCGGACCAGTTAAGACGGCTCTTATAGGGAACCATTGATTTACACATGTCATGCGACCTGTGCTCCCAAAGTGGGAGCGTATGTTGTACCAGTGTGAACCCGGCCACAAACAGCATCATATACTGGGTGTGGTTATATATCACTAACAGTGGGAGGGTCTTAAAGGGGCAATAAATAGTTACGTAGTGCATTACGACTTGTATCGGACCAGTTAAGACGGCTCTTATAGGGAACCATTGATTTACACATGTCATGCGACCTATGCTCCCAAAGTGGGAGCGTATGTTGTACCAGTGTGAACCCGGCCACAAACAGCATCAAATACTGGGTGTGGTTATATATCACTAACAGTGGGAGGGTCTTAAAGGGGCAATAAATAGTTATGTAGTGCATTATGTACAGAGTGCAGAGTTCAGGGCTGCGCTATGTGCAGTGTTCGGGGGTGTGCTGCATACAGAGTGCAGCATTCAGGTGTGCACTACACACAGAGTGCAGAGTTCAGCCTTCATCCACAGCTGTTTACCTCTGCATCCCCCATCTACATCTCACTTTCACCCCTCTTCCCAGGTGGCTCTAGGACCTCCCTGCACACTGTAAATGGCTCTGCATCTCTCATTTGCAGGGAGATCATCCAGTGGGGGTGTCGCCATCTGCACTGCATCTGCACTGCCATCTGCACTGCACCCCAGGCACCCACATCTCCCTTGTCCCCATCCTGCACTCAGTGGGAGCCACTCAGGAGACCAGATTTGTGGGAGCTGCTGAGAGACAAGCTATCAGAAGTTGGACTTTTGTGTTTACAAGTGATAGTGTTGAGCAGGAAGCAGAGGGTATGAGCCAGAGCTGGTGAAACTGAGTTCCACCAAGTTCCAGCTGAAAAAAAGCCCTAAGTATATCACCTTATTCATCTGCCTCAGGCAAAATGAGCAGGCAACGCTTGCAGTAGGAAGACAGACTGAATGTATGGGTAAAGATTTTTCCTCCCAGAGTTTATCTTATTGTGTAGTTTTCTCCTTCGCACCTTTTGTCAAGTCTGTCTAAATATGTTGAAGTTATCGCCTCCATGTTTTTACAAGTGTAACCCTTACTATTCTTTGTCATCTGATCAGTGCAATTATATTTCAAGAGCCTCTACGAGGGGTTTCACTACTGTGCATTGTTATTTGTTTATTTATTTTAAAATTTTCCTAAATTCCTCAATATTCCTTAATTCCTAAATTCCTTAATATTTCTAAATTCCTCCTAAATTCTCAATAAAAAGATAAAAAAAAAAAATGATGTCCATCCGAACCTTTTTTCTTATTTTTGGATAGAAAAGATTAGAACTCCTCTCGGGTTGCTAAAGTTTATCAAACCATACTGCACAGATTCTTGCATACCCCTAACTCTTGAGTCCATGGCTAAAATGTCTTTGTTCCTGTTTCAGATTTTCCTTTACATCTTCTCTGGTGAAACCACTGTCAGTTGGACAGGAAGTGGGGTGAAATTCAAAAGAAGTCTCCCAAAAAAAGTATGCGTTCACTTGTCACCTGCCAAAGTGACAAGGCTGGAGGATGGCAGCTGTTAAATACTGAGGGGGTAAGGTCTCCCAGGTGAAATTATTTATCATATATGGACATGCCAGCTGGTGACAAGTGAATGTGCAGACAATGTCTTAACATTGGTATTTTTGTTTTATTTTTCAGCAGGTTGACATTCTTCGGACATTTTGATTGACGTGGATCTGCATCGCTGGACAACGTGTTTGATGATGGATTTACAATGAGAGGCTTTTTTGGGTTTTAACTGTTAATAAAGGATTTGTCAAATGTTTGGGTGTCTCTTTCTAGGTTATTTTTTTGTGTGAATGAGTAGCCCACACTGGGGGAAGAGGAGTTAATGTGGAGGGCCACCCTGAAAAAAAAACTTGATAAAAATGTTAATAAAAATTTAAAATTAAAAAAATATATATATATTTTTTTTTTACCTACCAGAAATGGCTGTTGCTAGGCAGATCGTCCTAATCTGCCTCTTCCTGTTCCGCGGAGCTGTTCTGTCTTCTACTCCTAGCGCCGTCTTCTAGTGAATGGGGCACGGTGTGTTATGGGAACTGTGTGTCCCACAACACATTGCGTTCCCCATTCACAAAGCACTCGTGCATGCGCAGTAGGAAACGGGCAGCGAAGCCAGCAAGGCTATGCTGCCTGTTTCCCTTGTGGAATGGCGGCGCCGGGAACCGAGACCCGAGGGACGATCGGTCTCGGGCGGCCGACATCGCAGGCACCCAGGACAGGTAAGTCTGCTTATTAAAAGTCAGCAGCTACAGTGTTTGTAGCTGCTGACTTTAAATTTTTTTTTCCCGGCTGGCCCTCCCCTTTAAAGGCGGCTTCCAGACTCCAATAAGCCCTGCTCCTGAAAACCCTCACGACCATCAACCAGGGTTGTGGGGAAGAGACCCTTGTCCTCATTAACATGGGAGCGAGACACTTTGCCGGGCGCCCCCCTTGCAAGTACCTGCCCCATGTTGAGGTCACCTGGCCTGATGGCACATGCTTATTTACCCCTTCTTTACTGGCCTGATAGACTGCATCCTTAGATTAAGGGTAAGGTTTGGATATTTAGTGAGACCCCTATGCATTTTTTGTAACTGAGTCCTTAACAACCAGTGATATCACTTGCCCCATTTACTTACATGGCCAGGCATTCCTGGCTATGAAAGAAAAAGGGAGAGGGGAGTCTAATAAAAAAAAAAGGCAGGTGGGATCCCTCCTTTTTTTTATATACTAGGCCCTTTGGCTCTGGTATAGATTTTAAGAGGGTGCCCTGCACAAAAAAAAAACGACGAGGTCCCCAGAATATCCATAAAAGACCCTTTAGGTCTGATATGGATTTTATACATACAGAGGTAGGATTTCTGCAGCGGGATACAGATATCATAGTCTGATGAAGTAATATACACTTATCTGCTATTTAGAGCTAACAATCCGAAGTGACAGAAAGGCAAATCCTAAGGATTCATGATGATTGGTGTTATAGGCAAATGCTGTGTTTTCTATTCAAATTCATGCAGCTGTATTAGGTAAGGAAAATCCTGTGTACGACCAGCTTTGCCTGCAGTTATAACACACCTTAAAGAATATGTAAAAACAAAAAAGGTATTTATAATTTTATATATATATATGTTTTGCGTTTCATTTCTATTTCAAAATGAACAGGTTGTTGTTTTACAAGATGAGGGCTTATATAGACTTTAATAGGGCATGCTGCATCCAAAGAAAAGCAATGCAAAGCAGGTCAGATGCAGCCACTGAATTGCCATGTGTACAGCTCATTCTGACCTGCATTTGAGGTGCATGTAAAAAAGCACCCTTCAACATGAGCCACAGATTTTATAGTTGTCACCAGAAAAAGAGATGAGGGGAAATCTTTCAGTGTGGGCCATCTTTAATATTGATTGGACCCTGGACAAGCACCCCCCCCCCCCCAATTCTGAGACATACATTAAATAGCAGCTAGATTAAAAAAAATGAGAAACAATGAACGGCGCCCTGTGAAATCAGTGAACAAACATAATGGAAGCTGCTCCTTTAAAAGGTCACCAAATGCTGTGGGGGAGGCACTAGTGATGTTCAGTGAATCAAAAATGTAAATAAAATGAAATAGCAAGCTAAAAGTCCATATATGATATCCCAACCCCAACACCAAAGTGTGATGCTCAAAATCGTATTCCTAGTTCTTCACCACAAGTGCTCAAGAGATGGGTGGCCACTCACCAGAGAATTAGGACCCCTTTTTACAGGAAGGTCAAACAGCGCTTCTGGAATACCAATTGATTCCACTGACAGCACAGTTCCACTCCACTGGCCCCTCGAGATGAAACTAGGATGGGGAAAATGACTCCACAAGAGACAGAGAGGGAGGTCTCATAGTGTAGTATTTTTAATAGATAAAAGCAAATGGTGATTACACTCACTTGTTACAGTGCCAATACGGGCACCGGGTGTAATCAGCATGTGCAAGTTGGCTAGTCCTAAAGGGATAGCGTGAAGTTTGTGTCTCTTCTAAGGCCAAGCCTAGATAGGAGGGGGGATCAGAACCTGGAATGGAGGCTCCTCTGCGCTGACATGTGTTTCGATGTATTAGCGTCTTTAGGGAGACGCTAATACGGTGAAACACACTGCAACAACGATCTCAGTAAAGAGTCTCTGACGGAGACTCTTTACCACATCATCAGCCGTGTCCAATCCCAGCTGATCACAGTGTAAACAGGAAGAGCCGTTTATCGGCTTTTCCTCACTCACGCCTGACAGACGCGATTATCAGCACAGCCCCCACACGGATGCCCACACTGGTCCACCAGTGATGCCCACAATGGATGACCACCAGGTATGCCACCCTGGACCACCAGGGATGGCGGTCAGTGCCCATACAGATGCCAATCTGGGCAGGAAGGAAGGGAAGTGCCTGGTATTGAAGTGGTTAAGGTAGCTATTAAGGTAAAAACAGATTTATTATTGTATTTTCTATATAGTAAGTAAATAGGTCAGGGATAGGAGGGCAAGACACACACACACACATGAAATTGACACGTCCCCTACTGAGTCACAGTGACAGTCTCTCTCAATGCCAGGTGGTCCCTTCAGTCCATTCAGTCCACTCCAGTCCAAAAAGCATGGACAGTCCCACTCCCGGCTTGCCTTGCTCCCATCCCACAGATCTGCACACGAGGCTCCATCCAGTCCACTAGGCTCCCTTGCACCATGATATCACATGACATGCTCAGACACTGCCTCTGCCACACCTGCCATGCGCCGATGCCGCCAAACACACAGGAGCAGGCACTTGGATGGTCTTGGCTGGCTTTGGACAGGAACTCCGCATGTGCAGTTCTGAGGCAAATATTACAGCCATATTTTTTACTGGCAAACTTTTCCTGTCACTGGCATTTACTGGCAGGCGAAAAGTGTCCATTTTTGTACAGGCTACTAGTAAAAAAACTGATGATTGGCAACACTGGCTGCACTTTATGCATGGATCTCATTGACTGCTAAGGAAAGCAATTTTGGTTCCTTCCCATTTTCACAGCATACCACTGTTAGACAAAGTAATATTTAACTGGAGACTAAAAGGAAGTCAACACATAGATGGAATCAAAGTTCCTTTAGAAGTGCTACTAAACTCATTGTGCATACCGAGTGCATTGCAGTAAGTGAAATTAAATGTATGGCAATAAGCAAAATGATCTTTTTTTCTGGTTGCCAGCTGTTCATGGCATTCATACTTGATTACTGTACTCATCTTCATTCCTTCTGCAGCAGCAGATTCTGAACATTTTCTGAACATCATTGAAATCTATGCTTACATTCCATTTCTTTCCTCTCCCTAAACAAACCATCTGCAGACTTGCAGCGCGTTAGCGAATGGGGCCTTCTTCCAAATGAAATACCTCTCTTCCAGCATATTTCATTTTAGAGAATGAGCAATCACCAAATCACAACTGAACACGAGTAATGATGTTTTTTTAAATTTTCAGTAATAGAGTGGAAGAATGCGTGCAAGGCATTGCGCTATGATTATTCATAACCATGTGCAAACTCCTATAAGCAGAAGTCAACGTAGGCTGCTACAAAACAATCTGTAATATATATGTGAAAACCAATAAATAAAAGAAAATGTAGGTACCAATAAATCCACTTGTGTTGAGAAAAAAGCAACCCCCTACTGGTCGTCTGTATACATTGAAAACATTTTAACAAACTTAGTTGCAGATTCCTAAATTTTTCTGGTCTTGAGAAATTGTTGAGTTTGCTACTACAGTATGTACTTTCTAGACTGATTCATGAACGGGAGAGTCTGTGTTTAGTACAACTGTCCTTTAGTAGACAAGCCTAATGCCATGTACACACAACACAAATCTGTCCGACAATTCGACCGTGTGGGCTTCATCGGACCTTGGACCACCGCTGTGAAAAATCAGACAGACTTTAGATTTAGAACATGTTTCTAATCTTTCCGACGGACTTGAGTGCGGTCAAAAAATCCATTCATCTGTATGCTAGTCCAACAGACAAAAACCGACGCTAGGACAGCTATTGGCTACTGGCTATGAACTTCCTTATTCTAGTCCAGTCATACATCAACACGGTCAAATCCGTCGGACTTTGGTGTGATTGTGTGTATACAAGTCTGATTCGACGGAAGTCTGTCGAAAAGTCAGACGGAATTCAGTCCGTCGAAAAGTCAGACGGAATTCAGTCCGTCGAAAAGTCCAGTCGTGTGTACACGGCATTAGACCCCATACGCACTATTCGATTTTCTGCAGATTTTTGTCTTCAGATTTACCAAAACCATATAATATGAGGTCAAACATTAAGAGTTTCAATTTGTATGCAATCAGGCAAGCCCCTGTTTTGCTAAATCTGAACACAAAAATCTGCAGAAAATCTAAAAAATAGTGTGTATGGGCCTTAAGCCTTGTACACACGGTCAGATTATTGGACAAATTTTTTGTCAGTTTTTTGTTTGATGCTAGTCTTAAATCGAAAGTTGAGACAACTTGGGCCATATATGCCAACTTTTGTCAAACTTTGCACAGTTTTGGGAATTTATTGCTATCAAGCGTTCAAAGGTGTGATTCCTGTGTACAGCCGTGGTCACATCAGATAGGTTTATGGCTGTAGTGGATTTCCAGTTACATAGTATTTGTATGCGTGTTTCTTACAGGATATGTGATACTACAGGCCTAAAGACAATAGGGAATCTGTCAATGTGGACATGCAGGATAGCTAACGCCGGGTCAGGATTGGTAATTATACCGGTAATAGATGAGATTAATTGGAACACCTGGTTCCAGAGGCTTCTAACAGTGGGGCAATACCAAAACATATGTGAGAGAGTACCCAGTTGCCCACAGGCCCTCCAGCAGTAAGGGGAGATTCCAGGGAAAAAAGTCGCTAACCTATAGGGAGTATAGTGCCATCTATTCGCCATTTTAATGGCTAGTTCCCAGTGCTTGACGCAGTGAGATGCTTTGTGTATTTCAGTAAATGTACGATGCCATTGAGTTGTGGTGAAAGTGGTACCTAATTCCTTTCCTATTTACCCATGGCAGACGTCTTGACAAGAGTCAATTTGTCCTTCAGCATGTTGTAGAAATAGGATATACCTTTTGTTTCAGGATTAGCCGTGGAGTAGAAGTTCCAGATTCTGTGTGGGAGAGTGATGGATGGGACTTTTTGGGTCTTTAGATAGTGTGTTATTTGTAGGCATTTAAATATCTTATCATCAGTAAGATGGTATTGAGTCAAGATTTGTTGTGTGGTTTTGAGTTTGGTATCGTTATACATACACAAGATATGTGTAATACCTCTTAACACCAAGTCGTGAACTTTTAGCATTGGAATTTTAGCTTCTAGTATTTCTAGTGGTAGTGAGTATTGTGTATCCTGTTCATCTTCATAAGTGCTGGTTAGTATGTACCTCCATGCTTTTAATGAGATACGTATAGGAGGAGGTAGAGTGCGTATGTCCCATTTAGACAATCTGTCGCTTTGAAGTAATAATGAAGTGTATTAAGTTGTTAGTGGGAATCATCGTGCGTTCTATTTCCACCCATAATGGTGTGTTTTCTGTATGGAACCAGTATTTGAGGTGATCTAGTCTAACTGCCCAGAAGTAGTCGTGTATGTCCACTAGTCCCGCTCCCCCCGCTTTCTTGTGGGATGTTAAGTTGTTACTAGGGTTGAGCGAACCCGAACTGTAAAGTTCGGGTACGTACCGGACTTTAGGGTGTTCGGGTCCCGGACCCGAACCCGAACAATTGACTGTATGTTCGGGTTCGAGTCCGGTGTTCGGGGATTTAATGTTGCTTTTTAAAATGTCTTTTAAAAGCACTCGCGGCTATATGAATTGATATTCATATAGCCGCGAGTGCTTTTAATACAGAGAACAGTCATTGAAGTCATTTATTTTTAAAAAGTTAGTCATAAAAAGTGTTTGGGGACCTGGGTCCTGCCCCAGGGGACATGTATCAATGCAAAAAAAACTTTTAAAAACTGCCGTTTTTTTGGGAGCAGTGATTTTAATAATGATTAAATTGAAACAATAAAAGTGTAATATTCCTTTAAATTTCGTACCTGGGGGGTGACTATAGTATGCATGTAAAGGGGCGCATTTTTCCCGTGTTTAGAACTGTCTCTGCAAAAAGTGTCATTTTTTGCAGAAAAGAAAGCTATTTAAAATCACTCGCGGCTATATGAATTGTCGGCTCCCGTAATACAGAGAACAGTCATTCATTGAAAGTCATTCATAAAAAAAAAGTCATTGATAAAAAATAAAAAAAACAAAAAAAAAAGCGTAGGGGTCCCCCCAAATTCAATAACCAGGCCCTTCAGGTCTGGGATGGATATTAAGGGGGATCCCAGCCAAAAAAAAAAAATGGCGTAGGGTCCCCCTCAAAATCCATACCAGACCCTTATCCGAGCACGCAACCTGGCAGGCCGCAGGAAAAGAGGGGGGGACGAGAGCGGCCCCCCCTCCCCGCCTGAACCGTACCAGGCCACATGCCCTCAACATTGGGAGGATGCTTTGGGGGTCTAAGACCCCCAAAGCCTCTTGTCCCCATGTTGATGAGGACAAGGGCCTCATCCCCACAACCGTGCCCGGTGGTTGTGGGGGTCTGCGGGCGGGGGGCTTATCGGAATCTGGAAGCCCCCTTTAACAAGGGGACCCCCAGATCCCGGCCCCCTCCCTGTGTGAAATGGTAAGGGGGTACCCCTACCATTTCACCAAAAAAGTGTCAAAAATGGTAAAAATTACAGGAGACGGTCTTTGACAATTCCTTTATTAAAATCTTCTTTCTTCTGGTCTTCCTTTCTTCATCTTCTCCTTCCGGCATCTTCTTCTTCCATCTTCTTCTTCCTCCGATCCGCTTCTTCTTGGCCTTCTCGTCCAGCATCGGTGTCTCTTCTGGGCCGATCCGCGCAATGGGAGGCTCCCGCTGGGTGAGGCTTCTCTTCGGTATCTTCTTCCACGGCGCCGGTATCTTCTTCCAGGGCGTCGGTCTCTTCTTGGGCCACTCCTCGCAATGGGAGGCTCCCGGTGTGTGAGGCTTCGCTTGGGCTGACAGTTCTTTTATAACGGAGGGCGGGGCCACCTGGTAACCCCGCCCCCCTCTGACGCATGGGAACATCATGGGGACTTCCCTATGGCTTTCCCCGTGACGTGGGCCCAGAAGAGACACCGATGCTGGACGAGAAGGCCAAGAAGAAGCAGATCGGAGGAAGAAGAAGATGGAAGAAGAAGATGCCGGAAGGAGAAGATGAAGAAAGGAAGACCAGAAGAAAGAAGATTTTAATAAAGGAATTGTCAAAGACCGTCTCCTGTCATTTTTACCATTTTTGACACTTTTTTGGTGAAATGGTAGGGGTAATTTTGTACCCCCTTACCATTTCACACAGGGGGGGGGGGGGGGGGGGGCCGGGATCTGGGGGTCCCCTTGTTAAAGGGGGCTTCCAGATTCCGATAAGCCCCCCGCCCGCAGACCCCCACAACCACCGGGCACGGTTGTGGGGACGAGGCCCTAGTCCTCATCAACATGGGGACAAGAGGCTTTGGGGTTCTTAGACCCCCAAAGCATCCTCCCAATGTTGAGGGCATGTGGCCTGGTACGGTTCAGGCGGGAGGGGGGTCCGCTCTCGTTCCCCCCTTTTTTTCCTGCGGCCTGCCAGGTTGCGTGCTCGGATAAGGGTCTGGTATGGATTTTGAGGGGGACCTCACGCCATTTTTTTTGGCTGGGTTTCCCCTTAAAATCCATCCCAGACCTCAAGGGTCTGGTATGGATTTTGAGGGGGACCCTACGCCAATTTTTTTTTGGGCTGGGATCCCCCTTAATATCCATCCCAGACCTGAAGGGCCTGGTTATTGAATTTGGGGGGACCCCTACGCTTTTTATTTTTTGTTTTTTTTATTTTTTATGAATGACTTTTTTTTTATGAATGACTTTCAATGAATGACTGTTCTCTGTATTACGGGAGCCGACAATTCATATAGCTGCGAGTGATTTTAAATAGCTTTCTTTTCTGCAAAAAATGACAGTTTTTGCAGAGACAGTTCTAAACACAGGAAAAATGCGTCCCTTTACATGCATACTATAGACACCCCCCAGGTATGAAATTTAAAGGAATATTACACATTTATTGTTTCAATTTAATCATTATTAAAATCACTCCCGAAAAAAAAAATCAGCTCCCGAAAAAACGTCCGTTTTTAAAAGTTTTTTTTTGCATTGATACATGTCCCCTGGGGCAGGACCCAGGTCCCCAAACTATTTTTATTTCTAACTTTTTAAAAATAAATGACTTCAATGACTGTTCTCTGTATTAAGGGGGACGGGAGCCGACACTTTATTATAGCCGTTCGGGTCCCCATTGACTTCAATGGGGTTCGGTGTTCGGGGTCAAGTTCGGGTCAAGTTCGGTCCCGAACCCGAACTTTTTTCTGAAGTTCGGCCGAACCTGCCGAACCCGAACATCCAGGTGTCCGCTCAACTCTAGTTGTTACGTGAACATCTGGCTTTCTTACCTTGCCATATGTATCTCCATCCTATCTGTGATAGTTGATTGAGGTAGCGGTGTGGAATATGAATCGACAATGTACGGAAGACGTATAGGATTTGCGGTAATATAAGCATCTTATATGCTGCTATCCTGCCGAACCATGAGGTTTCCCGCATGGACATGGATTTTGTTTGTGTTTCCAGTTTAGTTATTAAGGTGATAAGATTGGTTTTGGCAAGAGTGGCAGTACTGTTTGTCAGTGTTATACCTAGGTATGTTATGCCTCCTGTACTCCATGTATATGGAAGTTGTGTCTGGAGTTTACCCCGTAGAGTGGCCGGTACACCTAAATCTAAAATCAAGGACTTGGAGAAGTTCACCTTATAATATGAAACATCGCCAAATGCTGTGAGAACGTTATGTGCATGGCTAAGGGATGTATCTGGGTTAGTTAATAGAAGGATTACATTGTCCGCAAATAAGTTAATGGTATGCGTTCGAGATCCAAACTGGAAGCCAGTAATAGAATTATGTGATCTAATAGTTTCAGCAAGGGGTTCTATCATCATATTAAAAATGGACGGGGAGAGTGGGCACCCCTGTCTTGTCCCATTATTGATATGGAATGGTGTAGATAGTGTGTTTGCACTGTATACCTGTGCAGTCGGACAGGAGTACAATGCCAGTATAGCCTGTAAGATAGATCCTTGAAAACCAAACTTAGCTAGCGTCATCTTCATATATGTCCAATGAACCCTATCAAACGCCTTCTCTGCGTCAATTGATAACAGCAGAGTAGGCGTTCGATGTTTTTCAGCATTATAAATAAATATTTATAAGCCTCCTGGTTGCATCTGAGGTTTGTCTCCCCCTCACAAAACCCATCTGGTCTCGTTTTATCAGGTATGGAATAACTGTCGATATCCTTTTCGCTATTTTGGCATAAACTTTGGTATCTGAGTTTAGGAGAGATATAGGCCGAAAGTTGGCCGGTACATCAGAGTCTTTACCAGGCTTTGGTAGTGTCACTATATATGCTTGTAGCATTTCCAGTGGGAGAATCGCGGTCTCAGCAGCTTTATTATAAACTTTTTCTAAGTGTGGTGATAATACTTGTTTGAAACCATCAGGTCCGGGAGATTTGCCATTAGGAAGGGTATCGATAGTTTTCTCAATTTCTTGTGTTGTGAAAGGTGCGTTAAGTGCATCTAATTGTTGTTCAGTAAGAGTGGGTAGGTTGATGCGTTGCAGGAAAGCGAGTATGTTGTCAGTAGTGGGTTGACATGTGGCAGGGTCTTTGTGCAGATTGTACAACGAACTATAATGTTCCGCAAACTGGTTAGCAATGATTTGGGGGTGTATTACTTTATGTCCTAGTGTCGGGTGTTTGAGGAATGCTATCCTAGTCTTGGTACGTATGGCCTTAAATCTGTTTGCAAGGTGTTTGCCTGCCTTGTTAGCGTTTGTGTAGTAATTTAGTTTTAATCGTCTGAGATGTTTGTCATACTGTTGTGTTAGTATCTCCCGGAGTTGTTCTCAGAGAGAAAGTAGTTTAGAGGCTATAGGAACGGAAGGCGTATGTTTATTTTGGGATTCAAGGTCGTGGATGTCTGAAAGAAGTTTATGAAGCTGCTGAGACCTCTTCTTCTTTTCCCTAGCACCTATTTGAATTAGGACACCTCTCATGAAAGCCTTATGGGCATTCCACAATACATGAGGATCAGATACTGAGCTATCATTGTCTATAAAGAAATTGGACAACTGTTGTGAAATAGGTTTGCACAGTGAGGGTTCCTGAAGTACTCTATTGTTGCATCTCCAGATGGGGGGTGAGGAGGAGACTCCCTTTTCTAGTATAGAGATGGAGATGGCTGTGTGGTCAGACCACGTAATGTCATGAATATTGGAGACAGTTACATTTTGTAGAAGCCACCTATCTGTTATAAACATGTCTATTCGAGAATAAGAACAATGCCTATTAGAAAAAAAAGTGTAGTCTCTTTCATTGGCGTGAAGACACCGCCAAGTGTCAAACAAATCTTCTGTGTGTAGAAGGGTATGTAGAGCCAGGAGATGTTTGGTGTTATTTGCAGTCGTGTCCATTACCGGATCCGAAGTGATATTAAAGTCTCCACAGATCAGTACATTACCATGTTTCATTGAGTTAATTTTCTGGAGAACTGTCTTAAAGAACCGTATCTGGTGCTTATTTGGAGCATATACAGTAGCTATGGTATATGTTGTGAGTTAATGTTTCCGGACATAATGAGGAATCTGCCTCCAGGATCAGAATAATACTCTTTGAGTTGAAAGGATAGAGTATTTTTGATTGCCAGCAGTACTCCACCTGATTTTTTGGTTGGGTTGCATGCCATATAGATATGTGGATAGTTCCTATGGGTGCAGGCCGGTACTTTTTGTTGTTGAAAGTGCGTTTCTTGGACGCATAGGATATCCACATTGTGGGTGGTGGCCTCTCTCCAAAGAGAGAATCTCTTTACTGGGCGATTAAGCCCTCGCACATTGAGGGACAAACATGAAATTGTCATTGTATAGGGTATGGTGCATGTGTGTGGTATGATGTCGGTGGAGTACTCACTGTGGAACCATTATATGATCCAGGCACCTGTGGTTCTGCTGATGGAGGAATTGTCGGAAGTTCCGATGTCAATGAAGAGTTGATACTGCTGCGCATAGGATCGTGCATATCATGACAAAAAGAAAAGAGGAAACAGAAGGAAAAATTAAACAAAATTAACAGGTACAGAATAAGAAATGGATCCATAAATGATCCTCGAGCAGGTGTAACTGCTACAGGTATGTACGGGCTACTAAGGCGAGTATGTAGGCCATACTCATCCTTGGAGGCAATCATGTGTGTTTGCTATAACATGTTCATTTGCTCCCTCTGGGGGCCTTTTTGTTGGAACGCTTATGTGAGACAACTTGCCATTCGTTTTGTAGATGGGACGAGCCTTCTGCTGGAGATGGTTGTAAGTTTTGGTCAGGAAGAATATTCCATTTCCGCAAGGCAGTGATCCCTTCTTCCAGGGAGGTGACTGACACTGTGGCACCATTGTGGGTGATGGAAAGAGTTGCAGGATATTTCCATTTGTGGAGGATATTGTGATTTCTCAATGCTTTAGTGATAGTTAGTAAGTTGCGGCGGTGCTGCAGTGTATGTCGGGACAGATCGGGGAGTATTTTGATGGTTGCATATCGTTGGGGAACAGTTTCACGTCTGCGGGATACTTGTAGGATCTGGTCCTTAACATGAAAGAAATGCACTCTCAGCAGGACATCCCTGGGGATTTCATCTGGTAGGAAGGACGGTTTGGGTATTCTATGGATCCTATCCACCGTGAGGTCATTTGCTGTCGCTTCAGGGACCAGGGTGGAGAATAGCGTTTGTGCATATTGTAGAAGTTGATTTGGGGGTACAGTTTCTGGGATTCCCCTCAGTTTAAGGTTGTTCCTTCTGGATCTATCTTCGAGGTCTGCCAGCTTATCCTTGATCCAAGTAATATCATCCCCCTGCGCTGTGTGTGCATCTACCATAACATTGTATGCTGAGGTATAGTCCTCCATTTTGTGCTCACTGATTCACTCTCTGGCCTAGCGTATGGACCTCCCTCCTGCAGTCTGCTATCCCTCTCAGCATGTCAGTCTGTAGTGAGGAGCGAAGGGACAATAGCATGTCCTTGAGCATTGTGTCTGACACAGGTCTGTCTGCTGTGGGGTAGTTGGAAATGGGGTCTCCCTCTGTGGATGCCTGTGGTGAGGTATTTGTATGAGGCCCGCTTACCTCCATGTTAGGATCCGGTTGCGGCCTAGTTTGCGAGTCCCGCCGCGGCCTAGATTTGGCCGGGCTGCGCGTAGTGGGGCTGGATGGTCCCGAGGAGGATTCGCTAAGGGAGTGGCTGGAGCGGGCCAGAGCAGTAGAGATGCCGATGTGTGGCCCGTGATGTCCGCGCTCAGTGTCCGGCCTCTGCTCCCGTCCGCCGCCGCCGCCATCTTGGATGTCGCCGCGCACAGCGTAATAATTCGTAATTTTCTGCGGCTGTTGGGGATGTTTCCTATGTCTCCCCATCCTCGATCGAGTCAGCAAGGTATCGCCTCTGCTCCAGTGGTGTTTGGGGCTGTGTTGTCCTCCGGATTACGCCGATGGCTCTGGATTGCCTCCTGTGGACGAGCGGAGCTCCAGAATACACGTCCATCTTGGAGTCCGGTCGCCACGCCCCTGTCTTAAATCGAAAGTGAAGTGGGTACTCAATATCAGAAAATTTTCGGATGACAGAATTCAATGTCAGAAGTGACGTAATGTGTTATATAACTTGTTTTGTATGTGTTCTTTCATTTCTTAGCATGCCTAGTATTGCTCTTCAGATTTTTTTGTTGTCAGAAAACCGTACTAATGAAAAGAAAATCGAACGTTGTGGTCACATCAGACAAAATTTTTCAAGTCTGCACATCCAGTTTTTGTCTGCGAAAATTCATAATCGGCTGTCAAAAGCAGCATATTAACGATCAGAAAATTGGCAGATCTTTCATCGGACGAAGTTTATCTTTGGATTTTCTGACCATGTGTATGGGCCTTAACCACTACAATACTGTGCACTTTTGCCCCCTTCCTTCCCAGACCAATTTTCAGCTTTCAGCGCTCTCGCACTTTCAGTGACAATTGCGCGGTCATGCAATGCTGTAACCAAATGAATTTTTTATCATTTTGTTCGCACAAATAGAGCTTTAGTTTGGTGGTATTTATTTGCGACTCCGTTTTTTATTTTTTGCGATATAAGCGAAAAACATAGCGGAAATTTTGAAAAAAAACTATATTTTCTCCTTTCTTTTTTAAAAGAAATCCAATAAAATCAAATTTTGTCATAAATTTAAGCCAAAATGTATTCTGCTACATGTTAAGTGCATAATAATTGGTTCGCGTGATCACGGACATATGTACGCAAATGATCATGTACAGATGTGTGCAGGTGATCACAGACATATGTGTGCAGATAATCATTGGCACATGTTATTTTACTGGGACATATGTGAGGGACATGTGTTTTTATTATTTGGGGACATGTGTTTTTATTTGGGGACATGTGTTTTTATTATTTGGGGACATGTGTGTTTTGGGGACATGTGTGTTTTGGGGACATGTGTGGGGACATGTGTGTTTACACTGTGGGGACACTACTGGTGATCAGTGAGTAAAAATCTGTAAAAAAACAGCTAATACTCACTGATCACCAGCCGGCTGCAGCGATCCTCTCTCCTCTCCTCACCGTCGACTTCCGTGTGAGGAGAGCCGATTGCCTAGCAACCGGCTGTTTGTTTACATCACATGACGGCTGTGATTCGACGCGGCCGTCATGTGATCAGGAGGGCCAATCACCGAGCCCTCCTGCCGATCCGAGATGCGCCGTGTCCGGGTGACACGGCCGCATCGGGATCGCGCCGCTGCGTGGGCACACACGCGCGCAATCCCTCTACTTCTGAAGGACGTTCCGGAACGTCCTATCAGAAGTAGACGGCTCCCACCCGGCCGTATATGTACAGTGGCCGGGTGGGAAGTAGTTAAAGGAACATTTACTGCAGACTTCTGAGAAAATCAGTGAGCCAAAAAGACAAGCAGGAAATTATATTTATTGTACTGTATAAGCACAACAGTGTACAAGACTCCTCCAGGTTGCCATATTGTACTGAATTTTTTAACACTTTTAGAAAATTAAAGCAGTAACTTACAAAATTGCATGTGTATCAATTTGTTATGCTATATTTATATATTTGTACCCAAACAAATGTATGTCCTTTTTTTCCCACAAATAGCGCTTTCTTTTGGTGTTATTTGATCACCTGTGCGTTTTTTTTTTTTTTGCGATATAAACAAAAAAAGAGCGACAATTTTGAAAAAAATATAATATTTTTTACTTTTTGCTATAATAAATATCCCAAAAAATAAATAAAAAACTAATTTATTCATCAGTTTAAGGCAATATGTATTCTTCTACATATTTTTGGTACAAAAAAAAGTGTATATTGATTGGTTTGCGCAAAAATTATAGTGTCTACAAAATAGGGGATATATTTATGGCATTTTTATTATTCATTTTGTTTTTTACTTGTAATAGCAGTGATCAGAAATTTTTATCGGGACTGCGACATTGCGGCAGACAGACTTTTGACACTTTTTTGGGACCATTGACATTTATACAGCGATCAGAGCTAAAAATAGCCACTGATTACTGTATAAATGTCACTGGCAGGGAAGAGGTTAACACTAGGGGGCGATCAAGGGGTTAAGTGTTCCCTAGGGATGTGTTTCTAACTGTGGGATGAAGAAAGGAAGAAGGAAGAAGACCAGAAGAAAGAAGATTTTAATAAAGGAATTGTCAAAGACGTCTCCTGTCATTTTTACCATTTTTGACACTTTTTTGGTGAAATGGTAGGGGTACCCCCCTTACCATTTCACACGGGGGGGGCGGGATCTGGGGGTCCCCTTGTTAAAGGGGGCTTCAAGATTCTGATAAGCCCCCTGCCCGCAGACCCCCACAACCAATGGCCAGGGTTGTGGGGACGAGACCCTTGTCCTCATCAACATGGGGACAAGGTGCTTTGGGGGGGACCCCAAAGCACCCTCCCAATGTTGAGGGCATGTGGCCTGGTACGGTTCAGGAGGGAGGGGGAGCCACTCTCGTCCCCCCTCTTTTCCTGCGGCCTGCCAGGTTGCGTGCTCGGATAAGGGTATGGATTTTGAGGGGGACCCCACGCCATTTTTTTTTTTTGCCAGGGTTCCCCTTAAAATCCATCTCAGACCTCAAGGGTCTGGTATGGATTTTGAGGGGGACCCCACGCCATTTTTATTTTTATTTTTTGGCCGGGGTTCCCCTTAATATCCATAGCAGACCTGAAGGGCCTGGTAATTGAATTTGGGGGGAACCCCACGCTTTTTTTTTTTTATCAATGACTTTTTTTTTATCAATGACTTTCAATGAATGACTGTTCTCTGTGTTACGGGAGCCGACAATTCATTAGCCGCGAGTGATTTTAAATAGCTTTTTTTCCTGCAAAAATTACACTTTGTGCAGGGACAGTTCTAAGCACGGGAAACATGCGCCCCTTCACAGGCATACTATAGACACCCCCCAGGTACGAAATTTAAAGGAATATTACACTTTTATTGTTTCACTTTAAGCATTATTAAAATCACTGCTCCTGAAAAAATTGTTTGCATTGATACATGTCCCCTGGGGCAGGACCCAGGTCCCCAAACACTTTTTATGACAATAACATGCATACTAGCCTTTAAAATTAGCACTTTTGATTTTGAACGTTCGCGTCCATTGTAATTAATAGGGTTCTTAAATTCACACGGACTTTAGGTCCGTTCGCGGGTTCTGGTGCGAACCGAACCCTGGGGTGTTCAGCTAATCCCGAGAAAATAGGTCTCCATGTGTGGTATTCCAATAAAATAAGTTATTAAAATGTGTAGCAACTCACATGTAAAAAAACAGTCAACAGTTTTCTCGTGTGTCAGGGACTTCCGGTCTCGGCCGCGACCGGAAGTGACGTTCACCTGGCTCCTCCCTACACATTTCATCACCGCTCATGTGACTTCATTAAGGGTATGGAGTCAGGTGAACAAGGCCGGCTTAAATACAATCCTTTGTTGCCATAACAACAATCACAGTTATGCTGAACATCACAAATAAGACACAAGTATAATGCATGACACAGCATACTGTCTAACAGTAAATTGCAAATTAAAAAAATAAATATTTAATAGAATCGATTAAAATAACCTAAATATCGCAATGGTTATTAAAGATGGTTAATGGCGCTGTTACAGTCACTCTCTCAAAGCATGGACAACTAGCGGTGAAACTGAGCAATGGCAAGTAGGTACTCCTATAGCGAAATCTCAAGGTGACTACCTTATATAACATATAACTCATATAAAAACTGCTCTTAATAGCGGGGGTGACATCTAGAGGTAAAGATGGTCAATGACAGGGTTGTAACCACTCTCTCAAATCACAGACATCTAGTGATGAAACAGAACAATGACAGGTATATAATCATATATTAGGTTTGGAGAGCATTAGGCACAGATGGGGATTGAACCCATGATCTTTGGTTTACGAGACCAACGCCTTACCACTTGGCCACTGCGCCCTTCAAGTGGTAAGGCGTTGGTCTCGTAAACCAAAGATCATGGGTTCAATCCCCATCTGTGCCTAATGCTCTCCAAACCTAATATAATCATATATGGCAAATAACGGCATCTAATGGTAAAATATTAAAACTAGATGCATGCGCTGAAGACAACATTGTAAAACTTTTTGGCAAATATCTCCTAACCCGTGTAGGTTTAGGAGATTTTTCTTGTACCTACAGGTAAGCCTTAATCTAGGCTTACCTGTAGGTGCAAGTTGTAATGGAGGGTTTACAACCACTTTAAATAAAATCAGTAATTGGATAAGAAACTGTTCAAATCAAACTCTACGTTATGCCCCAAGGGGGGCAAAGACTGTAATTTATGTATCCATCCTGATTCAGCTTGGCTCAACTTTATAATTTTGTTATCCCCTCTCCAATGCGGCTTGAATTTTCCTTTGCCAATCACTATTGATGTAGACAGATCCTTATTGTGAAATTGAGCATAATGCCTAGACAGGCTATGCTTTGGGAAGCCATTCTTTTAGATTTTGTGTGTGTTCCTTTAACTGTTTCCATAAAGGTCTTTGAGTTCTACCTAAATATTTAATGTTACATGGGCACTCTAACAGATAAACCCCCCCTCCATTTTGCAAGATATGAACTCATCAATAATATATTCCTTCCTGGTAACCAATGATCTAAAACCTACTTTTTTCTTTTTACTTACTTTAGTATGTCTACATGTGTAACGACTCTTACATGGATAATATCCCTTATCTTCAAAAAAACAAAACATATTTTTAGATGAAGGATCTATTATTTTTGGCGATATTATCTCTCAGAGTGGGGGCTCTTCGATATGTGGATTTGAGTAAACTTGGAAAGAATCATTCCTAGATGTCGGTCTGCCCTTAATATTTCCCAATGTTTTTAAAAAATCTTTTCCACCTGTTTATGTTGAATATTGTAATCCATTACTAGAGGGATACTCAGTTTCTGTTTCTCCTTTTTTATTAGTTTCTATTAGTTTTTTTACTAGTTACTAGTTTCTCTTTTAATTTCTGCTACTTCCTGTATCTTCTGTTCAATAAATTCTCGTTGGTACCCCTTTTGTATAAATCTATCCTTAATAAGTGTAGCTTGTTTCTTGAATTCATTATCTTCAGTGCAATTTCTTCTTAATCAAATAAATTGGCCTTTTGGAATGTTGGTAAGCCAGGGTGCATAGTGGTAGCTATCCATGGGTAGATAGCTATTTCTGTCTACTGCTTTGAAATAGGTTTGAGTTATCAGTTTATCTCCTTCAACTCTTATTTCCAAGTCTGGAAAATTTACTTTCTCATTACTCATTTCCCACGACAGTTTGATATTCTTGTTATATGATAATCAAATCATCAATAAATCTTCTGTATAGTAGTAACTAATGGGGTGTATTCTTGTAAATGGCTTCTTCCTCCCACTCCACCATATATAGGTTAGTGACACTAGGTGCATATTTAGCACCCATCGCTATCCCTTGTATCTGCTTATAATATTCCCTACTGTACCAGAAGTAGTTATGTTCCAAACTATATTTCAAGCAATTCAACACAAAACACCTTTGAACACATTTTAGATCACTGAATTCCCTCAATGCCCATTTCATGGCTTGTATTGCTTCCTGATGGTTAATAATAGTATATAACTATGCAACATCTGCTGCTGCTAAGTAAATAGGGCCATCTTCCTATTTGATCCCGTTCAGTGATTGTATAAGATGTTTCGTAATCCCTCAGATACGCTTTGGTCTTCCATACAACAGGTTGCAGGAATCAATCAATATATTCGCCAATCCTTGCCTTGCCTTGCATTGTGCCAACTGACACCAGTGCTGGGGGTTATTATTTTGGTCAGTGGTCACTGGTCGCTTAGTGGAAGAATCCGGTGAGAAGATAGCCAAATGAGGGGATAGCAACATCCAGACGGTTCCAATCGTGCAGGCTGTACAGGTGCTCCAGAGATGATACAGGCTGATTCCTGGCAGGAAACTGAAAGGGAGCCACAATAGGTTGGAATGGACAGCAACCAGGAAGGTCATGGCAACATTCCTGCTTGTAGTTCATTCCAACTCGTTGTGGCTTCCTTCTGGTTTCCTGCCAGGGATCAACCTGTGTCATCTCGGGTGCACCTGTCCAGCCTGCACGATTGGAACCATTTGGATGTTGCTATCCTCTTATTTGGTTATCTTCTCACTGGATTCTTCCACTGAGGGACGGTCTGATTTTCCATCACAGCCAGCGAGTTTGGTAATTGACACTGCCTGCAGTTTATTGATGGTTTTATGACTTTATGACTGTCCTGTTGTCTGGAATAAAGTTATGCTTAATTATACTTACATGCCAGTTCCTCTCTGACTATTCTTTCATGAATCTTACATGAAACTGTGATTTGCCAGGATTGGCATGATTATATTAGAGGCCCTGAGCACTGTTCCTTTCTGGCATTTTGTCTGCTCGCTACTCCTTTACAGCAGCCTGTTTTTGCAGCAGCCTGGGACAGCTCTAAGTGCATTCTACCCACACAACCACATGGTTCATGGACCTAGCACTCAATATATATGCTTTTGGTATTGTGGTCAGTGGCATCAGTATGGAGGTTACTAATATGGTCTCTGGTACCAATGCTGGAGGTTACTGGCACCAATGCCAGGAGTAACTATTATGGTCACTGACCACAGTGCTGGGGGTTATTATTGCATCCACTGACACCAGTGCCAGAGGCTACTAGAGGCTACTATGCCATTATCCACTGACACCAACTACAGGGCTTATTTTACTCCCACTTTTTCTTCGGTGTGTAGCTCAAGTACATACAAGTACATACAGGACTTTTTAGATTGTTCAAAGAACTGTAACAAAACTGAAGTAGTCACACATTATCATTCACAGCACCCAAAAAGACAGAAAAAACGGACATAAAAAACTTGATTTTATTTATACAAAGAGTCAATAGAAATCAGATTGTCCTTATTATATGTGATTCTTTTAAATATCTACAATAAAAAATGCGATTTTTTTTCTTACCGTAATCCTTTAGTAATGGTATATTAATTGTAAAACCTATAAAGCTTTGAATATATGTTCTTGTTTATTTCTTGTTTATTTAGAATGGGATGTAGTGTTGGGATATGATGACCATTACTGTAGTTGGTTGTCTTCAATGTGTGTAAAAAATGCAGCAGGACTGAAATTTTGTGGCTTTGTAGGTGTTTTTCATTTTCAATGGGCTGCCTAAATTGATACAGTACTATTGTGTGGCCCTCTGGAAATGTTGGGGCTGCATTTGAAATCCTTTATACTTTTTCTTTCACTTGAATTTTTTTTAGGAATAATAAGAAAAATGTCCCTCTGCATGCAAAAAATGTTTCCCTTCGCAGATATTGACTACTGGGCACTTTTACCTCCTGCCTGCCCAGGCCAATTATCAGCTTTCAGCCCTGTCGCACTTGGAATGACAATTACACAGTCATGCAACACTGTACCCAAACAACATTTTTATCATTTTTTTTTACACATATAGAGCTTTCTTTTGGCCGTATTTATTTACCACAGTTTTTTTTTTTTTTTTTTGCTAAGTAAACAAATAAAGTTGCAAATTAAAAAAAAAAAAAAAACTTTTTCATAGTTTGTTATAAAAGTTTGCAAACAGGTAATTTTTCTCCTTCACTGATGTGCGCTGATGAGGCTGCACTGATAGGCACTGATGGGCATTCATGGGCACTGATAGGCTGCACTGATGGGCACTGATGAGAAGGCACTGATGAGGCTGCAATAATGGGCAGCACTCATGGGCACTAATAGGTTGCACTGATAGGTGGCACTGATGGGCACTGATAGATAGTCAGCAGGGAGGTATTTTGCAATTCTTGTCAGAGTAAAGTACCATCAGGACAAACATTAAAGGAGTTTTCTAAAGTTATTACATTACGGGAGGAACGGAATAAAGTCTCCCATATTTTTCTCCAAGTCTCAGGGGAATGTGTAGCACCAAAGTTCCTTTCCCAGTTGGAGCACTAAGAGATCCTCTATAATTTTGGTTTTTCATATGAATGTTTGTAGGCTCTAAGCCACGCGGTTCCATCTTGCTTATGTCATACTGTTTCACTATGGGGTTTATTTACTAAAGGCAAATACACTTTGCACTACAAGTGCACTGCTAATGCTCTTAGAAGTGCAGTCGCTGTAAATCTAAGGGGGACATGCAAGGAAAATAAAAAGCAGCATTTTAGCTTGCACATGATTGGATGGTAAAATCAGAAGGGTTTCCCCTCATTTCAGATCTTCCCTTCAGATCTACAGCGACTGCACTTCCAAATGCACTTGCAGTGCACTTGTAGTGCCAAGTGGATTTGCCTTTAGTAAATCAACCCCTATGTATTTTACTTTGTTGCCCTTGCTAGCATATTACTCCTGATTCAAAAATGTTATAGTTTTGTATGAAAATTTTATAAATATGTTAAAAAAAAACTAGTGTTAAAGTTTAATGCCATTTAATACAATGTTCTACTTTAAGTTTTATCAATGCATTTATTAAATTCCAAAATATTAAAGCCATTATACAAATCAGCGACTTAGCTTTCATATACACTTATTTAAATGAAAGAACATGAAATATTAGCATTCAGTGCTATTATTAATTATGGGAAATTTGGACTTTTTCGAACATTTGAGGATGGTTTAAAATCAAAATGTATTTCAGAACTGCTTTCTGGTCTGATTGCTTTGAATAGTATATAAGCACGTACAAACATACTGACATTCATTTATGGTTTGATATCAGTGTCAAATTAAAGTTACGTGCTTTTTATGCTTGTGTAATGACACATTAATGCCAAAGTAATGTATCTATCAGTACATGAGGGTTGTAGGTCTACCTATTGTATTGGCTTTTGTTCCTTGAGGTCAAAAGATTGCTGGGTTGTCTTCTAGTACAGCATCATTAAATATCAAGGTGCACATCTTCAGAAAGAAATAAACTTAAATTCTCTGGTTGGCAGGAGACATAGCATTATTCTGTTTTATTTTCCAATTTCTACAGTCTGTTCCAGTCCAAGCAAAAAAAACCTCCAAACTGAGCACAGAACAGAGCTGACTTTGATGCTGTATAGATTAAAGTTCCAAGTTCACCTTTTCACCTTTTCTGCCTGCAACATATTTGCTGTAAGTTCTCCATGTGCTCAGTCATATTTAATTGCATTTATTTCTCTATTTGCAGTACAATTTCTTAAAGTGTATGATATTGAGATAAAATAATAACAATAAAACAAAATCCTAAGTACATCTCTGCAATACATGCACATTTCCTCATGTTTTGTCTCTTTAAAAACACAGCAAATACAGATACTTTTTGTTCTTGCCAGAAATCCAGTATGCTCCTAATTTCCTCTTTGAGCTGACCACACAGTGCTTTCTTTGCTTTGAAATCCCAAGCAGTGTTGTCAGCCCTTCTTGAGTACTTCCCCGCTAGACTACAGAACACCCCATATCTGTTATGAAGATGATGGGGGTATTGTGTAGATAATAGATTGGCATCTACTACATTTTGTGTCAAATTGAATCATTATTGTTAGTTCAAAGGATTTATTTTTCTGAAGGGCATTGGAATTCCTTTTAAGAACCAATATTTATATCTGGTTGTGAGAAATTATGTCTAAAGCCCCGTACACACGGTCGGATTTTCCGATGGATTCTGTCCTATCGGACAATGTTGTCGTAAATTCCGACCATGTGTAGGCCCCATCGGACAGTGTACGTCGGATTGTCCGACGGACAAAGTCCTATCTCCTGCTGGACAGATTTTTCGACAACAAAGTCCGATCACACCAAATCCGATCGTGTGTATCGAATTCCGACGGACAAAGTGCTACGCATGCTCAGATCACATTACAAGACCAAAGCTATTGGCTACTAGCCTCTACGTAGTCCCGTCGTAGGCAACAAACATCACCACGTTCAGAATGATCGGATTTTCCGACAACTTTGTCCGACCGTGTGTACGCAACACCAACATCGGACAAAGTACGACGGACATGATCCGACGGACCTGGTCCGCGGATAATCCGAGCATGTGTATGGGGCATAACACGTGTGCCATAACTATTTTCCCTGTGACCTGCTATTGTGTGTCTATGTAAATTAATTCTGTTTTGTAATTGATTTCCTGTTTCATCAATGAAACATCCCTGGTTACATTGAATCAGATACACCACAATGCTTTTATGCAGCTTTATGAGCCTGAAAGTTCCCTTTGCATGTGTGTTTCTTTTGAATACAGAGATAACTAATAAGAACCAGAATAAAGAAGCCTACAACAATTTTTGATTTCTCATAAAAAGAAAGAAATGCAGGAGTACCCATTGACTGTAATCCAGAACAGTATGAATGTTCTAATCAAAAAGCATAAGATACCAACTACATGTCATCTCAGTCAACTAGAGTGCACTAGATGTTCAAATGACAAGACTATACCAGTTCTAATGTGGTTAAAGAGACCCTGTCATTAAAAAATACAAATGGCAAGCAAGCATACTGGCAAAACAATAGAAGGAATCCATAAGTTGAGTATACACACCCTGTAGGCTGAACAGATAGAAGAAACTGTGTTTTTTTTCATGATGTGGTGGTCTGTAGGAAGAACCACTGGATAATAATATTCCCAAAATGTCTGTTTTCTGTTCCCTAGAAAAAAATCTAACATATTGCATAGATTAAGTAGATGATACAAAAATATATGATAAAATGCAGGTGCACAGTCAGACTTGGAATCCATGAAATGAATTCAACTTAAAAAAGCCTTTAAATTCGTACTTATTCTACTCCTACTTCCTCCCAGTATTGACTTTGAAGTCAGGTCTGGTTCACCCTGCTTATGCGGACGACAAAATCCATGCAATCCTTTGAGCCCTAGGGCAAGGGGAGTACGAGCTTTCCATGTGATTGAATGAAGATTGCAGCACACATGCAAGCTAGACCCAACAGTGAGGAACTGGAGGAGGAGGCAGTGTAGGCCTGTGGGTAGGCTGCACAGTAAAGATCTTATTTGTATAGGCCTTGAAAAATGGTGTTGGGGGAGATCATTGGAGCCCAATAGCTTTAACTGAACCAAAAGTTAATTTAGCTAGTGCATTTAGCTAGGTAACTTCCTCTTGATGAAAAAAATGTTAATATTGCCTGGTATTCCAGCAGCTGTTTCTCATTTCCAGTGTTTACAGAGTCCATCACAATCCATTGTGCACTTTGTGCTGGAGGTGTGATTTGGGCATAGGGAATAACAGCATTATTCTCAGCACATGTATGTGAGGTAAGGACTGGGCATAGGGAATAACAGCATTATTCTCAGCACATGTATGAGAGGTAAGGACTGGGCAGACTGATTAGGATTCTCTATGGTCGAAATTTTTTAGTCACTCGTCACATGTGCAGGAATGTTATAGTGAGTTGGCCTGGAAAAAGTGGATGTTGAAATTTCCATAATAAGTAACACAACATATCTGTTAGACAAGGGTTGAGGGAAGGGAGTGGAAGAGAGCAGAGAGAAAATGGATATCAGGGACGTTAGCAGTCGAGCCTTCCCCACTCACCCCTAAAAAGGGTACTTGCTGTGAGAGGGGGAGGGTCTATTCTTAACAGAGGGAGGGTGGTGTTCATGACGGTCCCATGGGGAAGGGAGAGTTGTTGAATCGGAAGGTGAGCAAAGGGAACAATCACTAGTACCAGTAGTATAAGGACATAACGGCAGTCACTGAGAGATTAGGTAGGGTGTACACGTACATCAGGAAGGTTAGAAGGAGAGGAGGAACGGAAGTGTTTCCAGCAAGCCCAAGTTCGTTCATGACTTGTGAGATTATCTTTGGTCTGGTGTATGAGGCCTTCCATTTCCTCCACTTTATCAACCCTACGTATCCATTCGGCGGTAGTGGGGGGTGTGGGACTCTTCCAATGGACCGGGATGCATTGGTTGGCAGCGTTAAGAAGATGAATAGTAAGGGAGTGTTTGTATGTGCTAATGGAGGAGGGCGTGTGGTGAAGTAGGAATCTGGCTGGGGTGAAGGGAATATCATAGGTGGTGATTCGGTGTATATGTGATCTTACCTCCATCCAGAAGGTGTGGATGTGTGGGCATTCCCACCAGATGTGCAAGAGGGAACCAGGGGTGGCATTGCAGCGCCAGCACAGTGGGGATACATCTGGGTGGAATTTATGGAGGATCTAGGGTGTCCTATACCACTTAGAGAACAACTTGTATCGATTTTCCTGGACAGAGACATTCAATGAGCCCTTATGTATGTGTGTATAGATTTTACACACAACAAATTCTCCTGCGCTCTGATGTCTAGTCTCTTGATTCGTGAAAAAATATGTATAATTCCTCAAATTAATGTCCAAAATCTTGCAGCCCTCCTCTGAACAATGGGTGTTCATAAGCACTAAGGAAACAAGAAAAACAGAAGGGCGCACCGACCTTTGTGCATTACCACTAAAAAAGGCTTTATTAAAATAGATAAAACAGCAAAATAACTACTCACAAACGAGTACACGGTAAAGGCAAATACATGGATGGATAGACACGTCCACTGCTATGAACTTCCGACCTCGATTCTTAAATACCGGGAGGATCTGATGCTTCCTCTAGTGAATGGCTGACGCGTTTCAGGGGAGCACCCCTTTCCTCAGAGCCTGCAAGCGGGCAATGGTCTCGTCTCCCCCCATTTTCGTCTAATCTCCTTTTATAGGGAGGGTGTACAGGTGGGCGTGGTCAGGCACCCCCATAACCCCTCCCCCTCATCCTCATAGGCACTCCCATCTCCCATTAAGTGTATGATTGATAGCATAGTTACAAAAGATGCCCCTATATGTCAAACAAAGTGTACAGATGGTCCTCCAGTGACATCCCCAAAACACCAGGGCTAACCAAGATAGGAGGAGTCTGCTTACCATGAGCAGATCCTTAGCCGGCATGTTCCCCATTCGCCCAGTAGTTCCCATGAGTGGCTGGATATCTGGCGTCTCCGATCCTTAAGTGCGGGTGTATTTGCGCTCCACCCGCAACTTCCGGTCAAACCACGCCTCGCTCCCAGGCTGGCCAAACGCTGACTCATATCCCGGAAGTGCGGGTGTGTTTGCGCTCCACCCGCGACTTCCAGTCGGCCCAAGCCTCGCTCTTGCGGCGACTAGGCACCTAATAAGGTGATGGGTGCTTCTACTGCGCCTGCGTACATTCACCACACGGATTCTTCCTGCGCATGCGCGCGCATATATTGCGGCTGATTGCGGGGGCATCAGGGTATATACGCTTTCTACCCCATGCCTCCGCTGACATCCCCAGGCCACTACAGGGGGAGCTCAAGCACCTCGGCCCAGCTGCTTACCATAAGGAAGACAGCTGAACAGGGGGGAAAAACAGTGTGGTATTAGAACGAAAGAATGCAGGGGGGAGTTATTATGAAGAATGGGTTCAGGAATGTTGTCTATAGGAAGGGGGGTGAAGAAATAGGGGGGATACTGGAGGCGCCCAAACCAACCCAACCCCATTATCTATATACACCCAAAGCAACAGTGTGCATAATGCAACAGATATAATAATATAATAATAATAATAACACTGGCAATGGCCATATACCATAAGAAAGTACCCACATGCAATTAGCATATTGATGTATGTAGGCTGCATATAGATATGAAAACGGGGCATTCAGCCACTCATGGGAACTACTGGGCGAATGGGGAACATGCCGGCTAAGGATCTGCTCATGGTAAGCAGACTCCTCCTATCTTGGGTAGCCCTGGTGTTTTGGGGATGTCACTGGAGGACCATCTGTACACTTTGTTTGACATATAGGGGCATCTTTTGTAACTATGCTATCAATCATACACTTAATGGGAGATGGGAGTGCCTATGAGGATGAGGGGGAGGGGTTATGGGGGTGCCTGACCATGCCCACCTGTACACCCTCCCTATAAAAGGAGAGCAGACGAAAATGGGGGGAGACGAGACCATTGCCCGCTTGCAGGCTCTGAGGAAAGGGGTGCTCCCCTGAAACGCGTCAGCCATTCACTAGAGGAAGCATCAGATCCTCCCGGTATTTAAGAATCGAGGTTGGAAGTTCATAGCAGTGGACGTGTCTATCCATCCATGTATTTGCCTTTACCGTGTACTCGTTTGTGAGTAGTTATTTTGCTGTTTTATCTATTTTAATAAAGCCTTTTTTAGTGGTAATGCACAAAGGTCGGTGCGCCCTTCTGTTTTTCTTGTATAGATTTTACCCCATTCCTGAGGCGTAAGGTCCATTGCAAGCTCAGATTCCCAACCGCGAACCAGTGCATCAGATTTAATGTCATGGGTAGAGAAGAGGAGTGCATAGGTGGAAGAGATGACATGTTTTTGAGGTTCCTGTTGGAGACAAAGGGATTCAAAAGGTGTGAGGTCATGGTGCCAAGGCGTAACAGGCTTATTCGTTAGGAAGAAGTGTTTGAGTTGTAAGTAGGTAAAAAAAGAAATGCAGTAATCCGGTAGGGATTGGGAGAGAGAATGGTGGGTTGACAATACACCATTGGTAAAAAAGTTTTGAGCTCTTGGAGCGTCATCGGTGTACATGTGAGTAGAGTCGCGTCGGGCAATACCAGCAGGAAAGTCGGGGTTATGAGTCATTGGAGTCATGGGTCCTGGGGCGTGTAAAATTCTGGATTGTGAATTAGCAGAGCAGGCGTACAAAAGAGTAGCTCCAATCAGTGGATGAGTGAACAGTTGTTTAGGAGTGTGTGATATGTGCAACCACGGGAAATGTTTCAGCGGAATATCAGAAAATGATTGTTCAAGATGGACCCAATCTTTGTTAGCGTTGTGTACGTGCCAATCCACAATTCTGGACATGTGGCAGGACCATTGATATTTTTGTAGGTCCGGTAGACCCACTCCACCTTGCAATTTGGGCAGTGTCAGCCTGTGCCAATTTATCCTTAGATTTAGAAGCCCATATAAAGGTCCTACAAGTGCGTTTAAAGGAGAGAAAAAAAAGGTACAGATAAGTAATTGCTATAGGTTCCCAAAGGAAGTACCCTATATTTTAACTCTAGGATTTATAAAGCATAATTAGATTGGTACAATTTGGCACAATGTAAATATGCAGTACATAGACCTGATAGTCTACTGGGAAAGCTGGGGAACACTGTAGTGGCTAGCTGGTGCTACTACAGTCAAAGCCGTGATGTTCTGTGTCCAGCTCAGGTTTTATGCCAGCAGCTGCCCACTGCACACTGACCACAAGGGGCTCCTCTCGTGGTACCACCACTGTTTATAGGATTGTTTCAAAGAGTGTAAGGCATTCTCTGATTGGACAAGATGGAGGGGAAAGCACACTCTTTCATTCAGGGAATGATTTTCAGCTTCCATAATGGTCCATCATGTATGAGTAATGCATGTTTACAATGTTACATTGCCAGACTAGATCAATGTAAGTATGCAATACAAATAATTCCTAGAGCTCAGCTTTAGCATGCTGGAGTTAATAAACAGTCCACTGGCACCAGGCAGTGGAAATTACATTTTGATGAGGACAGGTGTAATTACAGTATCTCACAAAAGTGAGTACACCCCTCACATTTTTGTAAATAATTTATTATATCTTTTCATATGACAACACTGAAGACATTACACTTTGCTACAATGTAAAGTAGTGAGTGTACAGCTTGTATAACAGTGTAGATTTGCTGTCCCCTCAATATAACTCAAAATGCAGCCATTAATGTCTAAACCGCTGGCAACTAAAGTGAGTACACCCCTAAGTTAACATGTCCCTATTGGGCGCAATTAGCCATTTTCCCTCCCGGTGTCTTGTGACTCATTAGTGTTACAAGGTCTCAGGTGTGAATGGGGAGCAGGTGTGATTAAATTTGGTGTTATCGCTCTCACTTACTCATACTGGTCACTGGAAGTTCAACGTGGCACCTCATGGCAAAGAACTCTCTGAGATCTAAAAAAAGAATTGTTTCTCTAAATAAAGATGGCCTAGGCTATAAGAAGATTGTCAAGACCCTGAAACTGAGCTGCAGCAAGGTGACCAAGACCATACATCTGTTTAATAGGACAGGTTTCACTCAGAACAGGCCTCGCCATAGTCGACCAAAAAAGTTGAGTGCATGTGCTCAGCGTCATATCCAGAGGTTGTCTTCGGGAAATAGACATATGAGTGCTGCCAGCATTGCTGCAGAGGTTAAAGGGGTGGGTGTGGGGGGGGGGGGGGGTCCGCCTGTCAGTGCTCAGACCATATGCTGCATACTGCATCAAATTGGTCTGCTTGGCTGTCATCCCAGAAGGAAGCCTCTTCTAAAGAAAATGCACAATAAAGCCTGCAAAGTTTGCTGAAGACAAGTAGACTAAGGACATGGATTACAGGAACCATGTCCTGTGGTCTGATAAGACCAAGATAAACTTATTTGGTTCAGATGGTGTCAAGCGTGTGTGGCAGCAACCAGGTGAGGAGTACAAAGACAAGTGTGCCTTGCCTACAGTCAGGCATGGTGGTGGGAGTGTCATGGTCTGGGGCTACATGAGTGCACTGGGGAGCTACAGTTCATTGAGAGAACCATGAATGCCAACATGTACTGTGACATACTGAAGCAGAGCATGATCCCCTTGCTTCAGAGACTGGGCTGCAGGGCACTATTCCAACATGATAACGACCTAAAACACACCTCCAAGAAGACCACTACCCTGCTAAAGAAGCTGAGGGTAAATGTGATGGACTGGCCAAGCATGTCTCCAGACCTAAACCCTATTGAGCATCTGTGGGGCATCCTTAAACAGAAGGTGGAGGAGCGCAAGGTCTCTAACATCCACCAGCTCCGTGATGTCATCATGGAGGAGTGGAAGAGGACTCCAGTGGCAACCTGTGAAACTCTGGTGAACTCCATGCCCAAGAGGGTTAAGGCAGTGCTGGAAAATAATGATGGCCACACAAAATATTGACACTTTGGGCCTAATTTGGACATTTTCACTTAGGGGTGTACTCACTTTTGTTGCCAGCAGTTTAGACATTAATGGCTGTGTGTTGAGTTATTTTGAGATGCAAGCTAATTTACACGGTTATACAAGCTGTACACTCACTACTTTACATTGCAACAAAGTGTCATTTCTTCAGTGTTGTCACATGCAAAGATATAATTAAATATTTACAAAAATGTGAGGGGTGTACTCACTTTTGTGAGATACTGTATTTAGAGATAGTTGTTGGCTGTAGAGCCGTGGGGCAATCTGGTTATTTTGTATAATAAATGAGGCCCAAATGCCTACATGTTGATCTGGTCTGATCCATCCACAGAGAAAACCAATAGTCAATTTCCTCATGTTACATAGTTACATAGGCCGAAAAAAGACACAAGTCCATCCAGTTCAACCATAAAAAAAAGAAATAATAAATAAAAATAAAATATATCGTACAATCCAATAAACCCCATATTATACGCACAGTTGATCCAGAGGAAGGCAAAAAAACAAAACAAAAGAGCATTCTCCAATCTGCTACAGCAGGGGAAAAAATCCCTTCCTGATCCCCCTAGAGGCAATCGGATTTTCTGGATCAACTTTACCTATAAATGTCAGTACCCAGTTATTATGTACATTTAGGAAAGTATCCAGGCCTTTCTTAAAGCAAACTACTGAGTTAGCCAGAACCACCTCTGGAGGGAGTCTATTCCATTATTTCACAGCTCTTACTGTGAGAAACCTTTCCGTATTTGGAGATGAAATCTCTTTTCCTCTAGACGTAAGGAGTGCCCCCTTGTCCTCTGTGTTGACCGTAAAGTGAATAACTCAACACCAAGTTCACTATATGGACCCCTTATATATTTGTACATGTTGATCATATCCCCCCTTATTCTCCTCTTTTCAGTTCCTCTAATCTTTCCTCATAGCTGAGCTCCTCCATACCTCTTATCAGTTTGGTTGCCCTTCCTGCACTTTCTCCAGTTCCCCAATATCATGGCAACTAACTTATGAAGATCACGCCTTCCTAATATATCATTATCCAGGGTGTCCGTCTCCTAGCAGGGACAGGGCTAACATTGAACATTTCTGACTCCTGAGTATTGCCTGACTCCTGGATATGGGAACATCTAGTGCTCAAAAAAGGGAATTACGATAAACTAGCTTTTTTCTCAATCCTACAGCTGCACTGTATACAAAGGATTCCCAGACAATAAGACTCGCTGAACAGAAGAGCAAATCCTTTGTCAGATAAAACTTTTAAATCCAGTCTAGCTTGGACCAATGTAAGCATGCATATTTCATAATTGCATGGAATGCATTTTTCCAGGGTGGTGATCTTCACAGTGAACACTTTGCATTCATTGAAAAAAATGCACACATTCTCAGAATGTGGGCCATCCAGAGTACAGTAAGTGATCCTCTGTGGTTACTATGCATCTGGGCAGCTGCTTAGCAGGGAACTCTGAAGACCATGATGATCATTGTAGCAGTGGAAACTATAACAGTCATTTTCTGCTTCCATGGCCATCCTACAGTTATGTACTATTTATAATTACATTGGTTCAGCTTGTACCAATGTAAGTATAAATATTCCATAACTGTAGGACAAATTTAACTATGCAATGCAAACCATACCTGAAATACGGCTTTAATCCACATCCTGTATATTTCAGCAGGCCTTTTAGCTGTTTGCCTTGAGTTCAGTTTTAGTTCTTACCTCTGTCTTATATTTCATTTTAGGATACATACAAAGCTCCGATTCAATTATTTTGGCATTCAGAATAATTATTTGGAGTGTGTTTTGTTTAAACACTGTAAATAGCACCATTTCACGTCCTTAAGTCTTTGGAGTGCAGGAGTTTGTACTCTGCAAAATGCGTTCTAAATGATTTTTCGCATTGCTATAATAAATAATAGGGCTTTGTGCTGGCTTGTTCCAAGCAGGGTTACATAATATAGCGTGATTACATTTTCTTCTGTTTTTATTCTCAAGCATAGCATTTCAGCCTAGTAAAACATAAAACTGGGGAGTACTGGTGAGTGAAACTATTGAAAAAACATAGTATGTTGGAAATCGTCAACTGCACTGTTAAAACATTATGAATAAATGGAGAGATTGTGAAACAGTAAGTATTCTAAAATGAAACAAAAAACTATGCCTGAGATAGAATAAATGGTGCCTAATTATAAGAGGTAGACCCACTACCCTTTAACTGATATTTCACATAAGTGTTAGTGGGCTATATAAAGTTCTCATTTCAGATACTCCAGGAGCAGAATCTAATGTTCTGGATTCGTAACTCTGCCCCTCTGCTTAGAAGTATTAGTTCTCCTGCTGCATTATTGATAAAAAAAATGAATTAACTATAATTCCAACAGAAGTAGAATAAGTAAACATTTCAGCAGCAGAAATACTGACCATCTACCCCCCCCCCCCCCCCCCCCCCACACACACACACACATACACCCCATTCAAAGGGCAGTTCTTTGAGAGAATGATCACTCATGTACAAAGATTTCAACATCAGAGGGCCTAAGAGGTCCATCCTGTCAGCCAGTATGTAATAACATGTTCTTTAGAAGAAATCTACGGTCTTCTTGCATTGTACGTCTGAGGGTCACCCACAGATTTGCAATAATGTTGAAATCTGGAGAATGTGCATGTCATTCCAAAACCTGTATCTTTTGTTTACCAAAGGGCCACTTGAGTCCAAAATGAAAAGAAGCCCTGGTTGATGAAAGTATGCAATAATTATATGTGTGCCTTATTAGCCTGTAAACTATTATGGATAGAGGTGGGGATTAAGCAATACTGTCTATGTTGTAAGAAAAGGGGGTGTCTACTTAAGATCAGAAAAGGTGGGGTCTACTAGCCTTGAGCTTCCTAAAGTATCCTATCAAGTTCCCACCATCCCACTATGCTTTTTAGTTTCATAGCTTTACTATGGTTTTGACCCTAACAGCATTTTATAGCCTTTGGATCTCTTTGTGAGTTAAATGTCTATGACTGATGGTTAGCACATGTTTAATGGTTCAGTACTTACAGGTCATCTTTGACTGGCACAGGTTTTTGCCTACATGTTGATGTTGTTATTTGATGTTTCAGTGGTATAAACATGTGGTTTATTGACTTCAGAAAAACATGGCCTTGATCATTCAAACAGCTGATTTCTCAATCTTTTTTTGGACAAAGCCTCCTTGGATAAATACTGTTATGTTGTTGTTCATGCTTATGCTTTTTAACTGCTGTGATATATTTCATGTCTAATTAAGTGGTGTGTTTGTGATCACTATATGGTTGTAAATGTAAAAAAGTTTTTGTCCAGGATTTGTTCATACACAGTAGAATCCCTTCTTCTAACTTCCTACACCATATTTCCTGTGGCAATGGCAAGCGCACTTTCCCAAATCATAAAAGACCATCCCCTACCTCCATGGCTAGGTCTTTTTTTCTTGATATGCTGTTCATTTATCACCTAAAGCATTATTTTTTAAATGAGAAAAATCATGGTTCTAAAATGACTCTGATTACCTTAGCTCTCTGTTGTGTATTTCAGATGTAGACTTTTGAGGCAAGATCACAAGTAAGCTTTTTTGCTGATGATTCCTCCAAGTGGATTGAAATTGTACAAATCCAGAATGTCAGGTAAGAGAGACACCACCGCTCTAGGCAAATCCAGAGAACAAAGGAAAAGGCTCCTCCAGGCAAAGAGATCTGGGTGCGGACCACGCCATGCAGACAATATGGGTAATTAGAAGACTCTGGACGGCCGCACTCCACTTGCTGTGATGTCGTTTGTAGTGTTCCTGTGGTTTTTTGAATAAAGGCACCGGATTTGTTTTGGAGTGCGGCCGTCCATAGTCTTCTAATTACCCATATAGATTGAAATTGTGCTATGAATGCTGCACCATGGACAGTGTAATACTGCTCCAGTGACAGCTTAACGTTTATTGCAGGTTCTTTGCAATGGCATGGGGAGGTGTTGTTTAAAAAAAACAAAAAGTAAAAAAAAATAAATAAAGGTAGTAGGAAACGTATCATTTACTTTGCAATCCATGTCCCCAGAGGAAGGTGAAAGGGTTAGCAACTCACAGTTATTTTGAGCAAAATGGAAAATTAATTTACAGATTGAAATTCATACTTGATCTGGCCGTCGCGGCCTAATTAAGGTGGCAACTCACATTTGACCGACTTGCAACAATGCACATTAGGCCAGCAGAGGACAGTTTAGCGTAAACCAGCACACCATGGCCAGTGGCGGGGCTCCTGCAGAAGGAACCTGCTCCACGGATTACAGATCTGGAAGTGGGCTCAGTCTATGTAGGTCTCTTCTTATTGTCACTTTGAGGATCTTGCTTTGCATTCCTGAACAATCTATGAATTATTATGTCAAATCATTTTCTTAGCATTATAATATTTGTGTTGACATCGAAAATTACTCCTAACATCTATTTATTTTAATACCATAGAGTGTAAATTACTTGCAAAAAACATTTAGACATTTTTTTTTAACCTTCCTTGGTTAGTCAATTATATTTATTTTCAGATTGTCTCTAAGCTGAAAGAATGAAAAGTTTGAAGGATCAGAAAATGTATTAACCTAATTAAATGTATTAACCTCAGAAATTGAAGCCGCTCGATCTGTATTAAAGTACTTCTAAAGCCTTGGTGTTTTTTTCCTTAATGCATTCCTTTCTTTAATGTAAAAAGCACCCCATTAAATATCCCCCCCTCTTCTAAACACTTACCTGAGCCTGTCAGCCATCCAGCACTCAGGGTCTCAGGCAGCAGCAGAAGCTGCTGTTAGTCAAATCCTGCGAGCAAAGAGAGAGGGTGGGACAGAGGCCCACTTTGTGTGTCTATAGACCCATTTACATGTCCATTTGGTGGATTCTTGTGGATGGAATGACAGGCAATGCAAATAGCAGTGGCCTCTCAGCCTGTGTAAAGCATTTACAGGCTGACAGCAGGCGTCAGGTTGTTTTTTGTAAAGTGAAGACAAGATCAGACATGACTATATGTTCAAAGTGAGTTTGATCTTGCCTTCATCACATGGGGGGGTCACCCCCTGAAAAGTGAAATTGGAACATGCACACAATTGTGGGTCTGAAATGGTCATTAATGGAAAACCATGCTAGAAGCTTAAACTGCCATTTTTCCCATCATGGGGATGAATGGACATTTTGGGGTGCAACCCCTTCACCACAACCACTTTCGTAGTTCGTAAGTGTTTGCACCCCCAAAAAAACGTTGCATTCATCCACCATGGTGACTAGCACATGTGGGACAACAGTGTGCATGTTCCAAATTTTCAGACAGTTTTTAAGTTCTAATGTGTTCAGAACTGCACAAATGTGTGTTTTTAATTACTTGGGGTGCGTTTTCATATTTTTCCTAAAACATCAATGAGTTCTTTACAATTTTGTTGAACATCATTGATGTTTTGCTGTGGTAAAGTGCGATTTTTCTTCCACAACATCCACGTCATCTAGATCTCGACAGCAGGCGTCGTTGTTTTTATGAAGTCACATGCCATGTGGGTACCTGCTGGGTACCCACTTGGGACAAGAGACAAGGGACAAGTGTCCAAGCCTGAACACATCTGACTACATACAGACTCATGCACTCACCTCTAAGTACAGGTAACCACTTGGTGTGCTTGGTTTGTATAGGCTGAATCTCTGCCACCATTTGCATGCACTTGTCATTCCAGCCACAAGAATGTGCAGATTTTTGCTGCTTGAATCCAGTGGATGCAGCTAAACAGCAGTGTGAAGGAGACCTGTAAAACCTTGTAAAACAGTGACAGTGGGGATATTTTTTCCTGCACAAAAATGCCTTTGGAGCATTAGGAGGAGCTGTTGGCAGGGCAGTAAAAACATGGCACAAACACATGTTGGGGGGGGGGGCAGTCAGGTAGGTTGTATGGGGCCCCATGATCTTTAATTGTGGCCCTGGGGAGAAGCAGAGCGTGGTGGTGGTGGGGGGGGGGGTAGGTCAACTTTTGCATCGGGACCAACAGGCTTCAAGATATGCTTCTGATGGCCAGCATCATTTAACATACTCCATTGGAGCCAAGGCTGTCATGGGCACACCCACTGGGGCAGCTTCATCATGCAGGTATGCACCCTTCAGTGCAGAAACAAGGATGCCCACTTATAATGAAGGACAAGAGGAAAAATCCATGATGGCGCTGAACTATTCAGAAAACCCCTAAGAAAAAAGTTTATTTTTGTGCCAGGGGACATCAGAAAGTGCAGGGGGTGAGACTTTTTTTTTTTTTTTTTAATCTCTTAATTTCTTTTAGCTGAGATTGAGAAACATTTGTCGATTACAAAAAGCAAATAATCTTTTTGTAACATTGTGCTGCTCTCCACTGACTCGCCTGAAATGTAACATGACCAGTGAGCGTTTTTTTGTAATTTTTGTAATAACATTACAGCATCCAAGTGTAGAGCACAATTTGTTCCATTTTGCCGATATGCTAATAAAGTCAAATCTCAATTTTACACTTCACTAGGGCCTTGATGCATTAAAGGCAAGTATTTTATGAGTTAAGTATCACTTGGTTTTGTAAGGCAATGTTAAAGCAATCAATGAAACTAAAAAATGATTTATATGTTTTTATAAATCATTATATGTAATGCTGTAGTTACCAGAATACAACATTAAAGATAAAAATAATAATAAATTAATAAAAAAATATATAAAAAAAAAACACATTTTAAAAAAAAACAAATAGCAAGGAGAAAGTCCATGTTATGCAACTTCAAAGGCAACATAGGAAAAATACTGAACTTTACTGTACATGCCTGGGAGATTACTTTAACCACTTCAGCTTCAGAAGGTTTACCCCCCTTCATGACCATGCAATTTTTTGCGATATGGCACTGCGTTACTTTAACTGACAATTGCACGGTTGTGCGATGCTGTTCCCAAATAAAATGAATGTCCTTTTTTCCCCACAAATATAGCTTTCTTTTGGTGGTATTTGATCACCTCTGCAGTTTTAATTTTTTGCACTATAAACGAAAAAACCCAGACAATTTAGAAAAATTTTTTTTTACTTCCTGCAATTAAACACATCCTATAAAAAAATGAAAAAAATCTAATTTCTTCATAAATTTTGGCTTATATGTATTCTGCTGCATATTATAAAAAATATATAAAAAATCCCAATAAGCGTATATTGATTGGTTTGCGCAAACACCTAACTGACACTTTTGACACTTTTTGGAGACCAGTGACACAATACAGTGATCAGTGCTAAAAAATATGTACTCTCACTGTACTAATGACACTGGCAGGGAAGGGTTAACATCAGGGGCAATCAAAGGGTAAAATGTGTTCCTAGGGAGTGTTTGCTAACTGTGTGGGGGTTGCATTTACTGTGGGAAGGCAGAGATCTGTGTTTCTGCTTAGCAAAAACACAGGATCTCTACCTCCCCTTCTCACAGAAAGGCAATCTGCCTTGTTTACATAGGCAGATCACCATTCTGCTTGTCTCTCGAATGATCGGCGGGTCCCAATGGACGATGTGTACTCTGGACCTGCTGCTAGGCTTCCGGTGTGTCCAATTACAGTGGGAGTGGGTCGCCGACGTCGTTCATGCGTGCCCCAGACCCAGAAGTGCAAAATCACGTACAGGTACGTGATTCTCCCCAAAGTGGTCACCCTGATAGGATAGGATTTAGGAGATAGAGGGCAGAGACTCAGTAAGTAAAGTCTGATCTATACATGTGCAGAACAGAAAAATTAGTTTTGTATTGTTTCGGATAGATTTGTTATGTTACTAATTTAGTTTTGTTGTTCCTTTTCAGAATTAGTTTAGCTTTGTTTCATTAAATTTTTTTTAGTTTATTAAGTTTCTAACAAAATTCATAACAAAAAGTTTCTAACAAAATTTTTTTGTAATGATTCAAATTCAGATTGGTCGAAAACTGATAAACTGATTTGACTTCTGTGTGAATAATAGCTGACTGTTAAGCAGCAGGCCAGGAAGCTGTCCGTCACGTCTTTAACAACCGATGATTCATCAGCTGTCAGTGGGCTACCTCGCTGAGAGCTTAAATGTAAACAATAGAAAATTCAGGAAAAAACTGTGTGGGCCCCCCCCCCCAATCTGTATGGGTTTTAACGGGAACCTCTCAGCAAAATGAAATAAAAAAATGGCAGGAGGCCTGCCCCAAAATCCATACCAGACCCTTATCCCAGCATGTAGCCTGGCAGGCCAGGAAAGGTGGGGACAAGGCAAGCACCCCCCCCTCTGTACCTTACCAGGCCACATTCACTCAACATGGGCACAAGAACCCCCAGATCCCGACCCCCTATGTGAATGAGTATGGGGTACATAGTACTCCTTCCCATTCGCCCAAAAAGTGTAAAAAGTAAATACAGACACAACACAAGTTTTTGACAACTAAAAAAAAAATGTCCCCCCGGTGTAGATTCATCAATCATGATGCCTGCCACAACAGAAAAAAAAGCATGCCCCGGTCGGTGACATCACAAGGGGGTGAGGTCACTTCACCTCCTAGCAATTCAATAAAAATATCAGATCATGGAGCAGGCAGTCTGCAGGAGCCTTTGACGAGATCAGAATTTTTTTTCCTTTTTTTGGGGTCTGGCAGTGCAGCGGGCATTGTGATTGCAGACCCTCACAACCACCACCCAGGGTTGTAGGGAAGAGGCCCTTGTCCCCATCAACATGGAGATAAGGTGCTTTGGGTGGGGGAGGGGCAGAAATAACACTCACTGCAGACCTCTGTGGACCAACCCTGGGGGCATTGCCACTAGATGAATTAGGAACTAACTCCAGTCCCCTGCCCTGTTCCTTGACAAATCCCCATTCACTGCTTCTCTACTCTGCCTCACCGATTGGTAGCACCCATGAATGGCATGCCACCTCATTATTCACCCCCTCCTCATTTCTGGATTCTACTTGACTGTAAGTTCCAGTTGCTGGAACATCACCACCTGGTGCTACTCCCTGCCTGACGTCCCCTCCCTCTATTGGCAATGGTGCTATCCTCCTCATTGTCAATATCTGAAATGAGGAATGTTTTCACATGACATGACCATAATTATCCTCCTGAAGAAAGTCAAGTGATTAAATAATTCCACTGATTCCCTATTGCCAGTTTAGGGGCTATGGCAAGATTACTAGGAGAAAAGGAGAAGGAAGAAGAGGAAGCATTAGCAGACAACTGCCACAAGTTGGTGCAGCCTGATAACCAGTTTGTCCTGCAGAACCTGCTCACCTGCTCACCTCCTACTACCATTGTGTGCATAACCTTAGCCTCTCCCTTTAGGCCTGCTTGACATTTTAAATAAAATTCTTGTGTACCCCTTCATGTTCACAGTTCAGAGACCCAACAATTGCTTTTAGAACTACCTTTTTGTGTGTGCCAGTAGCAACTGTAATCAGTGTTTAGCTTCTGCCCACCTCCATCCTCTGCTTTATTATTATTATTAATATGATTTTTATTTATTATATATTTTTTTAACCCACCATACTGCAGTCCACATTAACTTTAGCACAATATGGAACAGTATAGCAACAACCAACTTTCGTTGCACAGACTGTCAGCTCTTCTCAAAACTCTCCAACACACACTGACTGCTGGGATACCCCCATTTTATAGTAAAGGGACTAGCACATAACAAAGTCCCCATTATTGGTACTTTTAAACCAGTTCAAAGGCCCTGGCAGTTCATTATGGTTACAAATAAATAAGTCCAGAAATATTCTACATTAGTTATCAGAGGCAGTGAACCTTGAATGCCTGGGGTTTGCTTTGAAACCATGATAAAGCCAAACCAAAACCTCATCCCTAGTAATGAACCTGGACATGGCAAGCATATTTAAAAGTAATATTAAAAATTATTGTTTCCAAGGCAACGGATGCTTTAGGATACAAAATGGAAATGTCTGCACATGACTTGCTTGTTTTGTTATCTGTATGTTTTACGTTCTTTCAGACAGCTAGACACTTAATTAAACTCGGCTTTGCAACTACATGGAGTATATCTCACACTTAAACAGATCTTGGACATAAGTAACCCTTAGGAACAAATGAAACTGAAGTTATTTTAGGATGCTAGAAAGCAGCTAACAGTACAATTTATGGATAAACAAGCAAGGCAAACACTACAATTTGTGCTGCTTTGACAGATACCTTGTTTTGATTGCCTAAATCTTCTGTAATTCCTTGGAAATGTCAAAAACAGGCAATGGAGGCATTCCGAGGATAAAATCTTATTTAATATTATAGTGGTTAGCCGAGCTTGATTTGGAAGCTATGTATTTTTCCATTTTAAAAGCAGATAAAGTCTCTGTTTGACACAGATTTACATTTAATAAATCCACTAAGCAAAAGATCTTAGCCACATCACATTACAATTTTACAAAAACTACAACCTTTTCAAAGGAAAAAAAAAAGTTTTTTTATTATATTTCACAAAGTTATTTCTTTGCCTGGGCAACGTAAGGAAATTTAAAGTGGAACTCCAGACAAATAGGTAACTTTTGGAAATGAGTAAAAGTGAACTTTTTCTTATCTCTGTGTTTTCTTTTTCAGCTTCTTAAAGCAAATATAAACCCTAATTAAACAAATGTCTAAATGTCTAAAGGACTGCAAATATAAACCCTAATTAAACAAATGTCCAAATGTCTAAAGGACTGTGTATCTTAACCACTTCAGCCCCGGAAGATTTTACCCCCTTCCTTACCAGAGCACTTTTTGCGATTCGCCGCTTTAACTGACAATTGCGCGGTCGTGCGACATTACATCTAAACAAAAATGGATGTCCTTTTTTCCCCACAAATAGAGCTTTTTTTTGGTGGTATATGATCACCTCTGCGATTTTTCTTTTTTGTGCTATAAACAAGAGCGACAATTTTGAAAAAAACTCAATATTTTTTACTTTTTGCTATAATAAATATCCAATTTCTTTAAAAAAAAAAAAACGAATTGTTTCCTCCGTTTAGGCCGATACGTATTCTTCTACATATTTTTGGTAAAAAAAATTGCAATATGCGTTTATTGATTGGTTTGCGCAAAAGTTATAGCGTCTACAAAATAGGGGAAAGATTTCTGGCATTTTTTTTTTTTTTTTAAATCGCGTGCCCTCAACATGGGGGGTGCCCTGGGGAAAGGGGGGCCCTGCGGCCCCCACCCCAAAGCACCCTGTCCCATGTCAGGCTTCTTCCCGACAACCCTGGCCATTGGTTGTCGGGGTCTGCGGGCGGGGGGCTTATCGGAATGCGGGATCCCCCTTTAATAAGCTCAAGAACAGCTCCAGGTAGCCATATTGCAAAGTATTCTCAGAAGATTACATTGACTGCAGATTGAAAAGGAAAGGTAATTTTTAATAACATTCAATTACAAAATGATTAGTGTTGCAATTTTTTTACTCTATATTATTTTTTCTTTGTTTGCTATTTTCTTCCCCACAAAAGTGGAGTTACCCTTTAACTGATTCATTCCATCAAGGAATTATAAATCATTATATTATTTATAAATTTTAATTAATTCTCCATGTAAATGATGTAATATCAAAGATTTCTCCCTTCAACTTCATAAATTTATTTAACATCTTGTAAAACTCTTATAATTTTGACCATATCATATAACAATTTTAATATGAGGAAGAAATAAATAATATCTTTGATATGTTAAATTATATTGCTCTATAATATAAATTATTGATTAATAAATTAAATCTCTTCCATTCCAGGAAATGGCAATAACTAAATCATTTCTACAATATAAGCCTTTATACATTATCCATGACACTGAACAAATATAAACATAATAAGTAATCCACACGTCTTTTGATACATAAAAAACATAACTTTCCATTATTCAATTGTCATATTATTTTTATATATTCTATCTATCTATGACCAGCAAGCAACTCTTTTCTAGTTCCTTTTTTTTTCAAGATTTCATATTATTTAATTCAACAGTAACTCTGTTTAGACACATTAAATCAAATCCTTCTCTTCCACACAAGCCTGTATGTATTCTTAAGCCGTGTACACATGATCGGATTTTCCGATGGGAAATGTGTGATGACAGGCTGTTGGTGGAAAATCTGACCGTTTGTATGCTCCATTGGACAATTGTTGTCAGATTTTCCGCGGACAAATGATGGATGGCAGGCTTTAAAATTTTCCGCGGACAACTGTCTGTTGTGGATTGATGGGGACAAGGGCCTCTTCCCCACATCCCTGGGCTGTGGTTGTCGTGGTCTGTGGGTGGGGGGCTTATCAAAATCTGGAAGCCCTCTTTTACAAGTGATGTCAAAAGGGGTGGAGTCCCTTTGTTACGTCACCAGGCGGACCCACCCTATATAATAGCTGTCAAAGCGAAGAGACAGCAGTCGGCCGGAGCCCTCCTATCGAGGTGGAGCTTTTCATTTTTTTCTATTTGCGGGTCTGTTGGGTGTCATGATTGATGATGGATGTACATCACGGGACACTTTTTTTTTAATAAAGGAATTGTCAAAAACTGTTTCTTGTGGTTTTTACTTTTTTACAATGTACCCGATACCCATTAATATAGGAGGGGGGCAGGATCTGGGGGCCCCCTTATTAAAGGGGGCTCCCTAGATTCCTATAAGCCCCCCGCCTGCAGACCCCGACAACCACCAGCCAGGGTTGTCGGGAAGAAACCCTTGTCCCCATCAACATGGGGACAAAGTGCTTTGGGGGGGACCCCAAAGCACCCTCCCCATGTTGAGGGCATGTGGCCTGGTATGGTTCAGGAGGTGGAGGGGGTGCTCGCTAATCCCCCCTATCCTGACCTCCAGGCTGCATGCTTGGATAAGGGTCTGGTATGGATTTTGGGGGGACCCCATGCCATTTTTTTTTTTTTTGCCGTGGAGTTCCCCTTTAAAATCCATACCAGACCCGAAGGGCCTGGTATGGACTGGGGGGAGGGGACCCTACGCCACTTTTTTTTTTCTTTTTTTTTTTAATCTGTATTGCAGGGAGCCTGGCAATACACTATAGCCGTAAGCAAGTTTAAATTGCGTTTTCCTTTAGAAATGTCATTATTTCTGCGGAATGTTCCAGACATCACACAGATGCTCCGCTTTACAGGCAGACTAAGGGTAACCTCCATGCATGATATTTAAAGGAATATTTCATTTTTATTGTTTCACTTTAAGCATCATTAAAATCACTGCTCCTGAATAAACGATTGTTTTAAAAAAAAAATTTGCATTGATACATGTCCTAGGGCAGGACCCGGGTCACCATACATGTTTTTGGCAATAACTTGCATATAACCATTTAAAATTAGCACTTGTTATTTTCATGTTCGTGTCCTATAGACTTTAATAGGGTTTGTATGTTCGCTAGACCTTTTTGCCTGTTCGCAGTGTCCTGGTGCGAATTGAACCTGGGGGGGGGGGGGTGTTTGGCTCCTCCCTATTCATGCTACTGTTCTCACAAAGTCTCTTCCTGCTACCCATCCCAGTTGTAACTCTTTGATGTCATCTGATACAATGCAGAACCAGCAATCCTACATTGTATAGGAGGACACCAACAAATCTTCAAAAAACTGAGGAGACCCCCAGTTGCCAGGGGAGCAAGGTGTATCACTTTAATTGTTATTCCGTTTGGCAAAATGTTCACAATGTTCAACTTTAATGGTAATTCTGAAGTGTTCATAACTAAAGATCTATGGATTATGTGATTTAGAGTGACATGATCTAAACAGACCAATTCCTATTGTATCATTAGCAACTATTTTCTTTTCTAAGTAAAGTTTTCTTATTTAGCACTCTCTGCATTCTCTACAAAAGAAAGATTAATTCTAATTAATTATATTCTACAGAATTATATAGACATCTGGCTAAGAAACAAATCAGTCTAAGAATAATTATTTGGTAAACAGTTGTTGCAAATCATTAAGTTATATGAAATTAATATAGTAAAGGTTTAAGACCTTGTGCGTTATACATTTATTTTGACAGCTGGCTCATAACTAGTTCCTTTGGATTATATTAGAAAGGAAAACTTTTTTAAAGGTTCACGCTAACATCTACCAATAAACACAAATTACAGTTTTGGGTGGAAGGACATTTTGGAAGAAGAAAGAAATGGTCTGAAAGAGGACTTCCAGGTATAGTTGTTTTATACATAGTTACATAGGTCCAGCAAGTGGAGATCACAGGAGTAGTGGGATCCAGAGGGTGGGGATAAATAGCCAATTCTGTTGAACGTGTTTATAAATGGTATAGGGGTTGGTATAAATAGTTCATTCACATTGTTTATTAAGATAAGCTAAGAAGAGTATTAACTTCACAGCCGGATATAGAAAATTTACAAGAAAACCTAAAAAAAGGGGGGTGGGCAGCTATATGGCATATAGGGTTTAATATTGATAATTGTACAGTAATACACTTCGGGCTAAAAATATGAATGCACGTTTCTTGCTAGGGGAGAATCTCTGGAGGAATCAAGAATGGAAAAGGATTTGGAAATCCTAGTAGATCACAGGCTCAGCAATAGCATGCAACACAAAGCTTCAGCAAGCAAAGATAGCAGACTATTTGCTTGCATTTAAAAGGTTATTTACTCAAGAAATAAGATTATAATTCTATTCTTCCACTCTACAAAACTCTGGTTCAGCCACATCTTGAGTATGCCATCCTGTTCTGGTCACCAATCCTCAAGAAGAACATGCTGGAACTGGAGAAAGTCCAGAGAAAGATAGCAAAGCTAATATGGGGACTAGAGGACCTCAGCTATGAGGAACAGCTGCACACATTCAATGTATTCTTCCTTGTGAAGAGTGGCGAGATACTGTATGATCACAATACAATAAACAAATATCTAAATAGTGATTCCCATATAGGGGGAAAACTATTCAGTCTCAGGTCACCTAAGAAGACATGTGAAGTTGATCGAGAAGTAGTTTAAATGGGCTGTAAAGGTGAAATTTTTTTTCGCCTTAATGCATTCTATGCATTAAGGTGAAAAAACATCAGACAATGCCGGCCCCCCAAGCCCCCCGTTTTATTTACCTGACCCCTCGAATGTCCCACGCTCGCACCCGACATCCTCTTCGCTGATCAGCCTGGCCGCTGATTGGTTCCAGTGGATGGATTGAAAGCAGCGCAGCCATTGGCTCGCGCTGCTGTCAATCACATCCAATGATGCGGTGCGCCGGGGGGTAGGGCCGAGTGATACAGTGAGCGGCTATGGCCACCTACTCAGGGGAGCGCGCCCACAAGCACTTCTCACCATGCAAGGTAGCTCGCATGAATGTGAGAAGTACTTGCGGAGGGGAGCCAAGACAGCCGCCAAGGGACCCCAGAAGACCAGGTTCTGGGCCACTCTGTGCAAAACGAGCTGCACAGTGGAGGTAAGTATAAGATGTTTGTTATTTAAAAAAAAATACCTTTACAACCCCTTTAACCTTAACTACTTTCTGACTACGCTATAGCCAAAAGATGGCTACAGCGCAGTCGTCCAGTTCTGGGAGGACATCTGGGATGACATCCTCCCAGAACCCCGCCTCCCACGTGCCCCCTGGGGCATGCATCCGGTGCGCTCTGTGACTGCTCTGTCCTTTGGACACAGCTAATCACAGATGACTGTAAAGGGCCAATCACAATGGCCCTTTATCATGTAATAGACATTTTATCTTTGTTGTCTTGTAAGTGTAATCATACAGTGTGTCATTAAAACATACATTTTAATACTGCACTCAGGTGGCGCTTCCCTTTTTACCCTTCTCTTTATCGTGTAATAAGCTACTTACAATCACAGCTGGTCACATGTAAACCGACTTGCTGATTATCAGCAGTCCTTTCCTCCCACACTAGGTCTGTGTAAGGAAAGGAGAGCCATTAACCGGCAAGCCTGTCAGCACATTGTTTACACTGTTAACTGAAAGGAATTCAGGTACTTGATGAACAACCAATTGGTTAAATCCAGCAGACCACTGTGACCCCCGATACCGCGATGTATGCCTTTATTAGGAGCGTATACAGCTTATATTTGGTTCAAATTACCAATGAAAAGAGGGGAGGGGGGAGTGGTTAGTAACTGATGTATATGTATAGAAATATATGGTTATACAAGTCAGTGACCCTTAAGATACATTTATCATGAGTTAACATGAGTCAACAGACCATCTGGTTATGTCACAAGTCATGCATCCTGTCTCATGGCCTACAGAACAGAGAACAGGAAAGGACAGACTAAACTACAATGATACATATAGGGTACAGTGCCGTGCAAGCATTTTTCATAATTGCAGATTTAAGCTAAAATGACGATCTTGTATACTGAAATGGCGAGGCATAACAAAATTGAGTCACAATGGATTGGGCATATTATTACAATAACTTGGGCAAAGATCATCACTGCCCTGATTATCAGTGTAGCTCAATCAGTGCCCATCACTGCAGCCTATCAGTCCCCATCAGTGCAGCCTATCAGTGCAGCCTATTAGTGCCCATCAGTGCAGCCTATCAGTGCCCATCTTTGAAGCATATCAATACCCATCAATGGTGTCTATCAGTGCCCACCAGTGCCGCGTATCAGTGCCTCCTCATTAGTGCCCATAAGTGCCACCTGGGCCACCTATCAGTGCCCATCAGTGCAGCCTATCATTGTCGATTATCTCTGCCCATTAGTGCCACCTATCAGTGCTCATCAGTGCAGCCTCATCAGAGCACATCAATAAAGAAGAGAATTTACTTATTTGCAAAAGAGAAATTAAGAAAAACTTATTTTTTTCAATATTTTCAGTCTTTTTTCATTTGTTTAGCATAAAATAAAAACCCTAGTGGTAATTAAATAACACCAAAAGAAAGCTCTATCTGTCTTAAAAAAATGATACATTTCATATGGTTACAGTGCTGCATGACTGCACAAATGTCCACGCAATTGTCATTTAACAATGAAAGCACTGAAAGCTAAAAACTGGCCTGTGCAGGAGGGGTGTAAAAGTGCTTAATATGATTAAACTGCGCAAGGCGTTCTTTACCCTTAGACCCCTTTCACACCACACCGCCCATAGCGTCGGCGGTAAAACGCCGCTATTTTTTATGGCGTTTTACGGTCGGATTTGTGGCGTATTTCGGCCACTAGCGTGGCACTTTTACCCCCCGCTGGTGGCCGAGAAAGGGTTAAACTCCCAGCAAAATGCCGCAATAGTGGCGTTTTGCCGGCAGTATTACAGCGCTGCCCCATTGATTTCAAAGGGGAGCAGCGCTGGAGGAGCGGTGAGTTCACCGCTCCTTCACCGCTCCAAAGAAGCTGCTGGCAGGATTTTTCCTGACGTCCTGCCAGCACACCGGTGCAGTGTGAAAGCCCTCTGGCTTTCACACTACAGACAATGGTGCAGCTGTTTTAGGGCGGATTGCATGCGCTTTTTCTAACGCTATAGCCGCTTAGTCAACATCACAGAGGCGCTTTCCTGCATTCCTGTTAAAAGACTTGCTTGGCTGACATCCCTTCTGGCTCCAGATCCTGCTTGCTGTTTTACTACGCTCATCTCTGGTTCCCTGACATTTGGCTTATCTGACTTTCCGTTTCGGTTCCTGAACTCTGGTGGCTATGTTTTGACTATGTTTTGTTCTATTTACTTTTATTATTAAACAAGTGTGATTTAACTGTACTGTCTCGGTCTGATTTCATGGTGTCTGACAACCAGTCCAGCAAACCTCTGTTACCTCACTCCTAGTAACAGAATGGGATCCTGCCGAGAACCTAGCGTAAACCTCATGCATGCTCTTACTTAACTCCTCATTCCCATAAATCATGACACGGCCATAGATCTCCGTAAGGCAAGTTCGGATCTGGTTGCTATTGGATATTTACCGCTAGGGAGGGAGACAGAACATCAACCCCCACGATCCCAGAGGACCTGTCATCCTACCAACTACCACGCTTAACAACTGGTTGCTTGTTACTTGTTCTTTCACTTAGTTACCCATAGAAACTACACTCCTCTTCTCTGTGTCTTGCGAGTTTACCCTTGTTGTAATAGTGTTACTTCCTACCCTGTAGTGCATTTACAGACCCCGGTTCTTTTTGATATGCCAGAACCCACATGCACCCCTTTGAATAACTTCATAATAGACTTAGAATGGTTAATATAACTTTTTTGCAGCATAGCAATTTAATATGAACAATGTCATTTCCATAATACTGACTAGAATGAAGTAGTTAACAAAGGCATATGCCCATGAGGTGAGAGACTATTATGGCATTGTCAATGGTTTAGATGTCCTCCAAAAAACCCTGTTGTTCTGTAGCACCATCAACCATAATCGCAGGTGATGCTGGTACTCCTGGACCCACCATAACCCACCTTTTTGGACCTCAGCCATCCCCTTCTATATAACAGAGGCGGGCTGGCTAGGACCAAAAGCCTGGGAACTAGGCAAGAAACAATTAACCCTTTCCCCAGCCTGGGCTGACTACTTCAACTTGCCTACAGGCATCTTAGTGAATGCAATATACAAGGATATGGGAAACAGTATTGACTGCAGCCTAGAATGCAGCCAGGAGGTCAACATGACAGCCAGGAAATCAGTATTTTTAGAAGAAAGTCAGCTGTTATGACTAGTTTACTTTAAATCAAAATTCTACTTGGCAAAAATAAAAATGTAAGCATTCTTCAGATAATTCATATTCACTAGTTTTATCCAGTTACATGGATTAAACCTGATTATCTATATCTCTAAATCTCCTTAAGTATTATTAGACTCTAATGTTCTGTAACATTTTCTAAACTTTTTTTTGTATTAAGAAGGTGTTATAAGACATTTTTTTTTACACCCACGGCTCATATGATGTATCAGGAGAGACTGTGTCTCAGTTGAATTTTTGTAGTTAGTTGTCGGAAATTATTTAAAGCAGAGTTCCACCCAAAAGTTTAAGCACTCCTCGCCTCCTTATTTTTTTGGGGGGAGGAGTGGGTGCTTAGTTTTGAGTGGGACTTCCTGTCCCACTTCCTGCTTCCGACTACGGGCCACCTAGCCGACTTCTCCTCTCCCCCTAGACAGTTCCTCCCTCTTGGCAATCTTCTGGGACATGTCACAAGTCCCAGAAGATTGCCTGACCACTGGAAGAGCGCAGCATGACTCTCCCACAGTTTCAGTTAGGGGGCGCCGCAGAGAGAAGTGGAGAGGAGCAAGGCTCTGTGCAGCCACATCGCTGGACCGTGGGACAGGTGAGTGTCTGTACATTAAAAGTCAGCAGCTAAACTTTTTGTAGCTGCTGACCTTTAATAAACAAAAAAAAGCCTGGAACTCGGCTTTAAGTCACAAACACATGAAGTACTGTATGCTGTCCTTGGTGCTGAAATATTTCACAGACAACATGGAGCTTCTTAAATTGACCCAGATTAGGATCTCCCACAAAATACATAAGTTCAGGAAATAATTTCTTAAGAATAAGGCCTTTCACACCAGTGGACTGATCATACAGACAGGCAGACCCAATCAGACCACCCATTGTTCTCTAAGGAGGAGGATGTCAATGGACGTGTGTCTGCTGACACCCCTCTGCATCCAATCCAATCTGGTCTGCTAAAATAGGGATCTGTTCCTCATTCGTCCAGCAGATCGAATCGGATCACAGTTGGATGGAAACAGACAGGTAGTCTGTTTCCATCCGACCGCCCCAAAGAGAGCATCGGGCTGTGTCCGTGTCCACTCTGCATTCCTATCATCCGCCTGCTTAGTGGGGATCAGCGGAGAGATGAGCAGCCAAATCCACTTGACGGACTCCCCTCTGTCTGAAAGAGGCCTTAATAGGCAATTTGCAGCATCATCCTTTACAGGTATGCCTTTTCTTGGAGAATATGCTATAGCAATATGGTAGCTTTACACTATAAGTGAGCCTTTACTATGTAAAAAACAATCCATTTTAACCACTTGAGTACCAGCCTGTAATACCCCTTCATTACCAGGCTATTTTTCCATTTACAGCACTGAGATAGACATGTGCACACTGAAATATTTCGTTTCGGAATTTTGTTTTCGTCTGAAAAATACATTTATTTAGTTACTCCCAAAATTCGTTTTTTTTTTCCAATTAACGTTTTTATTCATCAACATATTCAAACAGGTTATTTAACTTTACATACATTTTGGCAGAATAGAGCTCCCATAGGCAAGATATATGCTTCATGCGCGTTGTAATCAGTCCATGGGTGTGCCCGTAGGTGCAACATTATTTTCTAAAACAGCGTTCCCACTACAAAGATGCAGGGGGTTAAATCTTTAGCATATAGCACCTATGGTGACGTTTATGTAAAACATGCAGGTTTGGTCTGCTTTACAGATGGTAGGAAAAGAAAGGGGGGGAGAAAAGAAAAAGAGAAGAGAGGGTGAAGAAAAGGTTGGGAAAAGATGGGGGGAAGGGTATGGGGGGGGGATAAGAAGTGAGGGGGTGTAGATACGTTCTCACCTCAACTGCCACGACGGCTTGCCTTAGTCCTCCCGCAGATGCCACCTCTCCCAGACTTCGTTGTGTTCGTCCAGTTTTTGTCGGATCCTGGCCGTCATTTTTTCCATGAGTTCAACGTCTTTAACCCTGGAGTATAGGGCCTCTTGAGAGGGTGGGATAGGGGATTTCCAGTTAAGGGCTATTAGGCACCTTGCGGCCGTCAATATGTGCCTGAGCAGTTTCTTGCTAGGCTTAGATAATTTTGGTTGGGACAGGCCTAGCAGGAAGAGTTTAGGAGTGAACATTATGGGCGTCTCAAATAGCCGTATCAAGAGCTGTCGGGTAGATTCCCAGAAAGGGGTTATAAGTGGGCATGCCCAATATATGTGGAAAAGTGTCCCTTTCTGTCGTTGGCAGCGCCAACACCTGTCCGGGGTGGAGGGGTATATTTTATGGAGTATGGCAGGGGTCTGGTACCAACAGAAGAGAATTTTGTAGGAGTTTTCCTTATATAGAGTGCATATAGAGGTTTTGGTTGCTTGCCTCCAGACCGCCTGCCATGCCTCCATTGGGAGCTCCTCGCCTAACTCCTTCTCCCACTTGCACATATATGAGTGTTTGCCTTTAGTTAGGAATTGGTATTTGTTTATAATTTTGTAAATGTCCGATATCAAACCCCTGCGGTTGCGTCCTTCTAATATAACCTGTTCAAATGGAGAAGGTGGGGAAAAGAGGAGTTGTGGAGCTATCGTTTGGGCAAAGTGTCTGATCTGCAGATAACTGTAGAACGCTTGCTTTGGAAGGTCATGTTTAGACTGGAGCTCCGAGAATGTGAGCAACCTGCGAGATCTGGGATTCACAATTTGACCAAAATGGAACAGGTTCCGTGTGGCCCAAGGCCACGACATCTGATGTGTTAGGCTGGTTGGTAGTTTAGGATTGCATAAGAACGAGTTCATCAGGGAGTTTTTGGATTTGAGGTTATATTCGCGAGAGACCTTGCGCCACAATAGGCGAAGTTGTGACATTGAGCCTAGCATGCGTCTGGGGTCCACCTCCATATTTGCGCTCCATATTATACTGTTTGGGTGTACTGGGGCTAGCCAGATTTTTTCTAGTTCTGACCACTTGCTAAAGGACCTCTGGGTGAACCATGAAGTCAGTGCGCGGAGTTGGGTCGCCTGATAGTACCTGACCAGGTCAGGGAATGCCAGGCCCCCATCCGTCCGTGAGGCCGTCAGGACTGAGCTGGGCACTCTGTGTTTTTTAAAGTTCCAGACATATTTCAGGAGATCTTTTTGTAGTTTACGCAGTTGTATGTAGGGAACGGGTATAGGCAGAGTTTGGAATAGGTATAATAGTTTTGGGAGGATGACCATTTTGACGGAGGTGATCCGGCCTATCAGGGAGATGTGATGAGCTTTCCATTTTTGGATCAGTTCCCGGATTGATCGAAATATCGGTGGGAAGTTTGCCTGGTACAGGGTGTGGAAGGATGGGGTAATGGATACCCCTAGGTATTTAAGTGAGGTAGTTGCCCATTTATAAGGAAAGATAGACTTAAGGTGGGTCGTTTCGTCTGTCGGGATATTGAGTGGAAGTGCGACTGACTTAGAGGTATTGGTCTTGTAGCCCGACAACGTGCCGTAGTGATCTAATATGGCGTGGAGGTTGGGTAGGGAGGTCCGAGGCTTGGTCAGGGTGAGGATGATGTCGTCCGCGAACAATGATATCTTGAATTCCTTGCCCCTAACCGGAATGCCCCTAATGTCAGGGCTGTTCCTAATGGTGGCCGCCAGGGGTTCTACACACAGTGCAAACAGCAAGGGGGAGAGCGGGCATCCCTGGCGGGTACCATTCGTAATCGGGAAGATGGGGGATGTGGCGAAGGGTGTCTTGACTTGCGATGAGGGGTGTGTATAAAGGTTCTGGACCGCGTTCAGGAAGGGGCCCTTGAATCCCATATGTTGTAATGTGGCCGTCATAAAGGGCCAGCTTAGGCGGTCAAACGCCTTCTCTGCGTCTAGACTAAGGACCAGGGATTGTGTAGATTCTCTGTTCGCTACGTCTATCAGGTCTATGACTTTTCTGGTGTTGTCCCCCGCCTGTCGCATGGGGACGAATCCCACTTGGTCTTTGTGTATCAAGGTTGGGAGGATTGCGTTAAGGCAGGTGGAGAGAATTTTTGTAAATATCTTAAGGTCCGAATTCAAGAGGGCTATGGGTCTGTAGCTGGCGCATACTGTCGGGTCTTTATCGGGCTTGGGGATCAGAGTTAGGTATGAGCCTAGCATCTCGTTCGGGATGGGGGTCTGTCGGAGGAAGGCATTAAATAGTCTGGTCATGTACGGACCTAAGATGTGTAAGTAGGTCTTGTAGTACTCGTATGGGAGTCCGTCTGGTCCCGGGGATTTATGTGCCGGTAAGGCCTTGATGGTCGTCGTCAGTACTCAGTGTGGTAATGGGGGTGTTTAGTTCTAGGAGGTCAGCCTCTTTTAGTTGTGGTAATCTGGCTTGTTCAAGATATTGGGTTATGCGGTCGGTTAGATCTGCTGTCGGGGGGTTGTGGGGTATTTCGCGTTTGTTGTAGAGGTCTGTGTAGAACTCCGCAAATGTTTTCGCAATGTCCTGGGGGTAGGTCACTAGGTCACCTTTTTTGTCTTTGATCTGGTCGGGCGTGGATATATGTGCTTGGTCCGCGAGTTTTCTGGCTAGGAGTGATTGCGCCTTGTTACCTTTATCATAGTATAGCTGTCTCAATCTTATTATTGATTTTTCTACTGCCCCTAGCGCCAAGTCCCGGGGCGTTGTTCTGACTTGGACTATCTGCTTAATCAGCGTTAGGGAGGGGGAAGTCAGCAGTTTGTTTTCAAGGTGTCGGAGGCGTTTTTCCCCTAAAATTCTGGCAGTCTGAGCGTCTTTTTTCATTTTTGAGGAGAGTGCAATGCACCTACCTCTGATTACCGCTTTGTGTGTGGTCCAGAGGGTGGATTGGGTTATGTCTGGGGTGTTGTTTTCAGCAAAGTAATGTTGTAGCGTGGTGTCTAATTGCGTCTTAGATGGAAGGTATTGTAGGAGGAGATTGTTAAGCCTCCAGTTATAGGGCCTGCGTGTGGGGGTGCCCAGGTCCAGGGAAATTGTAACCGGGGCATGATCTGACCAAGATATGGGCAGAATTTGCGCAGATTTGATGGTTTTAAGTGTGGCGTTGTTGACGAAGATGTAGTCCAGTCTTGAATGGGTGTGATGTGGGGCAGAATAGAAGGTATATTGCCTGTCTTTTGGGTGCAGGGCCCGCCATGTATCAAATAGAGCATATCTCCTGGTGATCTGCCGGAATTGTTTAGAGTCCCTGAGGGCTCTTGTCTGAGGAGCTTGGGGGTTAATCACAAGGCGGTCATGTTGGGTGGAGTGTGCTAGGTTATAGTCCCCTCCCACCACTAGCATGTTATGGGGTGTTTTAAACAGGCGGGTAAAGACCTTGTTCAGGAACCGGTGTTGGTGTACATTCGGGGCATATAAGGTGCACAGGGTTATGGCTTGGGATTGCCACGTGCCCTGTACAATAATATAGTGGCCTAGCGGATCTATGTGTGTCCCAGTGCAGGAAAATGGGGACCCTTTTTTGAAGAGTATGGCAACCCCTGCTTTTTTACGTGGGTTATAGGCCTGGAATGATAAGGGATAGAACTTGGAGGCAAATGTGAAGGAATCGCCCTTGCCAAAATGTGTTTCCTGAATCATTATAATGTCTGCACCAGATTGCCTGAATTCTCGGAGCGCCAGGTGTCTTTTTTTATTGGAGTTTAGGCCATGCACGTTAAGTGTTACTACCTTAGCCATGGTCTGTGGTGGGGGGGGTGGCAGCATTACTTATCTGGTCTGGTCGACGGCTGGATCTTGTCCGGGAGTGTGGCATCCGCGGGAGGAGGCTCGGCGCCCAGGGGGGCCCCAGGAGGGAGTAGGTCAGTAGTTGGGTGGAGGTGAGGTATCTAAGAGGAGAGAGAGAGAGGTTAGAACAAAAACAAAACAAGTCAAACAATTATACAACATTTTCTGGGTCTGGGTGGCCGTTAAGGTCAAAAGGCCCAAACAGTTCCTGTAGGTCTCCCCGACTAGGATGTCTGGAAAGTTCGGGTCGGGGAGATACCTGGGGGTAGGGTCAAGAAAGGAACTTGTAGGTGGTAAACCACGAGGGGGGTTCGTAACTCGGGAGGCAACCTGTCCGGCTTCTCGGCCCAGGGTAGCCCGTGGAGTGAGGTTTTGTCGATTAATAGGCTTTCGGGGGTGGTAGTCATTTCGCGGAGATCTTTGTGGGATAGATGTTAGTGTCGCAGTTGGAGGCCCCCTAGGGGGGGAAGTCATCCCATCTTGGGTTTGGGGGATCGGCGGTTGGGATCTGGGCCCCTTGGACGTTTGGTCGAGGATACTTTCTGCCACATTGCTGGTGGTGGTGGGGGGTTAGCCACCAGGTCCCATTCGGGGAGTTGAGGGACGGAGATCCCCAAGGTGTCACAGAAGGGTTCCAGGTCATCTGGGTAGCGGAGGATTGCCGATTTTCCTAGGTGCTTGGCTGTTAAACTGAAGGGGAATCCCCATCTGTATGTGATTTTCTCATCTTGAAGTGCGCGCAGTAGAGGTTGTAGCAATCTCCTTTTTTGAAGTGTGATCCAAGAGAGGTCTGGGTATATTTGTACCGGAGCGTTATCGAATTGCAGGTTACGTATAAGGCGGGCTTTACGCATGATGTCCTCTTTAAGTGGGTAAGAATGCACTCTGCATATTACATCCCGGGGCTTTGAGGCGGGACCTTTAGGGCGGAGAGCCCGGTGTGCTCTGTCCATCTCTATGTGCTTGTCAGGGTCCTCCCCGAGCATCTCGTTAAACAGGGTCTGTAAAGAGGATTGCAGGTCTTCGGTGCCGTCTGATTCAGGGAGTCCTCGTACCCTAATATTGTTTCTCCGGCCCCTATTGTCGAGGTCCTCGACATGGCGTTGCATGTCGCGGAGCATGATGTGGTGATCTGAACTCTGTTGTTGTGTGCGGTGTATGGCCAGTTTGGTCTCTTGAATCTCCTCTTCTGCCATCTCTACTCTATCTGAGAGGTGTTTGAGGCCTGCATGAAGTGTTTGGATCTCGGAGCGACAGGTGGCCTTAACATCAGCTATAAGCTGTTTGAAGTCATCTTTGGTGGGGATGGCTTGCAGGTATGATTGCCATGGGGGGTAGGGGTCTCCGTTATAACTTGTGGGATGGTGGAGATGCTGTGGGGTCGGTGCTTGTCCGTTTGCTGGGGTCTCTCGCAGTTGTGGGGTGTCCCATAGAGGTTGGGGTGCCCAGGGTTCAGTCCAGGATGTAGCATGGGGAGAGCTCGGGGTGGGGGCCGGTGGGCTGTATCCTGGGTGCCGCATGTGCCCCTGGGTTGCTTGGGGATGTGAGGGAGGGATTGCTTGCGGGTCCCTGTTTAGGGTGAGGTCCCTGGGCCTTTGGGCTCCTGGGGGAGGTAGTGACTGCCATGCGGACTGTGCCCCTTCATCCATGGGGGGCTGTTGGTCCACCCGGGGGTGTCCGGGGTCTGGAAGGGGGGGAAGTCCGTTGCTGGGTTGGGTGCTGTGGGGGACAAAGTACCTGTGTGGAGGCATGGGTCAGAGGCTGTCCTCAGCAACTTGGGGAAGGCCTCTGTGCATTGGGTATAATCTGCCTGTGAATGGGTTCCGGCTTGGTCCCCCTGTGGGTAGTGGTGTCCCCCTGATGCTTGGTGGGTTTCACTCACCAGGTGTTGGAGCCCGGAGGGGCTCGGGAGCTGCTGTGTGGGGTCTTTGGCGACCGGCGGCGATCCGCCGCTGTGTTGAGGCGGCGGGATTGAGGCCTGCTGCCTCGTGTTGTCGGCCATCTTGGTACACCCGCCCGGAGCCGCCGGCGGCTGGAATAGCTTCTTAAAGGATGCTGCGGTGCTCGGCGGCGGGTGTGCAGGTCTCCGGGCTGAGGAGGATCGGGTAGTGCGCGATCCTCCCATATGCTGGCTTGATTTATCCCCGAAATTAGCCTGTGTGCTGCGGGCTGGAGAGGAGCTCTCAGTCCGTGCTGCCTTCCAGGTCGGCTTCCGGTCACGCCCCCCCAAAATTCGTTTTTATTAATTTTGTTTCGTTAAAAAATGAATTCATCCAAAAATTCAAAATAATTAAGGTCAAATCTGTCATCGAAGGCTCATGGTGTCTGTCGAATGTTCTAAGAAGATTCGATGGAGAAGCTAAGCTGTACGACGCCACAATCGTACATTTCCGGACAAGCTATAGTAGAATTCTAATGTTGTATGTTGTATGATAGTAATAATTATATTTATTAATTATTACTACTAGTCAATCAACATTAGAATTCTTCTATAGCCTATGGGCAGAGCATTTGACCATAAATGTCCACTCGTGGCGACTGCTTCGTCAAATCTTCATGTCAAATCTTTTCTCTGTCGAATAATCTTGGACTAATATTAGGTTAGGCACATTCAACCTTTTTTGCTATTGTCTCTCTATGTCGAATCTTTTCTCTCTATGTCGAATCGTTTCTCTCTATGTAGAATAATCTTGAACTAATAGAGCTAAGGTTAGGCACATTCGACCACAGGTTCGATGGACACAGATAACTATTTTCAGCGTCATGTCGAATCTCCTATCTATATCAAACTGTTGCAACAAAAATAAAGCATTTGTTTATGTTGGATCTTTCGGTTTTCGGATTCTGCACGTTCGTTATCGTTTATTAAAACGATAACCAAAAAAAACGAAATTCGGACGAAAACGAATGCACATGTCTATGAGATAGATGGACAGACAATTGCTCTGTTATGCAACACTATACCCATATGAGTTTTATATTATTCTTTTGAGACAGACAGAGCTTTGTTTTGGTGGCATTTACTTACTGCTGTTTTTTTCCAATCATGTTTCACTGGGCATTTGAGATGCACAACCATATTAATAATATCAAGTACCAAATAACAAAAAAAATTAAATAAAAATGATGCTACAAAAGTCATGTCTCTATTTTAAAACAATTTACTGTGCAAAAATACATAAACTACCTTAGTGTACTAATCCCTATTTAATATCAACCCACCCGATCCTTCAATACAAGAAGAACTCTAATATATACAGTTTTGACAGTATTGTCAATCCGACTTCGCCAGACAAATATAGATGTCCAGAAGAAAGGGGCACGTGAGCAGGTTGGGGTTGGCATACCATGCTATTTTATGTGTTTTTTCAAAAAATAGGAGCATGGCTGTTGTAATGTCAGTTTACTTTTTGATATATGATACTTGATATTATTGCATTAAGTTTTGTATGGTAAATGACTATTGATGCCTAGAATGTGAGCACATGGGAGTTGGCATACCATACTTTTTTCTGTTTTATTTTGTTTTTTTTGTAAGGGTACATGTGATCAGCACAGGGCCAATTAGCACTGTCCAGACAGAGGATCAAAGTATAATGAAAACTGATATGCCCCGTACACACGGTCGGATTCTCCGATGGAAAAAGTCTGATCGGATTATGTTGTCGTAAAATCCGACCGTGTGTTCTCTAGTGGGCTTTTTCCATCGTAATTTCCGACGGAAAAAATTTGAGAGCAGGATCTCAAATTTTCCGACAATAAAATCCGATCTGACTTTTTCCGATCGTGTGTCGAGAATTCCCAAGGGACAAAGTGCCAAGCATGCGCAGATCAAATTACGAGACCACAGCTATTGGCTACTAGCCTCTACGTAGTTCCGTCATACGCAACGAACGTCACCACGTTCGGAATGATCGGATTGAAGTCGCAAGGCTGCTATATACTGCTGATGAAAAAAAGTATTTATCAGTTTATATTTACTAAAATAATTGCATTTCCATGTTCCGTGTACTGTGGGAGACCAGATATAGTGAATGCAGGTTCTGGGTTTAGTAACACTTTAAGATAGGGGCATGTCTTCTGTAATGCCAGTTTACCTTTTGATATATGGTGCTTGATATTATTGCTAAAGTTTTGTATGATAAATTACTATTGATGTCTAGTAATGATGTTTTTCTTTGCGTCTTTGATATAAAGTAACTATAGACTCTGGACATATCAGGTGTTTGTAGGCCTAAAGGTAGTTTTTGGGTGTATAAACTTTTATTTGGACATATTTAAAGCATTACTCCCTAACTCCACCAACACCCCCCCCCCCCCCCCCCACACACACACACACACACTTATGCCCCGTACACAGGTTCCGAATTTCCAATAGAAAATGTCCTATCGGACCATGTTGTCGGAAAATCCGACCGTGTGTGGGCTCCATCTGACTTTTTCCGTCGGAATCTCCAATGGAAAAAATTTGAGATCCTGCTCTCACATTTTCCGACAACAAAGTCAGATCGGACTTTTTCCGATCGTGTGTAGCGAATTCTGACGGACAAAGTGCCACGCATGCTCAGATCACATTACAAGACCAAAGCTATTGGCTACTAGCCTCTACGTAGTTCCGTCATACGCAACGAACGTCACCACGTTCAGAATGATCAGATTTTCCAACAACTTTGTCCGACCGTGTGTATGCAACACCAGTGTCGGACAAAATCTGTCTGAAAAAATCAGACGGATTTTGTGGTCGGAATTTCCGACTGTGTGTACGGGGCATTAGTGTAGCAGTATTCTAAGGTTAGGCCAGCATTATGACACACCATGACAGCCTGGGAACAGTAAAAGTGGGATGAATGACGCTGACCACCATTCAACCCAGAAGATTGCTGACACCTAGTGGCAGTTGAGAGGACTTTTCTTTAGGAGGCAGTGCTGAATAGGTGAATATTGCAGTAACATCTGCTGTTAATTTTACTGTAATCAGTCTATTACAGGGGGTCCCCGACTTACGAAAACCCGACCTACGAACAACCCCTACTTACGAACGGGGTGCTGCGGGGACCCTCCGCCATTTTTCTGTGGTTTTCGCCGTCTTTCGGCCGTTCTGCGCATGCGCGGCCATACGGAGCGCCGGAAAATGCCCGGAAATGTCCGTAATTTGCCGCGCATGCGCAGAACGGAACAGACGGAACATCGGAAATGTCCGTAAATCTCCGTATTTGTCGGTCTGCGCATGCGCGCCGACTTACGAACATTTCCGACTTCCGTACACGGGGCCAGTCCCTAACGAGTTCGTAACTCGGGGACCCCCTGTAATTGTTATTATCATTTTTTATTTTAAAATGTTCTGCTTTAAGGACCACACATGTAAAATAATTGAATGTGTTTTAGTGTCATGTATTCACTCTATACTGTATTTCTTTATCTTTTTTCCTGTTATTCTCTGTTATATAAATGTTGCTTTCAACTCCAAGATTTTCTCCAAGAAGGATGTTGGCAAACTACAGCTTGCCGTTCATCCCTATTACATCTGACCCCTCTCTTAATACCCTCCGTCTTTAATCCACTGTCTATTGTTCACCTTCTGTATTATCAGCATCCGACAGCCTTGCTGAGCTGTGATTTCTGATCCAGTGAAAATGTTGCCTTTCTTAATAATGCTACGCTTCCTGTAAAACACACACTCTCACCTCATCTAAGGTAAGAAAATAAATCTGATGAATTATTCATATACCAAAAAAAAAATAATCTTTAAGTTGATAACCTTCACTACGTAAATCTCAGCGTTTGGAAAAAGCAGATAAACCTGCTAGGTTGTAAGAAAATATAAAATATAATGTCAGAAATCCTACATCAGTTTTATAATAAGCAAGTTCTGGTAAACACATTTGTGTTTAAAAATGTTTACTTAATGCTGTTTATAAGGCAAGAGGATAGGACGGGCTCATAAACAGGCACAGGGGTGATTTCACTCTTGCTATCAAAGTGAGCTCTGTGATATTAAAATGACTGCGCTCTAAGAAGCCGTTCCAGCTGGCATCACTAAATTTAGCTGTGAAGTGTGACATTGGGGAATTTCATGCAGATCCCTCTCCACTGCTCAATAGCTCTGGCAAAAGTCAAAGGAATACAATATCATTACTCTTTTTTGCCGCTCGTTCACCACTCCCTTGATGTGGCACAACATCCCTAGTAGGACACAATGAATCATTAACACCAGGTTGCAGTCAGATAATGCAGATGGAAATACTTTCAAACACCACAGTAACAATGCCATTGGCAATTTCTAGAAATATTTCATGTGCCATTTCTTTTTCTTGTGGCTTTATTGTACACCTATGGCTCCCTATGGACATTCCAGTATTAACATGTTCCAAAAGCAACAAAAAAATTGGGGCAAAACAGACAATATACTTACTCTCTGGCAGCCTGTGTCTTCTACTGTCTATTAATTCAAGCACTGCAGCCTAAAGCCTAGTACACATGGGCTTAATGTCAGGAGGCATCGGCATTGGCCGGTCCAATAGAAACCAGCCAACATTAGACCCATGTGTACTGGAGTTGGTCCGACAAAAGCCGGCCACTTAGCCGACTTCTGTCGAAAGGGCATGACTGAAAAAGGTGGCTGAGAATGCTGACTGGAGTGTTCTGGTGGGGGCAACACAACAGAACAGCAGTGGAGATCGCTGTACTAGCGTCAGATAATTGGGTTGAATGAAAAAAAAAATAACTACTCATGTGTGCTAGGCTTAAGGTTATCATTAATCCTCCTTTCCTTGGAGCAGTCCCCATAGTGAGGGGTCTGTCCACAGGAAATGGACATCCCCAGATTTGCTCCTGGGTGCCAGGAACCATAAAGGCACTAATACAGTGCTCAGACTCCAACTAAAGTAACACTGTTTGAGCATCAATACAAATGATTGAGTTGGATCAGTGATTTGAGTAGGCGCTTGCACACTGCAATGTTTACACCATGATGCCTAGCTCCTGGGGACAATGCTGGAGGTGACAAGGTAAGAGAAGGGGAAGAGCAAAGAAGTTGGATGCCAGACATGAGGGACTTGCTTATGACCTGACCCCTGAACTCTGTGCATTACTCAATCCTGACCCTTGAGCTCATACATTACTTATTACTGACCCCTGAACTCTATGCATTACTGAAAGTGTTAAAGTATAACTAAAGGCAAAGCGTTTATTTTTTTGGATAGAGTAAGGGAGAGTTACAACCTCTGTCAGTTTTTTTATTTACATTTTTGTCATCTGTGTCCCATTGGGGAGATTTACCTCAATATGGTTCTAAAGATAATTATTTTGTATTCAAATAACAGACATATATACAGTATACTTACCTGCCCTGTGCAATGCTTTTTTATCAGAGCAGCCCCAATTCTCTTCTTGTGGGGTCCCCCAGCTTTCCAGGCCCCGCTTCTTCATCGGGTGCCCCCACGGAAAACTGCTTTCTATGGGGGCACCCATGCATGGTTTCCATTGACATAGACAGCAGGACTTAGCCCCACCCCCAGCTCCCATGTCACCAGATTTGATTGACAGGGGAGGTCGGGGGGGGGGGCTGCAGCACAAATGTTTTTTCACTGCATAGAATGCATTAATGTGTAAAATCTTAGGGCTTTAGAACCCATATCCCATAGCTAAAACAGGAAATGAGAGGAAATCCCTCAAAGTGATGGAATCCTGGAGTGTTACCAGGGTCATCAGAGCTAGTGTTGCTATTGAAAGATTTCCCCTCTATTAATGTTCTGATGTCAACCCAAAATTTGGAATTTACGTTTACTTTTACTTTCACTTTTGACGATAACAGTAAACCTTCCCTTACTCTATCCAAAATGTTAAAAAAAATAATTGCCTGTAATTTTACTTACTTACCCCTGAACTGTGTTCTGATTCCCAAACTCGATGCATTACTTACTTCTGACAGTTGTTTCCTTGTTCTAGTGGCAACTCAAAAATGTGGGATTTTTCACTTTTTTATCTCATTACAAAGATTACCAAAACTTTTGTATCTATACCTAGCAGGGACACAGACATCAACAGAAACTTAACAGGGATTTGAATCCATCCCTACTCAAATCCTAAAAACAAAAAGTTTGGGCTTTATATACATATTAAAAAAAAGATGCTAAATATCTGATTGTCCACAGCCTGGCCAAGGCTGGTCAAAACAAAAACAATAGCTTTTATTGACACAGATACTTAGATCTTGTAATCGATTCTTGTAATATTTTTGAGTACATTCTTGTAGCTAAGAGGGATAATAATTGGCACAGCAGCTCTTTTCCTGAAATTAGGTGGTAAATGAAGCCATACTGAGACTGTGCCAATCCCTATTGTGGTGATTTAATAATGTAATTTATTTAATTTTTTTACAGAATTTCATAATTTTTTTAGAAGTTGTTTTTGGAAAATGTATCTTACTATACCAATGACAAGTTTATGCAATAATGTGATAGCTTCCTCTGGGCTCTTGGTTTCTAGGGAGCCAGCAGCCACTGGCTTCCTGTTTTCAGACAGATTGGGGTAAGGAGTTCCAGAGTATGGGAGAGGATCTGGAGAAATCTTGGATGCGAGCATGTGAGGTGACAATTACATTTTGCGCACATGTGAGGTGACAATTATATTATGAGCTCTGTTTGAAGAAGTGGTGTGAAATTAATACAGACATGCCAGTTAGTAAATTATTGAGGCGCAAAGAGACTGAAGGGGTGAGCAGTAGAGAGATAGATGTGGGTGTTGTCAGCATAGAAATGGTCAGCTGACCCAGGGAGGTGGAGTAGATAGACAATAGAATAAGGCCAAAGACAGGAAATGGGGAGACCCCTATGGAAAGAGGAAGAGACAAGGAGAAGGTAGAGTTGAAAGTGACACTAAAGGTGCAATGAGATAGGTAAAAGGTGACCAGCAAAGGTCAGAGTCAAGGAATCCCAGGATGTGGAGTTTTTTCAAGTAGGAGTGGATAGTCAACTATAACAAAACCAGAAGAATGGCCTAGGAGTAATGCCGCGTACACACCACCGGACTTTCCAGCAGACTAGTCCCGACGGACTTTCGGCGGAGTTCTGGCGGACTTTCCGAACGAGCAGACTTGCGCACACACACGAACGGACTTTCCGGCAGACTAGGTCTGACGGACTTCCCGACGGACTTTTGACGGAGTTACGACAGACTTCCGAATGAACAGACTTGTCCACACTCATTCATTTTGAACGTGACTCCAGGTACGACGGGACTAGAAAAGGAAGTCAATCTCGGCGAGATTGACACCTTGCGAGCCCCGGAGCCGGCGTCTGGTATGGATTTTAAGGGGGACCCCCTACACCGAAAAAATGGTGTGGGGGTCTCCCCAAAGTCCATAACAGACCCTTATCCGAGCACGCAGCCCCGCCGGTCAGGAAAGGGGGTGGGGACGAGAGAGGGCCCCCCCCCTGAACCGTACCATGCCGCATGCCCTCAACATGGGGGGGTGGGTGCTTTGGGTAAGGGGGGTGCCCTGCGGCCCCCCTACCCCAAAGCACTTTGTCCCCATGTTGATGAGGACAAGGGCCTCTTCCCGACAACCCTGGCCATTGGTTTTCGGGGTCTGTGGGCGGGGGGCTTATTGGAATCCGGGAGCCCCTTTAATAGAGGGGCCCCCAGATCCCGCCCCCCCACCCTATGTGAATAAGTATGGGGTACATCGTACCCCTACCCATTCAGCTGGGGAAAAAAAGTGGCAATAAAAAAACACACTAGACAGGTTTTTAAAGTAATTTATTAGGCAGCTCCGGGGGGTCTCTTCCGACTTCTCTGCGCTTTCCGGTTCTTCTCCCATGCTCTGGCCTCTTCTCCAGGTCTCCGGTTCTTCTCCGCGCTCTCTGGTATCTTCTGCGGGCTCCTTCGTGTACACGTTGCGTGATGACTTATATAGGCATGGGGGGTGACGTCATAAGGGACGGGGGGTGCCGGGGCATGCTCGGACTGTCTTAGGAGGATGCGGATGGTTTCCTGATGGTGGCTGTATTGGAGTGGACTTTCATCTGAGCATTTTCTTATGACCAGGAGGAGGACAATGACATCTGGATTTTTCTTTTCAGACTGCCAAGGACAATGCTAACCCTGCTTAAAGTAATGTTTTTTTTCTGTCTTTTTTTATTTGTTTAGCAGAAAATAAAAATCCCAGCGGTGATCAAATACCACTAAAAGAAAGCTCTATTATAAAAATTTAGTTTGGGTACAGTGTAGCATGACCGCATAATTGTTATTGAAAGTGCGACAGCGCTGAAAATTGGTCTGGGCAGGAAGGTGTATAAGTGTCCTGTATTGAAGTGGTTAAGAGGGAAAATCTTCCGGTCCTAAAGTGGTTAAAGACCGCCCACCGAACCTATACTGTGGCAGGGTGGCTCTATTGCGCGAAATTACGTACCTGTATGTTGTTTCTTATAATAGATATGCTTTTTATCAAAACTGCTCTTGGTATGTCTATTCCATTTTAAATATTCACTAGATATTTGAGTGACTGTCCAGAATACCTTCATTATAAATTGTGTTGTTTCCACATTTGATACAAGGGGCAAAGTGTGGTGCAATGTATGATAAATACACTCCATAAGCACAATCTAGTCTATTTCTAATTAGCACAGTTGGAACTTCTGTTGATTGTAAAAGGCTATAGCCCAATAGGTAGCTCCACAGGCCGTGTGTATTAACCTTTCAGAGGCATGTCAGACTTCTTGTAAAATTTTGCCTTTTTAAAGTTTCACTTCAAGCATTAATAAAATCACTCCTACCCACCAAATGGAATAATAATAAAAAAAACATTGTTTGCTTTAGTACCCCAGAGAAGTACACATCCCCCATGCCATGGCAATTTCTTGCCCATTAGCCTATAAAATGGACGTTAATGTTTTTTAACGCTGACCTAAATGGAGTTTGGATTTGGCACCCAGATTTTAGTAGAGTTCACCTAATCCACTTTGAACCAAACCCAGGTATTTTCAGCTCATCCCTAGTGAAAAACAAAGAGTTCTGGAAGAGCTTAGAGTAGAACATTTGCTCCTTTATATTCATGGCATGCATAACGAGGTACATTTTATATAACTGCCCTATGGGAGACTCTGCCAAAACCTGTAACTAGCACATACAGTATAACTGGGAAGAGGTCCACCCTCCTAGCTCACACCATTTTATTATTTCTCTTAGGAGGGAAACACATGGAAAGTTGTCATATTCTTCTCCTTGAGATGATATTACTGCACTGGCTGTGCTTCAGTAACAGTATTTTATGATGGGACAGAAGGTACATTTATATACTGTTATAGAATACCAGTCATGTAATTTATCATATGAATAAAGCCATACGAACAAAACAGCTACATTAATTTAAACTAGTGTTTCTTATATTAACAACAGAAAGATTTATTGGAATGTTGAGCTGGAAGAAAAGGATCCTCAGCAATAGCCAGTTTGTTTCACAGACGTCTATATCAATGGGGGTAGAACACTGTTACGGAATGGTAAAATAAACACATGATTAATGGTTTAGAATGTGTTTTTATGAAAAGATGATGATCCATTTGTACATATTACAATATGTAGAAAACTGTAATGTAGAAAGGCAGTCATATAACCCTAGAAGAAATATATGTTTGTATGCATATGGTTCTCTAACTGTATTTTTTGAGCAACTTTATAAAAAAGATAGTGAGCCTCATTTATCAAGGTGTCAGGACATAGAATTGCCTGTGTTTCTTTGTAACAACCAATAAGATTTGAAATGTCATTTTCAGGAGCCATATAGAACATTAAAAGGATAGTTCACCTTTACAAAAAAATGTCTATGCAGGTAAGGGATGTTTGTAAATTAAAGAAAACTGTGCAGCTTTGACTAAAGATGAATAAAGCCCTTGCTATAGGTGTAGGCCATTTACATACCTTATAAAGCCTGAATGGAATACTCCCAGGACGTTGCTAAGTACTCCCAGGAGGTTGCTAAGTGAGGCCTAGTTCTCACTTCTCACCTCCACCATCACAAGAGTGATCTCTTTTTCGGATTCAAACCCCCTCAAATACTCTTTCTCTCCCCTGATGCAGTAGCTCTGAGCTCATTATTTGAGAGCTCGCTCCTGTGATGGTGAAGGATGACTAGGTCTCACTTAGCAACGCCCTGGGAGTACCTAGCATTGTCCTGGGAGTAGTACAGTCACGTTTCATAAGGTTTGTAAATGGCCTACACCCGTAGCAAGGGCTTTATTTAACTTTAGTCAGAGCTGCATATTGTGTTTATCTATAGATGCCCCTTATCTGCATAGGCAGTTTTGTTGTAAAGGTGAACTATCCCTTTAAAGAACAGCTTTGATCTAATCAAAACCCTCAGTTGGTTTCTATTGGCAGAGCTGTGAGGGCTCCTAAAATGCTAATAACTTATTTTGCATACAGAGATCATCTGTATTTATTAGTTGTCTCCATGTAACCTTTAAAAGAAAATAGTATTAGCTTTGATTCAGTTTTTGTGTATAGCCAAAAAAGTTTTTTGGTTTTGGATGGAGTGGAAAAGGGTTAGAACACCTGTAAAGTTTGAACTGCTGTCTCTGTTCCTGCTAGGTCCATCCATTGACCCTTTCTATTTGAATTGCTGACCATTCCCACAGAGACAGAACATGTTGAGAAATCCAACATTTTGGAGCCACCAGAAGGAAAAAGCAAAGGTATATTTTCCCACGAGGAACCATGTTCCAGTGACATCTGTCTAAGAGGAGATTTTACATTGGAGAGATTTCCTCTTGCTCCTTATTTTTCTCTCTCAATGTACAAAGACAGACAGGACAGAGGGTGGAACAGGCTCATGTGAGGGTCCGGACCTGAGAGTGCCTTGGCTTCACCAGAACTCCTGATGTTAGAGAACAGAGATGCAGTTTTGCGGCTAGCAAAACATAGGCTGTAGCCCTCACTGGCAATACAACAAAGATAAACAGATTATCAAATACTTAATACAGGTTTAAATTAATGAACAAGCCCAAGATGATTTGAGCAAATGGACTAAATAGGAGCAACTAACTAATCAAGCACACAAATCATGTCAGAAGTTGACCACAAAAGCTGATTAAACATGTTCCAGCACGATGCAACCAGACACAATTCAATAAATAGGCACAGGAAGGGAGGAAACACTAATGCCACATACACACGGTCGAAATTTCCGACAACAAATGTTTGATGTGAGCTTGTTGTTGGAAATTCCAACCATGTGTAGGCTCCATTGGACATTTGCTGAGATGGATTTCCAATTTTCCGACAACAAAACATGTTGTCGGAAATTCCGAGCGTGTGTAGACAATTCCGACGCACAAAATTCCATGCATGCTCGGAATTAAGCAGAAGAGCCGCACTGGTTATTGAAGTTCATTTTTCTTGGCTCGTCGTACGTGTTGTACGTCACCGCGTTCTTGGCGTTCAGAATTTCCGACAACATTTGTGCAACCGTGTGTATGCAAGACAAGTTTAAGCCAACATCCGTCGGAAATAAAACCACGGTTTGGTTGTCTGAAATTCCGATCATGTGTACGCGGCATTAGAGAAGGAGGCATAAAGGATAAGTAGAAGACATACAGTTACGATATAAAGGAAAGTGATCATATGAAGCCATTTATTATCACATAGTTGCTTGCCTTCTTTTTTGCAAGTTTGCATACCCAGGAATGTTTTGGCCTTGGTACAGACACACAAGGTGACACACACAGGTTAAATGTCAGATAAAGGTTAATTTTCCACATCTGTGGCTTTATAAATTGCAATCAGTGCCTGTGTATAAACAGTCAATGAGTTTGTTAGCTCTCACGTGGATCCACTGAACATGCTAGATACTGAGCCATGGGGAGGAGAAAATAATTGTCAAAAGACCTGCGTAACAAGGTAATAGGATTTTATAAAGATGGAAAAGGTTTTAAAAAGATATCCAAAGCCTTGAATATGCCAGTCAGTACTGTTCAATCCCTTGTTAAGAAGTAGAAAATTCATGAATCTCTTGATACCAAACCAAGGCCAGGTAGACCAAGAAGGATTGCAGCTACAAATGTCTGTAGAATTGTTTGGGATACAAAGAAAAACCCACAAGTAACCACAGGAGAGATACAGGCTGTCCTGGAAAAAGACATTGTTGTTGTTTCAAGGAGCACAATACGACAATACTTCAACAAAATGAGCTGCATGGTCAAGTTGCCAGAAAGAAGCCTTTACTGCACCAATGCCACAAAAAAGCTTGGTTACAATGTGCCCGACAACACCTTGACACGCCTCACAGTTTCTGCCACACTTTATTCTGGAGTGATGAGAAAAATAGAGCTTTATGGTCGCAACCATAAGCGTTATGTTTGGAGCGGGTTCAACAGCGATAAGAATACCATCCTCACTGTAAAGCATGGTGGTGGCTCACTGATGTTTTGGGGGTGTGTGAGTTGTAAAGGTACGGGGAATATTGTGAAAATGGATAGCAAGACAAATGCAGCTTGTTAGCAGGGCATTCTGGCAGACAATTTGCATTCTTTGGCACGAAAGCTGTGCATGGGACCCTGTTGGACTTTCCAGCATGACAATGACCCTAAACACAAGGCCAAGTTGACCCTCCAGTGACTACAGCAGAAAAAGGTGAAGGTTTTGGAGTGGTCATCATAGTCTCCTGATCTTAATATCATTGAGCCACTGGGGAGATCTTCAATGTGTGGTTCATGCAAGACAAGCTGCAAGAATTTGGTGCCTCAGACAACTATTACAAAAGACTGCATTCTGTCATTGATGCTAAAGAGGGCAATACACAGTATTAAGAACTAAGGGTGTGCAGACTTTTGAACAGGAGTAATTTAATTTGTTTACTTGTTGCCATGTTTTACGATTGTGCCATTCTGTTATGACCTACAGTTGAATATGAATCCCAAAGGAAATAAAAGAAATGTGTTTTGTCTGCTCACTCATGTTTTCTTTTAAAATGGTACTGTATATTACAAATTCTCCTGTACAACAAAAGCTGTGTAAAGCATACTACCTTAAGGTCAGGTCCATGCACACACAACATCTCGTGAGGTTATCCTTAGAAGAGAAAATTGGGATTGCTATGGTTGCTAATAGGAATTTTTTCCGATTACTTGATAAATGAGGCCTTTTGTGCTGGGAACACATTTGCTAAAACAGGTTCATACATGTAAACAGTGGTTAGGTCCCAATAATGTCATACTGTCTGGTGAGACTCTGATTCTATAGCCACCACGATCATGCTCTTGACTAGGGATGAGCTTTGGGTTCAGGTGGAATATGAGTTTGCAGTTTGGCAAACATACTTTAACCACCTGATTACTTTGCACTTAAACCCCCCTCGTGACCAGACCAATTTTCAGCTTTTGGCGCTGACGCACTTGGAATGACAATTGCGCGGTCATACGACACTGTACCCAAATGAAATTGTTATCATTTTTTTCCCACAAATAGAGCTTTCTTTTGGTGGTATTTGATCACCTCTGCGTTTTTTATTTTTTGCGCAATAAACAAAAGAAGAGCGACAAATTTAAAAAAAAAACAATATTTTTTACTTTTTGCTATAATAAATATCCCCAAAAAATATATAAAAAAACTTTTTTTCCTCAGTTTAGGCCGAAACGTATTCTACATATTTTTGGTAAAAAAAAAAATCGCAATTAGCGATTATTGATTAGTTTGCGCAAAAGTTATAGCATTTACAAAATAGGGGATAGTTTTATAGCATTTTTATTAATATTTTTTTTTTACTAGTAATGGCGGCGATCAGCGATTTTTTATTGTGACTGCGACATTATGGCATTATGACACATCGGACATTTTTGACACATTTTTGGCACCGTTGTCATTTATACAGCAATCAATGCTATTTAAATGCATTGATTGCTGTATAAATGACACTGGCAGTGAAGGGGTTAACCTCTAGGGGGCGGGGGAGGGGTTAATTATGTTCCCTGTTAGTGTTCCTCACTGTGGGGGGAGGGGACTCACAAGGGGAGGAGACCGATCGGTGTGTCTCTGTACAGAGAACACACCATCGGCTCCTCTCCTCTGACAGGACCGTTGATCTGTGTGTTTACACACACAGATCCACGGTCCCGCTGTGTTACCGGGCAATCGCGGGTGCCCAGCGGACATCGCGGCCGCTGGGCACGCGCATCGGGTGCCCAGTGACACGGCGAGAGCGCGCGCGCGCGCCCCGGCGGCGCGCGCGCGCTCCCTGGAGTGCACAGAAGGGGAGGACGTCATATGACGTGCTCCCGGCACAACAGATCCGCGATGTAGCCGTCATTTGGCTATAGCGCGGATCTCAGCTGGTTAAAAACAAACAATAGCTAGCTGCTTCAGCCCTGGAAGATTTTCCCCCCTTCCTGACCAGAGCACTTTTTGCTATTCAGCACTGCATCGCTTTAACTGACAATTGCAAGGTCGTGCGACGTTGCACCCAAACAAAATTGACGTCCTTTTTTTCGCACAAATAGAGCTTTCTTTTGGTGGTATTTGATCCCCTCTGCGGTTTTTATTTGTTGTGCTATAAACAAAAAAAGAGAGACAATTTTGAAAAAAATAAATATATTTTTAACTTTTTGCTATAATAAACATCCCCCAAAAATATATAAATAAACAATTTTTTTCCTCAGTTTAGGCCGATATGTATTCTTCTATATATTTTTGGTAAAAAAAACCTCACAATTAGCATATATTGATTGGTTTGCGCAAAAGTTATAGCATCTACAACATACAGCAACTAGTAATGGCGGCAATCTGCGATTTTTATCGGGACTGCAACATTATGGCCACGTCGGACAATTTTGACACATTTTTGGGACCACTGGCATTTTTATAGCGATCAGTGCAATAAAAATGCATTGATTACTGTAAAAATGTCACTGGCAGTGAAGGGGTTAACCACTAGGGGCGGATCAATGGGGTTAAAGTGTTCCCTATTGTGTGTTCTAACTGAAGGGGGGAGGGGACTGTGCAGGGGAGATGACAGATCGCTGTTTATACTCTGTATGTTCTCCCCTCAGAAAACCGGAAACTGTGTGCTTACACACACAGATCCCAGTTCTCAATGTGCCCTGAGCTATCGCGGGAGCATGCCGGTGATCGCGACCGCCGGGCACTCACATCGGCTCCGTGAGCGAGCAGGGGCAATTAGGCCAATATGTATTCTGCTACATATTTTTGGTAAAAAAAAAAAAAACAATAAGCAAATATTGATTAGTTTGCGCAATATTTAATGTGTCTACAAACTATGGGATAGATTTATGGAATTTTAAAATTAAAAAAAAAAATGTCTTTACTAGTTATGGCGGCGATCAGCTATTTTTAGCGGGACTGCGATATTGCGGCAAACAAATCGGACACTAATGCCCGGTACACACGAGCGCTTTTCCCATCGGAATAAACTCTGAAGGTTTTTCCGACGGAATTCCGCTGAAACTGTCTTGCGTACACACGATCACACCAAATTCCGACCGTCAAGAACGCGGTGACGTACAACACGTAAGACTGGACTAGAAAAAGGAAGTTCAATAGTCAGTAGCCTATAGCTTCCGTCTCGTACTTGCTTCCGAGCATGCGTTGTTTTTGGTATGTCGGAACAGCATACAGACGAGCGGTTTTCCCGATAGGAATTGGTTCCGTCTGAAAAATTTAGAACATGTTCTCTTTCTAGGTCCATCAAAATTTTTGACGTAAAAAGTCCGATGGGGCATACACACGACCGAAATATATACGATGAAAAGCTCCCGTCTGACTTTTTCTGTCAGACATTCCGCTCGTGTGTACACAGCATTAGTGACACTTTTTGGGGACCAGTGACACCCATACAGTGATCAGTGCTAAAAAAATGCACTGCCACTGTACTAATGACACTGGCCGGGAAGGGGTTAACATCAGGGGCAATTAAAGGGTTAAATGTGTTCCTAGGGAGTGCTTTCTAACTGTGCAGGGAATGTCTTAACTGTGGAAAGACAGAGATCCATGTCCCTGCTTAGCAGAAACACAAGGTCTCTGTCTTCCCTTGTCACAGAACGGTGGTCTGCCTTGTTTACATAGGGAGTACACCATTCTGCCTCTCTCGGGAATGATCAGTGGGTTGCGGTGGACTTTGGGTCCGCTGGACTCCCTGATTGGGTCCCGCTGTGCCCAATCACAGCAGGAACTGGTTGCCGGAAGAGTGAAATCACATACAGGTACATTATTTTGCGCAGGAGAGACACAGCCCAGCAGTATATGTACGTGGGGAAGTCGGCAAGTGATTAAATGGTCTCTTTTTTGTGTTTTTTCAATAAACATACTTTTGGAAATATGTAATATGACGAAGAGCTGTCACCACCACTAGGTTACTACATGTATCTAAACCCAAGAACAAAAATGTGACATGTTGCTGGTTACTTATTTAAAAGACATAATACATACAGACAGAAAGGGAACAAAAGCAAGCAAATAAGAGACCTTATTGATAGGGTTTGCAGGGTTTAATGCTAAGGCTTGTTGTTTGTGGATTTGGCTGCAGACATCTCTATTATTGGATGCTCAATATATTAGATGTTATCCTGTGTTCTGTCTCCAGGTGCCAATCACAAAAACTCCATAACAGCATATTACATGGTACCAGAAGATGTAGACATCTGCAACACAAGGAGGCATACAAGCCAATTGCCGAAAATGAAAATGGACATTGTTGAAATTCAACCACCCTAGCATAACAACATGTTCAAAGAACTTCCTAATGTAAATGAAGAGAAAAAATAATTTGCTGGAAACAAAAAGGAACATTTACAACACATGGTCACAAATGAAAAAGAACAATCAATGTGCTCAGATGCATGCTGCTCCAAATATCGTTAAGATGTTGATAATGCATTTAACAAAAATTCTAATTACTTATTAATTGAAATTACCAGAGCCAGTAAATTATCTGTCCTTGTAAATGAATAAAGATTAGCATGATCAAGATTTTACAGAAATAAATGTAGGAAAAAAAACAAGGCAAGTCAAAGGGGGTTATTTACGAAAGGCAAATCCACTTTGCACTACAAGTGCAAACTACAAGTGCAAAGTGCACTTGAAATTGCACTGAAAGTGCACTTAGAAGTGCAGTCGCTGTAAATCTTAGGGGTAGATCTGAAATGAGGAGTAGCTCTGCTGATTTTATTATCCAATCATATGCAAGCTAAAATTTTGCTTTTTATTTTCCTTGCATGTCCCCCTTGGATCTACAGCGACTGCACTTCCAAGTGCACTTTCAGTGCAATTTCAAGTGCACTTTGCACTTGTAGTGCAAAGTGGAGTTGCCTTTAATAAATAACCCCCACAGTGTCTAAAGGTGTTAAGGAACCAGTGCTTGTACACTACAGCTTGTGCAAGCTAAAAAGTTTATTGTGACCAGTAACCAGCATGCTCTGATGCTTTTCGTGTATGCCAGCATGCACCAGCCCTCATGTCAGCATGCATTGGCGCACCCACGCGCACGTCCAGCCCTAGGAATTGTGCCAAGCTGCCTATTCAAATGAGGCCTTAATGTGTGCTGATCGCTGAATGTTCTTCAGCTCCCTGTGATTCATGTTTCCACACTGTGCTTCCTGACTACCCGATACTGACTCGGTTTGTTCCTAGATATCCTTTGACCTTCTCATGATTGTGACCCTGGCTTGCTGCTTGACCTCGCTCTTGCTTGATCTACTGTGTTTGACCTGGCTTGTCTCCAGACTTCCTCCCTGCTATTACTGCTTACCTGTGGATGACCTTGGCCTGGCTCTTTACCATGTCTCCTCTTCTCCTACTTGCTTCTGTCACCATCCCTGCAGACGATCTTTACTGATCTTCACCTGCTGACCAGGTTCCTGGCACCCATGCTACCCTGAGCCTCATACTCCTGTTCCCACCTTCAGGTGTGTTTGGACCAGAGCCGCAAGGGGAACCCTCTCGCCATTTAATTGACAAAAGGCAATAAACAAAGGTTGAATTTTATTTTGTTTATTTGGCCCATGAAATTATCAGCCATGATTTATGATCTGTCTGAACAAGGGGTAATCCAAAATGAGTATCTTATATATAAGGAAAGACATAATTGTGTTTTTATCACCCCAGCATTCAATTTGAATAAGTTATGCCAACCTATCTACCATTGTAGTATTGCCTCTATAAATTTGAAAGATGAGCAGTAAGGTAAGTTGAGAATACCCTTTAAGATATATACCTAAAGGAAACTACCTTCAGACAAAGTCCTGTAATCAAATGAAATCCGTCAACGTCATTACCGATTCCACCTGGGTCATGGTGTGCACCATTTTATTCTTACAAAACTAGGATGATACAGGGAAATTTGAATTTGTAATGTCTTGTTAATGAACTGGCATTGTGAAGAATTCCATATCATTGGAGATAAAATTGTACCACTCAAAAAGAGATTTGCAAGTTAGCTTGTTAGGGTGGGAGACTGACAAAGCAGATGAGCCCATAGAATCAGCAAATTCAATGGTCACAGTTAAAAAACTAACCCTAAGTGAAGTGTGGAATTGCCCTGGAAACGGCATGCCGTTACCCTTCTAAAGTGCGAATGCGCCAAATACATTGACAACAGAGACCTAAATAAAGCCATAAGTTTTAAGCACTATTAAAGAGGAAGCAAACCCTGATGGGTTTGCAGAAGCGGTTGCAGACCAAAGGTTTTAATAAAGAAAAACATTTATCAGCAAGGAAGAAGTCAATACATTTGAGATATGCATATTACAATGGAAGATTTGGTTATAGTTTTTAATAAAGAAACATGAAATACATTTGAGATATGCATATTACAAGGAAGGTCTAAAGAGTAAGCCACTGGGTTAATCCCGGATATAACGAATGCTTCGAATGATTCGAATGAATTCGAGATTCAGTATATCTAATATAGAGAACTGTTCCTGCACAAAGTGGCATTTTTGCAGGAAAAACAAGCTATTTAAAATCACTCTAATGAAATGTCGGCTTCGTAACACAGAGAACAGTCATTCATTCAGCGGCCCGAGAACAGATGCCGACGCAATGGAAGAAGATGCCGGATGAGAAGGACGAGAAGACCGGCGCAAGAAGAAGCGGATCGGGGGAAGAAGAAGATGGAAGAAGATGCCGGAAGGAGAAGAATGAAGAAAGGAAGACCAGAAGAAAGAAGAAAGAAGATTTTAATAAAGGAATTGTCAAAGACCGTCTCCTGTCATTTTTACCATTTTTGTCACTTTTTTGGTGAAATGGTAGGGGTACTTTTGTACCCCCTTACCATTTCACACAGGGGGGGGCGGGGATCTGGGAGTCCCCTTGTTAAAGGGGGCTTCCAGATTCCGATAAGCCCCCCGCCCACAGACCCCCACAACCAATGGCCAGGGTTGTGGGGATGAGGCCCTTGTCCCCATCAACATGGGGACAAGGTGCTTTGGGGGGATCACAAAGCACCCTCCCAATGTTGAGGGCATGTGGCCTGGTACGGTTCAGGAGGGAGGGGGGCCGCTCTCGTCCCCCCCTCTTTTCCTGCGGCCTGCCAGGTTGCGTGCTCGGATAAGGGTCTGGTATGGATTTTGAGAGGGACCCCACGCCATTTTTTTTGACTGGGGTTCCCCTTAAAATCCATCCCAGACCTCAAGGGTCTGGTATGGATATTTAGGGGGACCCCACGCTATTTTTTTTTGGCTGGGGTTCCCCTTAATATCCATAGCAGACCTGAAGGGCCTGGTTATTGAATTTAGGGGGACCCCCACGCTTTTTATTATCAATGACTTCAATGAATGACTGTTCTCTGTGTTACGGAACCGACAATTCATTTGCCGGCAATAGCCGCAAGTGATTTTAAATAGCTTTTTTTCCTGCAAAAATGACACTGTGCAGGAACAGTTCTTTATATTAGATATACTGAATCTGGAATTCATTCGAATCATTCGAAGCATTCGTTATATCCGCTATTATAATTTCTTTCATATTAGTTGACGAAATTCGTAAACGGAATTTCGTATTCCGTACGGAATTCGTATTAGAAAAAATTCGTACTACGGATTCGAAAATTCGTACGAATTTCGAAAAATTCGTACAAATTAAGAAAAATTCGTACGAATTAAGAAAAATTCGTACGAATTAAGAAAAATTCGTACGAATTAAGAAAAATTCGTACGAATTAAGAAAAATTCGTACGAAACTAATCGCACATGTCTATCCCAGGGTGGCCAGCAGCCTTGGGAGAATAGTAAGTCTGGAACACGGCAGTACAGAGACTCTCTGGGACAAAGCAGCAGTCACAAGGTTTCTCAGGAGGAGCATGGACCTGAGCAGCAAAAATGTTGTCACCCAAAGGAAAAGTTAGACTGGTGCGTACCATAGCCAGAATACAATCAAGAGGAATCACAGGAACCTCCATCTTGGAAGTGGAGAAAAATTGTCATGACAAATTGACAGCCCTTACATTCTTAATACCGGGTAAGAATGAGACAATGTAATTGAAACTTGACAAGAAAAGAGCCCATCGCACCCTTCTGGGAGAGAGGCATTTAGCCTTAGACAAGAATGTGTTATTCTTATGGTCAGTAAGAATGAGAACCACCACAGTGGTACCTTCGAGGAGATGTCTCCATTCTTTCAGGGCTAAAATGATCGCTAACAGCTCTCTGTCACCAATCTTTTAATTGCACTCCACAGGTGACAATTTCTTGGAAAAGAAGCCACAAGGATGCATAGCGCTCTCAGAGGTAGGACGTTGAGACAGAAAGGCGCCAACACCAGTCTGAGAAGCATCAACCTCAAGGATAAAAGGTAACATAGGATCAGGATGTGCCAACACAGGATCAGAAACAAAGGCTTGAGACTCTCAAAGACCTTAATGGACTCCGGAGACCAACTCTGTGGATTACCGTGCTTTCTGGTCATATCAGTCAGGTGCCTGACCAGAGATGAGAAGTTACAAATAAACTTCAGATAATAGTTGGCAAAGCCCAGAAAAGCTGCAGAGGATGTAAACCCACTGGTCGGGGCCACTGTAGGACTGCTGAAAGTTTCTCTGGGTCCATCGAAAAACCAGCAGTGGAAATGACATAGCCCAGGAATTTAACCTATTCTCGTTGGAATTCGCACTTCTCCAATTTACAATAGAGATTGTTCTCTCTTCGTTTCTGAAGCACATGACAGACATCTGTGTGGTGGCTCTCCAGGGACTTGGAAAATATGAGGATATCATCGAGATAAACCACACATAACTGCAACAAATCTAGGAGGACATCGTTAATAAATTCCTGGAAAACTGCTGGGGCGTTACAATGGCCAAAAGGCATTACAAGGTACTCATAATGGCCTGTTCTGGTATTAAATGCAGTTTTCCACTTGTCGCCCTCCTTAATCCTCACGAGATTGTATGCCCTTCTCAAATCAAGCTTTGTGATGCTCCCTTGAGGAGGTCAAATATATCCGTAATGAACAGATTCGGAAAGTCATTCTTAATTGTGAAATGATTGAGACCCCTATAATCAATTCTCAGTTCACCACTCTTCTTCTTCACAAAGAAGAAACCAGCACCAGCAGGAGATGAGGATTTGCAGATTAAACCTTGAAAAAGTGCGTCTGCAACATACTCCTCCATGGCCTTATCCTCAAAGTCCAACATTTGGTATTGTAACAGGTTGAAGGTCAATTGCACAATCATAAAACCAGTGTGGAGGCAAACTACCAGCTTGACCTTTGTCAAAGACATCGCTAAAATTGCGAAAGGTTCTCTCATCCGCAGAGGGTTGCATGAGACTCAAGTGCATGGGTTCACCTTCACCGACCGACTCAGTACCAGGAGGCATGGGAGGTGAGGGAAGCAAGGGTGGGACTGAAAAGCTTGGAGACAAATGTACAGGAGGCTTCAGCAAGCGCTCCTTAAAAGAGGGTCTTTCTCTGAGTCTGGAGTCAATGAGGATGGCAAAAATGATCAACTTCTCCAGCTCAGTGGATATATCTCGGGCTGCTATCTCATCCTTGATGGTATACAAGAAACCATGAGAAAAAGCAGCAATGAGGGCCTCATTGTTCCAAGCAACCTCTTCTGCCAGAGCATGGAATTCAATGGCTTCATTGGCAACAGTTCTCGTACTCTGTTTGATGGACATGAGGAACTTGGCAGCAGAAGCGGAGCGTGCGGGAACGTCAAATACCCTTTTAAAAGAAGCTCAGGGTAACTTAAGACAGCAGGTATTTTGCATCTCTCATAGAGGGTTTGCCCAGGCCAAGGCTCTCTCACAAAGCAAAGATATCATGAAACCTACTTTGATTCTGTCCGTGGGAAACGCCTGGGGCAGCATCTCAAAGTATATCTCAACCTGGTTAAGAAACCCTCTGCATTGGACTGGATCGCCCCCAAATCGCTCGGTAAGTGGAGCGGAACAAGACATACCTCTTATAGAGGTAATAATCGAGGCGAGTGCCTGCACATAGACTGGAGCAGCAGCAGGGATGGCCTGCAACACAGGTTGTACCAGAGCAGCCACAGTGGGAGATTCCAGGTGAGCTGTGTGGCTAAGGAGCATTTGTAACACTATGGCAAACTGATCCATGTGGTGATCCTGCTCATCAAATCTGGAAAAAATATTACCAACAAGTGGATTGACTGTATCTTCTGAATTCATGGCCTTCGTCTACTGTCAGAAACCATGAATCAGACCGAGACAGAAGTAAAGTTAAATCACAGTTTAATAATAAAAGTGAATAGAACAAACATAGTCAAAACATAGACAAGGTTCGGTAACCAGAACAGATAGTCAGCCAAGCCAGAAATTTAGGGATCAGTGTAGTGGAACAGCAAGCAGGATCTGGAGCCAGAAGGGATGTCAACCAAGCAAGTCTTTAACAGGAATGCAGGTTATAGTCTCTGTGATGTTGACCAAGGCAAAGGCAATGATCCTCTGGGCTGGACATCTTAACTAGGCAGGACTGACAAGCAGGATATCATCAACAGGTGAGTAACTGTGGAAAGATAGGAGCTGGCAATTATCTGACAGCTGAGCAGCCAGCTCAGAGAAGGAAGGGCTGAGCCCAGCCCTGACAGTTGTACAGTGGTAGATAGTGATGACACTGCAGGTGATATGTCAGTATAGAGTGTCTGTCTCAGTGAACGCAGCATGATTTTCGTTGTGTTTTCAGACAGTGGCTGGTCTGAGGCAGGAAAAGCATCTAGCGCTGATGATTGCTGTGGAGGAGGTAGAGAGAACAGACAGGGAGTTGTGACAGGCTGTGTGTACTCTGCCTCTTCCGTTCTGAGCCTAGATTTGGCAGGAGTTGACATGGTGGGTTAGGGGGAGAAAACTCACTAGTCATCTCAGGAGATCAAGGGGTCCCTGTGTGCTGCTTTGAGGCTTTGTCTGGGAGGGAGGAGAGGAGAGCTGCACTGGGATTTCCTGGCCACCGATGACGCCATCTTGGCTTGACGAGGACTAGAAGGCAGTGAGCTTTTAAGGAGGCTTACTGTCTTTCCTTCGTTTAGACATGGTGCTTGGAAGCTGCTGTGATGTCCGGGCAGTACGGTGTGCAGGTGTCACCCTTCCTGTAACCGCTATGGAGTCGCTAAAGGCGGGAATACTGTGGAGCTAGGGAGTTATGCAGCCATTCACTTGAACCGCCGAACCATGCCCCAATACATTTTTTTTTTAAATAGGTGGAACTCCACTTTAATATGTATCAGGACATCATGGTGGCTACTAGACATGGGAACTGCCAAAAAATTCGTTTCGTTTCGTTTCGTCCCGTTTCGTATATAAAAAAAATTCGTAATTCGTAATTCGTGTACGAAATTCCGTTCGAATTCGTACGAAATACGAAATTCGGACGAATCGTAATTTTTTTTACGAATCGTTAGTAAAGTTACGAATCGTTACGAATCGTTACGAATCGTTACGAATCGTTACGAATCGTTAACGCGGCTAATGAATTGTTGGTTCTCATAACACAGAGAACAATTCGAATCCAACTACAAATATCGAATTTCAATTTCAAGTTACGAATCGTTACGAATCGTTATGAATAGTTACGAATCGTTACGAATCGTTATGAATAGTTACGAATCGTTAGTAAATCCAACTACCAATATCGAATTTCAACTAATTTGAACGAAATTATTATAGCAGATATAACGAATGAATTCGAATGACAAAGTGTCATTTTTGCAGAAAAAAAAAAAAGCGTAGGGGTCCCCCCAAATTCAATAACCAGGCCCTTCAGGTGGCTGGTATGGATATTAAGGGGGCACCCCAGCGCAAAAAAAAATAAAAAACAATGCACCTTGTCCCCATGTTGATGGGGCCTCATCCCCACAACCCTGGCCGGTGGTTGTGGGGGTCTGCGGGCGGGGGGCTTATCGGAATCCTTTAACAAGGGGACCCCCAGATCCTGGCCTCCCCCCTGTGTGAAATGGTAAGGGGGTACAAATATACCCCTACCATTTCACCAAAAAAGCGTCAAAAATTGTAAAAATGACAGGAGACGGTCTTTGACAATTCCTTTATTAAAATCTTCTTTCTTCTTTCTTCTGGTCTTCCTTTCTTCATCTTCTCCTTCCGTCATCTTCTCCTTCCGTCATCTTCTTCCATCTCCTTCTTCCTTCGATTCGCTTCTTCTTCCTCCGGTCTTCTCGTCCTTCTCGTCCGGCGTCGTCCTTCTCGTCCGGCATCAGCGTCTCTTCTCGCAGGCCGCTCCTCGCAATGGGAGGCTCCCGCTCTGTGAGGCTCCGCTCCGGGTGACAGGTCTTTTATAACGAAGGCACCCGGTGACCCCGCCCTCTGACGCACGGGGACGTCATGTGGAATTCCCTATGGCTTTCCCCATGACGTCAGAGAGGGGGCGGGGTCACCGGGTGCCTTCGTTATACAAGACCTGTCACCCGGAGCGGAGCCTCACAGAGCGGGAGCCTCCCATTGCGAGGAGCGGCCTGCGAGAAGAGACGACGATGCCGGACGAGAAGGACGACGCCGGACGAGAAGGACGAGAAGACCGGAGGAAGAAGAAGCGAATCGAAGGAAGAAGGAGATGGAAGAAGATGACGGAAGGAGAAGATGACGGAAGGAGAAGATGAAGAAAGGAAGACCAGAAGAAAGAAGATTTTAATAAAGGAATTGTCAAAGACTGTCTCCTGTCATTTTTACAATTTTTGACGCTTTTTTGGTGAAATGGTAGGGGTACTTTTGTACCCCCTTACCATTTCACACAGGGGGGAGGCCGGGATCTGGGGGTCCCCTTGTTAAAGGGGGCTTCCAGATTCCGATAAGCCCCCCGCCCGCAGACCCCCACAACCACCGGCCAGGGTTGTGGGGATGAGGCCCTTGTCCTCATCAACATGGGGACAAGGTGCTTTGGGGGGGACCCCAAAGCATCCTCCCAATGTTGAGGGCATGTGGCCTGGTACGGTTCAGGCGGAGGGGGGGCCGCTCTCGTCCCCCCCTCCTTTCCTGCGGCCTGCCAGGTTGCGTGCTCGGATAAAGGGTCTGGTATGGATTTTATGGGGGACCCCACGCCATTTTTTTTGGCTAGGGTTCCCCTTAAAATCCATCCCAGACCTCAAGGGTCTGGTATGGATTTTGAGGGGGACCCTACGCCATTTTTTTTTTTTTTGGCTGGGGGTCCCCCTTAATATCCATCCCAGACCTGAAGGGCCTGGTTATTGAATTTGGGGGGACCCCTACGCATTTTTTTATCAATGACTTCAATGAATGACAGTTCTCTGTATTACGGATCCAACAATTCATTTGCCGGAAAATAGCTGCGACTCGATTTTAAATAGCTTTTTTTTCCTGCAAAAATGACACTGTGCAGGAACAGTTCCCTATATTAGATATACTGGATCTCGAATCATTCGAAGCATTCGTTATAGCCGCTATTATCATTTCTTTCATATTAGTTGAAATTACATATTTGTTAGTTACAATACAACATTCGAATTGTTCTCTGTATTACGGGAATCGGCAATTAGCCGCGAGTGATTTTTTTAAATGTCTTTATTTTCCTGCAAAAATGACACATTGTACAGAGAGAGTTCTAAACACAGGAAACATGCCCCAATTCCCCACAAAAAAAAAAAAAAAATTCCCCCTCATCCATACCAGACCCTTGAGGTCTGGGATGGATTTTTTTTTTTAAAATCTTCTTTCTTCTTTCTTCTGCTCTTCCTTCTTCATCTTCTCCTTCCGGCATCTTCTTCCATCTTCTTCTTCTTCTTCTTCGATTCGCTTCTTCTTCCTCCGGTCTTCTCGTCCTTCTCGTCCGGCGTCGTCCTTCTCGTCCGGCATCGTCGTCTCTTCTCGCAGGCCGCTCCTCGCAATGGGAGGCTCCCGCTCTGTGAGGCTTCGCTCCGGGTGACAGGTCTTGTATAACGAAGGCACCCGGTGACCCCGCCCCCCCTCTGACGTCATGGGGAAAGCCATAGGGAATTCCACATGACGTCCCCGTGCGTCAGAGGGGGCGGGGTCACCGGGTGCCTTCGTTATAAAAGACCTGTCACCCGGAGCGGAGCCTCACAGAGCGGGAGCCTCCCATTGCGAGGAGCGGCCTGCGAGAAGAGACGCCGATGCCGGACGAGAAGGACGACGCCGGACGAGAAGGACGAGAAGACCGGAGGAAGAAGAAGCGAATCGAAGGAAGAAGAAGATGGAAGAAGATGAAGGAAGGAAAAGCTGAAGACAGGGGGGGGGCCGGGATCTGGGGGTCCCCTTGTTAAAGGGGGCTTCCAATTCCGATAAGCCCCCCGCCCGCAGACCCCCACAACCACCGGCCAGGGTTGTGGGGAACTCCACTTTAATATGTATCAGGACATCATGGTGGCTACCACAAACTGATGGTTACAACATATACAGTAGAAATTATTCGCTATAATAATTTCGTTCAAATTAGTTGAAATTCGATATTGTAGTTGGATTTACTAACGATTCGTAACTATTCATAACGATTCGTAACGATTCGTAACTATTCATAACGATTCGTAACGATTCGTTTGAAATTGAAATTCGATATTTGTAGTTGGATTCGAATTGTTCTCTGTGTTATGAGAACCAACAATTCATTAGCCGCGTTAACGATTCGTAACGATTCGTAACGATTCGTAACTTTACTAACGATTCGTAAAAAAAAATTCGTATTCCGTACGGAATTCGTAAAAAAAAAAAGTAGGGTACCCCTACCAATATACTAGCACAAGAGCAAATGAGTTTGTATTCTTTCTTATTTCTTCAAAGTGTCAGAAGATACATCCTGAGTACAAATTAGGTGACAGCAATATGAAGGTAAGACTGATTTCCTTTGAAAGAAAAACACATCCGAAAAAAACAAAAAGCAAATGTAGAACTACATGTAGCTTTGTTGTTGCTTCATTAAGCACAACCTGTGATAAGGACAACAAAGTCTTCAACGTCTTCTGCCAGAACGAATGATGCTGATGCTCGCTGAGGGCGGATGCTTCTACGATTCAGTTGAAGAGTTTGTAGTGAGCAGCCTGGGGCTTTATGGCTTGTGATCATTCAGTGGAAAATGTGGACGTTGGCACCGAGAAGAGAGCAGCTTATACAGTACTTTTAAAACAAAGTGCGAGATCAATGCTTAATCAACTTTTCGGAACATTCTGACAAGCAAGATAGTCTTTTTAAGAACCATAGTCCAATTAAAAAGCAGCTTATTTTCGGGCATTTTTTCAGCGCTGAGTGATTGTTAAGCCTTGTTTTTCCTCATAAATTGTGTGTTATGTTTGCAGAACAATTTATTTATATTAATATATATTTAAATTGTTGACTGCAAGTTGCAGTAGTCCAGAGCAACCGAAATTCATCTTCATAAAATCTATTCAGTACAAGATTCTAATTGTCTGGTATCAGCAAGGTTAAGAACCTGAATTTTATCAGATGTGATTTGTTAATTGGTACATGTTGCCTGTTTGGTATATAAGGGCCTATGGCCAAATCATCTATAGCCTAATGCCAAGATTACTATAGGGTGCAGTACATGATTGAAGGTCATCAATAATGAACATAAGATAAGCAGCTGGGCTCCCTGGCTTTCCACAAGACTCAATGGCTAGTTGCTTCTTTTCATATATAACTGTTTATTTTTTATATGAAACTCCTTTTATCCTTTTGCTTTAGTTCTGAGACTTTGTCTCTTTTCATACAGTGCTTAAAAGCTTAACCCAATACATATTATTATATAACATAATAACATGCTGCATTATTGTTGTGGAAATTCTCATAAGTGTTACAGACTGTCTGGAGGTATGGGAGATCAAGGCAGCATGTTTTTTTATTTTTATGTAACATTCTGCAATTGTATTTCTACCTGCGAAACATGCCAGTATGGTGGGTTACCTTTTTTTTTTAACATGAATCCTCTTGCTAGCAACATGATATGGCCCTGTGGTTTATGATCCATCTCTACAGTTAAAAAAACATCATTAGAGGCTGCCATTTGGAGACAGGTAACCTCCTCTGTATTGATCGTAATAATCAATACATCTCCTGGGAGCTGTTTGCTCAAGAGAACGTCAGGAAGGACTAGGGGAGGTTTGGGATGGGGGCAGGGAGGCATTTACATGGCATAGTGAAATCTTCTAGAACTATCGTCCTTTGTCTCTGAGATGTCATGGGACCAAATGTCATAGCAACAAGAGAAGCTGATGCTGGAAGATGTGAAAAGTGTTTCACAATAATCTGTGTCCATTTAGGAACACACACATTTGCCCACCATGCCCACAAATCAATGTGGCACTATGGCACACTTTGCTTGGTACACTTTCTTTTTCCACATAAATCTAACCCTAACTTGAAATGGCTATTGGTCATGTTTGGCCCCTCAAACCAAAGGTTCCTAGTCCACCCCAGTAGGTTGAAGGAAGCATTTCTAGCAAACAGGACTTCAGTTTAGAAACTTTAGAAATGGTAACCAATTTCATTTTAGCCCTGGATATGAATATTCAGTCTGATAGATGAGGTGGGGGGGGGGGTGTTCTTAATTGAGTCCAGTGGATTTAGGTTTGGCAGCTCTCCACACAGCAGGGACCCCCATGGACAAGGGTCACTCAACTTGAGCAGTCTAAATGCATATAAACCAGAAGGAGCTCCAAACAAACGAGTCCCGAGTCCTGTTCTAGCTCTCTCCACACCGAAATCACACTGAAAATGGCTGCCATTGAAAGAATACTTTTATACTTTGGAACGGGAAAGAGCCATGATTTGATAAAGTCATGCTGACAGTGTCCAATCGTGACTCTGACAGTGCTCTGTGCCCTGATTGGCTGAAGCTTTCACTGCTTCAGACAATCAGGGCTTGCAATGCACTGGTCAGCTCCGCAATGCATTGTGGTCGGTTCGGGGGGGGGACAAACGGTCAAACGACCCGTTTGTTCGGCTGTTCGCCGAACGTCCAAACAATGAAAGTTCGGCCCAAACTTATGCTCTGGCTGAACTGTTTGCCCATCCCTCTTTAGAAGTTCTGCTGCGAACTGAACACGTGGGTGGTCGGCCGAACTCTACTTACAATATGCGACCATTCAAGTGTCTTTTTCCTTCTGCTCAGTATTGGCCAGTGGGAGAAGTGAAATGGAACTGACATTTCAGCTGTGGGGGTGTAAGCAAGCAAGCATTGCAACTTTGTGAATGGTGGTGTGTGGACAGAGTTAAGGCCCATTAACACCAATTGCATTGCGCATGTTGGTGCGCTGCAGTGCCATTTAATGTAGATAACACCTCAATGCACCATGGCGAAATGCATGTCCGCTGCAATGCTGCAGCAGCATCTTGGTTTAAAGGCCCATTATTGTAAACTTTACTTCTCTCGGCAACACACAAGTGGTATTTGCATAACGATGTGTATGTTGCAAGGAGAGGTCTTAATCGTATTCAGCACTGTAGTGTTTGACTGTAAGGCTGTGGCCCTTAAAGCACACCCTTTTGTCATCACACATATGTGTTCCGTGAGCGGTACAAGATTTAGATAGCAATACCAATAAGATAACCTCACAGGTCCAGTGCTATTTTTCCACTTTCTTCAAATAACAGAGCCAACGTCAAACACTACAGTGCTGAATACAATTAAGACCTCTCCTTGCAACATACACATCGTTATGCAAACACCACTTGTGTGTTGCTGAGAGAAGTAAAGTTTACAATAATGGGCCTTTAAACCAAGGTTCTGCTGCAGCATTGCAGTGGACATGCATTGCGCCAAGGTGCATTGAGGTGTTACGCATATGCTGTTCATATGCACCATGGTGCATTGAGGTGTTACGCATATGCTGTTCATATGCGTAAATAGGCGGTCAGCGCTTCTGTGCTGGGAGCGCCACTGCATGCTCTTGGCACAGAGACTGAGCTGTCAAATAGCTCTCAGTCCACACTAATGATTGGCAGCCAGCGTCTCCCAATCATGAAATCGCTGTGACAGCAAATCACAGTGAACACAAACTCATTGGTCCTTCTCAACTCTAGGCATTAAGACCCTATTAAAGGGATGCCAGGGTTGGGCAAGAAGGAGTAAAAGTATTGATGTTAATGTAAGTAATCTGGTTCCTGGGCAAGTGGCTTCTACACTCTAAAGGATCTCCAAGATCTCCTTGGCTTATCATGTAATGTAGCAAATTTAAACTGAAGCACCACAGCACAGTCAGGAGGACAGTCCAAAGAGTAGCCTTTTTGGATTGTTTTTCTGACTTTTTTGGGGATAAAGTTGTATTTGGACCTCTTAGCAGTGATGTGGCACTTCAAGTGCAATTTTTAATGTTGGCTCCATGTCACCCATCCAGTTGCCCAGTGTCAATAATCTTAAAGCAGGCATTACTAAGCATTTATATCTGCATGCACTCTGCTGCTTCTAACACCCACAGAGGGCACAGTAGACTTGGTCACATCACCCCTGGGGATGGCACTGAGTGTGGTTTCTTCCAGCTTATCCAGAGATGTCATGGTCTCATTCTCTTCTGCTTAGGCAGTGGTTGGTGGTTCTTGATGCACAGAACAATGCTCATATAGTGACATGTGAATGCTGTTCTGCAGATCAGTACTGTAAGCCCAGGCAAGTGTGATGATGCACCCCCAAGGGATATGTTAGTAATAGTCTGGGTGTAAAGCAAGTTGGATTGTGTTGGTTGTCATTTAAACCAGAAGAGGAGTGGCATCCTGGGCCAGGAACAGTGAGTTCGTATGGGATGGAACCAGCTGGAAGGTGGGTATCGCAGAGAAATCCGAATTTCTACTTTAAGTGCACACAGTAAAGAGGAGAGGGTGGGTGAGTTCAACAATCATAAATAGGTAAAGCTGGAGTTGGGCTTTAAGTCTGTATAAGGTTATTTACAATACTTGTTCTTCTTCATAATATCTGAATTTATGATCATTGCATGCTGCTATATCTATTGGGCTGAAATGTCAAGCACACTTACATCTTACATATTGGTAATTTATTCTTGTTCTCTGTTCAGACTGATCTGTTAACACAGATCTATGCAGAGAAAGAGATGGATCTAAATCAATGAAAAGACACTTTTAATTAAAGAAACATAAAAAGCATCATCTAAAGGAAACTAAGTGGATGTTCATTGAACAGAAGTAAATGTTTAGGAAGTCTAATCATTGCAGTGTGACAGTGCTGTAGGGAGACAATAACACTGCTTTACTGTCTCATAGTATTACTTAAAAAATTGTTTTAATAAAATGCTTTGAGATTTGGGAATGGGTGTGAATGCAGCAGAAAAATGCACATACTGTACTTACTAAAATAACCATTTTGTCTTACTAATATGTTCACTTGGGCTCAAGAAATAACATTGTGCACTGTTACTCGTTAAATCTTTTTTGCTGTGAACATCTTTGAATTAATGTAGCATATGGTCTGTATAAGAGATTATTCAGTGTATTTTGCATAAGTTTGCTGTCTTCTCTGTTTGCTGCACACTATATTAAGTGTCCTTGAAATAAAAAAGTGCAATTGTCCTTAGATCCAGCCACTATATTCATGGCCCCCCACTGTAAATTAGCTCTAACCACATCCTGTGTTAAGGAAACCTGGAGAGAAAATACATGGAGGTTGCCATTTTGATCTGGTCAGTAACACACTTCTTGTCTTAGGGTGTCTCCACTCTGGATGGAGGAGGAATGGAGGCACCTTTGGAAAGCTGCATTGTCAATCTGGGGAGAGGGTAGTGTTAGATGCACTAGCAGTTTTAGATGGACTTGAGTAATAATTGAAAGCAATATTTTTGCTAGACAGCTTGGTTAGTTAACCTCCCTGGCAGTAATCCTGAGTCTGGCTCGGGGTGGAACTTCAGTACCATAAGCGGTAACCCCGAGCCAGACTCGAGATTGCATTGCAGGATACAGGGGAAGTTACTTACCTTGTCCCCTGGATCCTGCGATGTCTCCCCGCTGTGTGTGTGAGCTCCTGCGCTCGATTCACACAGTGCTGCTGATCTCCGTTCCCTGCGACGTTGCGACGCACGGGAGCGGAGATCGGCGCCAAATTCAAAAAAGTTAAAACACACAATACACATACAGTACTGTAATCTTACAGATTACAGTACTGTATAAAAAAAATACACACCCCCTTTGTCCCTAGTGGTCTGCCCAGTGCCCTGCATGTCATTTTATATAATAAATAAAAAAAAATTCTGCCTGGAAACTGGAGATTGTCCATAGCAACCAAAAAGTGTCCCTTTATGTCAAAAGTGGTTTTAGACCAGCTAGAAAACAACGATAATAAATTAGAATCACAATTCATCATCAAACACTAAATTTAATGACAGCGACTATTCTGCAACTGAGCAAATTTCAGTGTTTTTGATTTGATTACATTATTGAATCATTTTTGTGGTTATTTATTATATTATAATTTATGATTTTGTGTTTCAAACTTTATCATACCCGGGGTGTCTACTAGACTCTGGTTTGGACAGATTTACGTGAGTTATTCCTAAGAATTGCAGGCCTATAATATAAAACGCCAAATTTCCATGCAAAATAATTGTACCACTTTTGGTACAAAATTCCAGACATAATCATACCGCTAGGGAGGTTAAAGGTAGTTAAAAAAAAACAGAGCTCCTGTCAAGATCACCAGAAGGAATTGAAGGAAAAAAGCCTAAAAAAGAAAACTAATTCTGCCACCATGTCTAAGATCTGGTAACCTGCAATATGTCACTTTTTAGTCCTGAAAATTCTGCTTTCATGGCTGTCTATGATCTCAAAATTTTGAATCAATGGCCCAAAACAAGAACCAGGAAAGTTAGAGGAGTTTCATAACAGCATCAGATCTGCATACTTGTACCTGATCATTGAGAATGCATTTTAAGACATTGGAGTCGATTTACTAAAGAAAATAGGCTGTTCACTTTGCACAGTGCAAGGGAATTCACCCCAGAGTTTAGTGAATACGATGCAATTTCACTTTGCAAAGAATACCCATGCATGTGCAAGGAAATAGAAAAAAAATGCAACTTTGTTTGCACATGATTGGATGATGGACAACATCTGAGCTCCAGCTCATTCATTAGGCTCTAGAAAAAAAATCCTTTGCACAATGTAACTTCCTTTGCAAAGTAAACAGTCTGTTTGTCTTTGGTAAATCAATCCCTTCATATCCACTAAAGCCTGGAAATAGCATTCCTAAAAGCAAAGTTCGGCAATAGCTGTCTATGTACTCAGTGTAGCTTTCCTTTAAAGCCCAGTTGAAGTCTCCCCCCTTTTGATCTATTTCTCATCCCATACCTCCACATGGTATGACTTATTTGTTGCCTAAAATGCTCTTTTTTCATCAGTAAAACTGCTGCTTCCTACCCTCCTACTCCAGTGCTTTATGCAGGCATATCAACACCAATACTCTTCATTACATGTGTCCTCCCACAGAATTGTACTGCAGAGGAAGAAATAGGGTGTTTCTGATCAGATCTGTTAGCCCCCATTCACACCTATGCGAATTAGATGTGCGTTTCCCCGCATCTAATTCGCATAGTAGGAGAATGTGACTGGCTGAAACGGGGAACAGGGACACACAGCGCTCCTGTGCGATCTGCAGCGTGCTATAGTGTGAACCCGGGCTTAAGGTGTGCTGATTACTGAGGTCTAAATCCTCATACACACGATCCGATTGTTGGCAGGGGATTGTGTGATAACAGATTGTTGGCATAAAATCCAACCGTTATTACGCTCCTTCAGTCAATTGTTGTCCAACTTTTGCATTCCTCCTTAAAAAATTATGAAAATATAATAGCACAGGACCACATGGTTGATCTTGTAGAGTGCCAGGTTGATTGGAGTCAAAAACAGTTTGACAGAACCGTTCACCCATGCCTACTGGCCATATCACCAGGTGAGAGAACAGATTGGAAAAAGGCAAAGAAAAGAAAACTGATGCAGCCATCACATCTAATGATTGGTAAGCTGCAGAAAATCATAACACTTGGAAAATATTTGGCTCCTGAGAATTGTTTTTGTTTTTCTCTTATGGCTTTACATCCTAGATAGCAAGGATAACTTGCCACAAACGTGTGGCAGTGTTGAATTGTAAGTCTGTTAACTTGCTGCACATTTTCACTGGCAAGTTGTACACTTGCAGAGCACTTGAAGCACAAGTTCTAGTTGATACTTTTCCAATTTGTAGCAAATTTGCTTGGCTAGTCTCTAGCATGAGCAAAGTTGCCGTGGTGAGTCTACAGCAAGAGCTCTGAAAGTCTACAGCAGGGGTGGCCAACCAGTGGCCCGGGGGCCACATGTGGCCCGCGGAGCCCTCTGATATGGCCCGCGACCTCCTGCTGTGGAATGGTGGGTTAGCAAGCCCAGATCGCAGGTTGCCGACCCGTCATACCACAGCATCAGTGTTGTGAATGAAGCTGGTGGTAGAGGAAGAAAGCGGCTGCAGAGCAGAGCCCCATAAGCCGATGCTTCCAGTACACCGCCGGCTTTATGGCAAAGTTCAGTTAACTCGCAGGATAGACACAGGTGCACTATGCTGCACCAGTGGTGTGGGTAAACCACAGCACATCAGTGTGAAAGCAGTTTAGGCCCTTTTCACATGATCGGGCCTACCAAATGGGACCCTCGATTCACCTCTACAGAGCGGCAGATGTAAAACAGACTTTTGTCCGTTTACTCCCATCTGCCTCCAATCCGATACTCTAAAAAAAAAATAGAAGGGAATTCGTCCTTCCATCTGGGTGGATCAGATCGGAGGGCCTATAGAGTAGCCGTGACCTGTCAAACGCCCGCTGCGCTCATTGTGGCACGTGACTGGTTACCAAGTTGCTTAAGTGGCCCTCGCTCTTAAAAAGGTTGGGCACCCCTGGTCTACAGCATGAAAATTCAGCCACAGTGACTCCCATGACTATTGCAAAACATAACTGAACCAGAACTTGCAGAAATCTTGCAGAATACTTGCAAAGAAAGTTGATCTAGAGTCATGCCATGTGCACTTGCTGCAATTTTGCAATACATTTGTGAAGATGGCAAGTCTAGCAATAGCTCAGCACAATTGCTTGCTATCTGAGATCATGTATATGACCTACTAGATGTCATTCTTTAAATTCCCAGATCCTAGCATAGACAGGTTCTGTGAATCGAACACATGTAGGCCCATCTCTGTTGCAAAAAGTTTAAAACTCATCTCTGCTTTCCAAATACTTCAAAAATGCTAGTCAAAGGTAATACACAAGTACCTACAGTATGTACATTGACCTTCATGCATGATCCATTTAACCTGGGAGGGAGCCTGTAGTAATTTGAGTGTCAGTAGTAGGAAGTAAAGTGTGTGGTAGGGGACCAAAAAAAAATATCTTACAAGTGTCACTGTACAATCTTTAAATTGAGGTTTTTCTGCATTACTGAAGAGATCTGCATTTATTTTTTTTTATTTTTTTTCAAAGGAGGCTTTTATTCAGAATTGTATTTTAGTCACAGAGTTACTTTAAAGTGAGACCCGTTTTACAGACCCTTCCTCTCAACAATATTATTCCCATAAAAATAATTGTGCATTTAATGTATTTTATGTCTGTTATTTAACCCATAATAGATTCCCCTGTGTAGGCATTCAAAAGACACAGTCTAATTGCTCCTGTATAGGGGTTAAAAAAGAGAACATGAAGTCAAATTTTGGTATTTATGCTAGTTGCATTTTAAAACAAATATATGTAATTATTATTGATAAACACAAAGCTGTCTTAATTGGTGTTTTTTTATTTATTTATTTTAATCTGTCTCTAATTTGGCTTCAAGCAAAGATGGGGTTGCCCTTTAAGCCTTGCTTGAAGTATTGAATTGCTGCCAGCAATTGAACTATACATATTCTAGATCATTCAGCTATTACTTACTCTGTACAATTGATTAAATCCTCTTAATAATGAGAAACGCAAAACATCAAATAAAAGAGAACATTTTAACCTGTTGTCTTCCTCCTACGCTTTACAGTTGGGTCACATTCTCCTCAAATAGGAAAGTGCAAGGTATAATTAACTAGCTGACTTTGCTTTTTAATAGCAGAGTCTCCCTATTAATTACAACAAAAATCCATTGGTGCAGACTCGCTTTAATTGCTACAAATTGCCAGGCAGAGCATTGGCGAAGGTACAAAAAGATTACTGTGCACTATTGCATCACTCCACGTCTGCTTTTTTTCCCTTGATCAGACTGAAGCATTGCTTCTCAGCACTACTGTCAATGAATTGTGAGAAGTTCTAGGTCTGAAAACGTAGGCTTAATGTTATGCAATAGGCAAATTGGTGAATTAAAATGTATGTTGAGCTTATATTCTGTCCACCTCATGCAGACTTAAAGTGGAGTTGTACCCAATAAAAAAAAAATGCATGAATGTTCCTAAAAAAAAGAAAAAAAAAACATTTGGAAAAATTTTTTTTGTACTCTCCTCTAAATTGTTGTTGCTAGGGGGTCCCTCGTAGTCTGCCTCCTTCAGTGCCTGGGCTCGTGACATCACTTCCCCTCGGCGCAGGAAGGGCTCAGCTCTGCCCCCTCCCTCTTGTCAATCATCTGGGACACGTGCACGGCGCCACTCACGCCACAGTGGCCACAGCCGGGCGCCCACAGTTACAATGCCGGCACCGCCGAATGGAGGGGGGGACGAGCGGGGTTTCAATCCCTGCATCGCTGGACCCTGGAACAGGTAAGTGTCCGATTATTAAAAGTCAGCAGCTGCAGTATTTTTAATTTTTTTTTTAAATGGCAACACCACTTTAAGGGATAAGCGAAGTTCTAGAAAACCTACAGGCTCAAAAATAGTTCGATAATTCTTTATGAATCTGTATTATGATGCTACTTATTTCCTGTGATTTAATAAAGCAGGTAAAATAAGTATTGAACGCATCACCATTTTTCTAGGTAAATATATTTCTAAAGGTGTTATTGACACAAAGAAACCAAAACAAATAAGTTCAGAAATTAGGTTATGTGTAATAAAATGTGTAATAAAATGGAATGACACAGGGAAAAAGTATTGAACATGTTGACTGAAATATATTTAATACTTCGTACAAAATCCTTTGTTGGTAATGACAGCTTCAAGACACCTCCTGTATGGAGAAACTTGTCACATGCATTGCTCAGGTGCCCATTCTTCTACACAAGCAGTCTTCAAATCTTGAAGGTTCCATGGGCCTCTTCTATGAACTCTGATCTTTACTGCTATCCATAGATTTTCTATTGGATTTAAGTCAGGTGATTGGCTGGGCCATTCTAGCAGCTTTATTTTATTTCTTTGAAACCAATTAAAGCCCCATACACACGCTCGGACAATCCGCGGACCAGGTCAGTCGGACTTTGTCCGACGTACTTTGTCCGATGTTGGCGTTGCGTACACACGGTCGGACTACGTTGTCGGAATATCCGGTCCGGAAGAACGTCGTGACGTAAGTCGTCGTCCACGAGATTACAAAAGTGAAGTTCAGCACCACGTCAGGCACCCGTTGGGCTCCTTCTGCTGATCCCGTGTTTATCGAGAGTTAGTGGAAGTTTGGTGACTTAAGATTCGCGCTTCTCAGTTTTCTGACTCAGATCGTTACTGCTCTTCAGTTTGTGCTTGTCGTGCGTATCTGTTTATTAGTGCGTGTAGTCAGTTCGCATTTGTTGGTCATTGCGGCCTATATCTTGATATAGGACGCTTTGATTTGCACTGCTTATTGTCTGCTCGTTGCTGGTATTCACTTCGTTCTTTCAGGCCTTGCTGTTTATCGGTGCTTTCTGTTTGTCCGTTCTGACCAGCCGACCTTTTGTGACCTTCTGAGCGATGTTTCCCGTGCGTACTCGTCGCCGAGTTCGTGCTGTACGCGGAATTGGTGTCGGGCTTTTAGCTTTGAGCCAAGACCCGTCCATGAACAGAGTGACGAGGAGTATGTGGACCAAGAATTGGTTGCTTCAGCGTGACCAGTTCTCGCACATGCCTTTGCTTCGTGAGATCCGGGAGAATAATCCTGATGATTTCAGGAACTTTCTCAGGATGACGGACCCCGATTTTCACCGTCTTTTGGCTTTGCTGACCCCCTTTATCAGCCGGCAGGATACCTGCATGAGACAAGCCATTACTCCGGAGCAGAGGCTTGTTGCCACGTTGAGGTACTTGGCGACAGGGAGAAGTCTTCAGGATTTGAAGTTCTCTTCAGGTATCTCTCCCCAGGCCCTGGGAATCATTATTCCAGAGACCTGTTCTGCCATCATTCAGGTCCTGCAGGAGGACTATATTAAGGTAACATTTCTACTTTACTATTCCCTTCTATGTATGCTCTGTTTGCTAATGACTTGTATTTTTGACCTCCTTCCCTAATTACCATGATTGCAATATGTTCTAATATGCTGTGCCCCTTTTCTCCTTCATGCATTTTTCCCTTCACTTACCTCACCAGCATGCTCTTCTGCCCCAATAGACACCTATGGCCTAGTCACTTAAGCAATGTCTTTTGTCTGCTGCATAGTATTGTTTGCCCCAAAACACCCCCTAAAATATGCACAAATGTTTGCTGTGGGGTTTACTTCATGTAGAGCCCCCTTTTTTTGTTCTTTTGGGGGGGGGGGGGGCAAACTCATTAGGAACCCCCTCCCCCAACTGCTCTGTCAGATGGTACCAATCCTTTATCTGCTGGCTTTCCCAAGGTCCATACACACTATATACCTACCTCTTTATAGTGCGCATCTTTAGGGATGAATTCAGCAAAGCATGTAGTGCAAGGGACTGCCTCCATACATTCCATTTCCTATTTTTTTGTCTTCTTTCCCTCCTATTAGCTTGCTTGGTAATTTAATAATGTCACACTGTGCCTGCCTTTTTTGGGGGGGGGGGGGGGTAATGTTATTTTATCTTTCCTGTGGGCTGCCAATAGTGTTAAGTACAGAGGGTCTGGTCAAACTAGCACACATTATTGAGCCATTTGCCAATCAATGAAGTGCAGAGGGTTAGCTGTCCACCACCCCCCCCCCAAAACCCCTAGTTATTGCCAATGGCCCATCAGAAGTGGGGGGATTGATGGGGGGGTGAGTAATCTGTGAAGGGGAGCCTCTACTTTTCTGTGCAAATACTTTCCAGCCTCCAATTTTAGACAATGCTCTTGTTCCAAGATGTTGATTGTCTAATCTGCTTGCAATGTTTAGGTGCAAAGTGACTATTTTTTTTTTCTTGTTTCACTCCACAGTTCCCTTCCACGCCACAGGAATGGCAGACTGTGGCCTCCCACTTTGCCAGCCGTTGGGACTTTCCTAACTGCGGAGGGGCAATTGATGGGAAACACGTCCGCATCGTCCCACCGCCCAACTCGGGGTCCTACTATTATAATTATAAAGGGTTTAATAGTGTAGTGATGTTGGCGGTGGTGTCGGCAACATACGAGTTTATGTATGTGGACGTGGGGATGAACGGCCGGATATCGGATGGTGGGGCCATTACGCACACGGAGTTCTACTGGCGTCTCCAAAGTGGCAGTCTGTGCTTGCCACCTCCAGAGGAGAATGCCGAAGGACTCCCCTTCGTCTTTGTCGCAGATGAAGCGTTTGCGTTGACTCCCCATGTGATGAGGCCGTTCCCGATGAGGACCCTCACCCCGGACCAGAGGGTCTTCAACTACAGGCTGTCCAGAGCCAGAAGAGTTGTGGAGAACGCTTTTGGCATCCTGGCCAGCCGCTTCCGCCTGTTCCTGACGGCATTTAACTTGGCGGAATACAAACTCAACCACATAGTTCTTGCCTGTTGCATATTGCACAACTTCCTCAAAAGACATAACAGGAACTATGTGGTGCCCGTTGGCCCAGATGTGGAGGGCCCTCCAAATGCCGAACTCACAGCCCTTCGAGTGGCACGTCCAGGCTTGCCCCCTCTAAATGCCCGTGTGGTCCGGGACCAATATATGCAGTACTTTGTGGGTAGGGGGGCCATTGCTCTGCCTGACGATGTGTGAGAGGCATTTTTTAATAAATCTGATATTTTAACCAACCTATGATTTCATGTCATTTCAGTCTTCTTTTTAGCTTATTTTACTTTGACATTTTTTCCCTTTGCCTTCGACAGTGGGAATGCACTTTCTGGGCAAAAGGAGGTAACAGTCTCTTCTTCCCAAAAAGATTATTCTCATGTTGTGTGTTTGCTACCTAATCTTTGGTCTAGAGAAGGTTTGTACTGCATAACTGACACCCAAAATACTCCTTTTCATCACCAGGTCTGACATGTGTGTATTCTCCAAAATGCTGTGCTCCGTGTTTTCGTACAAAGCACTGTGGGTGTCATTTACATAAGTCAAATCCGCTATGCTCTACAAGTGCATTGAAAAAGTTCCCCGGGAAAGAAAATTGGAGTGCAAAGTGGATTTGCCTTTAGTAAATAACACCCATTGCCCCCCATATCCTTTTCATTTTACATACATAATGCATTGGGTTTTTTAAATAAGGAAGCCACACATTTAGAAAAATAAAAGTTTACTAGGAAAACATTCCCAAGTGCGTTTACAATCTTCACGCCAAAACTGACAACATCTTGGTTATTTACAACATTGTTTACAAACATTCCGCAATTGGTAAAACCAGGCATGGAGCAAAACAGAACCTAGGAACTTGGAAAGTTCAACTTTGTAAAGTGAAGACAAGATCAGACATGACTATATGTTCAAAGTGTGTTTGATCTTGCCTTCATCACATGGGGGGGTCACCCCCGAAAAGTGGAAATTTGGAACATGCACACAATTTGGGTCTGAAAATGGTCATTAGATGGGAAAACACATGCCTAGAAGCTTCAAAAGTGCCATTTTCCATCATGGGGATGAATGGACGTTTTTTGGGGGTGCAACCCCTTCACCACAACCACTTTCGTAGTTCGTAAAGTGTTTGCACCCCCAAAAAAACGTTGCCATTCATCCACCATGGTGGGAGCTAGCACATGTGGACACAATGTGTGCATGTTCCAAATTTCAGACAGTTTTTAAGTTGCAAATGTGTTCTGAAGCTGGCACAAATGTGTGTTAATTACTTGGTGCGTTTTCATATTTTTCCTAAAATATCAATGATGTTCTTCAATTTTTGTTGAACATCATTGATGTTTTGCTTTATGTAATCTAGATCTCTATTGCAGACCATTATCTCTCCGATGAGTACGTGGGCACTCTCTGTGGTAAAGTGCGATTTTTCTTCCACAACATCCACGTCACCTAAAAACCACAAACAAACAAAAATGGGGTGTTGGAAATGAGGCAGCCATACATGGATTAGCTTACCAGTAGCTGTGTTCTCCCACACTCACCTGTTGTGGTGACAATTTCTCCAAGTTCGATGATCTCTCCTTCCTCCTCCTCCTCCTCCTCTGCTTCTGCTCTTTCCCCTTTTTTGGTAGGTGTTGGTTTGGGGGTTTCCTCAGACGGCCCAAGTTTTCGCTCCCCTATGAGAATGTCCAAAAGGAAGATTTAGCAACACAAGCTATTGAGGGCAGAAATAGGAAATGACAAACATTGCTTGAAAGTGACGGACACTATTTTAGTTTGGCCAGTTACAAATGTCAACTACATGAATGAAGTCACTTTGTAAAGGTGCTAAACTGACTAGCTTTTTGGTAGAAGTTTGTGTGATGGAGACCCCCCTCTAGTATCCACTGGAGCACATGTGTGGAAAAGCATAATAAAAAGGGGGTTTGGGTGTCCCAGCACTAGTGCTCTAGAGTCCAGATGGGTAAACAGCTACTGAGTGACCTCTCCTTTACATTGAATAAATTGGCTTTACATTCTTGATGACATTTCTAGTGAGAACAAACTTCCTTTCCCCAAAAAAACACCAAACATCGTATTATAAGTGGCCGAACGATCGAGGTTGCGTACGATCGAATGCACACACACACGACCATGACAGTGGCAGAAAGATCGAGGCTGAGTACGATCGAATGCACAGACGAACCTGAAAGTGGCCATTTTGGAATGTACAACTTGGTAAAAATCAAAACACAATGGAGCAGTATGCAAGCAAGAAATCAAACACAAAACACAACTACTTACTTTTTTGAAGAATTCTCTTGATCTTTCTGTACTGATCGGCCTCCCTCAGTTTCAGGTCTGACCAGCGTTTCCTGAGTTGCTCCTTGGATCGTTGTACCCCAAAATTATTGTACAGCCTTCTCACAACTTTAGACATGATCTTGGCCTTGCGGACATTGGGGTTGAGGTAAGGCCCATACTTCCCATCATAGTCGCTCCTCTTTAATATGTCCACCATCTCCAACATTTCTCCAAATGACATATTGGAGGCCTTGAATTTCAGGTTCCGGGATCGGGACGTTTCTGCCTCCGGACTTTCCTCGTCCTCCTCCTCGTTGGTGGGATATTTGTGGCGCACCTGCTGTGTCCCCGCCAAGTGCTCTCCCCACTACGCCGTAAAGAGAAGGGGTGGGGAATAGACGAGAAAGATCGTCAGGGGCGGGCGGAGTTTGAAGCATGCGCAGTGTATATAAAACGTCACACGCCTGTGTCGTAGCCACGATCTGGGAGACGAGGGGAGAGAAAGCTCACGCACGAGACGATCGCTACAAACGAAGGTACAATTTGACGTTGGTACATAACTAGCCTAGACTGATTAGAACTTGAGGCTTCTTTATGGAGAAGATTAGGAGAGTTTAGGCTGACATTATTTATATTGTTTTGTGTGGCGTTGTGTCTTGCAGAGGTGATGGATGCCTTCTACAACGTGAGCTTTCTCCCACACTTCATTGATAAATACCGGCAATTCCCCCTCTTATGGCAGGCAAAACACAGGGATTATAGCAACAGACCAAAGAGGTACGCAGCCCTGCTGAAACTGGTGGCATTTGTAAAGCCTACCCTGCCCATGGCAACCGTCGCAAACTTAAAAGTGAAGATCACCAACATGAAGACTACCTATTTCCGGGAGCGCAATAAGGTCCTGAAGTCACAAGCATCTGGAGCTGCAGCAGCTGATGTCTATGTCCCCACGCTCTGGTACTATGACAGGCTCCACTTTCTCAAAGACCAGGCTACTGTCAGGAAGTCACTCTCGACTCTTCCTTGCACGCGTCCTTCCACGCACGCCACCCTTGATGAGGATTCCGAGGACCAACCTGGGCCTTCCAGTCTGGAAGATGTGCAGGTGCCCAGCTTGTTCCAGGTATAGTAGTTTTGGAACCAGTTTGTTGAATAATGAATGATGTTCAGTTAATTCAGGATCCCCAATTGCTTATTTCCTAACGTGATTGACATATCAACAGACAGTGGTGTGGGAGACATTTTTGGGAAGAATCTAAACTGCAGGGCTGAGAATTGTATGGTTTTGTATTTGAAAACATTTTGCAACAGTCACTAGATGAGAATTGTGTGTGTTTGATGAACAAATAACTGAAACTATGTCCCTTTTTCAGACACAGGAAGACCTCAGCCAGGAGGTGGCTGTGGAAGGTGGCAGTCAGGAGGAGGCAGGGGGTAGTGGCAGCCAACAGGGGGGTAGGCGTAGGAGCCTGACTGTCTCCCAAGTCTCTCCCCTCCGCCTTCCCTACAGAAGGGCGAAAAACATGGGGGAGGTGGGAGAGTCAGCGCTCCAGCTGATAAAAGATGCCTCAGCCTCCCTCTATGCCACACCCACCTACGAGGAGGCCTTTGCCTCCTTGGTTACAAGTAAATTTACGGGTATGGAGGCGGGGCAACGCAGCATGTGTGAGGAGGTCATCCTCAAAATACTAAATGAGGGGATGGCTGGGGAGATGACTCCCCTCACACATGTTTGCGAGAGTGACCTTGCTCCGCCTCCTCCTCCTCCTTCTGCCACCCCACCAGCACCAGCACCACGGCGTGGAAGGAAGCGTACAAGGAAGACAAGAGAGTGACAACCTGGACTCAGTCTGGTCTGAGAGAAGATGGAGCCTCTCGTAGTACCAGAGCCTGGGGACCTAGATGGCATCTGCTGCAGTTCCGGATGTTTTGGACTTCAGGACCAGATTGCGCTCCCTTATTATTTAGATAGGTAGTCTTCATGCCCCCAATTGTTTAAGTCTGTAAAATGATGGTTGCCATGGGTGTCCAAGGCTTTGCAAATTCCCCAAGTTTCACCATGGCTGCGTTCCTCTTTGGTCTGTTGCTGAGACCTAAATAAAGGTTTTTTTGATTTGAAATAATCATTGACTATTGTGTTTTACTTTTCTACAATGACAGTTTTTCTTTGAGTAGGCAGGTACATTTCACTAATCCTAGAATTAACAAGGGGCACCAACAACCAACAAACTCCTAGTAAATGTAAGCAAGAAATACAAATGTTAATAATGTGGTTTTGCTAAGTTGAGACATACAAACCCCTCCAAAAAAAAAAAAATCTCCTTCAAATATGTATTCCCCCAAAAAAAAAAAAAAAATCTGGATAAAAAAATAAGAAAGATTGTATTACGATCTGAGTAAAAATAAACATGTAGTGTATAAATGCTGCAAAGTAATAAAGAAGTAAGTTTGTGAGAAGTGCGGGTGAATAGGAGCAGCTAAAAGATGTCATTCTTGTTGCATTGTAAAGAAAAAGAGAATGCGCTGCATTAAAGACATTTTAACATTGCAGCGTGACGAATGTGCTGTGTCGATTAGGAAAGGTAGTTTTACCTGACCGAGCGCTTCCGTCACAGAATTTCTTCTGAGCATGCGTAGCACTTTGTCCGTCGGACAAGCGTACACACGCTCGGATTTGGTGTGATCGGACCGGGTTGACGGGAAATCTTTCCAGCAGGAGATAAGACTTTGTCCGACGGACAAACCGACGAACACTGTCCGATGGTGCATACACACGGTCTGATTTTTCAACAACCTTGTCCGATCGGACCAAATTGATGAAAAAGTCCGACCGTGTGTATGGGGCTTTAGAGTTTCCTTGGCTTGTGTTTGGGATCATTGTCTTGCTGAAATGTCCACCCTTGTTTCATCTTCATCATCCTGGTAGATGGCAGCAGATTTTTATCTAAAATGCCTTGGTACATTTTTCCATTCATCCTTCCTTCATTGATATGAAGTTTGCCAGTACCGTATGCTGAAAACCAGCCCCGCACCATGATGTTCCCACCTGCAAACTTCACTGTTGGTATTGGTGTTTTTGGGATGATGTGCAGTGCCATTTGACCTCCAAGAATAGTGTATTATGTGTGTATTATGGCATCCAAAGAGTTCAATTTTGGTCTCATCTGACCAGACTATATTCTCTCAGTATTTCACAGGCATGTCTAAATGTTGTTCAGCAAACTTTAAACACGCTGCAACATGCTTTTTCTTCAGCAATGGAGTCTTGCATGGTGAGTGTGCATACAGGCCATGGCAGTTGAGTGTAATACTTATTTTTGTCTTTGAAACAATTGTACCTGCTAATTCCAGGTCTTTCTGAAGCTCTCAACAAGTGGCGCTTGGCCCTTGAACAACTCTTGTGATAAATCTTTTCACTCCTCTGTCAGAAATCTTGCAAGGAGCACCTGGTCGTGGTGAAAGGATATTCTTTCCACTTCCCGATTATGGCCCCAACAGTGCTCACTGGAACATTCAGAAGTTTAGAAATCCTTCTGTAATCAATGCCATCAGTATGTTTTGCAACAATAAGATTACGAAGATCTTGAGAAAGCTCTTTGCTTTTACCCATCGTGAGATGTTTCTTTTGTGACACCTTGGTAATGAGACACTTTTTTATAAGCTATCAGTTGAGACTGAACCAGCTGATAATAATTTGCACTGACAAAGGGCCAGATTTCTTTCTAATTATTCATAGATTTCAGGTGGTGTCTTGGCTTTTCATGCTTTTTTGCACCACCCTTTCTTCATGTGTTCAATACTTTTTCCCTGTGTCATTCCATTTTATTACACATAACTTAGATTCTGAAGTTATTTGTTTTGGTTTCTTTGTACATATCGATTACTTACATGTGGTGAATTTTTTTTATTTTTTTTGTTTCACAAAGTTTATTAGGTGTACAACAGAACATGTTACATCATAGTACAAGAATGAATATCTGAAATTATTGACAATGTTGAAAAAGTTGAAGTACATTTTACAGAGGGTTTGGTATCTATACATTTATGAGTAGAACAATTATTTGTAGGCACATTTTTAACATATTTCACCTTTTTTTTTTTTTTCAAATGAACAGGCTAATTGTTGAGGATTATAGATTTGACTTGGGTAATGGGGGGGGGGTAAAAAAAAATACAAAGAGAGGGTGGAGAAAGTGCGGTGAGATTGCATATTGTAAGACAAGGACTTGTGTAATGGTTTTTCCCAATAAGGTGAAAATTTTATGTCAGGAGCACCTTTTGAAATATATATAACTTGAAAAATGGTGATGTATTCAATACTTATTTTACCCTCTGTATTCCTTCAACAACTGCTCAGCTTGTACGGGACCAGCAGTATATGGTTCACGTCGTATCTCTGCTGAAGGTATCTCACATTTAATTTACTTAAGCACACATTTATACAATTTTTTGCGTATCTCAGAAGCACGACAATACTCAACATAAAGATTCCCACCCCATTTTTTCCTATGGTACCCACTGAGCTGATGCTTATTGCACAAAAAAGTACACAAGCTTTTTTTCTGGCCCAGTCATGTGTTTTTGGCCCCATGGATTTCAATAGGAGAACTTAAAGCTGCGGCACATAATCATTTTCTCGTATTTGTCAGCACATTTTTCATGCATCTCTGCACCAAACAACCAGTCTCCTCCTCCTAGCAACCTCAGGTCTGTGAGCAAAATGGAGGATTTGGGAGTATTCATGCTGTATGTGGAGACTTCCATCTGCCTGCAGAGAACCAACAAGAACCTCTATGACCCCAGTGATGGCCATTACAAGAACCATGGTATAATAGATTTGGCTTAAAGTAGAACTATAGGCAAAACTTTTTTTCATTTTGTATAGAGTAAGGGAGGATTATAACCCCTGGCAATTTTTTTGCCAACTGTGCCCCATTGGGGACGATTTACCTTCACATACTGTCCCAGGGAGGAAATCCTGAAAAATTAAGGGAATCCCTTGGGACCCCCCAAGTCACCAGAATTAGTGTCCCTATTGGGAGATTTCCCCTCTATTACTTTTCTGAGGACCACTTCTTTTTACTTTCATTTTCAATGATAATGGTAAACAGAACAAATAGAGAGGGTGTATCTCCCTAACGGGGGTTCCCTTTCCAGTGTATTTCCAATCCTAAAAATAAGTTTTGACTTTAGTTATACTTTAGGCGCTTCAATAGCATAAGGCATCTCAACACTACATAGAACAACCAAGAAGCAGAAACGAGGATGGGAGTGATGTCACAGATGACTGCTTTCCATTGGCCAAAACAAAAACACCTGGAGCTTTAAAACACATAAAAAAAGGGGGATATGTAGTTTCTTCACAGGAAATGTCAGTTCTCAGACTACAGACAGAGGTCATGCAATACCCTGTGCAGTGCCATGCCTTATTCCTAATGTTTGAACACATTTTTGACACAGGAATGTGAAGATTTACTCTACTATAGTTTGTGCAGAGAGAGCAACAAATAACAACATGAAACTACAGAAAAAATGAATATCTTATGCAGTTGAAAAACAGAAGGTGCAGATAGGAAGGCTTACAATGCCTTTAAATATATTGTAAGTCTATAAACCTGATTTGAGTGGTATACGTGTTTGAGCATGTGTGTGTGTGTTTATACATAGATACATTTAGAGATAAAGCCCCCCCAAAGTATCTGATTTGATACCTTTATACTGTACCAGATAGCAAGCAATTGAGCTGCAAGTTTGAAAATGACTTGCCAGGCTTCACAAGTTTGTTGCACAATTGTAGCAAGTCCGCATTGCATGACTCTAGATTAACTTTCTTTGCAAACATTCTGCAAGTCTGCTGCAAGTTCTGGTTCAGTTATGCTGTGCAATAGCCATCCAACCACAGGGGGGCACTGTGGCTTAATTTTCATGCTGTAGACTTGCAGAGCTCTACCTGTAGACTCACCACTACAACTTTGTTCTTGCTAGAGACTTGCCACACAAATTTGCTACAAATTGGAAAAGTGTCAACTAGAACTTGTGCTTCAAGTGCTCTGTAAGTGTACAACTTGGCAGTGGAAATGTGCAGCAAGTTAACAAGACTTACAATTCAACACTGCCACAAATTGTGGCAAGTTATCCTTGCTATCTGGGGTGTTATTAAATGGAACTCCCTGTAATTATTTCTCTACGTCTATCAGAATTAGCACATGATAACTGTAGCAGCTTCTCCCTCTTCCAGTCTTAGGTCTGCCGTACAGGGGCTTGCAAGACATGGAAATCAAGTCAAATTCACCTATCTATAATGTTTGCATTTAAACATTTGCATTAGACATGGGAACTGTCAAAAAATTTGTTTCGTTTCATTTCATCCCGTTTCGTATATAAAAAAATTCGTAATTCGTGATTCGTGTACGAAATTCCGTTCGAATTCGTACGAAATACGAATTTCGGACGAATCGTGATTTTTTTTTCGAATCGTTAGTAAAGTTACGAATCGTTACGAATCGTTACGAATCGTTAACGCGGCTAATGAATTGTCGGTTCTCATAACACAGAGAACAATTCGAATCCAACTACAAATATCGAATTTCAATTTCAAGTTACGAATCGTTACGAATAGTTACGAATCATTAGTAAATCCAACTACAAATATCGAATTTCAACTAATATGAAAGAAATTATAATAGCGGATATAACGAATGGTTCGAATGCTTCAAATGAATTCGAGATTCAGTATATCTAATATAGAGAACTGTTCCTGCCCAAAGTGTCATTTTTGCAGGAAAAAAAGCTATTTAAAATCACTCGCGGCTAATAAAAAGTCGGCTGAGTAACACAGAGAACAGTCATTCATTGATAAAAAAAAAAAAAAAAAAAAGCGTGGGGGTCCCCCCCAATTCAATAACCAGGCCCTTCAAGCCTGGTATGGATATTAAGGGGAACCCCAGCCAAAAAAAAATTAAAAAAATGGCGTGGGGTCCCCCCCAAATATCCATACCAGACCCTTCAGGTCTGGGATGGATTTTAAGGGGAACCCCGGCCAAAAACAAAAAAAAAAATGGCGTAGGGCCCCCCTCAAAATCCATACCAGACCCTTTATCCCAGCACGCAACCTGGCAGGCCGCAGGAAAAGAGGGGGGGACGAGAGCGGCCCCCCCTCCTGCCTGAACCGTACCAGGCCACATGCCCTCAACATTGGGAGGGTCCCCCCCAAAGCACCTTGTCCCCATGTTGATGAGGACAAGGGCCTCATCCCCACAACCCTGGCCGGTGGTTGTGGGGGTCTGCGGGCGGGGGGCTTATCGGAATCTGGAAGCCCCCTTTAACAAGGGGACCCCCAGATCCTGGCCCCCCCCTGTGTGAAATGGTAAGGGGGTACAAAAGTACCCCTACCATTTCACCAAAAAAGGTGACAAAAATGGTAAAAATGACAGGAGACGGTCTTTGACAATTCCTTTATTAAAATCTTCTTTCTTCTGGTCTTCCTTTCTTCATCGTCTCCTTCCGGCATCTTCTTCCATCTTCTTCTTCCTCCGATCCGCTTCTTCTTGCTCCGGTCTTCTCGTCCTTCTCGTCCGGCATCGGCGTCTGTTCTCGCAGGCCGCTCCTCGCAATGGGAGGCTCCCGCTCTGTGAGGCTTCGCTCCGGCTGACAGGTCTTTTATAACGGAGGGCAACTGGTAACCCCGCCCCCTCTGATGCACGGGGACGTCATGGGGACTTCCCTATAGCTTTCCCCATGACGTCAGAGGGGGGGCGGGGTCACCAGGTGCCCTCCGTTATAAAAGACCTGTCAGCCGGAGCGAAGCCTCACAGAGCGGGAGCCTCCCATTGCGAGGAGCTGCCTGCGAGAACAGACGCCGATGCCGGACGAGAAGGACGAGAAGACCGGAGCAAGAAGAAGCGGATCGGAGAAAGAAGAAGATGGAAGAAGATGCCGGAAGGAGAAGATGAAGAAAGGAAGACCAGAAGAAAGAAGAAAGAATATTTTAATAAAGGAATTGTCAAAGACCGTCTCCTGTCATTTTTACCATTTTTGACACTTTTTTGGTGAAATGGTAGGGGTACTTTTGTACCCCCTTACCATTTCACACAAGGGGGGGCGGGATCTGGGGGGCCCCTTGTTAAAGGGGGCTTCCAGATTCCGATAAGCCCCCCGCCCGCAGACCCCCACAACCACCGGGCACGGTTGTGGGGACGAGGGCATGTGGCCTGGTACGGTTCAGGCGGGAGGGAGGGGTCTGGTATGGATTTTGAGGGGGACCCCACGCCATTTTTTTTGGCTAGGGTTCCCCTTAAAATCCATCCCAGACCTCAAGGGTCTGGTATGGATTTTAAGGGGGACCCTACGCCATTTTTTTTTTGGCTGGGGTCCCCCTTAATATCCATCCCAGACCTGAAGGGCCTGGTTATTGAATTTGGGGGACCCCCACGCTTTTTTTTATCAATGACTTCAATGACTTCAATGAATGACTGTTCTCTGTGTTACAGATCCGACAATTCATTTGCCGGCAATAGCCGCAAGTGATTTTAAATAGCTTTTTTTTCCTGCAAAAATGACACTGTGCAGGAACAGTTCTCTATATTAGATATACTGAATCTCGAATCATTCGAAGCATTCGTTATATCTGCTATAATAATTTCTTTTATATTAGTTGAAATTAGATATTTGTTAGTTGTTGTATTCGAATTGTTCTCTGTATTACGGGAATCGGCAATTAGCCGCAAGTGATTTTAAATAGCCTTTTTTTCCTGCAAAAATGACACATTGTACAGAGACAGTTCTAAGCACAGGAAACATGCCCCCCCCTTCATAGGCAAGGCATACTATATATATATATATATATATATATATATATATATATACTATATACTCTATAGTCCGATCCGCTTCTTCTTGCTCCGGTCTTCTCGTCCTTCTCGTCCGGCATCGGCGTCGGCGTATGTTCTCGCAGGCCGCTCCTCGCAATGGGAGGCTCCCGCTCTGTGAGGCTTCGCTCCGGCTGACAGGTCTTTTATAACGGAGGGCAACTGGTAACCCCGCCCCCTCTGATGCACGGGGACGTCATGGGGACTTCCCTATAGCTTTCCCCATGACGTCAGAGGGGGGGCGGGGTCACCAGGTGCCCTCCGTTATAAAAGACCTGTCAGCCGGAGCGAAGCCTCACAGAGCGGGAGCCTCCCATTGCGAGGAGCTGCCTGCGAGAACAGACGCCGACGCCGATGCCGGACGAGAAGGACGAGAAGACCGGAGCAAGAAGAAGTGGATCGGAGAAAGAAGAAGATGGAAGAAGATGCCGGAAGGAGAAGATGAAGAAAGGAAGACCAGAAGAAAGAAGAAAGAATATTTTAATAAAGGAATTGTCAAAGACCGTCTCCTGTCATTTTTACCATTTTTGACACTTTTTTGGTGAAATGGTAGGGGTACTTTTGTACCCCCTTACCATTTCACACAAGGGGGGGGCGGGATCTGGGGGGCCCCTTGTTAAAGGGGGCTTCCAGATTCCGATAAGCCCCCCGCCCGCAGACCCCCACAACCACCGGGCACGGTTGTGGGGACGAGGGCATGTGGCCTGGTACGGTTCAGGCGGGAGGGAGGGGTCTGGTATGGATTTTGAGGGGGACCCCACGCCATTTTTTTTGGCTAGGGTTCCCCTTAAAATCCATCCCAGACCTCAAGGGTCTGGTATGGATTTTAAGGGGGACCCTACGCCATTTTTTTTTTGGCTGGGGTCCCCCTTAATATCCATCCCAGACCTGAAGGGCCTGGTTATTGAATTTGGGGGGACCCCCACGCTTTTTTTTATCAATGACTTCAATGACTTCAATGAATGACTGTTCTCTGTGTTACAGATCCGACAATTCATTTGCCGGCAATAGCCGCAAGTGATTTTAAATAGCTTTTTTTTCCTGCAAAAATGACACTGTGCAGGAACAGTTCTCTATATTAGATATACTGAATCTCGAATCATTCGAAGCATTCGTTATATCTGCTATAATAATTTCTTTCATATTAGTTGAAATTAGATATTTGTTAGTTGTTGTATTCGAATTGTTCTCTGTATTACGGGAATCGGCAATTAGCCGCAAGTGATTTTAAATAGCCTTTTTTTTCCTGCAAAAATGACACATTGTACAGAGACAGTTCTAAGCACGGGAAACATGCCCCCCCCCCCCTTCATAGGCAAGGCATACTATATATATATATATATATATATATACTATATACTCTATAGTATGCCTATGAAGGGGGGGCATGTTTCCCGTGCTTAGAACTGTCTCTGTACAATGTGTCATTTTTGCAGGAAAAAAAAAGCTATTTAAAATCACTCGCGGCTAATTGCCGATAGCCGTAATACAGAGAACAATTCGAATACAACAACTAACAAATATCTAATTTCAACTAATATGAAAGAAATTATTATAGCAGATATAACGAATGCTTCGAATGATTCGAGATTCAGTATATCTAATATAGAGAACTGTTCCTGCACAGTGTCATTTTTGCAGGAAAAAAAAGCTATTTAAAATCACTCGCAGCTATTGCCGGCAAATGAATTGTTGGATCCGTAACACAGAGAACAGTCATTCATTGAAGTCATTGATAAAAAAAATGCGTGGGGGTCCCCCCAAATTCAATAACCAGGCCCTTCAGGTCTGGGATGGATATTAAGGGGGACCCTAGCCAAAAAAAAAAAAAAATGGTGTAGGGTCCCCCTCAAAATCCATACCAGACCTTGAGGTCTGGGATGGATTTTAAGGGGAATCCCAGCCAAAAAAAAATGGCGTGGGGTCCCCCTCAAAATCCATACCAGACCCTTATCCGAGCACGCAACCTGGCAGGCCGCAGGAAAAGAGGGGGGACGAGAGCGCCCCCCCTCCCGCCTGAACCGTACTAGGCCACATGCCCTCAGCATTGGGAGGGTGCTTTGGGGGTCTGAGACCCCCAAAGCACCTTGTCCCCGTGTTGATGAGGACAAGGGCCAGAAGAAAGAAGAAAGAAGATTTTAATAAAGGAATTGTCAAAGACCGTCTCCTGTCATTTTTACCATTTTTGTCACCTTTTTTGGTGAAATGGTAGGGGTACTTTTGTACCCCCTTACCATTTCACACAGGGGGGGGCAGGATCTGGGGGTCCCCTTGTTAAAGGGGGCTTTCCAGATTCCGATAAGCCCCCCGCCCGCAGACCCCCACAACCACCGGCCAGGGTTGTGGGGATGAGGCCCTTGTCCTCATCAACATGGGGACAAGGTGCTTTGGGGGGGACCCCAAATCACCCTCCCAATGTTGAGGGCATGTGGCCTGGTACAGTTCAGGCTGGAGGGGGGGCCGCGCTCGTCCCCCCCTCTTTTCCTGCGGCCTGCCAGGTTGCGTGCTCGGATAAAGGGTCTGGTATGGATTTTGAGGGGGACCCCACGACATTTTTTTTTTTTTTTTTTGGCCGGGGTTCCCCTTAAAATCCATACCAGACCTGCAGGGTCGGGTATGGATATTTGGGGGGACCCCACGCCATTTTTTATTTTTTTTTGGCTGGGGTCCCCCTTAATATCCATACCAGACCTGAAGGGCCTGGTTATTGAATTTGGGGGGACCCCTACGCTTTTTTTTTTATATATCAATGAATGACTGTTCTCTGTGTTATGGAGTCGACAATTCATTTGCCGGCAATAGCCGCAAGTGATTTTAAATAGCTTTTTTTTCTGCAAAAATTACACTTTGTCATTCGAATCATTCGAATTCATTCGTTATATCTGCTATAATAATTTCTTTCGAATTACTTGAAATTCGATATTGGTAGTTGGATTCGAATAATTTTGAGCTGAAATTCGTAAACGGAATTTTTCCTGCAAAAATGACACTTTGTCATTCGAATTCATTCGAATCCATTCGAATTCATTCGAATCATTCGTTATATCCGCTATAATAATTTCTTTCATATTAGTTGAAATTCGATATTTGGTAGTCGGATTCGAATAAATTTGGCGACGAAATTCGTAAACGGAATTTCGTATTCCGTACGGAATTCGTATTCGAAAAAATTCGTACGAATTTCGAAAAATTCGTAGGAATTACGAATTCGTACGAAATGAATCGCACATGTCTAATTTGCATTGAATGATGTATCAGTGAGGTCAGAGTTGCATTTATTTGTGTTTTTATTACCTGTCTGAAGTCCAGCTTTTCATTTCATGCAAGTGATTTGGACGGCTAAATTATGCAAAAACCTCCAAGTTCAGCAAGTGATATATATATATCACTTCCTGTCCAGCTGACAACATGTTACCAGACAGGAAGTGAGGGGAACTCTCCAACATCAACACAGTCTCTATTTAAAAATGCTTCTTTTAGTAAACTAAGCAAAGCTAAAACTGTCACATTGTCCCCCATTTTCGGTCTGATATTACCATCGTCATTGTGATCGTATTGGGTCTAATTAATAAAAAGTTTGTTCCAAGAATGTCAAAAACAAGAATGCACAACCACCACAAATAATCCCCATAGTTGTGTCTACTATCATTATTTCCTAAAATGTCCGCTCCATTTAGTGGTCATAATGCAGTATTTTCCTGAAGTATCTCAATCAGGAAAATGCTACATAATGGTCACTAGACTGAGCTGATGATCATAGCAAAAAGCAAATTGGACAAAATATGGAGATTATTCATGAAAGTAATGTGATGAGAGCTGTGCAAATGCTTGTGACATTTGCACAGCTAATTTTTTTTATTTTTATAAATTATTTGCAAATCTCCCTATTGGAGCCCCAAATAGCAATAAAAACAGACAGGGGTGTTTATCCTTCCCCACCTCTAAAACTATAAAAAAAAAATAGTTTTTTTGACTTTACAAGCACTTTGATACTTTGGGCAGTTAGTAGACAACAAACCACCTTCAGATTATTAGAATTTTCCAGAAAAAAATAAATAAATGAATGAACTTAAAAAAATTTAAATAAATGAATGAACTTTAACCACTTTCAGACTGGACCAATTTGCAGCCAAAGGACCAGGCCCCTTTTTGCGATTCGGCACTGCGTCGCTTTAACTGACAATTGCGCAGTCCTGCGATGTGGCTCCCAAACAAAATTGACCTCCTTTTTTTCCCACAAATAGAGCTTTCTTTTGGTGGTATTTGATCGCCCCTGCAGTTTTTATTTTTTGCGCTATAAACAAAAAAGAGCGACAATTTTGAAAAAAAAACGCATTCTTTTTTACTTTTTGCTATAATAAAATATCCCCCAAAAATATATAAAAAAAAAATGTTTTTCCTCAGTTTAGACTGATACGTATTCCTCTACATATTTTTGGTAAAAAAAAAATCGCAATAAGCAATTATTGATTGGTTTGCGCAGAAGTTATAGCGTTTACAAAATAGGGGATAGTTTTATAGTTTACTAGTAATGGCGGCAATCAGCGATTTTTATTGTGACTGCGACATTATGGCGAACACATCGGACATTTTTGACACATTTTTGGGACCATTGTCATTTATACAGCAATCAATGCTATTTAAATGCATTGATTCCTGTGTAAATGACACTGGCAGTGAAGGGGTTAACCACTAGGTGGCAGTGTAGGGGTTACATGTTCCTAGAGGTGTGTTTCTAACTGTGGAGGGGTGTGGCTGTCAGCTAGTGAATGCTGATCTCTGCTCCAATCACAGGGAGCAAAGATCGGCATCACTAGTTGCTAGGCAGAACGGGGAGATGCTGTTTATTTCCGCATCTCCCCGTTCAGCCTTCCCATGAGACGATCGCGGGTATCCCCGCGGCGATCAAGTCCGAGGGACCCGCGACTGGCCTCACGGGGGTCCCGACCAGCGCGAGCGCTCTATGGCACGGCGGCATCTTAAAGGGGACGTACCTGTACGCCCTTATGCCTGTCCGTGCCATTCTGTCAAGAACATTGTTGTTGTGCGCCGGTCGGCAAGCGGTTAAAAAATTAAAAACAGGATTTTGACTTTATATGCACTTTGATACTTTGGGCAGGTAGTAGACAACAAAGCACCTTCAGATTATTAGAATTTTCCTGAAAAAATAAATAAATGAATGAACTTAAAAAAATTTAAATAAATGAATGAACTTTAAAAAATGAAAAACAGGATTATTTATCTACCTGGTCTCTATGGCTTTTTTGTTGAAAAACAATTTACTAGTTTAAGATGTTTCCAGCACTACAGGGGCTTTTCAGAAAGGTGCAGAGACGTTGCAGTACAATAAAAATGCAATTATTGTGGCAGGCTGTCAGGATCTTTTGTAGGAAGATGGTGACAGGCTATGAAAGCTTGGACTATTATCTTTTCAAATTCACTGATTTATGTCTGCTCAAGTCTCCAGCATCGGATTATAATTAATTTATTCATATTTTCTACCAGAAAGCAGTACAAAATTAATATTTTTTTTATTTAATAGATTTTAACATGGAGAAACAAAGTACAGTGTACTAAAAGTTCTAAACATGAAAGCATAAAATGTATAGATATGAATATGCATGTCTAGAAGCACCATGTGGGTAATCCAAGTAAATGCAAAAACTTCCATATAGTTTTCACACATTTTATCTCATTTGTTATCCAACTATTTTATGTGTACTTGCATGACATAGTTTTTTACATGAAATGGCATTCATCCTTTGCACACTACCTGGAATTCCCAATCAGGCTAGCAGTGGCTGTCAACAGTGATGCCGCGTACACACGATCGGAAATTCCGCCAGCAAAAGTCCGATGAGAGCTTTTGGTCGGAAAATGCGACCATGTGTATGCTCCATCAGACTTTTGCTGGCGGAATTCCAGCCAGCAAAAGATTGAGAGCAGGTTCTCAATTTTTCGGTCGGAAAAAGTTTCGATCGGAAATAACGATCGTCTGTACCAATTCCGTGCAAAATTCCTACGCATGCTCGAAAACAATTTAACCATGCTCGGCAGTATTGAACTTAATTTTCTCGGCTCGTGGTAGTGTTGTACGTCACCGCGTTCTTGACGGTCGAAAGTTCAGCAAACTTTTGTGTGACCGTGTGTATGCAAGCCAAGCTTGAGCGGAATTCCGTCGGAAAAACCATGCAAGATTTTTCCGACGGCAAATCCGCTCGTGTGTACGCAGCATTAGAGAATGTTTTAAATGACACAAAAAATATATGAAAGAGATGGAGGTGGGGGGCACTGGATCCAAATGTAGAATTTCAGGGGTTCTAGAGGGCCCCCTATATTAGGGCTTAATTGTTCTGGGGCTTGAGATTTGAAAACCTTCAAAATGCATTGGTTTGTCTTTTTTAACATTTTATTATGTCATAATATTTGTATGGCTCTCTTAAAATTTGGTGCTGCTGTTTCCATACCTCTTACAAATCATAAAGGTGGCCTCTTTACATTACATTAACAAATACATACCTCCCAACATTTTGAGATGGGAATGAGGGACACCTACTACAAAACGTATGTAGGCATAGGACATGCCCCCTGCCACACCCCCTTAAAGGAGAATTAACCAAAAAAAAGGTTAATTAAATCCACAAGGGCTATTTTTTACCACTACTATTCCTTTATATTGGCTTTTAAAATGTACAAATGCAGCAATTTAGGATTTGGATGAAAGGTTTAGCACTGGGAAACACTTTTTGAAAGATAAAAAGTGAATTTTATATACAACTATACAGATCAGACCAAAATGAGGGGAAAATGAGGAGGAATAAGGGACAGGGGGATTGCTCGAAATCAGGGACAGTCCCTTGAAATCAGGGACAGTTGGGAGCTATGACAAATAGGCTGTGTCACATACATCCTATAGTCCTTTACGGCTGAGCACATGCATGTGTGTACAACCCAATAAACATCTGCACACTAACCACCTGAATACAGTACATACCTATGTGACTGGATGATCCACATCCAAACACTTTCTAAACCTTGCCACTTTAACCTCTGTAACATTTCCAAAATACACCCCTTCTTTGGTGTTGGATTACCACATAGGCACCGACCCATGGGCCCCAACCTGTTTAAAGGACCCATGACCACGGATCAAAATAATATTGATTTGATCTTGACAGAATTCAAAGAAGCTTTCCTAAATTGTCTACAAAACCTAGAAAAAATTATCAACTTACCACTTTAGCTCCGGAAGGTTTTACCATCTTAATGACTAGGCCATCTTTTGTGATTCAGCACTGCACTACATTAACTGGTAATTGCATGGTCGCTGTTCCCAAATTTATGTAATTTTTTCCCCTTTTGGGTGGTATTTGATCATCACTGTGTTTTTAATTTTATTGTGCTATAAACAAAAAAAGACCGACAATTTTGAAAAAAACATATAATATTTTTTACTTTCTGCTCTAAAACACATCCAATAAATTTTTTTTAAAAAATCGAATTTCTTCATAAATGTAGGCCAATATGTATTCTGCTACATATTTTTGGTAAAAAAATAATTTTTTTTTTTTTCATACTAGTACTGTCAGTGATCATCGGAACTGCAATATTGCGATGGACATTTTGACACTGACACTTTTGGCTCTTTGTGGGAGCCAGTGACACTAATGCCCCGTACACACGGTCAGAATTTCCGACGGAAAATGTCCTATTGGACCATGTTGTCGGAAAATCAGACCGTGTGTGGGCTCCATCGGACTCTTTCCGTCTACTCTCAAATTTTCTGACAACAAAGTCCGATCAGACTTTTTCCAATCGTGTGTAGCGAATTCCGACGGACAAAGTGCCACGCATGCTCAGATCACATTACAAGACCAAAGCTATTGGCTACTAGCCTCTACGTAGTTCCGTCATATGCAACAAACGTCACCACGTTCAGAGTGATCAGATTTTCCGACAACATTGTCCAACCGTTTGTATGCAACACCATTGTCGGACAAAATACGTCGGAAAAAATCTGATGGATTTTGTGGTCGGAATTTCCGACCGTGTGTACGGGGCATTATACAGTAATCAGTGCTAAAAATATGCACTGTTCCTGGACTATTGACACTGGCTGGGGTGGGGTTAAACATCTAAGGGTGAAGGGGTTAAATGTGTGCCTAACTTGTTAATGTGCGTGCTGTATACTGTTTTTACTAAACAATGTGCTGGTTTTTACTCCCTTTGCAGGGAGAAAAAAAATGCACATTGCTGTTGTCAGAAGAGAGCCTTGTGTTTGTTTACAAGCACAGGGCTATCTTTTGATAATTACCGGAACTGATCGGCAGGTGCTGGCAACCAATCAGTGGCCGGCAACAAACTGCAGCACAACTGGGGTGGTGGGCAGGCGCAAGCGTGCCCCCTACCCCGGTGTGCGGATCACATACTAGGTACGTAATCCAGCACAGAGAGGACACCCTGCCATAGTATATGTACAGTGGGTGGTCCGCAAGTGGTTAAGGAAATTATAACTTTACATTAAAGACTCTATAGAGAAAATACTGTGGTAGTGTAATGTACCCAATCACAAATCAAAGTACATAAACCATAGACATCATGTTCACATTACAGTTTCTCCCTTAAAAGCTCATCTTCTATCAACTGTCAGCTTGTACAAGATGTTGGTACAACCTATGTACGTGTAATGTACAGTAGCAATGATCATCTCCATCTAGTGGCTGATGTGCACACTACTTACAGTGGTGTGAAAAAGTGTTTGCCCCCTTCCTCATTTCCTGTTCCTTTGCATGTTTGTCACACTTAAGTGTTTCGGAACATCAAACCAATTTAAACAATAGTCAAGGACAACACAAGTAAACACAAAATGCAATTTGTAAATGAAGGTGTTTATTATTAAAGGTGAAAAAAAATCCAAACCATCATGGCCCTGTGTGAAAAAGTGATTGCCCCCTAAACCTAATAACTGGTTGGGCCACCCTTAGCAGCAACAACTGCAACCAAGTGTTTGCGATAACGTGCAATGAGGCTTTTACAGCGTCCTGGAGGAATTTTGGCCCACTCATCTTTGCAGAATTGTCCTAATTCAGTTACATTAGAGGGTTTTCGAGCATGAACGGCCTTTTTAAGGTCATACCACAACATCTCAATAGGATTCAGGTCAGGACTTTGGCTAGGCCACTCCAAAGTCTTCATTTTGTTTTTCTTCAGCCATTCGGTGGTGGACTTGCTGGTGTGTTTAGGATCATTGTCCTGCTGCAGAACCCAAGTTCGTTTCAGCTTGAGTACACAAACAGATGGTCGGACATTCTCCTTCAGGATCTCTTGGTAGACAGCAGAATTCATAGTTCCTTTTATCACGGCAAGTCTTCCAGGTCCTGAAGCAGCAAAACAGCCCCAGACCATCACACTACCACCACCATATTTTACTGTTGGTATAATGTTCTTTTTCTGAAATGCAGTGTTCCTTCTACGCCAGATATACTTGGACACACACCTTCCAAAGAGTTCCACTTTTGTCTCATCGGTCCACAGAATGTTGTCCCAAAAGTCTTGGGGATCATCAAGATGTGTTGTGGAGAAATTGAGACGAGCTTTGATGTTCTTTTTGCTCAGCAGTGGTTTTCTCCTTGGAACTCTGCCATGCAGGCCATTTTTGCCCAGTCTTTTCCTGATGGTGGAGGCATGAACGCTGACCTTAACTGAGGCAAGTGAGGCCTGCAGTTCCTTGGACTTTGTTGTGGGGTCTTTTGTGACCTCTTGGATGAGTCGTCGCTGCGCTCTTGGGGTAATTTTGGGCGCCCGGCCACTCCTGGGAAGGTTCACCACTGTTCCATGTCTTCGCCATTTGTGGATAATGGCTCTCACTGTGGTTCGCTGGATTCCCAAAGCTTTGGAAATGGCTTTATAACCCTTTCCAGACTGATAGATCTCAATTACTTTCTTTCTCAATTGTTCTTGAATTTCTTTGGGTCTCGGCATGATGTGTAGCTTTCAAGGATCTTCTGGTGGACCTTACTGTGTCAAGCAGCTCCTATTTAAGTGATGCCTTGATTGTGAACAGGTGTGGCAATAATCAGGCCTGGGTGTGGCTAGAGAAATTGAACTCAGGTGTGGACAACCACAGTTATAGTATGTTTTAACAAGGGGGGCAATCACTTTTTCACACAGGGCCATGATGGTTTGGATTTTTTTTCACCTTTAATAATAAACACCTTCATTTACAAATTGCATTTTGTGTTTACTTGTGTTGTCCTTGACTATTGTTTAAATTGGTTTGATGTTCCGAAACACTTAAGTGTGACAAACATGCAAAGGAACAGGAAATGAGGAAGGGGGCAAACACTTTTTCACACCACTGTAGTTTGATGTTCGAAGTTTAGGAAGAGAATGGGAGATTTGGGGGGCATGTTGTACTTTTGTTACAGCATCGACAGGTCCTTGATGCTGCCAAAAAAGTGAGATTGTTGGTAATATTTGGATGGGTAGTTTAATCTTAATGGTCACAAATAGAAATATGTATGATTATGTGGTATTCACGAAGGAAGTACTTACGAAGGTTTATTCCAGGTGAATAATGATGTAAAATTTCTGGTGTGCACCCACCAAGATGGTTATGAATGGTTGGTGGGTTTCCAGCAAAACATAATATTGCGTGGACTGAATCCACAACATCGCTCCCCAGCTACATCACCAACCTCATCTGCAGATATCGCCCAAATTGTCCCCTCCTCGAACTCCCAGGATCTCCTGCTCTCTAGTTCCCTTGTTACCTCCTCCCATGCTCAGGACTTCTCCAGAGCCTCTCCCATTCTTTGGAACTCCCTGCCATGGTATGTCCAATCAGCCCCTAACCTGTCCACCTTTAGGAGATCCCTGAAAACTCACTTATTCAGGGAAGCCTACCCCACACCCACCTAACAACTGTCCCCGAGCCACCCCCATCAAATCATTCCCCGCATCTCTACGAGCATGGTCCTCCTGTCCCTTCTGTATTGAACTGTACTGTAATTGTGCTGTCCCCCCTCTACATTGTAAAGCGCTGAAAAAATTGTTGGTGCTATGGACTGTAAAGGACCTGGCTTCAATGGTTGTATTTCAATTCTTGTATGTTTTGAAGAATTGGTATCTGAATTATGTTATTGTTATTATCTTGTTATTTAATAAAAACTCTGGCCATAATACTCCAACAAAAATAATTTGTGCCATATTGTATTATTTATGATGTTTGATGTGTTTAGTTTTGATGCTCAATATCACTCTGCCCTGTCAGACCCTACCCAGGTCATACAGTATGAATCAGCCCCAATATTCCTTTTTCCTTTTTCTACATGTCTCCTTTAGGGCACAATACAACTTTGTGCAATATTCTTGATACTTTAACATGCCCCTAGCACAGTTTTGTGCTCTATAAGTTCTATGGCAAGTTTAACATATGCAGGGTTTTTGTATATTCCCTTGAATAAATGAATTGTATCTAAGCACCGCAAACTGAAAAAGCTATGTAGTTCATTTTTAATATTCAAAGAAAACTCGCCCATACATTCATTCAAGGAGGGTGTGCTTGGATAAGAAAGCCCCTCTCCCCTCCTCCAGAAGAAGAAAAAAATGTCCATAGGATGTATGACATCAACTTGGCATAGGCCAGAAACCAGGAAGCAACTGAAGAAAAAAAAAAAGATTAAAACAAGGCAATATGATATACATCCCTATCAATTTACTAATACTAGCAGCATAAGGATTAAAAATAGCTCATTTTGATTGAGAGAGTTTAGTTCTGCTTTAACTTACAGCAACATAAACTAGTCCTAGTGCATGTAGGTGTGTGTGTAAGTATGTGTGGAAATAAAAAACAAATTTAAAGTCCAAATCAGGGTTCCCTCTTACCCAAAAAATCCTCCTTGAGGTCCCCTAACAATCTTTTATGTTTTTTTTTAAATAGTATTTTAAGGGGGGAGGGGGAGGCATTAGACATGATAGCATCCATGTTGTTAGCATAGTTTTCCCTACATACTATCTCTAGGCTAAGCTCCCTGCCTCCCAGAATGTTCTCCCATTTCTTTTTATATTTATCTTTTCTTTTTAAGTCTTCCAGGCGCACTGAATTGATGACATCAGCATTACTTTTTTGCAGCAATACACTGTGAGTTCAGGGCAGAAAATAGAGGACATCTTGCGGCATCAAAAATGTTTGTATGTTTATAAATTACCTTAAAGTGGTCCTAAAGGCTGAAGGTTTTTTACCTTCATGCACTGGTAAGGGTAGTAAGTGTGTTACAGTAGGTAGATGACTCCTCCTCCATATGTTCCACATTAACTCATTGGGCATCAAGTGTGGGTCACATAGGAGGCCTACCCCGGGGCGGGTTCTTCTGGACTGTGCCAGGCAATGAACAGGGTCACTCATTCTATCACAGGGATTACACCTTTCCCAAAGGTGTGCTCACCAATGCCCAGGACCAGGTGAGGGCCACAATCATGTGAAAGTCAAACATTAGGGTAATCCCCCAACTCGGAGATGAGCCACTTGTGTGTAGTCTTGAATTCAGAGTTCTTCTAGGAGATGTTGTCCCTTGTCCTACTAACTTAAACAGGTGTATGTGCAGCATTAGGAGGAACATGCAGATCTGATGCCCACTCCAAGTCAGTGTACCTCTGTTACCTCACTCCCAGTAACAGAACGGGGTGCCACTGAGCACATAGCATGGACCTCATATGTGCTCATCTTAACTCTTGCCTCCACGTACCTAGTGATCAGGCCATAGACCTCCATGATGATGATCCACTCCCACTGACCGATGGGGACTGGCCGCTAGGGAGTAAGCCGTAGCACTGGACCCCCTCACTACCGGAGGACCTGTCAAACAACCAGGTACCATGCCAATGACTGGTTGCAGTTTAATATTTTGTTGTTGTAATGTTATAAGAACCCTTAGTGTGCTGTTGTACACGTAGACCCCTTAATGAGCGCCAGGACCTCACATGCACCCACTGAGTAACTTCAGGCCCGGCTTTGTGAGGCTAAACAACTTTTACTGAAAGTTCATGATGGCATACATAACATGCTAAAACGTCCTTTCCTCAACTAACTCAAACAGTGTCTGCCCCAGGTAAAGTCCTTATGGGTGAAGTTCATAACTGGCATGACTCGACTGGATTCCACAAGAGTCCATGGTTTCAGTGTATTCCAAGAGGCTGGTGCTCTAAAGATGAACTATACGTTTCAGCACATCCTGCAAGGTTCCTGTTCTTAGCCCGCTACCACACTGTCCTGGGACCCAAACCTCTGCCTTTTATGTCACAGGACTGGAGGCTGGACCCCAAAAAATCTAAACAATGTGAGAAAGGAGTGCAAAGAAGAATTAACCTCTTCCCAATTAACCTAGACAGCCACACTAACCTGGCTAAAATTAACACAATAGGCAACCTACCTACACATTCTATGCATGAAGTTAATAAACCTTCTGTGTGCAGCTCTCCCTAATGCTTAAAGTGGATGTAAACCCAAAAATGTAAATCACCTGTCACTCACAGCAAGGGGCATTTTTGACAAAGTTTTCAAGACTTTTAAGATTTCTCTAACTGAACAATAAAAGAGGATTGCTCAGGCCTCGGGTAAATCTGTGTGGCAAGACTGGGCTCAAATGAAAGGAAATCGTATTCTCTACATTATGACATAAAAAAAAAATGTTTGGGTTTACATCCACTTTAACTGAGCCCAATTCTTAAACCAGCGATGTACACAAGAGCAGCTGCTTTCCTGGCTCTCTCCCTCCTCATTGGCTCAGAAACAGTAGCGGAAGCTATTGGCTGCTGTCAATCACACTCAGTGAGGAGGGAGTGAAAGGCAGAGCTGACCCCTTTTCTGTGTGTCAATGCCAAGTGTGGGGCTCGGAATTTAGCATGCTGAGTGCCCCCTTAGCAAGCGGATTGCTATGGGGGCACTTAGCAGGAGGGAGGAGACCAGAGCACTGGTGGGGGACCTCAGAAGAGGAGGATCAGGGCTGCTCTGTACAAAACCATTGGTAAGTACCATATAACATGTTTCTTAATTTAAAAAAAAGGTTTTCCTTTAGTATCACTTTAAATCATTTTCATATGTTTAATATTCCTGATGCATCTTATTATTCAGTACGTGTGACTCACAAAATATAATACAAATAAAATTGCAAGATAACTGTATAAAAACATGTATATTTATAATGAGATAAAAGGGAAATATTCATATACACCATATCAAAAAAATAAACTGGCTTACAAACTGTCATTGTTCAGACGTTCAGTTCTATTTCATTATTGCTAAGAATTAATGTTTGGACTTTTATCATATTATTATACTGTACAAACATCCATAATTTAGTGGAAAAAAAACGACATGCTTTTGCTTTGTAGTACATCTTCATACATTTTTTGAGTTCAAAAGAAACTGAAGACGACCGACAAATTATAAACTTAGTGACACTTTAGTTTAACATTTTTTTCTTCTGTAATGTTCGTAGCTTCATACTGTAATTTACTTTGTGTTTCTCTTTTGCTTTATCTTCTTTGGATTTGGTCCAAGAAGGTCCATGTACAGTGGTGTGAAAAAGTGTTTGCCCCCTTCCTCATTTCCTGTTCCTTTGCATGTTTGTCACACTTAAGTGTTTCGGAACATCAAACCAATTTAAACAATAGTCAAGGACAACACAAGTAAACACAAAATGCAATTTGTAAATGAAGGTGTTTATTATTAAAGGTGAAAAAAAATCCAAACCATCATGGCCCTGTGTGAAAAAGTGATTGCCCCCCTTGTTAAAACATACTATAACTGTGGTTGTCCACACCTGAGTTCAATTTCTCTAGCCACACCCAGGCCTGATTATTGCCACACCTGTTCACAATCAAGGCATCACTTAAATAGGAGCTGCTTGACACAGTAAGGTCCACCAGAAGATCCTTAAAAGCTACACATCATGCCGAGACCCAAAGAAATTCAGGAACAATTGAGAAAGAAAGTAATTGAGATCTATCAGTCTGGAAAGGGTTATAAAGCCATTTCCAAAGCTTTGGGAATCCAGCGAACCACAGTGAGAGCCATTATCCACAAATGGCGAAGACATGGAACAGTGGTGAACCTTCCCAGGAGTGGCCGGCCGCCCAAAATTACCCCAAGAGCGCAGCGACGACTCATCCAAGAGGTCACAAAAGACCCCACAACAACGTCCAAGGAACTGCAGGCCTCACTTGCCTCAGTTAAGGTCAGCGTTCATGCCTCCACCATCAGGAAAAGACTGGGCAAAAAATGGCCTGCATGGCAGAGTTCCAAGGAGAAAACCACTGCTGAGCAAAAAGAACATCAAAGCTCGTCTCAATTTCTCCACAACACATCTTGATGATCCCCAAGACTTTTGGGACAATATTCTGTGGACCGATGAGACAAAAGTGGAACTCTTTGGAAGGTGTGTGTCCAAGTATATCTGGTGTAGAAGGAACACTGCATTTCAGAAAAAGAACATTATACCAACAGTAAAATATGGTGGTGGTAGTGTGATGGTCTGGGGCTGTTTTGCTGCTTCAGGACCTGGAAGACTTGCCGTGATAAAAGGAACTATGAATTCTGCTGTCTACCAAGAGATCCTGAAGGAGAATGTCCGACCATCTGTTCGTGTACTCAAGCTGAAACGAACTTGGGTTCTGCAGCAGGACAATGATCCTAAACACACCAGCAAGTCCACCACCGAATGGCTGAAGAAAAACAAAATGAAGACTTTGGAGTGGCCTAGCCAAAGTCCTGACCTGAATCCTATTGAGATGTTGTGGTATGACCTTAAAAAGGCCGTTCATGCTCGAAAACCCTCTAATGTAACTGAATTAGGACAATTCTGCAAAGATGAGTGGGCCAAAATTCCTCCAGGACGCTGTAAAAGCCTCATTGCACGTTATCGCAAACGCTTGGTTGCAGTTGTTGCTGCTAAGGGTGGCCCAACCAGTTATTAGGTTTAGGGGGCAATCACTTTTTCACACAGGGCCATGATGGTTTGGATTTTTTTTCACCTTTAATAATAAACACCTTCATTTACAAATTGCATTTTGTGTTTACTTGTGTTGTCCTTGACTATTGTTTAAATTGGTTTGATGTTCCGAAACACTTAAGTGTGACAAACATGCAAAGGAACAGGAAATGAGGAAGGGGGCAAACACTTTTTCACACCACTGTAGTTGCTAGGGGAAACAAAATATCTCTTATTAGAAGTATAACTATTACCTATAATGACATTAATTCATTAAGGGTATCTGATTCTTGAACAAGGAACTTGTTTTCTGAAAGTCTCAAGTGGAGTGAAAAAAAGTGACACTAAATAATATCCTTATACTCCAAAAATAATCCAAGCTCTCCTTTTTCCCCTTGACTTCTGTTTGTTTGGAGCAGAGTGGACATAAGTTACAGCCATGTGCACTGCTCTATACACCATAGTACATCTCAGTGGCTATGCTCCTACATATGTTGGGGCCATGGAATAAACATAGCCACCGTCTAACAGGATGTCAGATCACAGCAGCAAAAAATTTTGTGGATTTGGTGGAGGTTGAGAACAATATTATTTAAAAATTATGTGAATACATACTTAAAAGAGAAATAAAGGATTTTTTTCCCACGATTCATACTTTCCTAGGTGGATGCAGCATCAGTCTGATGCTGCTTCTGTCCCCTGGCGCCTCTACATTGAGGACTGAGCAATCAAACACCGCAGATTGCTCGGTTTTCAGGGCTCCGTGAGCAGAGAGCCACTGGCTGTCAGTCCCAGCTCTCTGTCTGCCCACTCCTTGCTCACTGGAGTGCTAAGCTGTGGAGGAGGTGGAGTAGCCGGCTCAAGCTCTCAGTGGCTTGCTGAGAGTCTGAGCGGGGTGTCAGTCCAGGCACCTGGCGGATCCAGACTTTATTGTTGTGATGACTCGGTGCCTGGACTGACATCAGTGACATCAACAGAGAGTGGATTTCAGCCCGCTCTCTGCTGAAATTGGGTCAAAGGAGTGCAAAACAAATTGTATTCCTGTGATCCACAGGAGAAGCCCAGCCAAATGAGCTTTGGCTATACTTCTCCTTTAACACTCTTAAGCCTTAGGGTAAAACAAATATTAATGCCTAAGCACAATTTTGTAGCTTTGACATGTGTTAGTAAAACTATAAATATCATCACTACTTTGTACATCCAGGTGAATTATACCACTTCTGAGCACTTCTGACTCTGCACTCATCATCTGAATGTCTCATCTAAATATGACAGCAGAACCACCAGAACCTTGTATTTTTAAAGATAAGCAGGCAGTATTGCAGTTTGAAAGGATCTTTCTACCAAAGTAGCAGCGGTAGCTAAGAGGACAGTGTGAATACATCAGCACGGTCAGGGACTTACAAGGGCAGAGATTGCCACAACTAGCAGGTCTCTCTGGAAGACAGCGGTTGTGCTTACATCTTTCATTTACCTTGCCCTGGAAGATCTCTGGAGCAGTCAGGCAGACTGGTGAAGAGGCAGCCAGGTAGACTGGTGAAGAGTCAGTTGGGTACACTGGTGAAGAGTCAGTCGGGTAGACAGGTGAAGGGTCAGTCGGGTAGACTGGTGAAGAGTCAGTCGGGTAGACTGGTGAAGAGGCAGCCAGGTGGGCTGGTGAAGTGTATTTCCTGCAGTTGGTAGAGATGGTATCAGTGTCTACAAAGGAGTTGGAGGTACCCCGGGATGCAATCTACAACATTTGTGCTACTTTCTAAAGGACTGAGAGTTCCTAGTCCTTAAGAGGCTTTTGCATCTTTTCAATCAGAGACTGTCAGTAGTCGGGAGTGAGATCAATCTGCACTTGTACATAGAGAAGAAGAAGAGACAAATCTGGAGTTGTACATAGGGAGGAAGTTGTCCCTGGTTTTGTTGCTATCAATTGGGGCATCCCATAATTCCAATTCCCCATACACGTTACCCCTAATAAAACATAAAAACAAAGCTCAAAGACTGCTCCTTGTGTCTGGAGAAAGTGTGGAAAATTCTTGCTGCCTGGCTGTGCAGGAGGGGAGTACCCAATCATCTGCAACCCCTGGGGGGGGGGGGGGTTGTAGGGCTACATGTGTATGCTTGCCCAGGTATACTGTGTTTAGATAAACATGTCAGCTGTCACTACTGCCCTGGGATATGCATACAGAGCTAGAGTTACTACTTCATTCTGATTTTACTTGCTGCATTCTTGTTCTAGACTGGTAGCCTTGAGGGTATTGAAATCAGACAATCAGCATGAAATCCCTGAAACATACGTTTTAAAGTGTTTGTGTGTGGGAAGGGGGTGGTGTCAGACATGGCAGCATCTATATACCTAATAGCAAGTTTGCTGTCCAGAGCTGGCGCTTTAAATGAGCCATCCCAATTTTGCTCCATTGCAATGATATCATTGGGAGCTGTACCTTTTGGCACTGGTCATCAGTAGATGATCGTGAGCTGTCAGAGACAGCTTGGTCATGGTTCTGGGGGTACTGATATGATGCATATATGGGGAGCCTGGGCATTAAAACTCACCAGCGCTGCTGTATATGTTGTAAAGGGATTAAAGTCTAACTCCGAGCTTAGCCCCCCCCCCAGATCATATGATGGAAGGAGCAATGTCAACGTTATGACATCAGTAGTGCTTTCTGCAGCATGACACATTAAAGGTGCGGTTGTGACACACTGCACTCACACATTGTTCTCAGTTTTCTACGGTGAGTGGTGCTAGGTTTCATTTCAACACAAAAGACTGAGGACATCTTTTTTTTTAGTACCAAAAATGTATTTTATTGTAGATTAAAGATAACAAGAAAATCACATACAAAAACTTGTACATATCAAGTATCAAACCAGTGCAATCAATTCTGGGATAGTAAATATCATTCCGATATATGACCTGTGGACCAATTGGAGATATTCAAACCAAGTCATCCTTTAAATACATAATGCCCTGGCCATATTACCTAGTTGAGATTTAACCAGAAGTAAAGTACAAGAAATACTTTTCTTTAATACTTGTCTTTCAAACAACTGAATTAAAAAAAATTATAGCAAAAGAAAAAAGAAAAGACATACATAAGGGTACCAAAACTATACATGTAGAACTGCTAGCTTCTCATGAATAGTGAGTTTATTCACCCACAACAAAGCCATAGGCTGACCAAAGCTCCCATTTTTGATTATATATGATGAGCTGAATAACAGCCATACGTTTTAAAATCTGATCCCAAGGGACCCTAGGGGTGTGCCAGTACAATACAATTGTCCAGTGAACCGCGCTAAACAAAGTATGAACCAACTTTTGTTCTGGGGGGGGGGGACCTCAGGTAGGTCAGTAAAATAAAAGGCACATTTGGTATGTCAAGGTCAGTTGTATACCCATAATTTTTGGATTACAATCTCTGCCAGATCGATTTAATTGCCCCACAGTTCCAGAAAATATGTGGATGGGTAACTCTGTCTGGACAACCCCTAAAACAAGTCTCTGGGACCATGGGACAGAACCTGTGCAATTTTGAAGGTGTATAATACCACCCAGTGTGGAGCTTAACTACCGTTTCTTTCACTGTGAAAATGTTAGCTTATATAATGACTATAGATGGACTGATTGGCCCACCACCTCTAGGTTGAGAGGGTATAGATATTTAGGATGAACTAAACCTGACCACAACAAGCCCAGAAGGTAATAGGAGTCAATGGAAAACTGCTCAAAGTGGAGCCAAGGAACATGGGCCGGGGGGGGGGGGTGCCACTGAGCCAGTTGAACTACCCTGGCGGAGAGATAATAAAGCCAAAGCTTTGGCAAGCCCAGCCTGCCCATAGCCTGTGGTCTATACACCATCATCTTATCCAAGCAAGGCTTCTTTGCATACCATATGAACGTATTCACTCCTCTTTGTATCGTATGGAAGAATAGACATCTTAACAGCCTGAACCCTGCCTAAAAAGGAGATATGGTATGGGGCCCAGGTGTGCAAAAATTGTCTGATGCGGGAGAACGACTGTTGGTAATTGGAATAGTACATCTTGCGAAGGGATGGAGCCAGCTTACTGCCCAAATATAATAGTGTTTCCCCACTCCAGGCAAAGCTAAATCTAGATTGGATACCAGATATTGAGGTCTGTGGGAAATTGATCGGAAGAGCAGAACATTTAGAGAGATTAATCCCCAGTCCTAATACATCCTGAAAGATGCGTAGAGTCGAAACCAGGTTTGGCATGGAAACTATTGGGTCTGTTAGAAATAATCATACATGCAGAGTTTAAACTTCTGGTCTCACTTCTCGTATCCTCTAATGTTGGGGTCCAGGCCGATAGAGCGAGCCAGGGGTTCAATAGCCAATGCAAATAAAAGGGGAGAAAGGGGACATCCCTGCCCTGTTCCTCTGTCCAGTGTGAAATAGTCTGAATTGCAGCCTGAAAGGTTTATTCGGGTGCGCGAATGATCATATAGAGCCCTGAAGCCATGCACAAAATCTCCCTGAAAACCGAATGTCTTGAGAATGAGTTCAAGATAGGGCCAGAGTACGCTGTCAAAAGCTTTGTGGATATCAAGACTCAACAGTAAAACCTTACGGAAGAACAGATCAGTGTCTTGGATAATGTTAGGGGCCAACCTAATATTGACAGTGATTTGCCTAGTTGCGATAAAACCAGTTTAGTCAGGGGAGATCACTGACGTGATGATGGTGGAGAGTCTATCTGCCAGAGAGGGACCAAATATTTTTAAATCATTATTGATGACCAAGATCGGTCAGTCATTTTGTGGGAGGGAATGGTCTTTATTTGGTTTGGGGATAAGGGACATACAGTATTAGCCATGAGCATATCATCAGGGAAAGTGCGAACTTAAAGATTATAATTAAAAAGAGATTTTAATTGAGGGATCAGTTAGCTATAATTTATTTTTTTATAATAAGGGGCTGAAAATCCATCTGGGCCAGGGGTTTTAGATGTTTTTAGTGCAGTTAATTTATGATTGAACGAATTTTAGCCTCAGTACAGGGGGCATTCAGGGTCTGCATCTGCTTCTGCAACAATGTCAGAAGAGGTAAGGCCTCCAACCAGGTCTTAGAAGAGGAACAAGGCAGGGAGGTAGGAGGGGAAAGAAGTTCTTGGTAAAATTTGGAAAAGATCTTGAGAACCTCTGTGGGATGGGGGACAGTACTCACAGCCACGTTTCTGAATTTATAGGTATGGGGGGGGGGGGGGGGGCTGAATAGATTGGTTAAGCTTTTTTGCAAACATGGTAGAAGTCGAGTTGCTGTGCAATAGGAATCAAGCCTAAGACCATTTAGGGACATCCCAGTCTGCTCACAGAGAATCGTAACCAAAGTTATTCTCTTCTAGCAAGTTCCCGTTTAAGTTTACGTTTTTTCAGTAGCTAATTGGATCAGGTGGCCCCTAATCACAGCTTTGTGAACGGCCCAGAGTGAGATAGCAGAGATATCACCTGTGTTGTTAATACTAGAATATTTGTCTATGTAGTTAAATTATTTGGTTACTATGTCAGGATCAGTGAGAAGAGATTCATTAAGTCTCCACCCTGCTGTAGCTGGCAAGAGACCTATATGCGAGATGTCAAGAGAGACTATATGGTGACCGTGGGCATGAATGTATTCCTGCCATAGTGGAGTTTGTGAGAAGGACTGGGGTGCAGTATAGGTAGTCCAGCCTGGAGTGGCGATCATGAAGGTGTGAATAAAAAGTGTACTCCCAAGCTCCCACATTGTGAGCTCACCATGTATCTAAGAGCTGGTGTGAACTGGGCAGACTGTTCAGGGTCTTAGGAAAGGCATTTGCAGTACTCACAACTCGGCTTCTGTCCAGAACGGAATGTGCCACCAGGTTGAATTTCCCGCTAATCAGAAAAATGATTTTAAAAAAGTTGCTTGTGAGTCATTTGGAGCATATACATTGGCAATAGTAACAGCCTTACCCTGCAAGGAACCTTGGATGAGTATAAATCTGCTCAATGGATCCTTAACCACTTGTCAACCAGCCGCCACAGTTGTACTGCAGCAACATGGCTCGGCTGCACGAATCGCCGTTATGTTACGTCGCTAACATAGACGGCCACTAGGGGGCACGTGTACGCCACCGGAGGCGGACGCGCGTGCCCCCGCTCACTCCCCGATGCAAGTGCCTGTCGGTCTCGATCACCGTCGGTGTCCCGCGATCGCTCGGGGCACACGGAAAACCTGGAACTGCGTGTGTAAACACAGTTTCCAGTTCTCTGAGGGGAGAAACTGACAGATCGTCTGTTAGTTTCCCTGCACAGTCCCATCCCCCCTTCATAGCAAAATGATGAGTATAGTCTCAGATTCAAAAAGGAAATAGAGTATAAGGAAGTACCATCATCTGACCAGGGCAGTTGCTGATGCTGATCCCTGTGCATCCACTCCTAAAGGATATTTTTTCATAGTGTATGGACTATCTCTGTACTTGGTAGTGAATAACAAATAGTAAATAATAAAATATATATAATGTTTAATAGAGACAAAAAATATATATACAAACAATAAATCATAATAAAATGGGGTATACAAGGTTTCCTCTACCGGTTTTGCGGCAAACGCTTCTTCAGGAGAGTGGTCTATAGAGTAAATAATATGTTTAAACAAAACATAATCCACAAAGCAAGCATCTTCAGTTAGAACACACACTAGGACACACATTAACCCCTTCACTGCCCCCTAGTTTTAACTCCTTTACTGCCAGTGACATTTTTACAGTAATCAATGCATTTTTAATCGCACTGATCGCTGTATTAATGCCAATGGTCCCAAAAGATTTTCAAAATTGTCCGATGTGTCCGCCATAATGTCACAGTCATGATAAAAATCGCTGATCGCCGCCATTACTAGTAAAAAAAAAAAATATTAATAAAAATGGCATAAACTATCCCACATTTTGTAGATGCTATAACTTTTGCATAAATATACGCTTATTGCAATTTTTTTTTTTTTACCAAAAATATGTAGAATATGTATAGGCCTAAATTGAGGGAAAAACAATTTATTTTATATATTTTTGGGGGATATTTATTTTAGCAAAAAGTTAAAAATAATGCGTTTTTTTTAATTGTCACTCTTTTTTTGTTTATAGCGCAAAATATAAAAAACACAGAGGTGATCAAATACCACCAAAAGTAAGCTCTATTTGTAGGGGAAAAAAGGATGTCAATTTTGTTTGGGAGCCATGTCGCACGACCATGCAATTGTCAGTTAAAGCAACGCAGTGCCGAATCGCAAAAAGTGCTCTGGTCTTTGGCCAGCCAAATGGTCCAGGGCTTAAGCAGTTATACACATGTTGAACATCAATTGAGCAATTGAACATCATATCTTAATATATATCACCACTCCCTGAGATCTGGATCCAAAGGTGGTGAAGTAACTCTGCCTAAATGACCTGTCAAAGTAGTTAGGGCGATTCGATTCTGAGAAGTGAGTTTTCTGAAGGAGTAAGATATCGGCCCGCAGGTGTTTATATACTCTAAAGGCTTTCTTTCTCTTGTGGGGTGAGTTAAAGCCCCTAACATTATGATATATTACTTTGATACCCATAGTGTATCTGAGGGAGAACTATTGAGTACCTAGATGGGAAAAGATCTTGGGATGGTCAAAAATGGGTAACCACCTTCAGGAGTGGAAATATAGCAAAAGTTAACCAATAATGTATATGAGTAGCAGTCCACACTTTTGAAAAGGATGGAAAGTAATACCCTTATAAACAAGAATAGAAATAAAGCAGAAACATAAAAACCAAAAAAAAAAAAAAAACATAAGTCCAAAGTCAGATGGAGTCGGGGGGAGAGGATCCTCTCTGACTAGTAAGAATAACAATGTATTAGGACAATAAAGTCCAAACCTCTTGCTAACCATATAGATATAACCACAGTACTTAGTCTGAAAGGCTATATGAGACCTTTAAAGTGGAAGTAAAGTCACATTTTCCACTTTCACCTACAGGTAAGCCTGTAATGAGGCTTACCTGTAGGTACAAAAAAATATCTCCTAAACCTTTACGGTTTAGGAGATATTCCCCGTGCAATACGCCGCTGACTGCAGCGGCGCATGCGCACGGGGGATTCTCGTCTGAAAGGCCGGCAGAATACGAACCCTGCCGGGACGAAGTCTCCCGTGCGCATGCGCGGGAGTGACGACATCGCGGCTCCAGCCACTCACAGCGCTGGAGTCGCGATACCCGGAAGACACGCCGAGGCAACATGTCAGCGACCTCGGCGTGGACCAGGTGAGTTACCGACGCCTCGTTCTAAGGTAAGTATTTCATAATGAGCTAGTATGCGGTGCATACTAGCTCATTATGCCTTTTCCTTTACAGGTGTAAAAAAAAAAAAAAAAATGTCAGCGGGTTTACTCCCGCTTTAAGGTGATTAGTCACTTTAGGTGAGGGGACCTAATAAAACTTTCCTGAATCTTTGGAAAGTAGCCTAGGCCCTAGGCTATCGTGTAGTAAGTGTAGGGGGTCAACCAAGCGGGCACTGTTGGTCTCAGGTGCAGCGAAGAATAAAAAGGGAGAAAATTACTTTTTTTCCCTTTTTTAAACAATGAGATAATGGTGGCATGCCAACGAGCAAAGTACTTTGAGGCACAATACAATGTCTCTTGGTGGTTTATCATCCGGTGGCTTAGGGCGCAATGCCCTGTGAATCCTGTCACAGGAAAAAGATGCAGCAGGGGACTCTGGCAGCAAGGACTGGAACAGTCTCTGGGCTGCTGGGAGCAAGTCAGTAACAGATTCAGGGACCCCCTCACTCTCAGGTTATTGCGTCTGTTTCTATTGTCAAGATCCTCCAGGTGGGCTTGACGTTTGAGTGACCGTATCCGAGAGTGACTTGTGGTCCCTGTGTAGGTCAGTGTAGGCCAACTGCAGCTCGTCATGTTTATTCTCAAGGAGATCTGTTCTGCCCCCCCAAGGTTTCCAAGCTATCTTCTAAGTCCGCTTTTGTAAGCTGGACCTGGTACTCACTGTCTTCTGAGGAGTGAGCCAGAGAGGCCGCGGGGCTGTGGTCTGTGGCCTGTGCATGCGGCAACTGTGCATCATATCTAGGCATCCTGGTCTGCTCCTGGACACGGACAAGATAGTTAATGATTTTTGCACTGGTTTCCCGCGACAGGACTTGGATGTCAGCAATCACTGGGTATTCCCCCAGGGGTGCAGGTATATTAGGTAACAAAATAAAGGCTTAGTGGCCCTGGGGAAGTTGCAGAAGTCCCCTCTGCACTCAGAACTCTGCCTTCTAACGTCCGTCCTGCTTCGCGCCACGCATGCGCCCTGACTGAGGACATCTTATGGTCAAAAGAGAATACTGTAGTCTGAGCTGCTTTCTTTTACTGTAATTTAGTCCAGAGCTGGGATTCAAATAAAAAAAAAAAAACAGCAAACTGATTTCCCTGAAAACATGCTCCTAATTTTACACTTGTGTTTTGCAGCGAAGAGCTGTTATGCAATGTGCAGATTTTTCTATCCTACAGACAGATGAAAATAAATAAAGGTTCAGTATAATGTGATAGCACGGAAAGCACCAGCTGCCAATGATTTATTCACAACAATGAATATTAGCAATATTGAACTGACCTGTCTGTAGGAAGCAGAAAAGTGATGGAATTAAAAATGCAGGTTAGAGAGGGAAAATAAAATAATGCCAATGAGCACACTGTCCCGCTGTTATAAATCACACAGGAGGACGGATCATGCCGGATCAAGCTCATAGTTCATCTGTCACTGTATTCACCCGACAAGGATGACTAACAACAGATGTCAGATTGATCCGACAAAGCAACTCACAAATACTGTACATGCTTTCTACTTTAGATAATTACAATCAGAATATTGTAAAAGTTGTGGATTATCACATAATAACTGTGTTAGAGGCAAATTAATCCACCCATATAGGTACACTCTGATTAAATGTGAACCGTTATCAATGACAGTGAGCCAGTCACTAATAGGCTTTTGCAGGAATCTGAATTCTTAGTGTTATAGTAACCCTTTCCATTGCAAATGTTTAAAGAAAATGCTGCTGATAACCAGCCAGTGCATAAAACCTGAGCAGCTTATAACCAGCCAGTGCATAAAACCTGAGAAAAAATTCTGTATCAGTCTTACCCCAGAGACCCAGTTATTTCTCTGCTGGGAGCCTCCCTGTTGCCTCTTGCATAGTAGGTGAAGCCAGGCTGTCAATCACAGTCTGCACAGCAAAGAGTCTTCTACCCTTCCTGTGAAAGTCATGTTTTACTGCTTGCTGCATACAACAGTAGCGAGGAAGTGGTTAGAGATGTAGATGGTGGGTTTAACTGTTGACTAATGCCCCGTACACGCGGTCAGATATTCTGAAATAGTCCGATCGGATAATGTTGTTAACGGAAAAAATTTGAGAACGGGATCTAAAATTTTCCGACAACAAAATCCGATCAGACTTTTTCCGATCTTGTGTAGAGAATTCCGACGCACAAAGTGTCACGCATGCTCAGAAGAAATTTGGAGATGAAAGCTATTGGCTACTGGCCTCTACGTAGTCCCATTGTACGTTTTGTACATCACCTCGTTCGGAACGATCGGATTTTCCGACAACTTTGTCTGACCGTGCGTGTGTAACACAAGTTTCAGACAAAATCCGTCAGAAAAAATCAGATGGATTTTGTCGTCGGAATGTCCGCCCGTGTATACGGGGCATAAGACTAAAGTAAGAATTTAAAATTAATAGCAATAGCTGCTTATACACATTTTAACCACTTCAGCCCCGGACCAATTGGCAGCCAAAGGACCAGGCCCCTTTTTGCAATTCGACACTGCGTCGCTTTAACTAACAATTGCGCGGTCATGCGACGTGGCTCCAAAACAAAATTGGCGTCCTTTTTTTCCCACAAATAGAGCTTTCTTTTGGTGGTATTTGATCGCCCCTGCGGTTTTTATTTTTTGCGCTATAAACAAAAATAGAGCGACAATTTTGAAAAAAATGTAATATTTTTTACTTTTTGCTATAATAAATATCCCCAAAAAATATATAAAAAAACATTTTTTTCCTCAGTTTAGGCCGATACGTATTCTTCTACATATTTTTGGTAAAAAAAATCGCAATTAGCGATTATTGATTAGTTTGCGCAAAAGTTATAGCGTTTACAAAATAGGGGATAGTTTTATAGCATTTTTATTAATATTTTTTTTTTTATTAGTAATGGCGGCGATCAGCGATTTTTATTGTGACTGCGACATTATGGCGGACACATCGGACATTTTTGACACATTTTTGGGACATTTGTCATTTATACAGCAATCACTGCTATTTAAATCGCACTGATTCCTATGTAAATGACAGTTGTAGTTAGGGGGTTAACCACTAGGGGGCGGGGAGGAGTCAGTGTGACGCGTTGTGTTTTTTTTTACAGTAGGGGGGTGTGGCTGTACGTCTGACGTCATTGATCGGCGTTCCCGATGACAGGGAACCGCCGATCACTGACAGTCAGTGTAGGAAGCGCGGGGAGAGGTTTGTTTACATAGACCTCTCCCCGTTCTTCAGCTCCGTAACCCGTTCGCGGGATACCAGCGGCGATCGGGTCCGCTGGTCCCGCGGCCGTGGTCACGGAGCTCCCGGGCAGACAAATTAAAGGGGACGTACAGGTACGTGCTTTTGCCTGCCCGTGCCATTCTGTTGACGTATATCTACAGGAGGCGGTCGGGAAGCGGTTAAGGAAGAAGCATGCTTTAAAGAGCTGATGGGTCAGACTAGAATTTATAATTTAGTTACCACTATGTTAAATTGTCACTAAACCCACACCATAAAAATTATTAATACATGTATTACAACCCCTGGCAAATTGGAAAGTGTTCATTTAATTGTTTACAATAATTGTGTAGAAAAAACTAATCACAGACATGCCTCAAAACTATTTTCATTTAACATTCCAACCTTCTGGCTTTAAGAAAGACTTAAAAAAAATAAAAAAAGAAAGTAAACTGTAGTCAATTGCAACTGTTTTGGCAGATCAAGCAGAGGAAAAAAAATGGAATCACTCAATTCTGAGGAAAATATTATGGAATCCCCATGTACTTTGCAGTTCTAAAACAAACATCTGCATCCTATTACATTCTGAAAAATGATGTCATCATCACCAAACATCCTTTTAATTGATGGAATAAGAAAAGTGTCCAAAATCTCAATATAGACTTGTGCATTTATTGAAGTTTTATTGAAGTTTTAATGACTGTCATCTCCCCAGTACCTTTGCCTAACACACATGTTTTCTTCAGGCAGTCTTTATGCATTTCATTGGAATGGCATTAAGCAAAAGTTCCAGCATCATCACCCTGCCCAATGCAGATTTTGATTCATCGCTGAATATCACCTTTATCCAGTCATCCACAGTCCATGAGTGCTTTTCTTTAGCGTGGCCGGCGGGCATGATGACGCGACGCGTGATTGCGGGTACGAGAGCCAGAACACAAATCCCCATTCTGTCAGGAGAAGAGAGACAGATTGTCTGATCCTACTAGTTAGGAACAGCAATCTGGCTCCTCCTCTAGTCAGTCACATTCCCCCACAGTTAGAAACACACACGAGGGAACACATTTAACTCCTTGATCGCCCCCTAGTGGTAACCCCTTTCCTGCCAGTGACATTTACACAGTAATCAGTGCATTTTTATAGCACTGATCGCTTTATAAATGTCAATGGTCCCAAAAACGCGTCAAAAGTGTCCGATCTGGCAGCCACAATGTCGCAGTCCCTCTATGACCATCATTTAATCTTCAATAAATGCACAAGTTTACATTGAGATTTTGGACACTTATCTTATTCCATCAATTGAAAGGTTGTTTGGTAATGATGGCATAATTTTTCAGGAGGTAATCTGATGCAGAGCTCATTTACACTTGCTCTCTGAACGTTAGTCAAATCTCCTGTCACTAAATAAAATGGTTAGCTTACAGACCTGTTTACACCTGCTTTTGTTTTGCTTTGCTTTGGCTTCTTTTCAAAAATTATACCCCAGGTAGCCTTTATTGAAGTCTATGTTAACGCTCGCTTGAAGCCCCACTAAAGCCCCACCGAAGCCTCATCGAAGCCCCAGCTAAGCCCCACTGAAGCCCCATCGAAGCTCCACCAAAGCCCCATGGAAGCCTCATCGAAGCACCAAGCAAGAACAGGTGTAAAGAGGACTGTAAGCTAACCATTTTATTTAGTGACGGGAGCTTGACTGGCGGCCAGAAAACTTTAACAAAGTGTGCCCGAAGCCATGTTTTGAAACAAATGTAAACTAGCCCTTAGAAATGCAAAGTACATGGTGATTTCATAATATTTTCCTCAGAATTTAGTGATTCCATATTTGAATTGACTACAGTTTTATTTATATTTTCATTTTTTTAAGTGTTTCTTAAACACTTCAATACAGGGCATTTTCAACCCCTTGCTGCCCAGGGTAATTTTCAATTTGACAATTGAGTGGTCATGCAACACTGTACCTATATGAAATTTTGCTATTTTTTTCCCCCACAAGTAGAGCTTTCTTTTGGTGGTATTTGATCATCTCTGTGGTTTTAATATTTCGCTATAAAAAAAATAGTGACAATTTTGAAAACACAATATTTTTTAACTTTTTGCTATAATAAATATCCCAAACTTAAACTTTTGTGTGACCGTGTGTATGCAAGCCAAGCTTGAGCGGAATTCCGTCGGAAAAAAAGATTTTTCTGACGGAAAATCCGCTCGTGTGTACGCGGCATTAGTGCTCTTAATTGAGTTAAGTACACACTATAGAAAGATATGCTTTGTTCGTATTTTAATATCTGACATTTAAAACCATTTTAAATGTGTGTTTTTGACATGCATTAGGCTACATGTACACAGGGCATTTTTAAACCTCTCCTGAATGATTTAACTTGACAGCTAGAATCTAACATTTAAAAACGTCCCTTTAGCCACAGTTACATGCTGCGCTTAGCAGCGTTTTGCCGCATTTTGCTACGTTTGTGTTTAGGAGCGTTGTTAAAATGAAAAATGTATATAAACGAAACGCTGCTAAACGTGAGTTACCGCATTTAGCAGCGTTTACAAGCTGTTACAGGCATTTGGCATTTCAAATGCCTCTGAACATCGTTCCTAAATGCATTTTTTTTGTGTTCCAAAAAATTATTCTAAACTCAACTGCCTAGAAACGACTATAAACGACCCCGTGTACATGTTCTGAAAAGATAACATAGAGAAGAGTTCAGGGAGAGCTGAAAAAAATGCCCAACTGCTCCTAAACATCCGTTTACCAGCAGCAGTGTACATGAGGCCTTACATGCATTATCTGTAGTATATGTATATACCTTTTTCTGAGGTCTTTAGTCTTGTCGTGTGATATCATGGATCCTCTTGCTCTTTGTCTCCTCCTGGTGGTGATCAGTCCTGGATGCTGCATGGAGCATCATTTAAGTGAGCCCTGTTCCATCCCCCCCCCCACAGTTAGAATCACTCCCTAGGACACACTTAACCCCTTCATTGCCCCCTAGTGGTTAACCCCTTCCCTGCCAGTGTCATTTACACAGTAATCAGTGCATGTTTACAGCATTTATTTTATGTGTCCGATGCGTCCGCCATGATGTCGCAGTCCCGATAAAAAAATCACAGATCGCCACCATTACTAATAAAAAAAAAAAAATTTATAATGAAAACGACATAAATCTATTCCCTATTTTGTAGACGCTATAACTTTTGCGCATACCAATCAGTATACGCTTATTGCAAAAAAATGTTACCAAAAAAATGTAGAAGAATACATATCGGCCTAAACTGAGGAAAAAATATATATTTTTTATATATTTTTGGGGGATATTTATTATAGCAAAAAGTAAAAAATTGTGTGTTTTTTTCAAAATTGTCGCTCTTTTTTTGTTTATAGCGCAAAAAAAAAAAAAGGCAGGGGTGATCAAATACCACCAAAAGAAAGCTCTATTTGTGGGAAAAAAAGAACGTCAATTTTGTTTGGATGCAGCATCGCACGTCCGCGCAATTGTCAGTTAAATCGACTAAACCTTTATTATTGTAAAAAAAAAAAGATCATACACTGGGAAGAGAGTAAGGTTGATTTAATAAAGGCAAAAAAGGCTGTTCACTTTGCAAGGGAATTTTATCTTAGTGGTCAAAATTCAGTTTGTAAATAATACCCAATTGCATGTAAGGAATTTATTTTTGCTTGCATGTGATTGGATGATGGAAGTCACTTCCAGTGTCTCCCAGCAATGTAGATCCTTGTCAGGTGCCAACTCGCCAAAGGAAAAAAATCCACCAACTATCAACACATCTCATGTTTCCATCACTTCACTCATAATAAAATGACTACAATCGCTGCTCCTTGCCAAATGGAATTTTTCCAAAAAAAAAATTTCTTTGATATATCTCTCATATCAGTGTTTAGCCTCCCCTGCCATTTGTTTGATAATCCCTAACCTAGAAAATGACTATTACTGTTTTTTTTAACATTCGACTCCCATTGATGTCATTAGGATTCAGATTTGGCACACAAACTTTAGTCACCCTGCCCTGAATCGAAACCAGCTTTGTTCGACTAATCACTACCTGTTACCTGTAAAAACACAATGCACGTAAAACACACAAAAATACACCAACAACAGTATTGAAATGTAAATCAAATATGAAAACATCTATTTCCCAATGCAGACGTGTGAATGCACCCTAAGTAACACCTTGCCACCAAATGTTTCTTTCAGACAGCTAACAGTGTTTATGATATTGATTTATGCTTTTCTTTTTTTACTTTCACTCAGAAAAAAATCTCCTGTTGTCTTACATGCAACATGTTTAAGAACTGCTCATATATTTTTAATACCATTCAAGTCTGGGCACTGTGAAGGGCATTCCAAAGCTTCCATCATTTATTTTTTGATGTACAGTAGCTCAGTTGATTTTGTTATGTGCCCTGGATCATTGATATGTTACCTTTTTTAACCTCATTCAAGCTTCAGCTTTTTCATTGATTGTGAGACATGACCTCCAGGATTTGTTGGTCCATTCTGCCAGCTCAATATTTCCTGCACCACTGAGTTCCACACAGACCCCTCACTTAACCTCATGGATAACATACACTTAGACCCGGTTCACACAGGGGCAACTCGTCAGGCTACTTAGCCGCCTGACAAGTCTCGTCCCGTTCTGTACTATGAAACCGTTATAATCGGAGCGACTCAAGTTGCTCCGACTTAGAAAAAGGTTTCTGTACAACTTTTGGGGCGACTTCAGGCGACTTGCATTGACTTCTATACAGAAGTAATTTTGCAAGCCGCTGCTGAAGTTGGAGGCAGTCGCGTTGCAAGTCGTGCTGCCTCAGTGTGAACCGACTCTTACTGGCTACTTTATTAGATACACCTGTTCAATTGCTTAGTAACACAAATTTCTAACCAGCCAATCACATGGCAGCTACTCAATGCATTTAGGCATCTACATGTGGTGAAGGAGACTTGCTGAAGTTCAAACTGAGCATCAGAATGGTTAAAACCACTTTCAGACTGGACCAATTTGCAGCCAAAAGACCAGGCCCCTTTTTGCGATTCGGCACTGCGTCGCTTTAACTGACAATTGCGCGGTCGTGTGACGTGGCTCCCAAACAAAATTGATGTCCTTTTTTTCCCACAAATAGAGCTTTCTTTTGGGGTATTTGATCGCCCCTGCGTTTTTTATTTTTTGCGCTATAAACAAAAAAGAGCGACAATTTTGAAAAAAACGCATTCTTTTTTATTTTTTGTTATAATAAATATCCCCCAAAAATATATAAAAAACTTTTTTTTTCCTCAGTTTAGGCCGATATGTATTCTTCTACATATTTTTGGTAAAAAAAATCGCAATAAGCGATTATTGATTGGTTTGCGCAGAAGTTATAGCGTTTACAAGATAGGGGATAGTTTTATAGCATTTTTATTAATATTTTTTTATTAGTAATGGCGGCGATCAGCGATTTTTATTGTGACTGCGACATTATGGCGGACACATCCGACATTTTTGACACATTTTTGGGACCATTGTCATTTATACAGCAATCAATGCTATTTAAATGCATTGATTCCTGTATAAATGACACTGGCAGTGAAGGGGTTAACCAGGGGGTGGCAGTGTAGGGGTTAAGTATGCCTAGGGGTGTGTTTCTTACTGTGGGGGGGCGTGGCTGTCAGCTAGTGAATGCTGATCTCTGCTCCAAGCACAGGGAGCAGAGATCGGCGTCACTAGTTGCTAGGCAGAACGGGGAGATGCTGTTTTTTTTCCGCATCTCCCCATTCAGCCTTCCCGTGAGATGATCGCGGGTGCCCCCGCAGCGATCGAGTCCGCGGGACCCACGACCAGCCTCACGGGGGTCCCGATGGCACGGAGGCATTTAAAAAGGGACTTATATATACGCCCTTATGCCTGTCCATGCCATTCTGCCGACGTACATCGGCGTGTGCCGGTCGGGAAGCGGTTAAGAAAGGGGATTTAAGTGACTTTGAACGTAGCATGGTGGTTGGTGTCAGACGGGCTGATCTGAGTATTTCAAAAACTGCTTATCTACTGGGATTTTCATGCACAACCATCTCTAGGGCTTACAGAAAAAATATCCAGTAAATGGCAGTTGTGTAGACATAAATGTCTTGTTGATGTCAGAGGTCAGAGGAGAATGGGCAGACTGGTTGGAGATGATAGAAAGGCAACAGTAAGTAATAACCACTCATTACAACCAAACCTTGCAGAATACCATCTCTGAACGCACAACACATCGAATCTTCAAGCAGATGGACTACAACAGCAGAAGACCACACCGGGTGCCACTCCTGTCAGCTAAAAACAGGAAACTGAGGCTACAATTCATGCAAGCTCACCAAAATTGGACAATAGAAGATTGCAAAAACGTTGCCTGGTCTGGTGAGTCTAGATTTCAGCTGCGACATTCAGATGGTAGGGTCAGAATTTTTCATAAACAACAAGAAAGCATGGATCCATCCGCCCTTCAGGTTCAGGCTGGTGATGGTGGTGTAATGGTGTGGGGAATATTTTCTTGGCACCTTAGTATCAATTGCGCATTGTTTAAATCCCATGGCCTACCTGCAGGGCCGGACTGGGAATAAAATCCAGCCCTGGAAAAAAATTCATACCAGCCCCACAGCATTATTATACCAGCGAAACAGCATAACGTCATTATTTCCTGGTTCATGAAAGGGAAAACCATACATTTTAAAGCACATTTGAAGAGTATATTATATATAGATAAGACATATGAAATCACATAGGGCATATAGATATAGATATAGAGAGAGAGAGAGAGCTGGGGGGGAGCTTAAGAGAGCACTGGTGTGGGAGCCAAAAAGAACAGGGGTGGAGAGCACTGGGGTGGGGGCTGGAGAGCACTGTGGGGGTGAAGAGCACTGGGGTGGGAGCTGGAGACTGATGGGGAGAGCTGGAGAGCACTGTGGGGGGTGGGAAGCAGGGGGGGGGGGGGGAGAGCACTGTGGTGGGTGGGAAGCAGGGGGGGGGCTGGACAGCACTGTGGTGGGTGGGAAGCAGGGGGGGGGGGCTGGAGAGCACTGTGGTGGGTGGGAAGCAGGGGGGGGGGGCTGTGTGGTGGGTGGGAAGCAGGGGGGGGGGCTGGAGAGCACTGTGGTGGGTGGGAAGCAGGGGGGGGGGCTGGAGAGCACTGTGGGGGGGTGGGAAGCAGGGGGGGGGGGCTGGAGAGCACTGTGGTGGGTGGGAAGCAGGGGGGGGGGCTGGAGAGCACTGTGGTGGGTGGGAAGCAGGGGGGGGGGGGAGGGGGGCAGGGGGGGGGTGGAGAGCACTGTGGTGGGTGGGAAGCAGGGGGGGGGGGGCTGGAGAGCACTGTGGTGGGTGGGAAGCAGGGGGGGGGGGCTGGAGAGCACTGTGGTGGGTGGGAAGCAGGAGGGGGGGCTGGAGAGCACTGTGGTGGGTGGGAAGCAGGGGGGGGGGCTGGAGAGCACTGTGGTGGGTGGGAAGCAGGGGGGGAGGCAAGCAGGGGGGGTCTGGAGAGCACTGTGGTGGGTGGGAAGCAGGGGGGGGGGCTGGAGAGCACTGTGGTGGGTGGGAAGCAGGGGGGGGCTGGAGAGCACTGTGGTGGGTGGGAAGCAGGGGGGGGGCTGGAGAGCACTGTGGTGGGTGGGAAGCAGGGGGGGAGGCAAGCAGGGGGGGGGCTGGAGAGCACTGTGGTGGGTGGGAAGCAGGGGGGGGCTGGAGAGCACTGTGGTGGGTGGGAAGCAGGGGGGGAGGCTGGAGAGCACTGTGGTGGGTGGGAAGCAGGGGGGGGGGCTGGAGAGCACTGTGGTGGGTGGGAAGCAGGGGGGGGCTGGAGAGCACTGTGGTGGGTGGGAAGCAGGGGGGGGCTGGAGAGCACTGTGGGGGTGGGAAGCAGGGGGGGGGGGCTGGAGAGCACTGTGGTGGGTGGGAAGCAGGGGGGGGGGCTGGAGAGCACTGTGGTGGGTGGGAAGCAGGGGGGGGCTGGAGAGCACTGTGGTGCTGGAGAGCACTGTGGTGGGTGGGAAGCAGGGGGGCGGCTGGAGAGCACTGGGTGGGTGGGAAGCAGGGGGGAGGCTGGAGAGCACTGTGGTGGGTGGGAAGCAGGGGGGGGAGGCTGGAGAGCACTGTGGTGGGTGGGAAGCAGGGGGGGAGGCTGGAGAGCACTGTGGTGGGTGGGAAGCAGGGGGGGGGGCTGGAGAGCACTGTGGTGGGTGGGAAGCAGGGGGGAGGCTGGAGAGCACTGTGGTGGGTGGGAAGCAGGGGGGGGGCTGGAGAGCACTGTGGTGGGTGGGAAGCAGGGGGGGGGGGGGCTGGAGAGCACTGTGGTGGGTGGGAAGCAGGGGGGGGGGGAGGCTGGAGAGCACTGTGGTGGGTGGGAAGCAGGGGGGGAGGCTGGAGAGCACTGTGGTGGGTGGGAAGCAGGGGGGGGGGGCTGGAGAGCACTGTGTCGGGTGGGAAGCAGGGGGGGGGGCTGGAGAGCACTGTGGTGGGTGGGAAGCAGGGGGGGAGGCTGGAGAGCACTGTGGTGGGTGGGAAGCAGGGGGGGAGGATGGAGAGCACTGTGGTGGGTGGGAAGCAGGGGGGGGGGGGGGGCTGGAGAGCACTGTGGTGGGTGGGAAGCAGGGGGGGGGCTGGAGAGCACTGTGGTGGGTGGGAAGCAGGGGGGGGGCTGGAGAGCACTGTGGTGGGTGGGAAGCAGGGGGGGAGGCTGGAGAGCACTGTGGTGGGTGGGAAGCAGGGGGGGGGCTGGAGAGCACTGTGGTGGGTGGGAAGCAGGGGGGGGGGGCTGGAGAGCACTGTGGTGGGTGGGAAGCAGGGGGGGAGGCTGGAGAGCACTGTGGTGGGTGGGAAGCAGGGGGGGGTCTGGAGAGCACTGTGGTGGGTGGGAAGCAGGGGGGGGCTGGAGAGCACTGTGGTGGGTGGGAAGCAGGGGGGGGGGAGGCTGGAGAGCACTGTGGTGGGTGGGAAGCAGGGGGGGGAGGCTGGAGAGCACTGTGGTGGGTGGGAAGCGGGGGGGGGGCTGGAGAGCACTGTGGTGGGTGGGAAGCAGGGGGGGAGGCTGGAGAGCACTGTGGTGGGTGGGAAGCAGGGGGGGGGCTGGAGAGCACTGTGGTGGGTGGGAAGCAGGGGGGGGCTGGAGAGCACTGTGGTGGGTGGGAAGCAGGGGGGGGGGCTGGAGAGCACTGTGGTGGGTGGGAAGCAGGGGGGGGCTGGAGAGCACTGTGGTGGGTGGGAAGCAGGGGGGGGAGGCTGGAGAGCACTGTGGTGGGTGGAAAGCAGGGGGGGAGGCTGGAGAGCACTGTGGTGGGTGGGAAGCAGGGGGGGGGGCTGGAGAGCACTGTGGTGGGTGGGAAGCAGGGGGGGGCTGGAGAGCACTGTGGTGGGTGGGAAGCGGGGGGGGGGCTGGAGAGCACTGTGGTGGGTGGGAAGCAGGGGGGGGGCTGGAGAGCACTGTGGTGGGTGGGAAGCAGGGGGGGAGGCTGGAGAGCACTGTGGTGGGTGGGAAGCAGGGGGGGGGGGGGCTGGAGAGCACTGTGGTGGGTGGGAAGCAGGGGGGGAGGCTGGAGAGCACTGTGGTGGGTGGGAAGCAGGGGGGGGGCTGGAGAGCACTGTGGTGGGTGGGAAGCAGGGGGGGGAGGCTGGAGAGCACTGTGGTGGGTGGGAAGCAAGGGGGGAGGCTGGAGAGCACTGTGGTGGGTGGGAAGCCGCCCCCCTGCCGATCCCCTATCCAGGCACACATATATGGCTGTACTCACAGCCATCTCTCCTCCTGTGATCTCGGAGCTCGTCGGGTCTGTGTTCTGCGGCCGCGCACCGCGCTGTAACACGGTCCCGCCCCCATAGACCGGCTCGTGTGATAGGTGGAACACTGATTCTCTACTATCACATGAGCCGGTCTAGGGGGGCGGGACCGTGTTACAGCGCGGTGCGCGGCCGCAGAACACAGACTCGGCCAGCTCCGTGATCACAGGAGCAGGAGAAAGGGGATTAAGGGGAGCACCGCAGCCGCAAAGCGGCCCCAGGGCAGGCAGCCTACCGGGAAATATCCCGGTATCCCGGTAGGCCAGTCCGGCCCTGCCTACCTGAGTATTGTTGCTGACCATGTCCACCCCTTTATGACTACAGTGTACCCATCTTGTGATTGCTCTTTCCAGCAGGATAATGCACCATGTCACAAAGCTCAAATCTTCCCAAACTGGTTACTTTCCACAGTCACCAGATCTCAATCCAATAGAGCACCTTTAGGAGATTCACATCTTGGCTGTGCAGCCGACAAATCTGCAGCAACTGCATGATGCTATCAATATGAACCAAAATCTCTGAGGAATGTTTCCAACACCTTGTTGAATCTATGCCATGAAGCAGTGGTGGACTGTTCATTAAGGGCATATGGGCACCGCCCCCTCTATCCACATCACCCCCCCCCCCCACTATATGGTAATGGATAAATTCATGCGTAGCATGGATCTATCCATGGCCGCTGTGGCAACCCCTATTCATGCATTGGCCCCTTTCAGGAAGCAGGGCCTGTGAATTACAGCGGCAGGGGTGTTTTTTTGAAGCACCTGCTTAGAACCATAGACTGTAATAGGCTTCAAAACATTGTGGACTCGGAGCGCAGGGCATTGCGCTCGGAGCCCACCCAGATGTGTTAGAAAACCAAATGTATATTCGCTTTTCTAACACTAAATCTCCTCTCCGCCAATCAGGAAGCATGGGTCTGTTACCCATTTCCTGATTGGCTGAAAGGTCAGGCGTTCCTTTTGGATGCCTAGGAGGAGTGGAGGAGACGCACGGTGGAACCTGCTGTGATCTCAGAAGGGAAGAGGACACAGGAGACCCTGCCGGATGCCCGCCACAGCCTGCCCCCCTGCCCGATGTGCCCACCGATCCCTGATGTGCCTGACGATCGGGGGATGGCCAAGTAAATAGGCCAACCCCTCTTAATAACTGACTGGGAAACATCTGGCAGGCTACATTTAAGTCTTTCATCAATACTTTCACCTCAGAAACAATCAACAAACTATTAACACACTGATATCTTGTACCAACCCGAATGGCCAAGACATTCCCTGACTCTTTTCCATGCTGTTTTAGCAGTTGCTTTGCTCAGTGCAATTATCAACACATTTGGTGGTCCTGTCCAATCAGCAACAAATGGCAAGGTGTCTATTCTATAATCTCTAACCTCTTTGGCCACTAGTTAAATGTTCACTTCCCCACTAAAATGTAATCTTGCCTACTCACTCACATTTTCACAACAGCTGAAACCTTGGCTAAAGACTGGAAATCACGAACCACTCTGTATAAGCCTTTAAATCACAAATGCATCTTTGCATTCTGTATGAAGAACTGACTGCCATACAATAAGATAACCTACCCACATTTCACAAAAATTTGGGACCCCTGGGCCAGTCACTTTCTTCTCCCATCATCTAATTCAATCATCTTTCATTGAATCCTTTTATCAATCTGAACTCCTGAATAGAGATGGGCGAACTGTTCGAGATGAACAAAATTTTGGCCCAAATATTGCATGTTTTTTCATGTTTATTGTGTCAATGTATAAATGCATTTTAAATCTATGCAAAAAATTTTTTTTTTACCTTCAGAGAGTCTCTAGACAATGGTGATTCTCATCTATAGCTAAATGATTTTCCTAATGAATGGGAATGGTTCTAGTCTCTTTTTGTATATATGTTGGTGCTGGTTATGTGGGTAACTATGCTGTGAACAAGGCTCTTCGCCGAAACATGTTAGAAGTTATTTTGTACTGGTGATTATCAAATAAAGAATTTGGATGGATTACAGAGTGCGGGTTCTTTCTATATCCAAACACCCGTTCGGAAAGCACCCAAACTTGCAAGGCCCTCACCCGCCGAGCGCTCCACAATGCACTGCACACTGCATAGTGCATTCTAATGCCCCATACACACGGTCAGATTTTCAGACGGAAAATGTCCTATCGGACAATGTTGTCGGAAATTCCGACCGTGTGTAGGCTCCATCAGACTTTTTCCATCGGATTTTCCGACGGACAAAGTTTTATCTTCTGCTCTCAAATTTTCCGACAACAAAGTCCTATCGGACTTTTTCCGATCGTGTGTAGCGAATTCCGACGGACAAAGTGCCACGCATGCTCAGATAACATTACAAGACCAAAGCTATTGGCTACTAGCCTCTACGTAGTCCCGTCGTACGCAACGAACGTCACCACGTTCAGGATGATCGGATTTTCCGACAACTTTGTCCGACCGTGTGTATGCAACACCAGTGTCGGACAAAATCCGTCGGAAAAAATCAGACGGATTTTGTGGTCGGAATTTCCGACCGTGTGTACGGGGCATTAGACTTGATTGGGCAAAGCTTTGACCAATCAGGTCAAAGTAATTAGCTGTTGTTAAGGAGTGGGGCCGGGAAGCTGGCCGCTGCTTCATTAACAATGGATAAGTCATCAGCTGTCAATGGGCTTGCATGCTCACAGCTGCATGGAATGAAAAACATTGCTGGGAAAAGAAAAAAGTTAAAAAAACATACCAGGCCTTTCGGGTCTGGTATGGATTTTAAGGTCCCCCCAAAATCCATACTAGACCCTTATCCGAGCCTCCCCCACCTGAACCATACCAGGCCACGTGCCCTCAACACGTGGGGGTGCTTTTAACAAGGGGGTCCCCAGGTTCCCCCCCCCCAAGTGAATGAGTATGAGGCACAGAATACCCATACTCATTCAGCAAAAAAAGTGTAAAAAAAAAAAAAAAACAGTACACAGGTTTTTGTCCTTTATTCAAAAAAAAAAAAAAAAAAAAACAATGTCCCCCCAATGTAGATCCATCATCAATCACAATGCCACCACTACCGCCGGACCCAAAAAAACGAAACAAAAAACGCTACTGTAGGCTCTGTCGTTTGACAGTTCTTCAATAGGTAAAGGGGCGGAGCCATCTGGCGATGTCCCCTGATAGCACCGCCCCCTTGTGTCGCATAGATACACTTTCTTTTACATTGCATTGTCCTGACTACTGCACCTCATACCATATGTTACATAATCCTAACTGCCGCACTCTACCCTATGTTGAATTTTACAACCCGTCCCTAACTATTTTAATAAAGATATTTGTTGAGGTATATGCAGACAAGTTAAATGGGGAACAGTTAAATGTTTTAAAAAAATGTTGACATGCCATGCTAGTACTTTTTAATTGACTACAATAAACAAATAGAGAAGTAGCTTCTGGGTTTGTACATGTTTTTTTGTTAGTTTCAGTATTTTTGTATGTTGGCCCCTGTGTTTACATCCACCCTAAATGTTAGGGCAGCACCTCCTTAATACTAATACTTTGTGGGGCTCCCAAGACCAACAATCTTTTGGTATTGAAATTTGCAGACCTAACATTTTATATTTAATGAAATATCTCATTTGTGTTGATCAGCCCATAAATAGGCTTTATAAACTCCCTGGCATTACTCTGAGGGTACATTCTAAACATATTAATACTGGGAAGTGTTGAGAGACCCATCAGTGGGGCTTTTGAATCACTGTGTACTATTATTCTGCCAGCTATGTTAAAATTAATCTGTAACTGTCCAAAACCACAATTCCATCTGGTTGTCATGTGAATTTATCCCTACTGTCAAGGAACCTTCATATAAGACTACTCTAGTATTCTCAAATCCTAAGCTGTTCCAATGCAAACATCCTCATTTTAGTTTATTTTATGGAGTGTATTTCATTAGTCTGAGATGTATTGTTTTGGCTATGACCTTTTCAAAACGTTCCTTATGTATATGCTGCTGCAGTTTATTTACATATGGAATATGTCAATTTTTCTTACTTAAATGTTACCGCACACCAAGCATAAATCTCTGTAATGCATACTCTTTTGTCATTTACAATATGTTCTGTATGAAATAACAACTAAATCGAGTCACTAGCCTCAAGATTGATGACTCCATCTGTTTTGGAAAGCATTAAATGATTCTGTGGATCTATACATTGTCCATACCGGGCGCAGTGAGGGATTTATACGTGCTGTAATGGGGGAATTGACTAGTTACTGCATGGAATGGCATTACAGTTTAATGAATCTTCTTTATCAGTAAATAATAATTTTCGTGTCTACTTAGATGATGGATTCCATTTGGTATAATGCCTGAAAGAAAAATAAGTGACCACAGAATATGTATTTGTTTTTCATGGTGTGTGTTATCTGATAGGTAACCAAGGAGATCTCAATAAATGTATATTCTGCCTAATGGGATGTCATTATCACATCCAAGCATGTCACTGATTTGAAAGACTTTTTCGGATGGTGGGTTGCTTTAAAATTTTCATTAAATGCAGAAATAGCTGATGGTTTAGTTGCTAAACCATTACTAGGCTTAGAATCTGACAGCCACACATTTCACTTCAAATATCAGGAAATATTGACAAAATACATGTAATAACACAATGTTTTTCAGTTCCAGCCTTCAGGGCCAACAGTAGATGTTTTCCAGAGCTCTACACAAGGGAAAATAATTGGCTAAAGTAAACCTTTTTATTTATCATGTTTCCAGTTAATACAACAGTTCTAATAGTTGAAAATTGTGCATTATTAACCCCACCAAGATACAGCTTCCTCCACTCTGGAACCAGGAACCAGGTATTATAGCTAAGAATTGCACCCAAGAACTAGACGACACTAGCTTAGATGCAAACTGGAACTCTTTATTGAGAATTCACACAGAATTTATACCACACAAAATCAGATAAGAGCTTGACCACATTATCCTAAACAATGCAAACTTTAAACAGTAATATCATCAGTACATCTAAAGCCCCATACACACGGTTGGATTTTCAGACGGAAAATGTCCTATCGGACCATGTTGTCGGAAGTTCCGACCGTGTGTAGGCTCCATCGGACATTTTCCATCGGATTTTCCGACGGACAAAGTTTTATCTCCTGCTCTCAAATTTTCCGACAACAAAGTCCTATCGGACTTTTTCCGATCGTGTGTAGCGAATTCCGACGGACAAAGTGCCACGCATGCTCAGATCACATTACAAGACCAAAGCTATTGGCTACTAGCCTCTACGTAATCCCGTCGTAGGCAACAAACGTCACCACGTTCAGAATGATCGGATTTTCCGACAACTTTGTCCGACCGTGTGTATGCAACACCAGTGTCGGACTAAATCCGTCGGAAAAAATCCGATGGATTTTGTGGTCGGATTTTCCGACCGTGTGTACGGGGCATAACAGTACATTTAATGAACAGCTGGCAGCTAACAGTGATCTAATCAAACAACAATCCAATCAGCAGCTAACTAATTAACCAGTAAGCTAATTAACAGCTAAGCACCTAGACAAGCCTTGATTAGTCAGGGAGTGCCCACCCCAGACAGTCCAGCAACAGATCTCATTAACCATTTTTTTTCACATCCATATTCTCACTGAGTTTCAAGTTGGCATCATGGCTTCCTTGACTGCTAAATGTGGTAATAACATGTCATCTTCCACTATATAACAGGACATGCTTGTACCTTCCTCAAATGTCAGGGCCCATAGTCAGTAGGCAAAAGGCTACTCTGCAGTACCCTCCAAAAGCCCCTGTCTGGGTTTGGTCTGTCACAGGTCCAGTTGTGGAGACCTCACTTACATAAAGATGAGATAGAATGAGTCCAGAAATGAGTAACAAAAATAGTGAAAAGTCTGAGGGATAAAACATATTAGGAGAGTAAAAGAGGGTTACAATCTTGTTGTTTTTTTCCATCTGTGTCCCATTGGGGAGATTTCCCTTCACCTCCTGTCCCATACCCAAAACAGGAAGTGAGAACAAACCCCTCCAAAGTTGGGGAATCCTGGGGTGTCACCAAGGTCACCAGAACTATTGTCCCCATTTGAAGATTTCTCCTCTATTACTGTTCTGATATCAACCCAAAATTTAGGAATTTCTTTTACTTTCTTTTTTTCAGTTTAAACATGATAAATAGAGAGGGTGAATCTTCCTAATGGGGACACAGACAACAAAAAAAAAATTGACAATGTGTTCTAACCCCTCTTCACTTAGAGCCAGACAGGCTGGTCTGAGTATTTCAAAAACTGCCGATCTACTGGGATTTTCATGCACAAGCATCTCTAGGGTTTACAGAGAATGGTTCGAAAAAGAGAAAATAGCCAGTGAACGGTAGTTGAGTAGAAGAAAATGCCTTGTTAATGTCAGAGGTCAGGGGAATATGAACAGACTTGTTTGAGATGATAGAAAGGCAACAGTACCTCAAATAACCACTCGTTACAATCAAGGTATGCAGAATACCATCTCAGAACGCACAACACATCGGACCTTGAAACAGATGGGCTACAGCAGCAGAAGACTACAGTGGGTGCCACTCCTGTCAGCTAAGAACAGGAAGGAAACTGAGCCTAAAATCCGCACAGGCTCACTAAAATTGGACAATAGAAGATTGGAAAAATTGTGACATACAGATGGTAGGGTCAAAATTTGGTGTAAACAACATGAAAGCATGAATCCATCCTGCCTTGCAGTGGCAGCTTGTCCATATGGGTGCAAGGGCACCGCCCCATAATCTACATGCAGAGACCCGATTGGCCGGAAGTCTTAGGGCTCCCAGCCAAACGAGTCTCAGAACCCACTTCCTGTTCAGCCGGTAGAAGCAATGGCACCGGAGCGAGAAGCAGCAGCCCTACCATCTGCCTTCTAAGGTAATAAGGCCTCTGATCACCGCCTTCATATCTGTCTCCCACGGGGGTGGCATTGGTTTGCCCCCCCCCCCAAAATATTGAGCACCAGCCGCCACTGCTGCCTTGTATCAATGGTTTAGGCTGGTGGTGGTGTAATGGTGTGGGGGTTACTTTTTGGCACACTTTGGGCTCATTGCCACTGTGCAGATGAGGCGGAGGCTTAGAGGAATATTTTTCCTCTGCAGACTCCAAAGGTGTCTCTATGGAGGTGCAGCTATCTGGTGACCTGGTGACCTTTGGCAGCCATCTTAGGTGGGGCAGTGGTGGGTTTGGCATGCATTTGGCAAAGTGACAGATACCCCACTTGCTAAGGAAAGAGATAGTGATAGGGAAGGTTGGCGTATAAGTAGGGACATCTTAGGGACACTATTACATTATTCCTTCATTCACTGCTTACTGGAGCTGCTACTGCAACCTCCTACATAATCCCCCGAGAGCCGCTAACTTGCCATTTTTCCAGTCAGCCAACTCTCCAGCAGATGCCATCCTGGGTAAAGTAGGTTATGCCTAATTGTGCCTTACTGTGAGCCTGTCAGAACCGCCTCTGCATACCCGTGTTGTTGATATGACAAATGCTGGTGTAAGATAAGTGATTCCCTGTTTGTCTTATGCTGCCATATGGGCCATTAACGCTGGGACTATCACACTGTATGGAACTGTATTGGACTGGAGTGGAGTAATATTCAAACTGTATTAGTTCAGGTATCTATTGCAACTGTTACTGCAAGTGTTACTAGAACTGTTACTACAACAGTTACAGCAAGTGTTGTTACAAGTGACAATAATGCCCCGTACACACGATCGGAATTTCCGACATAAAAAGTCTGATGGGAGCTTTTGTTTGGATATTCCGACCGTGTGTATGTTCCAGCGGACTGTTTCTGTCCGGAAAAATCGACTTAGATAGAGAGCAGGTTCTCTATTTTTCCATCGGAAGTTCCGATGGAGGCTTTTCCATTGGAAAGTCGAACCGCATGTACAAGGCATTAAAATATTTCTTAAATACAACTTATAGCCCTAAAGGGAAACTGAACCCATCAATTTAACAGTTTAAAAAAACATTTATATTCCCAACACTTTCTGGGAATGTAACTTTCTCATTTGGTTGTGCTCTCAACCAAACTGCCAAACCAAATGGCTGGAGTCATGGCTGATCACATATGCAGCAGTTGGCAGTTGAAGATGAAATAGAGGCTAGAATGGCAGCTCCCTTGGCTGAAAATTATAGGGGGGTTTAGTTCTGCTTTATTTGGTCTCTATATGTATGCCCCCTATTGGGTACATCAACTCATGGCCCTGTCCACATGCAACATTTTTGGTTTGTCCAGCATTTTTACAGCAACTGTCCATTAAAAATAAGCTTGTAGGTTGGTAACTCTGATTTGTAACTGAGAGCTACAGTTTAAAGTTTTTTTTGCAGCTCGACTTGCAGATAAACGCTTGTACTATGGCACAATCATTATTCTAATAACGTGAATGTTGTTATATATGGATGTTTGGAGCTAGCCTACTGAGCTAATAAACAGTGGTATGAAGATACTGCAGGGATGAATCGTCTTAGAAGTCTCAAATAGTAATACAATTCTAATTCTCCCATAATACCCCATTAGTGTAGCATTTACAATCTGATTTTAGCATTCTACATTTTTTATTTTTTTTTGCTTTTGCTTTTCTTTTTAGACACAGCTTGAGCTTGCTCATTTCTTTATCTCAGCAGTGTCCCTATATTCAATTTGTCATCAACATCAAACAATGGCCTGTTTCAAAACTACCACATTTCAATGTTTTATTATAAAGTGATAGCCACATTCTGAAAGCCTATACATTTATCTATTTTATATAATTACTTAGATTCCAAAAAAACAATTGAAAACAAGCAATAAAGGTTGTTTTTCTATCAATGACCTCCAAAGTCTTTGATAGAAGGAAGACACTGAAAGACAAAAAATAGCCATATAAAACTGTCAAAGAATACCCAAGTCAGCTTTATTTGCCATTACCAAGCGATCTTCAAGACGAACATCCTCTTATTTATTTTACTTTGCAAGAATGGAGGCAGCAAGACAGCATCAGGGATTTGGTAGTTAGGCCATGAAGGTTAATTGCGGAAACCTCATTCAATTTATTGACAGTTTTTCCTTGTTTTGTCTATTCAGGCACAGAAATCTAAGCAGGGGCTTGGATTTTTCCGCAGTTTGAAAAAACACATATGTAAGTATCAATTATTAGAGTATAATACACAAATTATACATACACTATATTACCAAAAGTATTGGGGCATAGCATCCCAGTCTTAGTCCGTAGGGTTCAATATTGAGTTGGCCCACCCTTTGCAGCTATCAACTCTTTTGGGGAGGCTGTCCACAAAGTTTAGAAATATGTTTATGGACATTTTTGAGCATTCTTCCAGAAGCGCATTTGTGAGGTCAGGCACTGATGTGGACGGGAAGGACTGGCTTGCAGTCTCTGCTCTAATTCCTCCCAGAGGTGTTTTATCGGGTTGAGGTCAGGACTCTGTTAGGCCAGTCAAGTTCCTCCACCCCAAACTCCCTCATCCTTGTCTTTATGGACATTGATTTTTTCACTGGTCCAGATCATTTGGTGGAGGGGGGAATATGGTGTGGGGTTGTTTTTTGGGGGTTGGGCTTGGCCCCTTAGTTCCAGTGAAGGAAACTCTTAAGTCGTCAGCTTTGTTGGAACAGTTTTGGGGATGGTCCTTTCTTGTTCGAACATGTCTGCACACCAGTGCACAAAGCAATTCCATAAAGACATGGGTGAGCGAGTTTGGGGTGGAGAAACTTGACTGGCCTGCACAGAGTCCTGACCTCAACCAGATAGAACACATTTGGGATGAATTAGAGCGGAGACTGTGAGCCAGGCCTTCTCATTCACATCAGTGCCTGACCTCACAAATGGGCTTCTGGAAGAATGGTCAAACATTCCCGTAGAAGCACTCCTAAACCTTGTGGACAGCCTTCCCAGAAGAGTTGAGGCTGTTATAGCTGCAAAAGGTGGGCCAACTCAATATTGAACCCTACGGACTAAGACTGGGATGCGATTAAAGTCCATGTACATGTAAAGGCAAGTGTCCCAATACTTTTGGTAATACTAAAGCTTAATTGAACAAGCTGAAGTTAGAAGCTGAGTGGTTACTGTGCACAACTGCACCAGGTTCTGTATGCACCAATTTTAGTAAATCTCCCCCATTTTTTACCAAAAGCAATTTCAGTGTTAAAGCTCAATTCCATGTTAAATTCTCCCCATAGTCCATCCCTCCCTACTAGTGTCTTTGACATCCCTCTCTACTAGTGTCTTTGACATGATGAGAACTATTTTGCAT